>CM036753.1:47320478-48532978 GCA_020796225.1 Arion vulgaris | reverse complement strand
AAATACGCATACTAAAACCGCCATTTTACGCACTGTTTTTAAAGGACCAAATTTCAAGGCGAATGTGTCCTTACAAAATTTGTTATAACTTTCTTTTCTTTAACAGCAGAGGAAACATTTATAACTTATGTATTCATAAATAATAAGAAAAATATAATTTATGATAGTTTGTGAAGGTTTATGATGGATTGTCAGATGGCGTTTAGTAAAAGGGAAGCTAAAATATGGGTTGTCATGTGGCGTATTGGATTGTAAGAGTTAATGAAACGAAAGCGGTGAAAATATTTTATTTTTGGTGCGGAGAGGAGGGTGTCTACTTTTGATCTCTGCGCTTAGCCAGAGCCAACTATAAACTTATAGGCCGGACTCAGGTAAGAATTATGGGAAATCAAACCACAACTACACCACGTGACCTCGCATTCCAGTATTGGTGTATATAGAAGAATTCATTTTAAAATCAACGCAAAATGCTAAATCGAAGTTATATTATGCAACAAGTTAAGCAGGGCAGTACGGTATTTTTCTCAGTATGATGCAAGTCTTCGAAATGCCGACCCTTAAATCTTTTTTTTTAAAGATAACCTTTAATTGTAATTTAGATTTTGCTGCTTATGCCGCCCCATTACCGTGCCGGCTAATGCGGCCGCCTCTCTGTATTATAGCACAGTACGACCCTGAAGTTAAGTTTAACAATAAAAATATCAATATTATGAATATTTATCACCAATAGATAACCATAGACTCACAGAATTGAGTAAAATTGCAAAAAACGTGCAGTGTTCTATCAAACATCTGTAATTTTCAGCCCCCATTTCTGATCTAGGTCAGGGAATCGCCGGTCAGTTGTCTGACCTAGTTATCTAGAGTTGGCTGTGGATTAGCTGTTCACGAGATGGAAATAAATTCTAATGATCAGGAGGTTTACTTGAATGTCATTGCCATCTCCAACCTTCGAATTATTGATAAGCACTGTCTAATTTTCTGTACCAAAAGATATGTGACCGTGAGTACAGGAATATCCACTTATAATCAAGAGTGTTGTTCTCTTAGATGCCTGCAGCGAAGAAAAGTATTGATTCTGTGGTTGCCTCAGAGAAACTCATGTGAAATAGTACAGTATGCTGCTAGCTGGTGATGAGTGGAATCAGAAAATACACTTTCCGAAACAAATGTTTTGTAAAATAACTTAGATGTCATATGGATAGTGTGAATGATGCAAGATTGCGTACTTGTTCTAAAGGTTTCTTGTCATTCGTATTGCTATATTCTGGGCATATAGTAACTGAAAACGAAAGATGTGAAACGAAGAGGAAGCTCGGAAGAGAATAGGAAGAACATATAAAATAATAGACAAAACATATTAACATAGACACAGATAACAAAATCATAAGAGATCAGACTTGCCAAATGCTAATTGTATTCATAATTGTTGTATCGAATGAAAACGTGAGCAATGAACAAACAGAGGAAGGAAAAAATGAAACATGTGAATGTAGATATAATAATAATAATTCCTCTCGTACCCTTATACGTTACATAGAACCTGCAAGCAATTTATCCATACCGATCTACCCTGATCAATTAGTCCAATCTCCTCCATGGAACTGAGACTTCTTGCCTCTATCAGCAAAGTTCGTTTCAGGGTCTATTTTTTTACCGATCCAGAAGCACTTGAGCTTTCAGCTCTTCGGCTCATTGCCATGGGCATCGTAACCTTTCGGTTTGGTGCCACGAACACCGTGAATCTGGTGAACCTGTGGCTTTTCTGCCAGCCCGCGGAAATGAACCTGCACTTTCAGGGTCTTCATAGGTCGTCCTCTCTATCTTGAACCCTTTGCATCCAACTTCAATATCTGCTTTGGTATTATTTGGTCATTTCTTCTCACGATGAGTCAAATATATGTCCATATTCTCCTTCTATATAACAGCTGTTAATATTGGTTGACCAGACATTGCGCTGATTAAAATGTAGATATACAGAAGAATATTAAGAGTGTCATTAAAAGATATAGAAAACTATTTAAAAAAACACGTACTTCAACAACTAGGAGGAAAAGAGAGCTACTCAAGGAGATAGAAAACAAATGAGATATTTGGATTACATTAAGAGACTTGAAACTCTGCTGTAAACATTGTGAGTAACTCGTTACAGTGATGTCAATCATTTGTCTTTACTTAGTTACTTGCTTATTCCTCTTTACTCTTCGTGGAACATAGGATCTCAACAGTTGTCTTCCCCTTTATCCGATCTTTGACTATTTTCTTTATGGCTTTTCATGATAGCTCATCGCTTTCAGTTCCTTAAGAACTCCTTCTCCAGTTCTGTTTAGTAGGCTCCATTATCCGTTTTCATGATAGCTCATCGTCTTCAGTTCCTTAAGAACTCCTTCTCCAGTTCTGTTTAGTAGGCTCCATTATCCGTTTTCATGATAGCTCATCGCTTTCAGTTCCTTAAGAACTCCTTCTCCAGTTCTGTTTAGTAGGCTCCATTATCCGTTTTCATGGAGGCTCTACTCAAAAACGTGTCTAGTGAAACTAGACTGTGTCTTCCGCAGAGGATGTCTTAGCCATCGCCAGTTTTTCTTTCTTACATAGGTCATCATGGGTTCCGGCCCTCTTCTTATCCATAAATCTGTATATGCAACTCCGTCAAACCATCTAAGTCTGATAATAAGCCGAAGATACTTGTTAACAAACGTCTAAATGTAGTTTTGTGTTTAGACTAGATACTTGCCATGTTCTTAACCATAAAACAACACAGATTTCACTTTTGAGCTAAATATCGCGAGCTTTGTTTTATTGGAGACTGCAGTAAACGTCCACACTCTGTGTATAATTTTCTAATCCTTGCGTTAATGTCCTCATTTGTACCTCCTGATTTGCTGATCTTACTTAAAAAGACGACACATTCACCTACATGAATAGGGCACACACTGATACTGAGTAAACCCCCTGATAGCATTACGAGACATGCTCTTTGATGGAACCCCCAGGTCAATAGAGGTAAGGGAAGACCCAGGAACACCTAGAGATGGAATGCAAAAAACGGTGGAAAGAGTGGAGAGATCTGGAAAAGATGGGCTTGGATAGGTGGGCTTGGAAGGCCTTGGATGCGGACCTATGCTTCCCTAGGGGCGAAGGGGGAAGAAGAAATATTCACCAACATCTCCTTCGCTCTTCCCTCAATCACTAACCAGTCTTTCTGTATGTTGTTACTTCGCGTTACCCATCTACTCTAAGTTGATTTTAAGACCGACCCATTGCACAGTTTATGTCAGAGCAACACATTGTTCTTGCATGTGTTGTAGACTGTGTCAGGGCAAGTCCTTCGCGTTTAAACCGATTCGAAACTTTTCAACACCGTGCTTTAATATTTCGCCATTTCCATAGATACGTTTACTACCATATAAGATAGTGCCGATATGAACATGTGAATATATTGACATGGTAAATGGAAGATGCGAGAAATGATTGCTCGCAATAGCAGTGGAATAACATTGATAAAATAAAGAGATAGGATGACAAATATACTTACACATTGAACTACAATCATCATGATTGATTGATTGTACAAACATCACTGCCAACTGAATGATTGATAAGAGCATTATCAGTGCAGGCTGGTTGACTGGTTGATATGAACATCATTATGTATTAGTATGCCAGGATCTAGCGTTCCCACATCCCAGGTGGTAGCTAACAGACCAGACAGGTAGTTTAGATAGATAGGTTGGTAGATATGAAATTAGTAGACTGTAGTGTTTGCACACCAAATCTGCACACTGTAAGCAGATAGCAACACTAGAACGAGACATTGACGTAGTGAAACTAGTTGACGTAGATTGGTAGTACTGCTTAGCGACGTAATGACAACATGAGAAGACCGATATAAACATTGATGATGAATGGACGTGTTTGCATCTATGTCCAAAAAAGAATACTATAACATCAATAAATACATAAGAACTGAACAAGATCACGTTTGTCACTTATATTGTATCGTCATGTAACCGTCTGTTGAACCATATCTACTAACCATCCAAGATGAACATCAATTAAGACAAGAAAATATATATAATAAACCCTAACCAGAGGAAAAGGAGCGCCCCATAACAATAAAACCCAAAGGAGAATAACAACAAAACAATAAAACAAAGGCTCCTACTACAATTATTTCACTTCGGCGAATAACTGTGTGCTCCGAACTCTTTTCTATTCAGGAAGTTCACAACGACAGTGCATAAACTTCGAAGCCCCGGTGATGGTCTCTGATATATGTCGAAGTTAATGAGGTCACATCGACAGTGCATGAACTTCGAAGCCCCGGTGATGGTCTCTGATATATGTCGAAGTTAATGAGGTCACATCGACAGTACAGGAACTTCCAAGCCCCGGTGATGGTCTCTGATATATGTCGAAGTTAGTGAGATCACAACGACAGTACAGGAACTTCGAAACCCCGGCGATGGTCTCTGATATATGTTGAAGTTAATACCAGTTTTGGTTGAAATTTTATTGAAGTATATTTGTTTCTATTATTTTAAGATAATTTACTCAAATATTTTCATAGCTGGATTTGTAAAAACTACAATTGAAAAGAATGTCAAAGACAAAACTGATTAACCTCACAGCATCAGGAAGTATCTAAGATTCATGGTGACATACACTCGACTGAATCGTACTCAAGATATAGAAAAAGAAAATATCAACAATATATCGCTTGCCATGCAACATTAGCTTCATCCAATTAATCTAAGTATGTTTTTCTTTCTCTCATCGATTAATACAATTCAATAGCTGATAACCAGAAAAGCGCCATCACATCTCTCTAGATTCCAACATCACATCGATTAATTAAGAGATACACTTCGATTTCTATCTATGAATTATTTAATCTTATCATTGAGAAAGATAAAAATGTTAACGTTTTGTGAATACATCCTAGGGAATATCCTTATCAGATCAGCAGGTGCATAGACCACAGTAATAACAAGAATTAGCAATTTTAATGTTTTTATAAATCTGTTGATTCATAGCAAGCAATATCTTGAGAATCAATGTTTACATTACAAACATTTGAAATAATCATGTGTTTTATTTATATCTTTTAATATTCGTTTGATTTTTTGAAAGACCAACTTCTGTCGTCTCGTCGCTGCAGGATATCATGGAATTATTGATACGACATTTCATACAAATAAGCTTGCACGTAAAACATACGAAATTTTGCTAACCTTTGCATTGAAACTGATTTTTATCAAGGCAAATACTGCGATTAATTACAAATGTTTCTGTCAAGTTGCAAGACTTATGTCATTATTTCTGATGTTGGTTTCTCAGCTATTCTGATAATGAATAATGTAGGAAGAATAAGTGCAGTGAGTAGAGCGAAGCCGGACACAAACACGTTCTGGGTTCAGTTCCCGAAATCGAACTTTCACAAGTGAGGAAATAATTAGGCTCTCCTGTCTACTGAATACTAAATTCTAAAAATATGAAGTGAAATAAATTCACGTCACATCTTACGAGATAATGTATTTCAAACTGCTAATAGTTTCAATAGCTTACAATCTATAATGATTTTGTTTTGACCCCTACTATATTGACTCGAACTACTGCTGTTTATCAATATTTCAAATTTAGAAACTTCATTTTGACTGGTTCATAGATTGTCGTAACATGAACCCACACACTGTTGCTACATAACTGGTTCGTAGTTTGTCGTGCTCTGTACCCACACAGCCGTTGCTACATGAGTGGTTCATAGTTTGTCTTAACATGTACCCACACGGCCGTTGCTACATGAGTGGTTCATAGTCTGTCGTAACATGTACCCACACGGCCGTTGCTACATGAGTGGTTCGTAGTTTGTCGTAACATGTACAAACACACCGTTGCTACATGAGTGGTTCATAGTTTGTCGTAACATGTACAAACACACCGTTGCTACATGAGTGGTTTGTAGTTTGTCGTAAAATGTCGGTGTTTCATGACTGGTTCACAGTTTGCAGTGCTATATATCCAGTAGGGTATCGTTACATTTACTGGTTTATAACTTGTTGTTCCATATATTCCCATAGTTGTTGCTATGTGACTCTCGCATGTCTTCCATGTCTATACGTATTCATTCAATGTAATTGACAAATTAAGGATACAAGTGAAACTGTGTGATCATAAAACTAATGAGTTAATTGTATATCCTTTATAGAACTTTGTGAATCAACCCCAGCTTTTTAACGCTGTTTGTGATTTTTTCTATGCATTATAACGTTCAGAAGTTTGCCATTGCTTTCTGAACGGGTGGTGCCATCATCCTTTTATAAAATTCCACGCGAAACAATTTGCAACCAAACTGTCCGCAGCGCGATTCGAACTCAAAACGTCGGGGTTAATAGACCGAGTCACTATCCCCTAATAACTAATAAGAATTTGAAAATTAATGGTAACTTGTTGGTTAATGCACTTAACTTCTAATATGATCGGGGCCTCCGATAACATAGGGCCGGCGTGCTCAAGTACAATTTCTAGAAAATAAGACCCCAACTGTCGCGTGACTTCGCATTTCACTATTGTTAGATATAGAGAAATGTATTTAAAAAATAACATAACATGCTAAATCAAGATTGTATTATGTCACAACTTAAGCTGAAAGATAAGGAATATCAGTATTATTAAAATTGTTCATCAATAAATAACCATGGACTCATAGACTTGTGTAAAATTGCAGTAAAATCTTATTGTTCTATAAAGCGCTTCTAATAAAAATATTTTTTTTACTTTTATTTTTCTCTCTGAGCTAGCGGCCGTATGTTGCCGTGGGCCACGAATCTGACGATCTTGGTTCAATCTTCCAGGCTGCTAATTCTTCAACCGTATCGGTTCTAAAATCCAGCAGGTCTTAATTGGGTACTAGAACCTAAAATCTGACCATCGCAATATAGACATATTACCACCTTCATTATTATCTAACGGTGGCTACGGTTTACGTCATCACCTACCCGTTCGGTTTACGTCATCACCTACCCGTTCGGTTTACGTCATCACCTACCCGTTCGGTTTACGTCATCACCTACCCGTTCGGTTTACGTCATCACCTACCCGTTTTATGTTTTTAAAAAAAAAGTATTTAAAAGAAAAATAATAAAACGGAACTGATGCCTTATTTCCAAATATGTAACAGGAACACGCCTGTGGCTTCGTTATTTCGAAAGTGAACGGAAACCAGGCAACAAGAGTTAAGTGGACATCAACCTAATTTAAATATCTCTAGTTGTAATACGTGATATGTCAGGGACATATATATTTCTAAAGGAAGAAGAAGGAGGGATCAACGCGTCTCTATTGTTTAGAAATATAAGCCGTGATATGTTGAAATGCAGAGAGAGAATGGGATGGTGACGACCTGAGAATATATACTGTGATGTAAGTGGGGTGTGATTAACAAGGAAATGGATATGGCAGCGGTATATCTTCTTCCTTGAACCCCCCAGAAATTATGAGTTTCCATCCTTTTTCTTATATTTGCGTGGGGGAGAGTTATTCGGCTTTCTTGCAGACCCAGAATACTCCAACAACTATATGCGTGTAGTGCTATACTTAGTGCTGTGGAGACTCCTACTTAGATAGGGTCTGGCAGCGATATATAAAACGGGAGACAAGATCACGATAGAAAGATTCAGATAGACCAGATCAAGATAGAGAGAATCAGATAGAACAGATAGATCTCTCTCTCTCTCTCTCTCTCTCTTGCGATCACCTAAAAGACTGATGTACCATATCTCTCTATAAATTCATTAATGTGGAAATCTGATTCATGCAACCTTAGCATGGGTGGGTTTCGCACATCTTCAGCGCCATTTGGAGCTCTGGTACTTATCCTTCATCGATGTGTCCGGATTCATCCAGCGTTTACTGGGTTCGTTCTTCGTTAGCCTTTGGTTGTCCTCAGTAGTCCTGCAAAGCAGCAGGTTGACTTCTACACATTTAGGATACGTGCATCCGCTTTCAACCAAACCTCCTTAGTTGCCTCTTACGACATGCGTGGCAGGTAACAGTGGTTCTATTCCTTACACCCCAAATGTGGGCCCCGGTAACCACTCGGGCGAGATAGAAATATAAAGATTCAGATAGACCAGAAATAGACTAGATCTATATTGAGTGATTCAAAGATGGAGATGCACATCTCTTCAAAATGTTTTTAGTTATGTTAATATAAAAAAAACGCCCCAAAAAAAAAAATGTTAGTAGAAACTCCAAATGGCATCTTATAAAAAGAAATGAATATAAATTGTCATTTCCAGGAGAGTTGTCAACAAACAAATACATTTGCCCAGTCACACAGAATCAGCACAGTTGTTGATTATTGATAGCCTCTACAAGCAGTATTATATATGTTTTATTTGTACTATCTCGCTCCCTAAATTCGCCCGTGTGTTGCTGGGGCTCTCAAGGGAAGCAAAGAAAAAGAATAGTACATGCTTCCTACAGGGTATATCATAAGAGGTGATTGAGGTAGCTTCCTACAGGGTATATCATAAGAGGTGATTGAGGTAGCTTCCTACAGGGTATATCATAAGAGGTGATTGAGGTAGCTTCCTACAGGGTATATCATAAGAGGTGATTGAGGTAGCTTCCTACAGGGTATATCATAAGAGGCGATTGAGGTAGCTTCCTACAGGGTATATCATAAGAGGCGATTGAGGTAGCTTCCTACAGGGTATATCATAAGAGGCGATTGAGGTAGCTTCCTACAGGGTATATCATAAGAGGCGATTGAGGTAGCTTCCTACAGGGTATATCATAAGAGGTGATTGAGGTAGCTTCCTACAGGGTATATCATAAGAGGTGATTGAGGTAGCTTCCTACAGGGTATATCATAAGAGGCGATTGAGGTAGCTTCCTACAGGGTATATCATAAGAGGTGATTGAGGTAGCTTCCTACAGGGTATATCATAAGAGGCGATTGAGGTAGCTTCCTACAGGGTATATCATAAGAGGTGATTGAGGTAGCTTCCTACAGGGTATATCATAAGAGGTGATTGAGGTAGCTTCCTACAGGGTATATCATAAGAGGTGATTGAGGTAGCTTCCTACAGGGTATATCATAAGAGGTGATTGAGGTAGCTTCCTACAGGGTATATCATAAGAGGTGATTGAGGTAGCTTCCTACAGGGTATATCATAAGAGGTGATTGAGGTAGCTTCCTACAGGGTATATCATAAGAGGCGATTGAGGTAGCTTCCTACAGGGTATATCATAAGAGGTGATTGAGGTAGCTTCCTACAGGGTATATCATAAGAGGTGATTGAGGTAACTTCCTACAGGGTATATCATAAGAGGCGATTGAGGTAGGGGTCCAGTGAATCTACCCAAGTAAATAAAAAGCGTTGCAGAAATCGGATGTTCTGACCTACTTGTAGGGGCATAACTGGCACAACTGTCGCTCTTAGGCTTGGATCACATACAAATCACAAAGAGTGGTTAACAAGTGGTCGATATGCAGATTTCGATATGAGTGGATTTCTTCTATAGAAATGTCTAATCTCCAGAGGCTTACGTGGATATATCGTCCTGTGCATGCGGGTGTTTACGGTAATGAGAGAGCGGTCAGGCTTGAATCAACAGCATCGATTGTTGGGGAGTTGAAGATGGATAAGGGGGATGTTATTCGGTCTCTTTGCGACTGCGCGTAGGATGTGTACACTAAAATAGACGTTGGATCGATTCAGCGATTTAATCAGTTTAGAGTGAACCGTTGAACATGTAGAACTAATGCCTGAGGGACAGAGTGAGGAGTGTGTTTAGTCAGCGAGCCACGGGAACCATCAGTATGCATTCTCTTCGATATATGTTGGGGGTACTGAGCACCTATGAGTCTGCCCGAAGTGCAATGACGTCTGTTTAGTAATCAATAAACAATAACGATATGGAGCGTTCGAAGAAGAAGAAGAAGTAGAGGCTCACTAAATTATGGTTTCAAGAATGCAGACAAGTACAGATCACTTCTGAATATCATCAGAAAAAGACAACCTTCTTTGGACATGTTAAGAGAGATAAAAACTTGAATCTATTGTGACAACTTGAAAGAGAAATAGAGGTCGACCGAGAAAAAATATTGTAGACAGCTTAACATCATGAAATGGCGTGAAAACAGTATCAGAACTTATAACTAGATCAAGAAACAAAGGGTGAGCGAATGATAATATACGACTTTTAACATGGCACTTGATGATGATGACGATGATGATATCATGCATTATAATACGAGTACGTGTAAAATAACTTACATTTTGCACAATCATTTCGTATACTGTCTATGTCTTTCTTTGTTTCCCTGACTCTCTCTCTCTCGCTCTCTCTCTCTCTCCCTCTCTTTCTCTCTCTCTTTCACTCATAGCTTGATCTCTTCCATACATATTAAATGCCTTTATGTACAACAAACACTATCATGTTGCTTTTATTTTATGACTCAATATCTCTTACAAAACTAATCCTCCTTCTATAGCCCTGCAGCCTGTGCTCTAAATAGAATATGATAACGTTACGTCCTCGCATCTCTAAATCTCATTAGTTAACAATTTGATATGAAAGTCATTTGGGCGCAGGATCAGTCTCAAAGTTGGTTTCTGAAAAGCTCAGACATTTACAAACCACTGAACGATGTTGATAACAGTGATCAACTTCCAACGTAATATATCATGAGATGAGATATACTAAAATATAATATCTCCACACTATCAGTCAGGAAAGTACATATTTGACCAAATGGTAGGATGAGACTTTTGATCATGATATGTTTGGACTTCACCGACGACAAGTCGCGACATATTGCCTATATACGGACTTCTACGGGATAAAATGAAAAGAAAACAAAATTATGAAAATTATAGGAGTATAATCGTTGATGGATTGAAGCGAATAGTAAAATAATAAAATAGTAGGGACATTGAGAGAAAGAGAGAGAGAGAGAGAGAGAGAAAGAAAGACAATTTGTTTCATCGTTCTGCAGCTAAACATTCAGACGAACTCAAGACAACTAATATGACGCCTCTGGCTGATGTTTGTGCAAAGATTTGTTTTATTTATCACCGATTTCATACGATGTTTAGGCTAACCGTACTTCGATTTCGAAGGTACTAGTAATTTAGATCCCCAATTAAAGAATCAGGGTCTCCTGTAGTCAATCTGAGGACAAAGACTTCAATTTTTGGACAAGCTGACCTCCAACCCCGACATTTTCACAGCACGGAGTCACATGTGCAGTGTGTTATTAACTGCAATATGAATGACACCATCAAATCAATATCTCCCCATGCCTGTCTATTCTTAATTTACCTATAACAGTGCTAGGAAAAATGTAAGCATGTGCAATATCATCTCTAGTAATCTTTCTTATTTAGAACTATGTTTTAGTTTATATTTATTATTCCGTGTTTGTATTTGTTCCCTTGAGAAAGGCATAAGGTCGAAACGTCGGATTATTGTCATTTTAAAATTATTTCACTATTCATTTGATTCCTGCTTACGTACTACTATATATATATCTGTTATCTTTGTCCACATTCGCTAAATTACTTACAACTTGCTTAAAATCTATTGATATCGAATCTTGTCTTTATAGATAATTCTAAACATACTAATCATTTCCATTTAGATACTAAATTTACACCATTCTGTCATACCAATAATCTGAGGAAGTTCAAATCTACAATATTCTGTGGTCAACCTAACCTACTTCATTTGGGGAATGGGTCGGCTTCAGGCAAGTTTTGCTGCTGAAACCTTAGAAATCAAACAATAGCTAAAATCTTACACTAAAGTTCATACTTTTTAATGAGGTCAGTTCGAGATTACGCCCCGCCCCATGTTTGCTCACGGAATGTACTACCAGATGGAGACAGAAGGAAAACTATTTGGATCAACACATGTTCCGAACCAGTTCATTGAAGATATGTGATGTGCATTTTGTCTAAGAATAATGTAACTTTGTTTATCAATAGTAATAACGAGAGTAAACTGTTTTAAATACGTATATTCATTGATAACAAACGGCGTAAAGGAGAAGTCCAATGTGAAGATTGATACAACACGCGATAGATTACTTGAATTTGACAGCAGCACAGACATAACATTTCTACACAAAATGGATGCAAGCCGTAGGGAAATAGCTTGTCAGTTAATATCGATACATGCTTCAAAGAGCCAGACGGTAAAGAATGACAACACAATACTTTCAGAACATATAATCACTGTTATTCAAGTTTTGTGTTACCGTTTCAGGACAAGCAATGAATTCAGCAGACTTGGGTAGACTACTAATCTGGTTACTTAAAAATAGAAGAAAAAAAATGTTGTGGAATTACCTTAGACATTTGCGTCAATGCCTGTGGCAAATTATTCTCACTTCTGGTTTTTCTCTCTGATAGGTCATGTCCTGTTTATTAACTGTTATCTTCTCTTCTGCCACTGATGTGTTAATTTCTGTCTGTCACCTGTTGCAGCATTGATCACAAATGCGGATCCCAACGAGTATCGTCTTGTGAGAGACCTGATGAAGGGTTACGATAAGAGAATCAGACCTTCACTTAATCACACAGACTCTCTCAACGTGACCTTTGGAATCGCACTGGCGCAGATCATCGATGTGGTAAGATTCTTTGTTTCACTGTTTTCATGTTTGTGCGATATTTGACGCAGTCTATGCAATTGTTGTTCTGTAAATATATGTTCTTAACGTTGTTTGTGTGATATTTGACGCAGTCACTGCATTTGTTGTTCTGCAAATATAATTGTCTTCATTTTCTTTATACGACGATGTTATATACGTGTGAAAATCTCCACTAAGTATTATTATGCAATTATATATGTATATTTGTGATATGTTTGTTCAATTTAGTATTTAGATTTTGCTGTTGAATACTGCATTTTTTCTGCGTTTTTAACCTCCATTTACGTCGGTTGGTTTAACGAGCAATAAACCAAACTCTGAATTTAGGATGCACGCTTCTCGCTCCAAAAGTAAGAAATTTGCTTCCAGTGTAGAATGATTGAGTTATACTTCTTGTTATCCCTGATCTCAATTGAGGCAAGATGATCTAGTGCATGGCTGTTCAACTCGGTACCCGCGGCGCAATGTAGCTTACGTTATGCATTTCTAGTGCCGCAAGTTATTCCGCTGGATTTGACGTTAAGAGACCCACCCAAAACAAGGGTTGTATTTTTAAAAATTGACAGAGAAAAAGCTAGCAAACATATTGTCATACAATTTGGCCACATATTGCAAAATGCATCGTTTTCGATGAAAAACAACGTTCTCGATGAAAATCCACTGCACAATGAAGTTGGGTTTTTTTAACAATATATTTTCAAGAAATTTAATTATTTTTTACATCAATAATTATAATGCATACACTGAATGTTGTTTATTATCAAAAACAATGTCTTTTAAACATGTGGCCAACTTGTATGAGAATATGTTTGGTAGTTTTTTATCGTGAATTTAAAAAAGACAAGCCTAGTTCTGGAGTGGGTCTCCCCTTAATCAGGACTTTAAGAGGGGAAAAAACATTTCTGAATAACAGAATGTTTCCTTATTTGTCACAGTACTTCCGAGTTTGTGCACTTCTACTGATATTTTTCTGTCTACAAGAAATATATAGCACACATGGTTATTCAACCAAGTGCAATGATGATGAATCTATTTATCAATAGGCTATTATGATACAATGGTGTCACAACATCCTCTTGAGTCCAGTTGGTTCAACAAAGCGATCTTAAGCTTCTATCGACTAAAGGCCGCAAAAACTCCTCCCGATTTCTCACAGTATAAGTTGAATGCATTTGAAAATAGATGTCTACGAAAAATAATGAATATAAAATGGAACGAATTCAGGAGAAGTGATGAAATCAGAGAAATATCTGGTCAACCACTAGTGACAGGCTGTTATAAGAAGGAGAAGACGGAGATATGTTGGACACACCTTGAAAAGAACTGATCAACGAATATCAAAGCAGGCATTAAAGTGGGATGCAAAGTGTTCAAGAAAGAGAGGATGACCTAAGGAGACCCTGAAACGAACTTTGCTGAGAGAGGCAAGAGATATCGGTCTCAGTTCCATGGATGAGATTGAGCGAGTTGCCCAGGATAGAGCGGTATGGAGAAATTGCTTGCAGACCCTATGTAACGTATAGCAGTACGAGAGGAATTATTATTATTCTATTATACTTTGATAGAGAAGAAGATAAAAACTGACAGGTATAGATAAGGATAGGTACAACACTTGATTGATTCATGTGTGCCATTAACTATTATACGGAACAGAATGCTGGAGAGTTATAGAGCAAGAAATTTCGAAACTTTCCACTTTTCCTACAACTTCTCTGGAAAAGATCGTATGCGTGTTATAGCCAAAAACTGCATCAAATCAAGAACTGAGTACACAGTGTCAATAAAAGGATATGCACATCATCTTTCAAAAGAGAAGATGAAGATAGATCAGCCATGTGTTGTACATATAGACCAACTGTGTTATGAAAACTGCACTGAGGTGGATACGGGAGGGTAGACAAAAACAAGGAAGAAAACAGTTAACCTGCATGATAACAGTAGAACATGATTTAGAAAAAAGGAACCATAGCTGAAATATAATACTGAAGATGGTCAAGCATAAAGAAGAATGACGGAGTACCTTTTTTGAGACCATATTGTCAACGAGAGATAACGGATAGAAGTGGCGATAGATTGACACACACTTAGGAGATCCAATGACATCATCAGGAAACAGGCCCTCCGATGGAACCCTCAGTGTAGTAGAGATACGGGAAGACCCAAGAACATCTGGAGGCGGGAGATTTAGACGAAATACAAGAATCTGGTGAGAGAGTAGAGAAACCTGGAAAATATGGCATTGTACAGGACTTAAGGATTGGTTGCATCCCTATGGGTGAATGCTGAAGAAGACGAATAGGGCCAAAGGCGTCACAGAGAGAGCGAGAGAGAAAGAGAGAGAGCGAGAGAGAGAGCGAGAGAGAGAGGCGCGCGAGAGAGAGAGAAAAGTAATATTAAAGGTTGATGGCAGTGTAAAAGATTAGCTTTTTGGAAAATATGCACAGAAACATAGACAGACGTATATACAGTATGGACAGTCAGAATGATGGATACACTGTTACAGCTGCAAAATATGAATCTATATGACATAAATCGACAATGAGTTAATGAATATATACACAAAGGCACAAATAACCTTTCTCTCTCCCTTTCTCTCTCTATCTCATTCTCTCTCTCTCTCTCTCCCTCGCACATACACACGCACACATGTGTCCTTGTCCCAGACACAAGTATACCCACATCAAATACACAGAAAAACACTAAAAAAATTTAAGAATCTTTGACGCCTATAAGGACAACTTTATCAAAAGCATAAATTAGTTTCCAAATTCCAGAACCAGAAGCTGACTCGCTGTTACTTTGTAATTCATGTATTCGTTTGGTTCATGTCTACAAGAAAATGGTGTTCTTTTATTAAGTAGAAGCGCATTTTCATGTTCTTCAAGTTAACCAAAGGGGTAGAGTCGATAACTCGTTGAATATATTTTGCTTGAGTGTTTGTATTTATAGATAGAATTGATGAGAACGATCCAAACAGACAAATATATGAGAGAGAAAAAAGAGAGAAATGAATGTCGACAGTAGGCGTTATTTTTCCCAATTGTGCGCAAATGTATGTGTGTGGGTGTGTGTATATGTTTCTATCTATCAGCAGTTGATGTATGGCGAACTTGAAGGGGGTAGACGTTCTGTTGGTGGACACAAAAAGCAAAACTTTAAAGACACACTTAAAGTGTCTCTAAAATGCTTCGATATAGACACCACGTGCTGGGAACTCTTTGCTCAAAATCGCCAAATGTGGCGCTGTAACAAGAGAAGGGGAAGCCGCATAACTGAGAATCATCGAACCGTTGAGGCACAGAGAAAACGAGCTGCACGAAAAGACAGAACACACAACACCTACATGTCTAACTTTGATAATGTATGCCCCAACTGTGGTTTGGACTCTACAGTCACCTCCACACACACCAGAGATGTGCAGCAGCACACGTCTGAGACTGTTGTCATCATCGCTTGCCATGGACGGCTATTGTTATTATTATATATCCACAAAAAAAATATATATATATCTTCTTTGTTCTCTAATTGAAAAATAAGGCTTTCACAAGAGATTTCAGTTCTTTCACCTTTCTACTAGATATTTTCTGCCTCAGGTCATATTCTTTCAACTCTCATACCTTCTCCGTGTTTCCTTTGGACATCTTTTCCCACCCGATGTTCATAGGAGAGCTATCCTAGCAAATGTCCCAACTGGCATACGACACACATGCTTAATCATCCATTTCCTTCTCTGTAGGAGGGTATTCATTAATGCACAGTTTCTTTGTTTCAAAAGATCTGCATTTTCCAGCACTCATTACTGTATAATAACGCTCACAGAACACTGTTTCTATAAATTTTGATATAGGTATAAACTTTGTAAAATGAAAATTCGTTGCATTGTATAAACCGCCCCACCTAGTCACATTAGTGACTTGAAATTTGAAACAAAAGCATAATGACAAGTCCTGTATCACAAAATAAATCACCAGAATAAATATGCTAGTAGAAGCTATAAACTTCACTGACCGACACATTGAAACCAATGACGACTTATAATCTCACAGGATTCAAAAACAATCCAACGGGTCCTGGAACTGACGTCCTCAAGAGGAAGTAGCACCCGAAGTTAATGTGGAAATCTAAAAAATCAATAGAAATTGAAATATTGGTATTTTCATATAAAAAGTGACATATGTGTTTGACTTCGAGTGCTCTTTACATTGAATTTTGTAATTCTGGTGTAAAAAGTTAACTTCAGTTTTAAAACAAAATTAATTCTCAAAATATCAGTGCATTTCGATAATGCAAATTAGTGCATAGTTTTATACACATTCTCTATCCATTCATAATCTTGGCTGTTGAAATTGGCATAATAGTTATACAAATCATGGGCTAAAAGAGAAGGATTGTCTTCATTGCACCGGGCGCCCGTGTGTTTCCAGGGCTCACAAGGGAGAAAGAATAGTAACATTTGCGACCTACATGGCATGTCGTAAGAGGCGACTGAGGTAGGAGCCTAGAGAAGATATCCTAGTAAATAAAAAACGTCGCAGAAATCGGATGTGCTGGCCAACTTGTAGACGCATAACTGTTACAACGTAAATCGCTTTTAGGCTCGGATCACATACAAATCACAAAGAGTGGTTAACAAATGGTCAACATAGAGCGTTCGAAGAAGAATTGCACCAGGTTTCCCCATATAGCCCGTCCCTCTTGGTAGAAATGACACGCTGCCTGCCGAGAGCATTACAGAAAACATGAACTACGTAGCTCCAGCAACAATCTTTGGGATCTCCGAAAAAAATTGTCTCGGTCTGGATTCGAACCTACATTCTTCAGAACAATAGGTGAGCATCTTAATTACTTCGCCATAAAGATATCCTACCTGGAATAACTTAGACGTCTGATTTTTTAAAATTATATCTGTTATATATATAAAAATGAATGTTTTTCTGTTTGTTTGTTTGTTTGTGACCTATAGACTCGGAAATTACTGAACAGATTTATCTGAAATTTACAGGATATGTTTGTTTTGATGTCGGATGCTACCTGTCATAGTTTGAAATGGGTATCGCTGAAAATTTTCGAAAAAAAATCTAATAAAATAAAGAAAGCTAATTTCATCAAGAGTTTCTAAACAATTTGCCAGCAACGTTTCCGGAAGTCTACGGTATACACATTAATATATACACAAGATTCGATGACGTATGTTTTAAAACCATGGAAACATCGATCTCTTTCATAGCATACAATAATCGTTTCAAGTCAATTTTACAAACAAGCTGAAGTTAAAATATGCAATCCAGGTTTGTTTCTTCAAAGGATTTCTAATCATTTCGAATCATGATAAGAGATACTCCAAATAATATTTTAATTTGTCGCCAACTATTCCATCAATGTTTGTTAACTATAACTATGTTTGCAAAAATTGACTGCAAACGATTCCTCTATTATATTCGATTAAACCAAACAAAACTACGATCAAAAGAATACGTTTATTTGAGGGAAGCTATTGGGATAGATGGCCAGGCAAACAACTATGGCAAGATGGTTATTTTGCCATCAACGTTTACCGGTGGTCCATGTTATATGCATGAATATTACCCAATATTCGATTACATATGTTCGAAACTATCGAAAACCTGATCTCTTCACAACGTTTACGTGTAACACGAAATGGAAAGAAATACGAGATGAATTTCTATCCGGACAGTCACATGTGGATAAGTATGACCTAATTGCACGTGTGTTTCGTCAAACGTTGATTACATTAGTTCAACTTATAACGAAGGGAGAGATCTTTGGTTCTGTGAGATGTTGGGTGTCTTCAACAGAATGACAGAAACGGGGTTTGCCACATAACCATTTATTATTTTGTAACTCAATCCATACGATTGACCACTGATGAACAAATTGATCAACGTTGTCTATTCAATACGGGTACAAAACGAGAAATAGTCGTGGCATTACAAACTTTATTCGATCAACACAACGAATTAATTCGATTGTTCAGAACTGTCCTGCAACAAATAATAGCTGATGACTACAGAGTTGTCCTTAGAGCAGACAAAACCCCTGTTGCTCAACACGAAAGACAGTACAATGCACCAACAATTGATGAAGTGGCGATCGGTATGGTTGGCGAAGAATTTAATTCGCGTGATATAATTCTTCATCGCAGAAATAGTGATGTTCAGCGAGTCTAAGAAACTCATCGCTCAAACGACGGATTACAATATCCGATTTTATTTTGGCAAGTAGAAGATGGATATAATTTCAACATCAAATTGAGAAATCCACAAACAGATGAGGAAACGAATAAGAAAGTTAGTGCCACGAATTATTATTCATATCGATTGATGGTTCGTGAAAACGCTGAAAATCATATCTTGAAATGTCGACAATTGTTCCATCAATACATTATCGATATGTATGCGAAAATCAAGTTTCGTTCAGAACAGTACATTCATTTACGTGATGCAATTGTTAGTGATGGCAATGTGAATCCCAATGATTTGGGGAAAATGGCCATACTACCAGCCACTTTTACAAGGAGTACGCGGCACATACATGAATACTCACAAGATGCAATGACATATGTTCGCGCACATGGCCCTTCAGATTTATTTATCACGTTTACATACAATCCTACGTTCGATGAAATTAAAGAATATTTGTTAGCTGGACAATTATCATCTGATCGTCATGATATTACCGTGCGTGTATTCAAACAAAAATTGAAATCTTTAATGGATTTCATTATCAAGCATCGTGTTTTTGGAGAGACACGCTGTTTAGATGTAATCCATCGAATTATAAAAAAAGAGGATTGCCACCTGCACACATTTTGATTTGGTTGATCGAAAAAGTCACACCAGATCAAATTGATCAAGTCATCTCAGCAGAAATACCAGATGTCGACATTGATCCAGATTTATTTGAAATCGTCACCAAAAACATGATCCATGGTCCATGTGGCTTACTCAACAATAATTCACCATGCATGTCTGATGAAAAATGCACGAAACGATACCCAAAAGACTTACATGCCGATACTATCACTGACAATGACGGATATCCTCTCTATCGTCGACGATCAAATGATTCTAACAGACATGCCATGTGAATTCAAACGCTTGCAGTTTCCGGTGCGACTCACCTTTGCAATGACCATCAACAAATCACAAGGACAATTGTGTGTGGGCTACATTTGGAAAATCCATGCTTTTCACATGGACAGCTATATGTGGCCTGTTCATGCGTCGGAAAACCTTCCGATTTATTCGTGTACGCACCAGACGGAAAAACACAAACATTTATATATCCAAAAGCACTTCAATAAACAGAATTAAAATGAAATGTTAAATTGCAAGTTTTTTCGCAAGAAAATGAGCAAAATGACAATGATCCTAAATAATTATTACATATTGTTATAGCGAGTTTCCTTTAAATTCAATTTCTGTTGAAGACATAGCAACGCGCTGGGTACAGCTAGTATATGTATATATAAAACAACGTATCCCTTTCCCATAAACGTTACATTGCAATATAAATTAACAATTGTCCTAAATGTGTGCATATCACTGACCCCGATGTTTACATTTCCATCAACTGGTGTTTTGAGACTATATGCCAAATTCTATTCATTTATCTCAAGTGATTTTTAAAATATCATGTCAATACGATCAAAAATCTTTCCCTTTTAGCAATTTTATCAGAAAGGTAATCTCGTATTTTGCTAACATAGTGAATTTTCGGTTCATATTGCAATCCGTTGGCGGAGCATATGTCCTAAACTATAAACTAAAACACTATTAACAGTTATTTACACTAATTTACAGTCATTTTTTTAATATAATAAAATACGTGCTATTTTTTTGTCACATTAGCTCTAAATTTACTTTAGCGCATACTAATAGACAATGGTTCTTTATTTATTCTTTCACATTCTTTCAACTTAAGATAAATGTACATTAACTTTTCTACAGACCTGCATGTTATTCGTCCAATTTCATAAAAGATTAATACAATGACGTCGTAGTTTGTACATACATCTATAAAGTAAAAAGTGATCAAACATTAATTTGTTCATGTGAGCGTTTTTTCAGTCCGGTAATTAATGTGTTTATGAGAAGTGATTACATCAAAGAAATGTATGATCAACCACTAGAAACAACTGTTATAGAAAAGAGAAGATGGAGAAATGTTGGATATATTCTGACAACGAAAAGATCAAAGAATCACAAAGCAGGCAATCAAGGTGGAGGTAAAGAGCTCAAGAAAGGAAAAGAAGTCATATGGAAACTCTGAAACGAACTTTACTGAGAGAAGCGAGAAATGTAGGATTCAATTCTATAGAAGAGGTTGAACTTGTTGGCCAGGATAGAACGGAATGTAAAAATTTCTTGCAGGCATTATGAAACGTAGAACGATTGGAGAGCAATATCATCATCAAATAGCTTGTCCTGGGCAGAACTTTGTCATCCCAACAGAACTCCGGAATTTCTCTCTCTCGTTGGACAGATGTCCAGCCTCTGCAGCCGTCATGTTCAAACCACCAGTTACATCCTGAATTCATCTTCTCCTTGGTCTTCCTCTTCTTCTCTCTGCCGGTATGCCTCCCTCCATGATGGTCTTCTCCAGCCCTTCGAGAGGAATATAATAAAATAAAATAATGCATTTGTTAATATTCTAATTATGTGACGGTCGTCACCTGGTGTTGACGCAATGCGATTTCTGCCCAGTGCTCTAAATGTCCAAGTGAAAATGTTCAACCAAGTGCGGTAAACGGCGGGAGTAACTATGACTCTCTTATGGTAGTCAAATCCGCCCAACAGTTTAGGGAATGCTATTCTAGTAAATAAAAGCTGGCAAGAAATCGGATGTGCTGGCCTAGTCACCATAGGCGCATACCTTGACACACCGCACAATCACTCTTAGGCTCAGATCACATGCAAACCCTAAAAAGTGGTTTAATAAGGGGTCGATATGGAGCATTCGCAGAAGAAGAGAAGAAGATATCATAATTAGACATATCGTCTCACCTCCGTCTGAAACATGTATCAAGACATATAACAGTATTTTCATTGAAGCTACATTTAGCTCTGTTGAAATTGAACTCTTCGCACTTCTCTACATGCTGACGTCTTTCATAAATAAACATCCCAGACATTAATGATTTTCCATTGCAACATGTCAGTGGATATTTATAAAACCTTGTGGAATTTTAATGGCTTATATTTAATCAACCTTAGCTCTTTAGTTTGCCCAAACCTCAATGCCTTAAAAGAAACACATCACATGCCTTGTTAACGATCTAAGAGAGATGTAATATAATGGATTCCATCTCATTACACCTTCCCTGGCAATAAAGGGGTAGATATAATGGTAATTGACAGTGGAGTGGTGGGGGGCGAGGGTATTATCGCTGTCCAATAACAGGCACAGTGCATGATAAGGTAAACAGGTTCGGAGAAAATTACATGAACAGGTGGGAAACATGAAATCTTGGCCACCAGAAAGGTAATGCATTTTACAAGCAGAATGGAACAGATGCAATCACATTCTTCAGGTTCGAGGTATCAGCTCAATAGATTACAGCAAATAATATGCTTTATACGTTGTACAAGACATACCATGTAGAAGATACAGTCGAGTGTCACTAGTCAAGCACTTGAGTGGAACCTGCAAGAAAAAAGGAAAAGGGAACGTCCTAAGTAGAACTGTAGACGAGGTCAACGAAGGATGATGGGCTCTCATTGGAAGCAGCATCAAAAGAAACATCATATGACTGTGAAAAGTGGCGAACAACTGTTAATGTGCCGTGCACCTCGAGGTGCACAGGAAAATGTGAAAAATACGTTGTACAAGTTCCAACTTATTGCTTTGATATATATTTAACAAGTGGAAGCTATTAACGTTTGATAAGATTGACTATGACAGAACACGTATATGATCAACAACGATACAATTGTTAGACACGTTGAACACGCCAACTTTTTCATACTGACTTCTGCTTTCTTTGAAAGAATTCAAGTTTACTTCTAAGAGTTTACTCCTTAGACAACAAGTACATTCATATCAAATCACTTCTGTTTTGTTCAAACTTTTACTTCATTGCTCCCTAACTCTATTTTTATCTAACATCAACAAAGATATATTGTACTATCAATTGCAATATTTTTGTTTACTCCAGGGACTAATTTTAATATAATATATTTCTCTTTTCCTGAGCAGGACTTTGTTCTGATCAAAACGTTGACTTTTGTTATGTTCTGTGTAAAACGACTGTATAACTGTTTTTGTATTATATCTTGTGACCAAATTGTCATCATTGTCCCTGACCATGGATACTGTGAAATAAAATAGATTTCAGTGCGTTCACAATGCAGTCATAAGAAAAAAGAAGAAGATTTGCTCTTAGGGTTTTTCAGTTAAGATAGTGGTTCATGAAACTCGAGGTTATTCTCATCAAGTTCTCAATTTGAATTAGAATTTCAAGATTTATAGGAAAAGAAGCTTACAGTTTAATAACATAAGTTATTAATAAGTAATCATCGTTTCTGCTCGATGCCCACCGTTTCCGTACTCCTCACAGGAGAAACAAAACAAGAGTAGAATCACCAAGTTTTTTTGCATGACAAAAGCGAATCTATTTCAAAATTTGAGGAACATGTTCATTATCTGGAATGATCTCTCTGTTGTAAAAGCCATGGATTGCATGCTCTTCGGCTCTTATCAAACATACGTTAAATAGAGTGATTGTAAAATTACTATTATAGAGTAAGCGCAAAATTGGCTTATGTAGATTGAGTGCAAAGAAGAAGGTAATTATCATATTCAATTTCGTCTCTGATATCTCACCACATATACTACATTTTTTGTCAATGTTCATTATCTTCTCACAGGACGAGAAAAACCAGATTCTGACTACAAACTGCTGGCTAAATCAGGTAAATAACATTTGTGAGCAATAGCAATGGGTGTATGTAACAAGTGTTATAAATATATATATTAATATATACAGGTTAAGGTTCAAAGAAAGAAATCGTATTAATAAGATATGGTATATTAGCGAAACGGTGTTAGATATTTATTTTTTCTTTAACCAGTTGTTCAATTTGGAAACTAGTGGTGAACATCACACCGATCACATTACCGCAGTGTTTCTCTTGTTCCAAGATTAGAATGTTGTGACTTCAGATACGTTGAGCTTTGAAAAAAATCACACACAACGTGTATTTCAAATCTGGCACCACTATTCAACAAATCAAGTAAGATGAATCGTACATGTGTTGGAATATTATTATGGTTGGTAGTTTGGAAAATCGAAGGCTAGTGAAAGAATTGTTAAAAATAAATTGCGAACAAGAAATGCAATGCCTACGAAAAATTACCAACAACACCAGAAAAGATAGAATCACCAACATCAGCAAAAGAAAGTTAGTTGCGAACAGAATCTTGCTTGAATTACATTGAGAAACAAAGAATGATGTTGTTTTGCCACGTAATTAGATTGTATCCAAACTCTGATAGAAGATAATTGTATCCAAGCAGCTGATAGAAGATAATGCAAGGGATGATGATGTTGTATATACTGATGGGTCGGTTCAACGTGGTGAGAAGTCCGGCTTGGGTTTCTTGGCTAATGTGCATGGTAGGGTTGCTGCAGAGCGAAGTGGGGCATACTGTACAACTACTTCTAGTATGAGGATGGAGGTTTAGGCCGTTACTGCTGCCCTCCATTTGATCTCTGGGACTTCATTTACTGGGGCAGTTGTTGTGTCTCACTCTCAGTCGATGCTTCACAAGATCCAGAAGGGCAGGTTTCGGTATGAGTGGATGTCGTCTATAGAAGTTTCTAACCTCCAGCGGCTTACGTGGATATACTGTCCTGGGCATGCGGATGTTTACGGTAATGAGAGAGCGGGCAGGCTTGCATCAACAGCATCGATTGTTGGGGAGTTGAAGATGGATAAGGGGGATATTCTTCGGTCTCTTTGCGACTGTCTGTTGGATGAGAATACTAAAATCGATGTCGAATCGATCAAACGATTTAGGCAATTTGGAGTTACCCGTTGTTCAGGTCGAACTGGATGCCTGAGAGGCAGAGTGAGAGGTGTATTTAATCAGCGCGCCACAGGAACCATCAGTATGCATACTCTTCTTCGATATCTGTTGGGGAGACTGAGCACCTATGGGTCTTCCCGGAGAGCTATAACGTCAGTTTAATAACCAATAACCAATAACAGAATAACAGTAAAGAAATCGAGAGGAAGAGCACGAAAAAGATGGTCCGTGACATATGAGAATCCTGTCAAAGAGCAAAAATAACTCCAGCCAAGTCACTAAAACACAGCAAGACAAAAACAGAAAACCTCGACACTAGGCAACAAACCAGTAGCAATATGACGACAAACAAAGAAGAAGAAGAAGAGAACATACACAAAATCTATGTTTAATATTACAGATTCTCTTTCACAGCGTTTTCTAATTTCTAATTTGATGTTTTTCCAGATTTGGACCGATTTTAATCTACGTTGGGATCCGGCAAAATATGGTAATATTAAAGTTCTACGATTACCTTATAATGAAGTATGGAAACCAGATATATTACTTCACAATAAGTAAGTATATCTCATTTATTTGTATAATGTCTCTTTGATAGAATCAATAAGTCAGTTGGTTTTATTTATTTTTATGACTATATAAGTTTCTAATCTCCAGAGGAATACGTGGATCTACTGTCCTGGAGATGCGGGTGTTTTCGGTAATGAGAGATTTGACAGGTTTGCATCAAAAGTATCGATGTTGGCAGTTGAAGATGGATAAGGGGAATGTTCTTCGATCTCTTCGCGACTGTCTATGTTCTTCGGTCTCTTCGCGACTGTCTATGTTCTTCGGTCTCTTCGCGACTGTCTATGTTCTTCGGTCTCTTCGCGACTGTCTATGTTCTTCGGTCTCTTCGCGACTGTCTATGTTCTTCGGTCTCTTCGCGACTGTCTATGTTCTTCGGTCTCTTCGCGACTGTCTATGTTCTTCGGTCTCTTCGCGACTGTCTATGTTCTTCGGTCTCTTCGCGACTGTCTATGTTCTTCGGTCTCTTCGCGACTGTCATGTTCTCGGTCTCTCGCGACTGTCTATGTTCTTCGGTCTCTTTTGCGACTGTCATGTTCTGGTCTTTCGCGACTGTTCTATGTTCTTCGGTCTCTTCGCGACTGCCTGTTGGAGGATGGCACTAATACATGTTGAATCGATCCAGCAAATTTCAGCAGTTTGGAGTAAACCGTTGTACAAGCAGAAAATGATGCCTGAGTGGCAGAGCGAGGAGTGTGTTTAATCAGAGATCCACGGGAACCATCAGCATGTATACTCTTCGATATCTAGTGGGGAAGACTGAGCACCTATGGGTCTGCCCAGAGTGCTATGACGTCAGTTTAGTAATCAATAACCAATTACTTATATGTAGCAGTTTGATAGAATCTGATTTTCTTGGATGGACACAACTGCCTTTTACTTGCAATTTTTACGAAGGTTGCAATTACCATATCCTTTTACACGAAGGTAGCCATTACCATATTCTTTTACAAGAAAGGTAGCCATTACCATATCCTTTTACAAGAAAGGTAGCCATTACCATATCCTTTTACACGAAGGTAGCCATTACCATATCCTTTTACAAGAAAGGTAGCCATTACCATATCCTTTTACAAAGAAAGGTAGCCATTACCATATCCTTTTACACGAAGGTAGCCATTACCATATCCTTTTACACGAAGGTAGCCATTACCATATCCTTTTACAAAGAAAGGTAGCCATTACCATATCCTTTTACAAAGAAAGGTAGCCATTACCATATCCTTTTACAAAGAAAGGTAGCCATTACCATATCCACCAGGAAAGACGTTGATCAAATGCCTGCTAAACGCATTCCAATGAAATTTATATACGGCGTGCTTGAAGGGAGTTGGCGATCGGTTGATGGTCAGAAAAACGTTTTAAAGATACTCCTAACATTGAAAACTGGTTGTTGGTGAATTAAATTTATGTCATATGTTCCCAATGCAGGTGTATGTACAAATTCAGCTGCAGTTTTAATTATTAATAGATTGTTATGAGTAATACACCATTTTGTAGGTAAAAGTATTTTTCTTTAAGTTCGTTCTAAAACAAATCAAGAGTGGCTCTCCCAGTGGGTTATAGGAGCCAATCAGTTCAAGTGTCTCTAAAAATGCTGCGATATAGACACCACAAGATGGGAATCCCTTTTCCAAGATTGTCAAATATGTTGTCAAATGGGACGTTGTAGTAACACAAGAAGAATTCGTTTAGTTAAGAATTGCTGTACATTTGCGACGAACAGAAATAGAGCTGTGCGGAAAAGACAACACACCCAAACTTGATCATGTTTCACCTATGGTAGGGGAATTGTGTTCCAGGATTGGGCTCTACAATAACCTCATCGCACACCAGAAATGTGTAATGACACATAGATAAAGAAAGAGCCTATTACGGATCTTGTTATCATCACTTACGATGGACAGCTATTAAGTCTTAACTACTTCGCTCATCTAAGCCCATACACTGGCTGGCAATAATTTGTAAGATGATATAAAGCCATTATACTGGCTAAATTAGTTAGTTAGTAAGTTTGTTCCTTTCGTGCCAAAGGCGGCACATAGGGCAGAGGTTATAGATCTCCATGTGATGCGGTTCGTTGCTAGCAGCTAGAAATCTTGTATGGTTTTACATCCCAATAGATTACTTTCTTGTTGGATGGTTCTTCGAAGAGTGGTCTTTGGTCTTCCACGTTTTCTTTTCTAAATTATTATACATGGTAATATAAATGCGTCCGTATGTGAAAAAAATAATTCAGAACGAAGTAGTTAAGATTATAAACGCAACAAACGTTCACAAGTTTCAGAAAATGGTTTGTAAAACTAATGGTAATGCATTGTCTATTTTTATTATTATATTTTACATTGATATCCCTTTTCAGCGCTGATGTCTCCACTTACGAGTCATCCATTTCATCCAATCTGATTGTCAGCAGTGATGGTAATGTTACGTGGTTCTCCATGGTGATATTCAAGAGTTCGTGTCAAATCAACGTACGTTACTTCCCATTCGACGCACAGAACTGCTCCATGCAATTTGCTTCATGGTCGTATGATGGATATCAGGTATATTATGACCAAAGTCAGGGAGATAGCTCGTAGGCTAATGTAGATTGGCATGGATGCAATATGAGATAAAGTGATATATATATATATATATATATTAGAGACACTTAGCATGCTAGTATATAGATATGAGTTAAAATGTAGAACATGTTAGAACAGAACGAATCACCATGCAGTAGTAGATTATAGAACACATTTAATTAGTAGAATGAAGAACATGTTAGAATATAATGAACAGTGTACTCGAATATTACAAAAAGGAACAGAATGCAGAACATGTTAGAATATAATGAACAGTGTACTCGAATATTACAAAAAGGAACAGAATGCAGAACATGTTAGAATATAATGAACAGTGTACTCGAATATTACAAAAAGGAACAGAATGCAGAACATGTTAGAATATAATGAACTGTGTACTCGAATATTACAAAAAGGAATAGTATGCAGAGCATGTTAGAATATAATGAACTGTGTACTCGAATATTACAAAATGGAATAGAATGCAGAACATGGTATAATATAGAGAGCAGTGCAAATGCGGATTATAGTAAAAAGAGAATGTAGAGCATATTAAAATATAGGAAGTCGTGCCTTGTGGATTGTAGACTATATTAGATTGAATAGTCTAAAGCCGAAGGATTCACTTCGTTGCATCAGGATTTACCCGATATGGCTCGGTTCCTCTCTACAGAAATAGCTCCCACTACGTCGATAGAGATCTCGTGAACAGAGCTTTCTTAAAGGGAACAATCGTGTCGGTTGTACATACAATCTGTACTTCGATCTCTTTCTTACACAGAACAATCTTGTCGGTTGTACATACAATCTGTACTTCGATCTCTTTCTTACACAGAACAATCGTGTCGGTTGTACATACAATCTGTACTTCGATCTCTTCCTTACACAGAACAATCTTGTCGGTTGTACATACAATCTGTACTTCGATCTCTTTCTTACACAGAACAATCGTGTCGGTTGTACATACAATCTGTACTTCGATCTCTTTCTTACACAGAACAATCTTGTCGGTTGTACATACAATCTGTACTTCGATCTCTTTCTTACACAGAACAATCTTGTCGGTTGTACATACAATCTGTACTTCGATCTCTTTCTTACACAGAACAATCGTGTCGGTTGTACATACAATCTGTACTTCGATCTCTTTCTTACACAGAACAATCTTGTCGGTTGTACATACAATCTGTACTTCGATCTCTTTCTTACACAGAACAATCGTGTCGGTTGTACATACAATCTGTACTTCGATCTCTTTCTTACACAGAACAATCTTGTCGGTTGTACATACAATCTGTACTTCGATCTCTTTCTTACACAGAACAATCGTGTCGGTTGTACATACAATCTGTACTTCGATCTCTTTCTTACACAGAACAATCGTGTCGGTTGTACATACAATCTGTACTTCGATCTCTTTCTTACACAGAACAATCTTGTCGGTTGTACATACAATCTGTACTTCGATCTCTTTCTTACACAGAACAATCTTGTCGGTTGTACATACAATCTGTACTTCGATCTCTTTCTTACACAGAACAATCGTGTCGGTTGTACATACAATCTGTACTTCGATCTCTTTCTTACACAGAACAATCGTGTCGGTTGTACATACAATCTGTACTTCGATCTCTTTCTTACACAGAACAATCTTGTCGGTTGTACATACAATCTGTACTTCGATCTCTTTCTTACACAGAACAATCTTGTCGGTTGTACATACAATCCAGACTACAATCGATGGTCCCTAGTGTAATTCTAAGAATAATGAAAGTTTTGTAGCATTTTGTATTGCTAAATTGGTATCAATAGCTTTTGACCGGACACTGACTGTTCAGAATATTCTTATCGATTTGTATCTGTCATGGATTCTTTAATGTGCTATATTTTGTTTTTATTTTATCATTTTTTTGTTGTTGTTTTATCAATTCTTGTGCGGTATTTATTAAATTTTCTCAATCCGATCTCTCTGACAGTTTTTAAAACGCTCAACTATCCGTCTGCCCAGCGTGTTCGTAGCGCGTTGTACTACGGGTGACTATCCCTCTGTGTGTGCGGGTTCAATAATTCCGCGGGATGGCAGAAAAAGCCACAGATTCCCCAGATTTACGGTGTTCATGGCACCGAACCGAAGGGTTACAATGTGCATGGCACCGAGCCGAAGAGCTGAAAAGCTTAAGTGCTTCTGGACGGAAAAAACCACCAAAAAAACACACGCTCAACTCTAATGTTACCAGCTTGTTATTGTTTATCATGCTCACGATAACTCAAAGTTGGACATTTGGTTGCATATGTGGTTAAGTGGTTAAGTGGTTAAGTGGTTAAGTGGTTAAGTGGTTAAGTGGTTAAGTGGTTAAGTGGTTAAGTCATGGCACTGTGTTCCGAAGGTCGTGAGTTCTAATTCGGACCGTGTCGTTCTGTTCACGAAAGCATTTTTGTGTAGGTGCCTTGGATTGTTGCCGGAGCTACGCAGCTCGTGCCTTGTGTAATACTTTCGAAAGGTGTCGTTCTTATTTATGCCGTATTTTGTTTAGTCAACGCTGTACAATGCTGCATTTGCTCGACATCACATCAGCCCTCGGTACATTCCAGTACCTCTGTGGAGTGCATTTGAGTAGATGAGTTACCGAAGAGTTCTTCGTATACACTGGGAAGGGAAGAAAAACGAACGAGTAGATCTAGCCAGAAATAACTTAAAATCAAACAAAGTGGCTGATGTTACAAATAAGAATGAGAAAATTGAAGCATTTTGGACATGTAACAAGACACGAGATGTTAGAGAAGATTATTGTGGAAGGAGGCATCCCAGAAAATAGGAGAAGAGGGAGAAGACGGATTCAGGATGGAACTGATGACTTATCGCCGAGAGTTTTGCACAAAGCACGAATTTCGTAGCCTAAGCAACAATCTAAGGAGTCTCATTAAAATATTTCACATTTGACTAGATCCACAAACGAACCATAATCTTCAGAACGACATGAAACCGTCTTTACCACTTCAACATAGAAACCTTCTAGATACCGCTAAAAATAATGTGATGTTAATATTGTTCAAGGTGCTTTACCACTTCAACATAGAAACCTTCTAGATATCGCTAGAAAATAAAATGATATTAATATTGTTCAAGGTGCTTTACCACTTCAACATAGAAACCTTCTTGGTACCGCTAGAAAATAATGTGATGTTAATATTGTTCAAGGTGCTTTACCACTTCAACATAGAAACCTTCTAGATACCGCTAAAAATAATGTGATGTTAATATTGTTCAAGGTGCTTTACCACTTCAACATAGAAACCTTCTAGATACCGCTAAAAATAATGTGATGTTAATATTGTTCAAGGTGCTTTACCACTTCAGCATAGAAACCTTCTAGATACCGCTAAAAATAATGTGATGTTAATATTGTTCAAGGTGCTTTACCACTTCAGCATAGAAACCTTCTAGATACCGCTAAAAAATAATGTGATGTTAATATTGTTCAAGGTGCTTTACCACTTCAACATAGAAACCTTCTTGGTACCGCTAAAAATAATGTGATGTTAATATTGTTCAAGGTGCTTTACCACTTCAACATAGAAACCTTCTAGATACCGCTAAAAATAATGTGATGTTAATATTGTTCAAGATGCTTTACCACTTCAACATAGAAACCTTCTAGATACCGCTAGAAAATAATGTGATGTTAATATTGTTCAAGGTGCTTTACCACTTCAACATAGAAACCTTCTAGATACCGCTAGAAAATAAAATGATATTAATATTGTTCAAGGTGCTTTACCACTTCAACATCGAAACCTTCTAGATACCGCTAGAAAATAAAATGATATTAATATTGTTCAAGGTGCTTTACCACTTCAACATAGAAACCTTCTAGATACCGCTAAAAATAATGTGATGTTAATATTGTTCAAGGCGCTTTACCACTTCAGCATAGAAACCTTCTAGATACCGCTAAAAATAATGTGATGTTAATATTGTTCAAGGTGCTTTACCACTTCAACATAGAAACCTTCTTGGTACCGCTAAAAAATAATGTGATGTTAATATTGTTCTAGGTTCTTTACCACTTCAACATCGAAACCTTCTAGATATCGCTAAAAATAATGTGATGTTAATATTGTTCTAGGTGAACCTGATTATGAACTCGGATAAAGGTGATATCAGCAACTACATTGCGAACAGCGAATGGCTGCTGCTCAGTCTTGTTGTGGACAGGACTGTTCGATACTTTTCATGCTGTGAAGAGCCCTACCCAGACATTCATTTACATATTATTATAAAGGTACGATGTTAAAATGTAAATATTGATGAAGCTATATTAGAATTGTAGTAATGGATAAACACGTAAAAACAGAGCGCTGTAGCATACTTCTTCACCTTTCACCCCTAGGGAGGCATAGGTCTACAACCAAGGCTTTCCAAGCCCGCCTATCCAAGACGATCTTTTCCAGATCTCTCCCATTTTCTTGCCATGAGTCCCTCCTTGCGTTGTCTTTCTTTGTGTTGCAAGCTATGAATATTCCTGGTTGTGGTTTCTGTAGCTGTCTAGTGATTTTTACAGGGTGGGGTAGCTAGCCCCAAGTCCAACCTCCTTACTCGCCTCTTACGACATGCATGACCGGTTACAGTGGTTCTATTCTTTACACCCCTAATTTGAGCCCCGGTAACTACTCGGTTATGCTGTAGCATTACAAAGTACAAAAACAATATACATTGACGTTTCAACCAAAAAGACTTTATTAAACAAAGTGTTTTCGTGTTTATTAATTGTATTATATCGATATTATGCCCGAGTGGTTACCGGGGTCTAAGTTGGTGTGTAAAGAATAGAGCCACTGTTACATGCCACGCATATCGTAAAAGACGACTAAGGAAGTAGGGTGTGGGGCTAGCTACCCCACACCGTAAAAGATACTAGATGGCTACTGAACGGAGAGCGAACCGAGTAAACACTAGCTGAAACCGGACACATCGCCGAAGGATAAGCACCGAGCTCCAAATGGTGTTGAAGATGTGACGTAAAACACACCAATGCTAAGGTTGCAGGAGTCATATTTCCACATGAATAGAATTTATGGGGGGATATGGTACATCGGTATGGGCGGTGATCGAGAGAGAGAGCGAGAGAGATATCGATATTAGAATTGCAGACAATTTATCCCTCTTGAAATACATTATTAAAAATGAGTGTCCACATCTCTCGATGCTGACTACCAATAGGAAGCGTTGCGTTCCTTTTAAGCATTAAAATTGGTTTGGATATTATTTATCTGTCTTCATATTCTTGCTGTCGATTTTTTTTCCATATTGTAAAAGAAGGAATTTCAGTAGGGGTATTGGCTAGGACTAGTGACAACTGTTATAAGAAAGAGAAGATGGAGATATATTGGGCACACATTGAGGAGAAATGATCAAAGAATATCAAAGCAGGCATTGAAGTGGGATGCAAAGGGTTCAAGAAGAGAGGTCGACCTAAGGAGATCCTGAAGCGAACTTTGCTGAGAGAGGCAGGAAATATCGGTCTCAGTTCCATGGAGGAGATTGAGCGAGTTGCCCAAGATAGAGCGGTATGGAGAAATTACTTGCAGGCCCTATGTAACGTATAACGGTACGAGAGGAATTATTATTATTATTATTATTGGCTAGGGCAGCTCTCGGACAGCGGATAGGAAGAAAAGGCTGGACGTCCAAAGGAATCATGTAGAATAACTGGGGAGAGAGAGAGAGAGAGATAGAGAGTTGAATGAGTGTGGTCTGACCTGGGAGACGGTTGGTAGAAAGGCAGCAGAACGGCAACAGTGGAAATCTCTTGTGGAAGCATTATGTGTCAATCGGGACATGAAGAGGATATAGATAGAAAAGAAGGAATTGTATATCATCAGGAATTAGGCAAGAATTGTATCTCCACCCCTCATTAATGTATGTGCATGTGGCTTACATATACGTAACTGATCTCTTGTAAATAAAGAAATTAGTTCACTCTCCGTCTTGAGCAATAGACTGTTTTCCAGTGATTCCTGTTTTCACCGTAGGTGAGATTGGGTTCCTGGATCTATCAGAGACGGACGATAAAATATAGGCTCCATGTCCAAGCTAAGCAGATAAAATAACCATTGGCAGGTGAAAATTGGTCAGAATAGGTTGTAAGGCTGTTTCTCGGACAAAGCTCCTTACAGATTAAATAAGTGCATATTTAATAGCACGAGCCTCTTTCGATGGTTGTTGACATGTAGTAGATTTGTTGATGTATCGCTGGAATAACTCTCAAGTGATATTGCTTGTAACTATCATTTAACATTTGATATACCCAACACTGGATATATTTGATAATTCATCTACATTTCATTGTCCGTCTCCGATAGAACTAGAACTAAATCTTGCCTGAATCTCGTAAAATCGATTGGGCGGAAAACAGACCTAGTACTTTTGAAGAGAGATGGAAGTACCGTACCTCCGGGTTACATATAACTTCAATCCTAACACTTAAGTCTCTTTTTCGAATTAAACTCATTTTCAAATTAATTTTGTGTTCACAATTTGAGATTTATTTTTGTGCGTAATATAACAACTTTGAATATGTTTTCATATTTTCCCAGAGGCGTCCACTATTTTATATTTTCAACATGATCCTACCCTGTATACTCATTACCCTGGTTGCCCTCTTGGGATTCTACATTCCCTCCGAATCTGGGGAAAAGGTGACAATGGGTATTACAACATTACTCTCCATGACAGTCTTTATGATGTTAGTAACGGAGAACATGCCACCTACCTCAAATGAACTACCTCTCATAGGTTTGTAGGTTTTCATAGGTTTATAGATTTTCCTTGGTTTGTAGGTATTCAGAGGTGTGTATGCTTTCATAGGCCTGTAGCTGTTAATGATAACAATAAGTTACTGTTTGCTTTTTACAATATAATATTATACGGTTATTAGTTTACTATAACAAGATATGGGCGATTAGAAAAGAACATTATGGAAGGTAGCATTCAGGCAAAAAGGAGAAGTGGAAGACCACAGAGAAAATAGGTTCAGGATGTGAATGGTGATTTGATTATGAATATAGCAGATGTTAGACATGTGGACTAAGAGAGAGAGAGAGAGAGAGAGAGATAAATGGATAAGTACTGTTAGGGTGACTATTTTGTTGTTACTGACCAAATGCTATGACATTATCATTGATAAATCTACAATCTATATAAATCGATCTAATTCTTTTAGTAGATAATTTTGATATATGAACATTTACATGCAGGTATATACTACGGAATGACGATATTTATAGTATCGTTTGCTACTGCTATGACCGTCTTCACACTTAATGTTCACCACAAAGGGTCAGAAGGAAAACCGGTTCCTATGTTACTTAGGAGACTATGCTTTCAACTTCTAGCAAAGATGTTCTGCATGAAAATTGATACCTGGGACGCAGAACACGTTAATATAGTAAGTAGTGCGTGTTGTTGTGATAAAGATTACTTAGTTGAAAAGTTGACTTTAATTTTTTTTTTTAAATTACATTTAAAAAACATGTAATACAAAATTATTTTCCATGCTGAGTATTTGTTGAGTGAGATTATTGGGACATATTCAGAGAATAGTTGGTGAGAGAATGTCAAAGACTTCAACTACAGGAAAATACAATTGGATAGATCTCGGAGCGTCTTCTATATAGACATTGTAGCCCGCGTGCTCAGCGTGTTCGTAGCGCGTTGGACTGTGGGTGACTAGCCCTCTGTGTGTACGGGTTCAATTCCGTGGGCAGGCAGAAAAGCCACAGATTCCCCAGATTCACGGTGTTCGTGGCACCGAACCGAAGGGTTATGATGTCCATGGCACCGAGCCGAAGAGCTGAAAAAGCTCAAGTGCTTCTGGATCGGAAAAAAAAAAAAAAAAAAATAGACATACCGATTTATGCAATATTTATATGGATGATTCTAGCGTTGAACTTGATTCTCAGTAACAGAAGAGGTTTCTGTAGCGTGGAGAAAAAGTACTCGCCTCTTGTTCCAAATGTGCTCAGTTGGCTCCCTCGTGGAGCAATTTAGATATATTTCCAGAGATCTTTGATCTCGGTGTAGGTGAGATTGAGTTCCTAGTCCTATTGGAGACGGATAATAAAACGTAGGTCACGTTTTGAAATTGTTCACGTAAAAGAACCCTTGGCAAATCAAAATCGAGAAGAGCAGGACGGAACGTTGCTGCCCGGGCCAAATTTATTAGAAAATTTTAAAGTAAAATTCTTACAAAATAATTTTACCATTTAAGAAAAAACATCGAGGCACCCGCGCCTGCGCTAAGGATTTCGTGCACTTCCGCTGAGATCTTCCTGTGTAAGACAACGATCGGAGCACACATGATTATTCACACAAGTGAAATGAAGATGGTGTTATCAATCATACAATATATCAACATATGGAATCTAAGTTCTGTTTGTTTTGTGTACAATATATCAACATATGGAATCTAAGTTCTGTTTGTTTTGTGTACAATATATCAACATATGGAATCTAAGTTCTGTTTGTTTTGTGTACAATATATCAACATATGGAATCTAAGTTCTGTTTGTTTTGTGTACAATATATCAACATATGGAATCTAAGTTCTGTTTGTTTTGTGTACAATATATCAACATATGGAATCTAAGTTCTGTTTGTTTTGTGTACAATATATCAACATATGGAATCTAAGTTCTGTTTGTTTTGTGTACAATATATCAACATATGGAATCTAAGTTCTGTTTGTTTTGTGTACAATATATCAACATATGGAATCTAAGTTCTGTTTGTTTTGTGTACAATATATCAACATATGGAATCTAAGTTCTGTTTGTTTTGTGTACAATATATCAACATATGGAATCTAAGTTCTGTTTGTTTTGTGTACAATATATCAACATATGGAATCTAAGTTCTGTTTGTTTTGTGTACAGCATACAATATAACAGCCGGTTTTAAACTCAAAGATCAGAACCGTATCACCGCTTTAGTGTAAGACGCTATGTTCTTAACATGTCACACTACATTGAAAATTGTAGAATTGTGAGGTACTGGTTTGTTTACTACCACCTGTGTCTTAACAAGGGTATATTGAAAGACTCGAATTTGTGTATTTCCAGGAAACAGTCCAATGGATATGATTTTTGGTCTTTATTACTGACCTTTTCCTGGAATTTGCAAATATTATAAACTTTTGCCTCACAGGTTGATCTCATTCTTTGAACACTCCACAACGACCACTTGTTAACTACTCTGGTGATTTGTATGTGATCTGAGTCTAAGAGCGATTGTACATTGTTCCAGTTATGCACCTACAAGTAGACCAGTACATCCGATTTCTGCTATGCTTTTTATTTACTAGGGTAGCTTCCCAAGGTCCTACGTCAGTCGCCTCTTACGACATGCCTTGTAGTTCGCAGTGATACTATTCTTATCTTCCCTTGAGGGCCCCGGCACCATACGGGTGGCAGATTAATCAAATAGACCCACTCATCTCCTAATGAAATAATGCTATCATCAAATTAATGCAGTTGAATCGTTTTAATACTAGTAAAGACGATTTACAAAATGCACTCATTTACCATTGGGAGTTTGTTTTCAAAGTATACATTCGCTAAATGATATAATGTATGTATCTTAAAGTTTCACTTTCTTTGAATAACGTGATGTTGTTGTGAGCAATTACATTATTATTTTCTACTTGGTTGCATTTCATTTACATCTTTAGACTATTTGAACGTGATGGCAATAAGTGCAATTATTGATCCTATCAATTTACGTCAACATAAAGTCGAAATTAAATGATGATTACAGATCCAATTTTCGATAACATTTTCTGCCCTCATTGTAGTCAGATTTTCGAAACCTTGAAAGATCATCATCATTATTATTATTATCGTCAACATCCTTATCATCATCAAAAATCCTCGTCATGCTCAATGCCCCTTAAGGCAGAAACAGAGTATGTCCACTTAATTCGATCTTGTTCCATTCTTTCTACCACAAACCTAGTCCTATGCGTATCTTTGAGTCTGCTAAAATGTTCTCCTTGGTGTTTCTATATTTCTGCCTTGTTCCCGCTGTCCCTGCTATGTCCAAGGTAATACATGTCTTGAGCGCCTTTCATTCACCATCCTGAAAACATGTTCAATCCATCGCCACCTTGACAGATACGCATGAAAATGACTAAACATTGAAAAGTTTTATTTCCTGATACCAACCACCAATAACAAAATAGAAAAAATAAATAAGAGCCAAGGGAAGGGTTAGAAAAAGAGGGATAGACAACATCAAGACCACACTAAATAAACACGGATATAACACAAAAAGGGCGACTCATCTGGCACTGGAAGGCAAATTAAAGCTTCCACCCCTACGCTTAACGACAAGAGTGGGCAACCAATTCCATAATCCACCGTGGAAAAGACAATAGACAGTAGATAGATGGCACAAAATAATGTGACATTTACATGTATTTGTAGTCATAACGTTATTTTTATATTGTTTCAGTTCACGCCAGACTGCAACGGTGCACCAGCCGGTTCTTCCAACTATATACGTTTCAAACTAGCAAACCAACAAGAAACTGACTTGATAAACATGGTATGTTACCATAGAAGCGAGTTGTCAATTGTGATTATGGGAGGTCTTCTTAATATTATCAATGCTCTATCAACCTTTTTTTCTCGATCCAGAAGCACTTGAGTTTTCAGCTCTTCGGCTCGGTGCCATGGACATCGTAACCCTTGGTTCGGTGCCACGAACACCCTAAATCTGGGAAACCTGTGGCTTTTCTGCCAGTCCGTGGAATTGAACCCGCACTCACAGATGGCTAGTCACCCGCAGTCCAACGCGCCACGAACACGCTGGGCAGGCGGGCCGCTATCAACCTTAAAGACAAGAATACTGATAGCAACTAATTGTTTTACTTCTATGTAGGTCTTAAGAGATCTTGGATGTATGTTTCGTGAAAATACTGTGCACACATTTTTATTTAATTCTCGCAGATTTTATGAGAGCCTTAGTAGCGTAATTTTAGTGAAATCGCTACTTAGACTAGTGGTCCGGGTTCAATTCTGCAGAGGATATGGAATCTTATCTGACCGTAACGGCTCTAGGGTCGACGTAACCTTAATTGTGTACCAGGTAGAAGCACTGGGAAGTAAAGGTGACAGGCGTGATGTTGACCACATCACCCATCGTGTGCCGATGTTCAATGAAAATTAAGGGCCCAACATTATATTACCCTATATACAAGTGTTATATGAAAAGGGCTTCGTTACATCTATTTATCTATTTAACTGTCAACCTCTATTTCACTGTCAACCTCTATTTCACTGTCATCCTCTATTTCACTGTCAACCTCTATTTCACTGTCAACCTTTATTTCACTGTCAACCTCTATTTCACTGTCAACCTTTATTTCACTGTCAACCAAAATTAGAATTATTAGACATGGGTTTGTATGTTAGCAATTAGTTAACTTGATCTGCAGTTATACACGACATTAGTTTGTATTAATAAATTTACTTAAATTATCACTCTTAATTTCAACAGGAGATGAAGCCAACACATGATACAAGTCACCCTACTCGAGTGGACATTCCTCCTCTAGACAGTGACACATACCAAGGCAATGGTACAGTGCCACGGATGTTTCTGGGAGCTCGACGCTCCAACGGGAACGCATCGTCGTCTGATCAAAGTCCAGACACTGCAGCTTTCGAGGTCTACTTCTCGAGAGTACTTCAAAAAGTTTATCAGACTATTGAAAGAAATGATATCCGATTGGCAGAACAGGACAAGAAGGACGGCTTCAAATTAGAGTGGCAGCAAGTGGCACAGATCGCTGACAGATTATTACTCACCTGTTTTGTTTGTATGACGCTTACAATTACAGGTGTCGTACTGTTGGTGTCACCAGCTTCTGTCGAAGTGTAAACAGAACTGCAACAACGCTTGATTTATACACAGATTCCATTTGCTGTTCATATTTCAGATTCGGCTTAATCTGCACAATTTCAGAAAAGACACTTGAGGATTAAAGTTTTACAAGCAGAGATAACAATGTTGACAAAAGTTCAATTTTATTTGTGATGTTCCGGTAAAACAAAACACAAAAATATATAACGGTGATCGAAAGTGGATATTATATGCCTTGCAAGGATAATTTGTGGATTTACGCACCTGCACAATTTTATCACATTTCACACTCTCTTCGGTGTATTCATGATAATTCACACAGATAAATTCAAGTCGTTTCACGGTTGTAAATTCAACATTTAGTTTGACTATATTCAAGATGTTGCAAGGTTATAGATGCAATGTTTTACGTATATGACGTTCAAGATGTTGCAAGGTTATGGATGCAATGTTTTACCTATATGACGTTCAAGATGATTGACGGAGGCGCGTTTACCTAGACGACGTTCAAGATGATTGACGGAGGCGCGTTTACCTAGACGACGTTCAAGATGATTGACGGAGGCGCGATTACCTAGACGACGTTCAAGATGATTGGCAGAGGCGCGATTACCTAGACGACGTTCAAGATGATTGACGGAGGCGCGTTTACCTAGACGACGTTCAAGATGATTGACGGAGACGCGATTACCTAGACGACGTTCAAGATGATTGACGGAGGCGCGATTACCTAGACGACGTTCAAGATGATTGACGGAGGCGAGTTCAATATTTAACTCACATAAATTCAAGATATTATGGTGCGACTAATTTCTGTTAAACCCAACTAAGTTGAACTTGTATTTTCAGAATTGTATGTTAATTTTTAAACCTGATATATTCACGGTATTTCAGATTGGTGAATTAATGTGTGATCCTACAAAATTCAAAGGTTTTTCAAGGTGTTTAATTCATGTTTAAATACATTAAATTTAAAGTACTTTAGAGTAGTAAACAATGTTTAGCCCGGCTAAATTCAAGTTATTAGGGGTTGAGAATTCAATTTTTAGGTCGCATAATTCAAGTTGTTTTGAGGTAGCAAATTTCATGTTTAACCAAATTAATTTCACGATTTTTCGTAAATTGACTATCTAACTCCATAAAACTCAAATGTTTGGGGATAATGAATTCATTATTTAGGTAAACTAAATTAAGAACTGTGCATACTTTTACATTCACTAAATATAACATTGTTAACAAAAAAAAATATTTTATTGTGAAAAATGTTAGATTGTTGATCATGTTAATTTCATGCTGTTCTAATGTGGTGAACTCAAGTTATTCACTGTGCAATGTCCTTCTACTAGATGCAATTGTGTCATTAAATGTGTACATTAATCAACCAACAACAAGAACAATCTTATAACATTGTACTAGTATGTGCTCACACGAATAAACAACTTATAAACGAAGTTTACTCAACATCGGATTGAGATCTGATGTTATCAACAGCGAAACTGCCAGTTTACTCAGCATCGGATTGAGATCTGATGTTATCAACAGCGAAACTACCGAACTATCATATCATATTTCGCTGGAAACACGAAACACAAACTTTGCAATATAATTTTAATGGTGTTTTATTTCTATGTTTTCACTACTCTGAATGAAACATTTCGTTATTTAAATTGTTCTGTATGTTTTCTGTGTCTTGATGGCTAACTTTGTTTCTTATCTTTGGCCACCATTTCTAAGAAAGTAGTGCTAACAAAGATCGGCTCAGAGCAGGCCTCTACGCTGTCTGTATGCCGTTAATGATATTGAAATTATAAAGCTGCTGAAAGCTTCCACTAGTATTGGAATTTAGTAGTAACAGTCTAGTAGAAATATGTTCTCTGTGTACAGTCTGTTTGTAGGAATTATGTGTAAATGACACAATCTTTGTGTAGAGTATGTGTATATAGACATCTTGTATTAGCAGTCTATTCTATGGGTAGAGTATGTGTGTGGACATCTTGTATTAGCAGTCTATTCTATGGGTAGAGTATGTGTGTGGACATCTTGTATTAGCAGTCTATTCTATGGGTAGAGTATGTGTGTGGACATCTTGTATTAGCAGTCTATTCTATGGGTAGAGTATGTGTGTGGACATCTTGTGTTAGCAGTCTATTCTATGGGTAGAGTATGTGTGTGGACATCTTGTGTTAGCAGCCTATTCTATGGGTAGAGTATGTGTGTGGACATCTTGTGTTAGCAGCCTATTCTATGGGTAGAGTATGTGTATATAGACATCTTGTATTAGCAGTCTATTCTATGGGTAGAGTATGTGTGTGGACATCTTGTATTAGCAGTCTATTCTATGGGTAGAGTATGTGTGTGGACATCTTGTATTAGCAGTCTATTCTATGGGTAGAGTATGTGTGTGGACATCTTGTATTAGCAGTCTATTCTATGGGTAGAGTATGTGTGTGGACATCTTGTATTAGCAGTCTATTCTATGGGTAGAGTATGTGTGTGGACATCGTGTGTTAGCAGTCTATTCTATGGGTAGAGTATGTGTGTGGACATCTTGTGTTAGCAGCCTATTCTATGGGTAGAGTATGTGTGTGGACATCTTGTGTTAGCAGCCTATTCTATGGGTAGAGTATGTGTGTGGACATCTTGTGTTAGCAGTCTATTCTATGGGTAGAGTATGTGTGTGGACATCTTGTATTAGCAGTCTATTCTATGGGTAGAGTATGTGTGTGGACATCTTGTATTAGCAGTCTATTCTATGGGTAGAGTATGTGTGTGGACATCTTGTATTAGCAGTCTATTCTATGGGTAGAGTATGTGTGTGGACATCTTGTATTAGCAGTCTATTCTATGGGTAGAGTATGTGTGTGGACATCTTGTGTTAGCAGTCTATTCTATGGGTAGAGTATGTGTGTGGACATCTTGTGTTAGCAGCCTATTCTATGGGTAGAGTATGTGTGTGGACATCTTGTGTTAGCAGCCTATTCTATGGGTAGAGTATGTGTGTGGACATCTTGTGTTAGCAGTCTATTCTATGGGTAGAGTATGTGTGTGGACATCTTGTGTTAGCAGTCTATTCTATGGGTAGAGTATGTGTGTGGACATCTTGTGTTAGCAGTCTATTCTATGGGTAGAGTATGTGTGTGGACATCTTGTATTAGCAGTCTATTCTATGGGTAGAGTATGTGTGTGGACATCTTGTGTTAGCAGTCTATTCTATGGGTAGAGTATGTGTGTGGACATCTTGTATTAGCAGTCTATTCTATGTGTAGAGTATGTGTGTGGACATCTTGTGTTAGCAGTCTATTCTATGGGTAGAGTATGTGTGTGGACATCTTGTATTAGCAGTCTATTCTATGGGTAGAGTATGTGTGTGGACATCTTGTATTAGCAGTCTATTCTATGGGTAGAGTATGTGTGTGGACATCTTGTATTAGCAGTCTATTCTATGGGTAGAGTATGTGTGTGGACATCTTGTATTAGCAGTCTATTCTATGGGTAGAGTATGTGTGTGGACATCTTGTATTAGCAGTCTATTCTATGGGTAGAGTATGTGTGTGGACATCTTGTATTAGCAGTCTATTCTATGGGTAGAGTATGTGTGTGGACATCTTGTATTAGCAGTCTATTCTATGGGTAGAGTATGTGTGTGGACATCTTGTGTTAGCAGTCTATTCCCTGTCTACAGTATGTGTGTGGACATCTTGTGTTAGCATCTATTCCTGTCTACAGTATGTGTGTGGACATCTTGTGTTAGCAGTCTATTCTATGTGTACATTCTGTATGTGAGCATCTTGTGTTAACAATGTGTCCTGTGTGTACAGTCTGTGATTGGGCATACCGTGTCTACACTATAATTAAAGGAAACAACATGTAGGCCCCACTAGACTTTCTTTAAGAGAAGAAAATGTTTCAACGTGTGTATTGTTATTTGTATATTTTTACTTTTTTGCCTTTTCTTTCTCTTCCATCATTTATCTTGTGTGAAAAAGAGAGTGGGGTATATAAGAATATGTTGTGTGTTAACTTGTCTGTAAGACATCAATAAAAAGATACAGAATAGACGATGGTGGTGGATTAGAACTGTCCGTAGGATGAGAAAACAAAAGTCGACAGAGACATACAACACAGTAGAAACAGAGGGGTATTGAAAAACACAAACACAAAGGCATGCGACATCTTTCTCTGACAATAAGTGTCTCCAAAACAGTTGTATTATGTCAGGAGGTAAGACATCAAATATCACTTTAAATGGTAACGATCTAACACCAGTGCACAAATTCTGCTATCTTGGGTCCACGGTCACTGCCAGCCTTTCTCTTGACGAGGAAATCAACGCTCGTATAAGGAGTGCCGCTACTACATTCGGCAAACTATCAAAGCGAGCGTGGGACAACAAAAAAATTGACATTGCAGACGAAGACTCAAATATATCGAGCCTGTGTAATTAGTTTTTTACTATATGGCTCAGAAACATGGACAGCCTACTCAAGACACGAGAGGAGACTTAACATCTTTCACCTTCGATGTCTCCGCAAGATTATAAACACCAGGTGGTACGACAAGATAACCAACTCTGAAGTACTACAACGTGCAAATCTGCCTTCCATCATGGGCATGCTCAGCAGTAGACGACTAAGATGGTTGGGACATGTTAGAAGAATGGAAACTTATCGCATACCAAAACAAATGTTGTTCTGTGAACTTTCGGAGGGGAAGAGCACCAGGGCAGACCACTGCTCAGATATAAAGATGTCTGCAAAACCTCAATGAAAAACTTTTCTATAGATCCCAGCACATGGGAGGGACTAGCTGATGACAGAGTTGTGTGGAAAGTCAAATTACGGAAGGGGGCAGAGTCTTTGAGAAGAGACTTATGTACGAGCTGAACGACAAGAGAGAAAAGCGAAAACTCAGAAGTTGTCACAGTAAAACACTTGCCTATTGACCGTCTGTAAAGATGAAAAGGGCCATATATATTGCAAAAACATGAGGTCTAAAGACACATGAATGCGAACTTGTGATGCAGAGTTTAAAGCCATACATATGACTAGGTTTGAGGTAAAAATAAATGGCAATGATGAAACTAAGTAAATATATTTTGTCTCTGGTTTATTTGAACACGAAGACTGATGATGATGATGATGACAATAAACCAGTGTGTTCTGTAAACTGATGTTCATTTCTCTAACGTTAGTCTTGATATCTTCGCTTTATCTTTTACGTGGTCTTCTGTTTTTTTCATAGTTATATTTTCTCCCAGTGTTGATCTCTGTGGCAGACGTTACCTGCGCTTTCTCTAAGATGGCCAAACCACTTGATCTGTTGAGGTTCTTTAATAATTATTATAACTGTTTTCAACCTGTCTTATTTTCCTATTTTTGTATTTCTAATTTGATCTTTTCTGGTTACATATGCAGCTCTTCTAAGATATCCCATCATTGTTGTTATGACATCATGCATATTATTTGCAGTCATTGACCATGTCTGAGATTACTAATCTTAAAGTTAGCCAAATATATTTATTTGAATCGATTGTCTTATTACTAAATAACGAATACTTTCGACGTATTATGCTACACTGCTGCTACCTGGTTGCTAGAGTACGAGGCAGAGACCGCCCAAGACGAAGGTGGCAGCAGGATATCAAAGAACCTTAAACCTGCCACTGGAAGAGGCCGGAGAACTTGCTAGAGACAGAGAGTTTCACATGCGTGTGATGAAAGCGACGTTCTGCAAAGGACATGCTACTACGTGACGTTGATGCCTAATTTGGAATCGCAATGTACATTTACACATAATCTCGTTAATTACGTGTGTGAATTGTTAAACCGGTAAATTAAATGTAAATATATTAAACACATGAACTTACTTAAGTAATGGTTCATTCAGTTCATCCAGGAGTAAGAGTGTTGATGAATAAATGTGAATTAACTATCCAAATTGATGTACCTGTTAACAATACTTTTTGTGTCTTTCATATTATTCAAACTTTGGTGATTGCTAGTTAGGTTATTTAATATTTAGTTGCGATATAGTTGAAAGTAATTCACAATTATATGTTCAGTAATTAGACCACTTGCCTCGTTGGGACTTGGTACCATTATCAAACTCTACACAGCAAGGAACATTGAATTTTGTTTCTAGCATAAGGGTTCTCGTGTCAACCAAGCTTAAATTGGGAACCAGAGAAACAATAGGAAGCAAACTATTTGACATGATGATACCACTTCACCCATCGTGTGTCGTTGGTTAAAGAAAAATACAGGCCTAACAAAGTTTCCCCCCTACATACTCTGTGGTATATAAACTTGCTCTTCGTACTAAACTTACTTTCTTTAAAATGTATTATGCAAAATGTGGAAAGGAGTTAATGAATAGAGTTGTTTTGTTCTCTGGGCAGAACTAGATGTTTTCGAAACGAATTCAAAAGGTGGACTTATTTGTGACTCGCAGATTAAATCCAATTTTAAAATTGTAAAAGCTGATTCGAACCAAAGTATCTACACTCATGACATTCTCATCATGGGTCATTCCTTTTATCTTGCTGAAAGCGTAAGCGTAAAAGAACGTGCACATCAGCCCCGGTGTTATTTCTGTTATTTTACACCATCTATGAGCCGCTGTAGCGTAGTTGTTAGTGAACTCGCTTCGCAAGGCTGGTGGTCTGGGTTCAGCTCCCGCAATGCGCGTGGAATTTTCCCGACCGCGACGGCTCTCAGGTCGACCCAGCCTCAACTGGGTACCAGACATGCTCTGGAAAAGTAAAGGTGGCCGGCTGACCACATCACCCATTGTGTGCCGACGGTCAATGAAAATACAGGCCTAACACTGTATTGACCTATATACCACGAGGTATGAAAGGGTTCCTTTTCCTTACTTACACCATCTATGAAAATTTTGTATTCATTTCAGTAACAGAGAACTATACATATTTTGATTAATGTAGTTTTCTACCTATTTGGATTCTTGTAGACTTCTACTGATTGGAATTCTTGTAGATTCTATCTTTTTGACTGCATGTAAGCTTCTATAAAATTGGATTCATGAAGACTTCTATGTATTTGAATTCATACAGATCTCTATGTATCTGACTTCACTCAGACTTGGCATTTGAACCCAGAGCACTGAAACTGGTTTTCTACACTGACTCATTACAGCTAAAACAAGTTTTAAATCTTGTTGATAAATTAATACATACGTTGTGCAAAGATTGATCTTTTAACGGCGTTTATAAAGTTGACTTCAACATGATTCTAAACAAAGTTATATAATTATTATAAATTCTTTTTTTTATTGCTTATTATTTTTATTTTTTCTTTAAACAAAAGCCTGCATATGAAGATGTTAATAAACAAAATATAGAACTTGCAATTTTCATTAGATATTTAATAAAATTTGTAACTTTCTGTGCAGTTATTAATTCTTGCATTCTCTTCTTGTGTTATTCTTTATGTTACTGTTTTTCACTCGTGTATTCATTTTGTCATCATTATCATTATTGTCATCAACTTCATCATCATTATCATTATTGTCATCAACTTCATCATCATTATCATTATTGTCATCAACTTCATCATTGTCATTATTGTCATCAACTTCATCATCATTATCATTATTGTCATCAACTTGATCATCATTATCATTATTGACATCAACTTCATCATCATTATCATTATTGTCATCAACTTCATCATCATTATCATTATTGTCATCAACTTCATCATCATTATCATTATTGTCATCAACTTCATCATCATTATCATTATTGTCATCAACTTCATCATCATTATCATTATTGTCATCAACTTCATCATCATTATCATTATTGTCATCAACTTCATCATCATTATCATTATTGTCATCAACTTCATCATCATTATCATTATTGTCATCAACTTCATCATCATTATCATTATTGTCACCAACTTCATCATCATTATCATTATTGTCATCAACTTCATCATCATTATCATTATTGTCATCAACTTCATCATCATTATCATTATTGTCATCAACTTCATCATCATTATCATTATTGTCATCAACTTCATCATCATTATCATTATTGTCATCAACTTCATCATTCATTATCATCTCATCATCATTATCATTATTGTCATCAACTTCATTATCATTATCATTCATCATAACCATCGCGCCCGTGTGTTGCTGGGGCTCGCAAGGGAGCAAAGAATAGTAACACTGCGACCTACAAGACATGTCATAAGACGAAACTGTGGAAGGGCAGGATCTACCTAGTAAATATAAAGCTCGGGAATAGATCTGACTCTTATAGGTATAACTGTCAGATAAGATGGTAATCTTGGCTTGTCAAACAAGGCTTGGATCAATAAATACAAGTGGTTATGTGCTGTTCACAAGCTTGATCTAAAATCACAAATGGTTAATTGGTTCGCATTCAAACAAGGCAGATCAAATATAATCAATGGTAATTGTTGTTCACTTCAAACAGGCTTGATCACATATAAATCACAAAAAGTGGTTAATTAGTTGTTCGTACGTTCAAAGAAGAAGAAGAATATCATAATAATCATTACATCATCTTTATAATTATCTTCGTAATCATCATCATATTTACCTTCTCATCATAGAGGCTTGACTACAATGGATTTATAACATATTCAACTTCTCTACCTGATGGTTCACTCTGACAGGCAGTTAAATGTTCATGTCTTGATATTCACCCCCACCTACGTTATATATTTGAATTTCATTTTCTATTTGGCTCTAAATTATCCACGAAATACGGTCGACACAATTTTTTCAAGACTACTAATAGGAACAAAATACCGTATTTGTCTAACATTTTTGTATATGAGTATTACTGATTTCAGACTCTTTCTTATAGCGTCACTTCCGTATTAATTGTTCTTTCATGCAATGATAGTATAGCAACAGTTACTATTTGACATCAACCAATATCAAGCTCAGATAATGATACATTGCTATGTAAAACCAGTTCTCACATACGGATATGCAGTGGCGGCTCGTCATTAAGGGCCAGTGGGCCCCACCAAAAATAATGTATAACGTGTATTTATTATTTTGTAAATGAAAATATAGCAACCAAAAACCATGATTTATCAGGAAAAAATGTCTGGCCCCACCAATAAAAATGATCACGAGCCGCCACTGCGGATATGTATAGTGAACAGTAAAAAAAAACAAGAATAGTAATCTATTAGTGTACGGAGATGTAGTTTCAGAGATGAATAATGAGAAAATCATGGATAGAAAAGATGGTAAAAGATATTGTTCTCAAGAAAACAAGCGAGAACAGAAGGATTATAAGACACACCGAAAGAAGCAATCAATATTATTTGTTCATGTTCTGAGAAGAGAAAAGATTGAATACATTGTAATAACGATCAAAATGCATGTGTACAGAGATATATATCGACAATCATTCTAGACAGTTTAACATCATGGCACGGAGTGAAAACAGTCTCAGAATATTCGTAGCTAGAACTAGAGACAGAAAGAAAAATCCAGAAAATGGCAATATACATCAGCTGGCACGGAACTTGATGATGAGCAAAAATACACTCCTTGCAGCGTTTCAATCTTCTGAGTATCATTTTGAAATATTTGTTTTTTTACCTGCATACATCTATGTCAATAATAATGAGCATTGATCAGATCTTCTGAGCTCTTTATCCTTCTTGATTGATCCATCAGTAATTGGGATCATGTCACTCGACCTATACCAGCTAATTGTATCTGCCTGTTTTAAGTTGTGTCTTTCTTTCCCACAATATGTTTCATTTCACAGATTTTGCCATGCATATTCTTGAGTAAATCGTTTTTCTTCATTTTTCTTTTTTTTTTATATGAAAAAATATCCAGATGCTCCACAAGGAGCGAACTTGGTACTTTTAGTACGGGAGACGAGCACTCAATCATTTTAGCATCTTTTATATTTCTTTAATAAGAAAAGTGTTGCTCTTGTCTCTAACTAACGGAGCTGCTGTTTGTACCTAATTTATCATACATCTTTCAACAATGTGCATTATTCGTTCCTCTGAGCGAGTTTTCCGTCAATCTAGCAAAGGTATATATCATCACATTAGTATTTAGCTCAGAAATTAAGAACGAAAATCCAGTCCTTTGAAACTAAATGCTACAGAAAGATCCTACGAATACCATGGACAGAAAAGAAAGAACACTGATGTCCTGAAAGAACTAAATGTTAAAGAAGAATTGGCTGATAAACAACATCTATACAGAAAAATTACATACTTTGGTCACATCAAGCGTCACGATGGCCTGGAAAGAACAATTCTAGAGGGCAGGGTCGCAGAACGAAGACGCAGAGGCAGACCAAGAAGAAGATGGCTACCAGATATTAAAGAAACCATGAACATGACCATGACGAAGTGGTGAACTAACAAGAGACAGAGGGAATTTCAGATATGCTGCAAAGAGAGCAACGTCCTATAAAGGATACGCACCTTGATGATGAGTATTTAACTTGTGATGTTGTAACAGCTTGCGTATGCTAACTACTCTAAGAGTTTCCCATTATTTTGACTATTATCAAGTTCTATTAGAAGAACTTGCATGCGCAAATTAAGGTATTGAGACTCTATATTTACCTCTCTCCCATTCTGTCTTTGAATTAAAAGTCGGCGTACATGGGATTTTACTGCTAGAAGTAAAAAAAAAAAAGTTATTGAAGATGCAAGTGAGACATATAAGACAACTATCACCAGCAGAAAAGGAAGTTATGATGGTGACAACATCACTGAAGTGGATAAAAACGTAAATATTCATTCATACATGCATGCTCTTCGATTCTATGAGCATAATACAGACACCAGTTTTGGGCGAAAGTAATGGATACTAATACAAATCGCGACAATTCAGACACACACCTTCACATTTCACACAGACACTCACCTTCACATTTGCCCCAGGTAATTCTTAAGGACGTCTGTAGCTTAAACGGTATTGAGCTCGATCACAACCCAAACGTACGTGGTTCAAACTCCACAGCAGGCAGTTTGGAAGCAAATACGAAAGGTAAAATTACACCTCAAAGTTCAGACATCAATGGCAAACTACTGAATGTATAAGTGGTGCCTAGAAAATCAACGACTCGTTTAATGTGGTTGATGACTATGTCCTGTAAAGGATATGCCTCGATTTTAATTTCAATTCTTAGGGGACGTTCAATCAAACAGCGGATGCACTGAAAGCAATGCGTTTGATCGGAAATGGGCCTTCTGTGGACACAAGCTCATTATGAATACTCTAAGAGTAAACATACGCTCTGATGATGTAAGTTAATGGGGGTTTAAACCCTTTAAGTTAAATGCATATGAAAATAGACGACTGAGAAACATAATGAATATACAATGTGACGAAATCAAGAGAAGTGGTGACATCAGAGAAATGTCTGGTCAACTACTAGTAACAATTGTTATAAGAAAGAGAAGATCGTGATATGCTGGGCATACTTTGAGAAGGAATGATCGAAGAATAACAAAAAAAGGCATTGAAGTGAGAGGTAAAGGATAAGAAAAAGAAAGGACGCCATAGAGAAACCCTGAGACAAATGTTATTCAGAGAAGCGAGAAATATCGACTTTAATTCCATATAAGAACTTGAGTAAGTTGTCCAGGATAAAGCGGTATAAAGAAATTGCATGTCCTATGTATTGTATAAATGTACGAGAGGTATATATATATAGATTATTATATATACACTGGATGTCATATTCAGGTCCCATTTATTAGAAATGTATGAGAAGTTTAGTTTATGTCATTTTTAGGATTATATACAACATATTGTTGCAAGTTATTAGAAATAGGCAAAATATTTTATTCGCAGTAATTAACAGTAAACAATACACCAACTTAACACGTCTGTACTAAACATGAGTCTATAACTATCCGTTCGAATGTTCACATATTTTTATACCATTAGGTTAGGCTGGTCAGAATTATTTATCTACTGCGGATCTACGCATGATGTCCCAATGCTACTGAAGCTTGGAAACCATGTGTTCTGAAACACCTTTCCTCATTACATGCTTGACAAATTTTGTTTGCTTTTTCTCAGATGTTAATTATTAGTTTACTATGACCTTTAAACTCTCTCCTAGTACTAATCTATAAATAACCCTAAATTTGTGACTGTAAATAAAAATTGTAACACAATAATAAAAACAAAATCGAAAGATATGCAGATGTTCTTTCACAGTTTATTAAACTTTTTAATTTTGTTTTTTATTATTTTGTTCTAAATTGTTCTTAGTGCTGTAACCTACATTTTTTTTTTATTTCAAGTTTATTAGTAACTAGCTGTACCCTGCGCGTTGCTACGCCTCCAAAAGAAATTGAATTTAAAGGAAACTCGGTAAAACAATATTTAATAATTATTTTGGATCATTGTCCTTTTGTTCATTTTCTTGGAAAAAAACCTTACAATTTAACGTTTCATTTTAATTCTGTTTATTGAAGTGCTCTTTGATATACAATATTCTTTGTTTTTCCGTCTGGTGCGTACACAAATAAATCAGAAGGTTTTCTGACTCGTGAACAGGCCACATATAGCTGTCCATGTGAAAAGCTTGGATTTTCCAAATGTAGTCCACACACTTGTAGCGATTGTCCTTGTGATTTGTTGATGGTCATTGCAAAGGCGAGTCGCACCGGAAACTGCAAGCGTTTGAATTCGAATGGCATGTCGGCTGGAATCATTGGGATGCGTGGCAATAGTATATCTTCTTTAAATTTTCCATTTAAAATTGTACCTTAGATGATATTGTTCATCATATTTTTCACTAAAAGCCTGGTACCGTTGCAAAGTTGTGGTGGATTAATGTTTCGGAGAAGAATGATAGGCACGCCAATTTTCAATGTTAAAACATGGTGGCATGCCTGGCAAATCAAGTGAATTCAAGAATTCAGTTGGATAATTGACAACTTCGTCTTGATTCATTACAGTATCGATGGACTTATACGTTATCACTTAGCCTGGTATTTTGTTTTGAATGCTCAAATTCATGGCATATACATCCTTGTTTTTTTTGCTGCTAATATTGCACGTGCACTGAGCCACTGATGATCTTTGTAATTATGTGCAATATTTGGGAAAACTTTATGAATCAATTCGTCTGTGGACGCTATGATGTTACAGAAGTTTGTTGGCAATGTGAAACATCGTGTGGAGTCATCGATTGACATTTTCCCATTCCGAATATCCAACAATTGTTTTACGAAACGTTCAGCGGTTTCATCATGTTGTAGTTGTATACGCATATTGGTCTTCAAAGTCAATTCCTGTTTGTGTTGCCATAAAACTAATGATTTCAGGCATGCATTAAGTTCATCAGCGGGTGTTGATCTTGGTATAACTGGTAGAGTTTGCCGGAAATCACCAGACAATAAAATGAGTGCGCCACCGAAGAGCTGGTCATTTCCTCTCAAATCTTTTAGTGTACGATGAAGCGCTTCTAATGCTTTTTGTGCGCCATAGTACATTCATTCCATATAATGAGTTGACATAATTGGAGTACTTTACCCATTGCAGAATTTTTGTTGATATTGCATGTTGGTGTCTCAGTGATTTGCATATTCAACGAAATTTCAGAGCTGAATGCGCTGTTCGGCCACCATCTAAAAAAGTTGCCTCAATTCCAGAAGATGTGATTGCCAGTGCAATATTATTTCGTGATCGCATGGTTGCCAAAATAAGTGAAATGAGAAAACTTTTGCCTGGCCTCCGGGAGCATCTATGAAATACAATCCACCATTTTGGCTGGTAATTGCATGCATAATTCTGTCATATGCTATGCGTTGTTCTGGAATCAATTTTGGAAGATTCGTTTGAACAAAGTACTCAATTCGTTGATATCAAAGTGTTTCTCGTTCCAACTCACAATCGAAAAGGTTGTTTGCAGATCGTTCTGGCGCAGCCATTCCCAATTGCACCAGTGCTTTATTAGTGATTGCCAAACATATGTCCTCAATTGAAACCAATGCTTCATTATATACGTTTGTGTGAATTGAATGTCAGGATTTTGATTCGTCGCACGCAAGCGATGTAGGATGTCTTCACTCATGTAGTCTTTGTATTTTTCCCAAAGTTCTTTTGGATTGGATGGAAGCATGTTGTTAAAATTACTGCAAATAATGTGCGTATTTGCTGTGGTCGTGCAGTATTGGATGCATCAGCGAGTGAAGTGTCCCAATGCGCATCGTTTTCAAGAAGATTTAATTCTTGGCAAGCTTCACGAAAAGTAGCACATACGTGACTGTTCTCAATTCTTGGAAGGATGTTGGTCCATGTTTGTTGATTAACAGTAATTGCAAGTAAAAGCATTCTGCATTGTTTGGATGAACAGTGTACAAACGGCCTAACGTGTTGGTCGAATATAAATTGGAATGTTCTTCAACTGTTTTACCTTGTTTGCGACGTTGAAACTTTTTCGCTACTGCATTCCATGTGTAGTATGTTGGCAGTTCAGAGTAAAGTAGCGTCTTTGCAAATATATAATCTCTACACAATGAGAAAAATGCAGTTAACGTTGTTGACAATGGTGACAATGCTCGTGCATGTGCATTTTCTGTTGTGAAGTACACGCGCTGTCCATTTTCAAGGTGCAGTGCCAAATGAACAACTGTTGGATGTCGTTCATGGAATGGAAATTATAAAATGCGCCATACTGCTTCATTGCTACTAATGTAACGTCCCAGTTGATAATGCTCGATTTCATCGATGGATGCAGTTATATTTGCCACTCCAAAAACTGCCATATTGCTTCCTTTGTTGACATATTTGCAAATGTACTTGATCGATTTCACCGAATTGCAATACTCGATCGAATGTACTTGATCGAGACAAACAGATGATGAACAACGAATGTCAGGATTTTGATTAAAACTGTAGCAATACATGCATAATCTATCCATTTTTCCAATAACCACATTTGGATGAAGACTGTAATCATAATTAGTATTGTAATGGAATGCACCTAGATTTAAATCAGCGTGCAGTGTTTGTCTGGATAGAGTAGTGCGTATCCGAACGGTTTGCAGACTTGCTTCCCGTTGCTCGATTGTTTCAGCTGAACGAACTTGAGCAGTGCGTACTCGATTGGTTCCTAGTCTTGCTTCACGTTGCTCGTCTGTTTCAGGACGAACGGGCTTCAGCAGTGCGTACTCGAACAGTTTGCAGTCTTGCTTTCTGTTGCTCATCTGTTTCTGAAGCTAGTAATGCCTTTCTTTCGTGCTCTAGGTGTAGATGGGCCAATAGCTTTTCGTTTGGGAGGCATAATTGCAAATGTGTGGAAAATTCGTGAAGAGCGTCTGGAAATAACTGCATCTTGTTCGTCTTCACACACGGAATTAAATATCACTGTTGATGTTTCGCTGGAATAAATAAAAAAAATTAGCATTTGATTAAATTCTATTAGGAAATGCATAGAAACTTCGCGTAAAATGTTTTGAAAAATCAGGAAAACTGTATGAATCATTTGTCGAAACTACTCACGCGCCACCTATTGCGAAATGGTTGTACTAATTTAGAATTGCACGCCGCTATAGCGGTCAATGGTATGGATTGATTTACAAAATATTAAATGGTCACCCCGTTTCTGTCATGTAATCTAATATTGGGTAATATTCAGGCATAATAATTGCAAATGTGTGGAAAATTCGTGAAGAGCGTGTGGAAATAACTGCAGCTTGTTTGTCTTCACACACGGAATCAAATATCACTGTTGATGTTTCGCTGGAATAAATAAAAAAATTAGCATTTGATTAAATTCTATTAGGAAATGCATAGAAACTTCGCGTAAAATGTTTTGAAAAATTTTTGTAAACTGTATGAATCATTTGTCGAAACTACTCACGCGCCACCTATTGCGAAATGGTTGTACTAATTTAGAATTGCACGCCGCTATAGCGGTCAATGGTATGGATTGATTTACAAAATAATAAATGGTAACCTCGTTTCTGTCGTGTAATCTAATATTGGCTAATATTCATACATATAACGTGTACATTGTACATCAGGTAAACGTTGATGGCAAAATAACCATCTTGCCATTTATAGAAATGCCGGCCAATAGCTTCCCTCAAATGAACGTATTCCTCGGATCGTAGTTTTGTTTGGTTTAATCGAATATAGAGCAATTTTTGCCATTGATGGAATAGTTGGCGATAACTTAAAATATGATTTGCAGTATCTATGATCATGATTAGAAACAAACCTGGATTGCGTATTTTAAATTCAGCTTGTTTGAAATATTGACTTGAATCATACGTCATCGAATCGTGTAGATGCGCATACCGTAAACTTCCGGAAGAAACTCTCGATGAAATTTGCGTTTTTCGATTTTTAAAAGATTTTTCTCTAAAATTGTCAGCGATACATATTTAAAACTATGACAGGTAGCATTCCGACATCAAAACAAACATAAACAAACATATCCTGTAAATTTCATCTAAATATGATGTGTATATACTAATACGTACACCGTAGACTTCCGGAAACGTTAATGGCAATTTGGTTAGAAACTCTCGATGAAATGAGCGTGTTATTATTTTTTAGATTTTTCGAAAAGCTTCAGCGCTACCTATTTCAAACTGTGACTGGTAGCATCCCGACATCAAAACAAACATATCCTGTAAATTTCAGCTACATCTGTTCAGCAGTTTCCGAGTCTATAGGTAACAAACAAACATACATACATACATCCATACATCCATTTTTATATATATAGTAGATGTGAACTTATAAGAGCTTCAGTTGTGTATGTATAGGTGCACACGTTCTTGGAGCAAATCACACATATCACAAAGCTGGATAAAATTGCTAGACAGAATAAACGCAAACAAACACAGCTGCTTCAGTGATAAACATGCGCATATTATCGAAATGTGTACGTGTGTATCTATTTATAATGAGATAAATACTATTCAGTAAATTAGAAAACATAAAACATACATAATATTCTATAAGTACAACATTTCTTATAGAGAATGGCTATTTCATATTCAACTTTATTTGAACAAACCATTATCAACATTATACATGCAAATTTGCTTTTTCTTGCTTATTAGAAGCAGTGTCAGCTTGGTTGTCAGCTTGGCTAAAACTACACTTTCATTAATAATACGACTAGTTTTACTATTCGTGTTTCGTCTAGTATTTACGTTCCTGGACATATCAATTGTATATTACTCAATTATCATTGTTTTTACAGAGAAAAGATACAATTAATTGATACTTGTATGGCTGAAAAAACAAACAACTAAAGTACTTATTGAAGTGAATAATATTCAGGGAAGATCAGTCTTTCAGTCTCAATCTAGGCAAACATATCAACCAAATACAGATGCAGCAAATGTTAATTTTGCATCATGTTCTCATTCGCTGGCACCATCATTATATAGGTGATACTGGTGATACTGACAATACTGGTGATACTGACAATACTGGTGATACTGGCGATACTGGTGATACTGACAATACTGGTGATACTGACAATACTGGTGATACTGGCGATACTGACGATATTAACGATACTGGCGATACTGGTGATACTGACGATACTGGCGATACTGACGATACTGGCAATACTGACGATACTGACGATACTGACGATACTGGCGACACTGACGATACTAGTACTGGCGATACTGGCGACACTGGCGTTACTGGAGCTCTGTTCTTGACTTTAACTGATGTTAGTTTTAATTGATTGCTTATGAAGATATTGCATGGCTGCATACGATGATGATCTCTTTGGCGTAGAGGTTACGTGATCGCCTCTTGTTCCAAAGATACTCGGTTTGTTTTCTTGTGGAGCCATTAGCATATTATTTTTTCTCAGAGATTTCTGATTTCAGTAAACGTGACATCGAATTCTTAGTCCTATCAGAGACAGGAGTTAAATTGTAGGTCCCATGTTCCCTTTGTACACGTAAAAGAATCCATGTCATTTCAAAATCGAGAATAGCAGGCTGGAAAGCCACTGCCCGGGCACAGTTCAAAATCGAGAATAGCAGGCTGGAAAGCCACTGCATGGCAAAAAATCATTAGTAAAATTAGAAAAATAAAATTCCTAATGAATATTTTAACTTCTTCAAAATTACATCGGGGATCCTCGCCAGTTATACGAAGCTAATACACTGCTGCTGCTGAGATTGTACTGTGTAAAAACGAGAACGAAGTACACATGACTACTCACGAAATTGCAATGATGATGGGTCTATCAATTAATCAATACAAAATATAAGTTTTGATTATACTGTTGATCTCATTGTTAAGTTTAGTCAAAATGACATCTCACATTTCTAATATAACTTTCATTATATAATCTTTTATTTGTTCCATTTTTCAGTGTGAAAGTGTATTGCTTCAATCAGCCAAGAATATGAAAAACACACTGTATATGTAGAAATGTCACGTTTAACAGCAAGAGTGGACAGCCAACTACATCTTCCACCTGGAACAGACAATAGATATATAGATGTAGAGTGTATATAAGAAATCAAACAACTTTGTGAATAGACAATAGATATATAGATGTAGAAGTGTATATAAGAAGTCAAACAACTTTGCTGGATACAGACAATTTCTTCATTTACAGTTTGAAGATCTTAGAGTATCAAGTCATGAACATGTGATAGACACTAGTATACAGGATCTAGGAAGACTAATCTTTCTAATTTGTGTGAACATTGAGATGTGGTATAAGAACTCAAACAACTTTGCGACCGTGTTGCCGAGGCACAGGGGATCAAAGAAGTAACATGTGACCTAAGGCATGTCAATAGAGAACGATTGAGGTAGAGTTAAGAAGTAAACCTTGTAAATAAATAATTATAGATGTAAATGGACGTTCGGCATACTTGAGGCTCAACAATGTTCTTCATCGCACTTGAATCGATCTTAGAGTCAGATCACTAACATCTACCAAAGGCTGAGCTTCCTAATGGTCGATATGGATCGTTCGAGAACATCTGCAGGTGTTCTGTAGCGTGTTGACTCGGGTGACAAGCTCCTCAGGGGGATCAGGATTACAATTCCACAGGCTGCTGAGACAGAAAGCCACAGAGTTACCTAGAAAAATGTCAAACACCGGTTGTTTGCATGGCACCAGAACCGCAAATCGAAGTTCGACTACGATGATACCGGCACCTGTGAGGGACCAAGGCTGACAAGTCACAATTCAATTGCTTCTGGATCGAGTCACTAGAAGACAAAAATTGTTCGTCGGAAAACAGGCTTCTCTTGTGTTCCGAGTCAACATGTGAACAAATCCATAATATAGTGCCTGAAGGGAAAAAACAATCATGTTTAAAGTGCAGAAATACAGACTTAAACTTTCAACTTTCCATGCTGAAATTCTCAAATGAGATCAGATCGTTATGATATATCCACACCGAATGTCAACTGTAATGGTTCTTCAAATGTTCCTGTCTCTTCCTGATGCTGTGCAGTCTACCATATTCTTCTTTGTCCGATATTAATGTTTCTCTCTCTCTGATGTCACATAATTCCTAAGCTCACAATTCGCTCTATTATATTTGAGTTCTAAGATCTTTCTATGATTGAATTATGTGCACTTTACAAGTGTTTATTATGTTGCTCGTCCGTCTAATTACTTTAGATTAACCATTTGTATGGGGGGATATGTTACTTTATTGTCAATGCAAATATTAGCTATATATCTGCAAAATTTTATATAATGGAACTGAGTGAGGCAAATATATACATCAAAGTGTATGTTATATATTTCCTTTGCAAAATACTTCATATTTTCGATTCAGTTAAAGGATAAAGAAAGGATGCATATCGGTTGTTAGAAGTGCAATACTAAATAATGTAACAATATTACACTAATTGCTTGAACAATAACAATTCTTAACTTGGGCTGCTTATCATTCTTTGGATTTATTGCTTCATTTCTTGCGTGAGATTTTAAATAAAATTTTGTAGTAATTTACATGTTTTTTTATTTGTTCTTTAATATATAGCTATTTTTGTTGTTGTTTTTTGCTTGTTGAACCAGCTACATATAAGACATTGAATAGAATAAATATAAAGAAGGTTACCATTTGAAGAACTTTGTTGTCATCACAAACAACCTTAAAGCACTTGATCTCAAGCAAGTTCCCCTGCCTCCTTCAACGTCATGTTCAATGTTTCTTAAATATCATGTTCCAATTTACAATTACTTTCATAAATACAATTTTGTCCCTCTTCTAATATCATATATCGCTACTTTTATATATAAAATGTGCTTGCATATATCTACTTTATATTTAAGGTGTTTTTACATACCGCTACTTATAAGAATATTGCATTCTTACATACAGCTACTTCTACATATAAAGTCTCCTTACATACTGCTACTTTACATATATTTTTAGCTTTCTTGTACATACAGCTACTTTTAGGTAAAGCGTGATTACATACAGCAACATCAACATATATTGCGCTCTTATATACCGCTACTTTTACATATAAAGCTTCTTTACATACCGCTGCATATATATATAAATAAATATATATATATATATATTGTTTTCTTGCATGCAGCAAACGTTATATGTATAAAAGATTATTCACACATATTATGCTTTCATTGCTGAACCATCACTGTCGCATATATGGTATTCTTACATATAAAACTACTGTTATATGTGATGCATTCTTTACTGTTCTCTCCAGTATTTTCTACAATTGAGGCGCAATTTAAAAACACCTCAGAAAACTTGATGATGAAGTACACCACATGATCCGGCATGTTCATCAAACAGGCTAAATCATGGGAAATCGAAGAGGAGTACGCTAGAGAAGTTTGCGCTGAGCAAATAAGATTTCTTTCTTATTTAGAGCGAATGTAGACCTCCGGGAAAGACATATAATGATGGCAGGTTTGGGCAGCAAATTCTAGTTTAATATCGATATTAATGTTTGACTACTTTCTTACTACTGGTTTCATATTGGTTCATGTATTACATCTATTAAAGTCAAGTTGAACATAGTACGATGTAGAGGTATGGAATGAAATTGATAGGAAAGCAAAGATCAGAATATTAAAAGTACGCATATTCCTACTGGCAACATATGGATGTGAAGCATGGACATTTAACAAAGAAGTGGGAAAACATATATGTGCTTTTGAATAAAAGTTACAGAAGATTCCTTCTATATGTATGGAGAGAGAAGAGAACAAGTAGATCTATACAGAAACACTCAAATTGAAAAGAAAACTGCCTGACGCGAACAACAAAAACAGAGAGAAAATGTAGGTATTTTGAAAATATATAACAAAAGAGATCCAGTTGAAGAATACTATTATTGAAGAAGGTACCCTGACGAAGAGGGTTCACGAAGATGATAGATTCAGGATGTAACTGATGATTTTAGCATGGCGACTTCAGAGACGGAACGTCTAACGTATAAGGGAGAGACATTCCGAAGGACTAGTAGGGTGGCAAAGTTATGCTCATAGCAAGCAATTTGATGATGACAACGAAACGAAGTTCTCATTGCAGATACTTATTTTTTAAATTAAGTATTTTTCCAACATGACATATAGTATCTTAGATGTCATATAAATCGTAATTAGTAATTTTCTAAATAAAAGTAAAATTATTACTCCATCAAAACGTACATTGGTCGAACCAGTAATTGCATCATACACCGAGTGAATGGAAATACAATCCCAACAAACATACGAGATACTGAGAATGTGTTTCAACGTCTGCACTTCCAGCAGCTCAAAGTTCTAAGATTAGTTGTGATTGCTCTGAATACTATCTCTCGACATTCTGTGTGCAAAAGGTCATGTTTCTGCTCGAAAATAGAGATTACTAAAATGACCCAGTCATCAGTATTAAACACCAGCCAAAGTGTTTCCTGCCAAAGGAAACTTTACCTTTCTTGGTAGAATCCTATCCAGATAGGCAAACATAAACGCTGAGGTCAACAATTGAATATTAAAAGCCCTACTCTTGGGAAAATATGTGAATCTTCCGGAATTGAACCAGGAGAAGAATGGATTTCTATACCATCTCAATCTTGGACTGCTTTCAGTTATTATATATATTAAGAAAAAATGTTTACAAAATCCATTACTAATTAACGTGGAGGTTGAGGCCCTCTTGAATGACAACATCAATGAAACAGATGTAGTTATTTACACCGATGGTTTAGTCATTCGCCAACAACGATGTGCGTCGGATCTTTCGTTATGCTCAGGAGGAACACTAATAAGAGGGTCAATGGGACCTACGTGGCAATCACAAGCAGTTTGGCAATGGAGGTACAGACAGTTACAGAGGTGGTCACCAGGTTAACCCTGTAACGTTCGGGTACTAAGAAAATCTCATTTATAAATGCGATGGCTACATGACTCCGGAACTAGCCGTATTTGTGTGTTATTTATGCATTTAAATGCATATAATATGTTTCATAATGTAAAACATATGATATTACCATAATAAATTGTTAAAAAATATTTTTTATTTATTTTTAAGATGTCTAATCTCGTTGATTAAAACATGCTTTTTGTTTCTTCTTCTGCCTCCGCCGCTATGAATTCATGTGTAGTCATGGAGCCTTTTATGGTGTATCTGACTGATTTATGCGTGAAAGCCGACTAACCGGTGTAAGGTGTCCTAGCCATTCAGGCGAACCTTCTCGATTTCAGTGGTAAGAACATGCTTTTATTACACCGACATTTCCGAACGGCCGCCATTTTGGATAATCTTTGTAGACGAGTTTTCACTTGCTCTTGTAAAAAATAACACATTTGCTTAAAAAATGGTATCTAGTGACTCAGATTACTTTCCTAATCAAGACTATAAGTGTTAGTTCTTTATGGGTTGCTTACTAGACCAGTTCATCATCATTTTCTCTTATTTATTTATTCTTTATTAATTGATGTCTTCAAAATATGGAAATATTTAGAAGTTACAAATTTTCTAATTACTGCCTTATTTATTGTCCAAACAACTTCATGTTTGGATATATTGTGTAAATATGAAGGTACTAAGAGAGTATATTAATAGTTTTCATGATATATTTCATACTTATTTTTTTCCTTATTTGTGACTGTATAATTATTAGAAATTTGTTTTAAAATCTATTTTAGCATCACCAAAATTAGGTCACTGATATCACATATTACATGACACTGATATTAAAATCACATATCTTGATAGTACATTCAATTAGCTTCCCAACCATATATAACATGCCTATGTTCAATTCATGGAGTATATATATTCTAGTAATAGAGCAGGCCTTCAAAAATAACAAAAAAACCCTTAAAACCATGAACGGTTAGAGTTAACATCTCATAACTATTCTAATATTCTGCGAGATTTCAATGGATTATTTTCTTCTGTTTGTGTGCTCCAACGATACCTACTACTTTTACTGTCTTCATTCCAGACTGAGTACGAGTTTGTAATCCTTTCCAATGTGCAAAACTGTTGGGGTTTACAATATATTTTTAATCTACCAAACATCACTGTTAGCGATCTATTTCAGTGCGTCAAGCAGAGACATATGTGCAGGGAAACTCTAAAATCTGCTATCTAAATTTTCAGCTGCAAATGGAGAAACAGCAAAAGTAATATTATGATTTATTTATTGATTGATAGGACCATCATCATTGCACTTTGGGGAGTAACTATGTGTGCTCGATTCTTTATTATATAGGAAGATCTCAACTGCAGTGAACGAACTCCGTAGTACGGTGACGCCCCCTGATGTAATTTGAAGATGATGATAATATTGTGTAGGATAAATAATATTATATGATCAGTAAGATCAAACACAATGTTACAATAGAATTCACTAGATGTGGATCTGCAAAGTGTGGTGTTATGCTACAATAGAATTCACTAGATGTGGATCTGCAAAGGGGTGGTGTTATGTTACAATAGAATTCACTAGATGTGGTGTTATGTTACAATAGAATTCACTAGATGTGGTGTTATGTTACAGTATAATTCACTAGATGTGGATCTGCAAAGTGTGGTGTTATGCTACAATAGAATTCACTAGATGTAGATCTGCAAAGTGTGGTGTTATGCTACAATATAATTCACTAGATGTGGATCTGCAAAGTGTGGTGTTATGCTACAATAGAATTCACTAGATGTAGATCTGCAAAGTGTGGTGTTATGCTACAATAGAATTCACTAGATGTGGATCAGCAAAGTGTGGTGTTATGTTACAATATAATTCACTAGATGTGGTGTTATGTTACAATAGAATTCACTAGATGTGGTGTTATGTTACAGTATAATTCACTAGATGTGGATCTGCAAAGTGTGGTGTTATGCTACAGTAGAATTCACTAGATGTGGATCTGCAAAGTGTGGTGTTATGCTACAGTAGAATTCACTAGATGTGGATCTGCAAAGTGTGGTGTTATGTTACAGTAGAATTCACTAGATGTGGATCTGCAAAGTGTGGTGTTATGTTACAATAGAATTCACTAGATGTGGATCTGCAAAGTGTGGTGTTATGTTACAATAGAATTCACTAGATGTAGATCTGCAAAGTGTGGTGTTATGTTAAAGTAGAATTCACTAGATGTGAATCTGCAAAGTGTGGTGTTATGTTACAGTAGAATTCACTAGATGTGGATCTGCAAAGTGTGGTGTTATGTTACAGTAGAATTCACTAGATGTGGATCTGCAAAGTGTGGTGTTATGTTACAGTAGAATTCACTAGATGTGGATCTGCAAAGTGTGGTGTTATGTTACAGTAGAATTTACTAGATGTGGATCTGCAAAGTGTGGTGTTATGTTACAGTAGAATTTACTAGATGTGGATCTGCAAAGTGTCGTGTTATGTTACAATTAAGTATGAGTAACCTATGTGTACAAATGTATGTCCTGGTGTCAAATATTTTCATCCAGGTTATTATGCTTTTCTTTAGGTCAAGAAACCACAATCTATAAAAGTGTTTTTTGTTACAAAAACTGCAATGACAAATTAGCATAGTGTTAGAAATATTGTCATCGATATATTCCATTTGAAACGTTGAATGGAAACCCCCAAAAATAATATAAATGTTAGGGCTAAGTTACAGATGCACCTTTCAGTGAGAAATAAAAGTATAAATGATAGAAGAAGATGATCATCATCATCAGGTGCCGTGCCGGCTGGCGTAGACGATCATTGATCTCCACAAATCTCTGTCGTTGGTGTTTGCTATCAACTCAAATGTTGACGCTCTACAGTGCCATGAAGTCAGGCTATCCAAAATTTGCTCTCAACAAAAAGAAGATGATACTGGAGAGTAAAGTAACCAGGATTTGAATAGGGTATGGGTTATCGCTCCCATCCTCAAACCACCCCATAACTAACCAAACAGAAACATAATATAAATAAAAATGTGTTCAGTTTATCTTTTTTGTTTTGTTTTCCATCTTCAAAATGAAAACCGTTTGAATTAGATAATAACATTTGCAGAATCGGTGTCTTGTAGTCTGATCGAATAAGAAAATTTACACATTGAAAGGACTTGAGAAAACATTCAACACACAAACATTGACAACCGATTTGTGCAAACCTTTTCTATCAAAATACTAACGTCTGGTCCAAATGTTGAACCGGAGACAGACGGCATCAACCATTACTTCAGACATCCAGTATCTGGACAATCCTGGACGAAATGCGTATTTTTTGTCCACCCTAATTGTCACGTGCTCCATATTACATTGCTGGACTAGCTGGTATTGCCTGTGAAGCCTGACGTGACCCACAGCAAACACTTTGTTGACCAACTGTAATAGACAGGCGTTCTGTCTATTCGATCGTTGGCAGTTTACTGAAGGAAGCAGAATCGATGCCAAATGCTACAATTTCGAGATACTTTGTAACAGCTAGTGGAAGGTTTGTGTTTCCTATTTCTATGCTTAGTCAGGGACTTTCAAACCTTGGTTGTTTCCTATTTCTATGGCCAGTCAGGGACTTTCAAACCTTGGTTGTTTCCTATTTATTTGCTCAGTCAGGGACTTTCAAACCTTGGTTGTTTCCTATTTCTATGCTTAGTCAGGACTTTCAAACTTTGGTTGTTTCTATTTCTATGTTAGCGACTTTCAAACCTTGGTTGTTTCCTATGTCTGTGCTCAGTCAGGGACTATCAAACCTTGGTTGTTTCCTATTTCTTTGCTCAGTCAGGGACTATCAAACCTTGGTTGTTTCCTATTTCTTTGCTCAGTCAGGGACTATCAAACCTTGGTTGTTTCCTATTTCTTTGCTCAGTCAGGGACTATCAAACCTTGGTTGTTTCCTATGTCTATGCTCAGTCAGGGACTATCAAACCTTGGTTGTTTCCTATTTCTATGCTTAGTCAGGGACTTTCAAACCTTGGTTGTTTCCTATTTCTAGGCTTAGTCAGGGACTTTCAAACCTTGGTTGTTTCATATGTCTGTGCTCAGTCAGGGACTATCAAACCTTGGTTGTTTCCTATTTCTTTGCTCAGTCAGGGACTATCAAACCTTGGTTGTTTCTATTTCTTTGCTAGTCAGGGACTTCAACCTTGGTTGTTTCCTATGTCTGTGCTTAGTCAAGGACGATCAAACCTTGGTTGTTTCCTATTTCTTTGCTCAGTCAGGACTATCAAACCTTGGTTGTTTCCCATCTTTGCTTAGTCAGGGACTATCAAACCTTGGTTGTTTCCTATGTCTGTGCTTAGTCAAGGACGATCAAACCTTGGTTGTTTCCTATTTCTTTGCTCAGTCAGGGACTATCAAACCTTGTTGTTCCTATTTCTTTTGCTCAGTCAGGACTATCAAACCTTGGTTGTTTCCTATTTCTTTGCTCAGTCAGGGACTATCAAACCTTGGTTGTTTCCTATTTCTTTGCTTAGTCAGGGACTATCAAACCTTGGTTGTTTCCTATGTCTGTGCTTAGTCAAGGACGATCAAACCTTGGTTGTTTCCTATTTCTTTGCTCAGTCAGGGACTATCAAACCTTGGTTGTTTCCTATTTCTTTGCTCAGTCAGGGACTATCAAACCTTGGTTGTTTCCTATTTCTTTGCTCAGTCAGGGACTATCAAACCTTGGTTGTTTCCTATTTCTTTGCTCAGTCAGGGACTATCAAACCTTGGTTGTTTCCTATTTCTTTGCTCAGTCAGGGACTATCAAACCTTGGTTGTTTCCTATTTCTTTGCTCAGTCAGGGACTATCAAACCTTAGTTGTTTCCTATTTCTTTGCTCAGTCAGGGACTATCAAACCTTGGTTGTTTCCTATTTCTTTGCTCAGTCAGAGACTATCAAACTTTAGTTGTTTCCTATTTCTTTGCTCAGTCAGGGACTATCAAACCTTGGTTGTTTCCTGTTTCTTTGCTCAGTCAGAGACTATCAAACTTTAGTTGTTTCCTATTTCTTTGCTCAGTCAGGGACTTTCAAACCTTGGTCATCAAGCTCTCTTCTAATTCTTCTTCGAACATTCCATATCAATCACTTGTTAAATCACTATTTGTAATTTGTTTGTGATCTGAGCCTAAGAGCGAATATATGGTGTGCCAATTATGCGCCTACAAGTAGGCCAGTGCAACCTATTCCTGCGAAGCTTTTTATTTACCATGGTAGATTTCCTAGATCTTTATGTAAGTTGCCTCTTACGACATGCCTTGTAGGTCGCAGTGTTACTATTCTTTGTTCCCTTTGCGAGCCCTAACAACATACGTGATCAAATTATCAAATTAAACATTATTGAAAATGAAAATCTTGGCATATCCTTTACAGGACGCTATCGTCAAGCACATTGAACGAGTCGTCCATTTTCTATGTACTGCATATACGTTCAGCAGTTTGCCCTTGCTTTTTGAGCGGTGAGATCTATTTTTACAGTTGGAAAAAATCCATAGGAAGAAATTTGCTTTCACTCTTAAGCGGAGTTCGAACAAGGGCACTCTTGGATTATGAACGAGCTCACTATATACCGATAAACCACAGACGACCATGAAGTACCAACAGTAAACACCAGTACAAAGAAAACAAATACATGTTTCACTGAATGATTTAGTCTGCAACAATTTTTGTGGCATCACAAATTACGGTAATCTAAACCTGCTTTTAACAAATATTTTGGATTATTTTGTCGACAGCAATTTGAGGGACTAATACTATTGCTACTATTACTACTGCTACTAGTACTTCTACTAATACTATTACTACCACCACCACTACTACTACCAGTACTGATGTTGCCGCTGCTGCTGCTACTACTACTACTACCACTACTACTAACACTACCACTATTAATAGTACTAGTACTTTTAAAGGGCTTTTAAGTCGAAAGATTCCACTTCATTCCACCGGGTTTTACTAAATATGGTTTGGTCCCCTTCCACAGAAATGATACGCCATCTGACGAGAGTATTGCACAAAGCACGAACTTCGTAGTTCTGGCAACAATCTTAGTAATCTCTGGAAAAATATGCACTTGGGAACAGAATGGTGCGGTCCGTATTCATAAGGCAAGGGCGTAACCATTTAGCCACGAGACTCCTTACTACCTTATACGTATATACTTATACTTACATGTAATTGGTTACTTTGTCAAACAACTTGAAGACCGCTGATCTCTTTATGTTCTATTCTTAGTTTCCATTATTCTTGACTCGTCTTTATCGCTATTAAGTTTCATTATATATTGATATATATGTATACAAATCCTTCACTACGTGGGAGTAGCCTTGAACTTCACACTCACTGTTTGACATATCATCATCAAGTGCCATGTTGATAATCGTTGTTTTTCCATCTCAAGCGATCAACAAAATCCCTGATTAGATCTGCGTTCTTCTCTCGTCCATGCTATATAGCAAGCAATATACGTATTTATCTCTTTGTTTTCCCCAAACTATTTTTATACTTTATTTGCCAGAAGTAAATAGGTTTATATTTTTTGTCTTCTCTCAAAGTTCCCCAAAAAATCGTCATTGTCTACATCTACTTTATCTTATCAATTTATGGTTGGTATTTGTTTCTTGAGGACTGCCCTGTTTGTTTTTCTGTATGTCTGCTGTTTTGCTTGCATTTGTTTTCGAAACCACATTTTCACCGCCATAATACATTCTCAGTTTGTATGATTATTGTCCATGTTTCACATGCACGCAACATCATTTGTGTAGCACTTTAACATTCACTTTCTCACAGTAAATTACAGCTTTTTATTAGCCAGAACTCGGTGGTACACACTTCAAATAAAATGAGACATATGATACACTTCAGAAATAAATACTAGAATAGAATCATGATTCAACAAATACAATATCTTCCATTATCATTAAACTGGCTGATGCTACCAAAAAAATGAGAAAATTTAAGTATGTTAAAAATTTAAGGAAGGGTTGACACGAAGAGTTGAAGAAGACCATCATGGAAGGAGGCATCCCGGCATAGAGGAGAAGAGAAAGACCAGGATAAGATGGATTCATGATTTGAGCATGACGGCTTCAGAAGCATGACATCTGGCATATGAGAGAGAGAAATTTCGAAGGACTGTTAGGGGGACAAAGTATCTGCTCAGGATGATAAGATGTGGAGCCCGCAATGGAAGCAAAGAATAGTACCACTGCTACCTACAAGACATGTCGTAAGAGGCGACTGATGTAGGACCTAGGATGTTACTCTAGAAAATAAAAGCATCGCAGAAATCGAATGTGCTGGTCTACTTGTAGGCGCATAACTGGCACAACGTACAATCGCTTTTAGACTCAGGTCACATAAAAATCACACAGTGGTTTCGATATGGAGCGTTCAAAGAAAATGAAGAAGAAATGTCGATCCAGAAAGCCAGTAGTTTTAGATTCTGATGTTATCACTCTTCTCAGTAACATGTGTGATGTTATCACTCTTCTCAGTAACATGTGTGATGTTATCACCCTTCTCAGTAAGATGTGTGATGGTATCACTCTTCTCAGTAACATGTGTGATGGTATCACTCTTCTCAGTAACATGTGTGATGGTATCACTCTTCTCAGTAACATGTGTGATGGTATCACTCTTCTCAGTAACATGTGTGATGTTATCACTCTTCTCAGTAACATGTGTGATGTTATCACTCTTCTCAGTAACATGTGTGATGTTATCGCTCTTCTCAGTAACATGTGTGATGTTATCACTCTTCTCAGTAACATGTGTGATGTTATCACTCTTCTCACTAACATGTGTGATGTTATCACTCTTCTCAGTACCATGTGTGATGGTATCACTCTTCTCAGTAACATGTGTGATGTTATCACTCTTCTCAGTAACATGTGTGATGTTATCACTCTTCTCAGTAACATGTGTGATGGTATCACTCTTCTCAGTAACATGTGTGATGTTATCACTCTTCTCAGTAACATGTGTGATGTTATCACTCTTCTCAGTAACATGTGTGATGGTATCACTCTTCTCAGTAACATGTGTGATGCTATCACTCTTCTCAGTAACATGTGTGATGTTATCACTCTTCTCAGTAACATGTGTGATGGTATCACTCTTCTCAGTAACATGTGTGTTGTTATCACTCTTCTCAGTAACATGTGCGATGTTATCACTCTTCTCAGTAACATGTGTGATGGTATCACTCTTCTCAGTAACATGTGTGATGTTATCACCCTTCTCAGTAACATGTGTGATGTTATCACTCTTCTCAGTAACATGTGTGATGTTATCACTCTTCTCAGTAACATGTGTGATGGTATCACTCTTCTCAGTAACATGTGTAATGGTATCGCAGATAGTTTCTTTAATGGTTCTTTTCTAAGTTATCTTTCTCAGTATCGCAATAAATACCAAATTATTTGTATGACAATATTGCCTCATTTAACCATTCTTTTTTTCACAATTTAATGCCGAATTTTTCAATATTGTTTCATAGTGAAACACGTACAAACAAAGTACTATAGTTTTACAAAATACATAAACAGTGACGATAAACAGCAACGTTTCGACCAACGTTTCAATGATACTGGCCATTCAGGAGCTTGCGATGTCCAGGTCACAGCCATCCGATCATGTTCCTCTGATGATCGTAGTCGATTTGCTCTGGAGAATCGGTTGATTTCTTTGTATGGTACCTTGCGACCACGCGGGCTCAACGTATTACATTCTTATGCTTCTTAGTACTTTCTCTTCCCATGCTTTGTAATCTCTATGGGTATATGTTGCATGTATTAGATTCTTATGCTTCTTAGTACTTTCTCTTCCCATGCTTTATAATCTATATGGGTATATGTTGCATGTATTCAAGTTATATATTTACTAGATGTTTCATTGTTTCTTTTCTATTTCTAGTTTTTATGTGTTTTTTGTGTTACATTTATTTCGTTATTCGTTTTATTCCAGATTTTCCTTAGATACGTTGGTATTTGGTCGTCCATTTGTGTTTCATTTTAATTTGTCACTCCTGTTTGTTCGTTTGCTTGATAAAGACCTTGTTGGTCGAAACGTTGCTGTTTATCGTCACTGTTTATGTATTTTGTAAAACTATAGTACTTTGTTTGTACGTGTTCACTATTTACCAAGTTTTACTGCAGTCTTCCCCCTATTTCAATATTGTTTCAACAATGTTTGTTCCCTTTTTTAAAAAAAATGAAGAAAATATATTATTGAGATGCATGATGAAGCCAGATCAGAGTTCAATAATGTATATCTTCTTCTTTGCGTTTTCTCTATCTATGTTTATGTAGCAGTTCAATTCTTTATTTCACAGTTTGGGAAGCATGAAAGCTAGAAGAGACTATGGTTCTATTTTTTTTGCTATTCTGGAAACTACACGGGGGCGTAAATATATAATCGCATAAAAAGACGGGATTTAATTAAATTTTTTTTTAAACAGGAAGAATGAATCACAACAAAATTCGGAATCCTAAATGCGTTTTTAATTTTAGGGAAATTCCTCTTAGAATTAAGAACACAACATCTGAAATTTCAATACGTCATGGTTTTACATTACATTTGAATTACGATCCACTTAGTTTACAAATATTGTGACTAGTTTTAATAGAAAATTTAACGTTTTTGGTTGTAGACGTTTTCGAAACAATTATTCTGTACACATAAACAGTGTTAGTAAAGTAGTAATTGTGTGTCCAATTTTTGCCACAACTTGCATCGCCACTTTTTACTTAACTATTTATATATTTGTTTTGCTATAATCTATCACATCTATGTAACTGTTATGTATTTGTTTGGAGTACTAGTATGCAAGCTGGACAAATGATATTTTTATCAAGAGAGAGAAAATAGAAAATGTAAACGGTTTTGAATATCTCGGTTCGCTACTAACAACCCAAAGCAAAGATTAGAAAGACACTCTTCTTCTTTTTCCAACGTTCCATATCGATTACTTGTTAAACCTCTATTTGTGATGTGTATGTCATCTGAGCCTAAAAGGATTGTACGTTGTGCCAGTTATGCGCCTACAAGTAGACCATCAAATCCGATTTCTGCGATGCTTTTTATTTACTAGGGTAGCCTCTCTAGGCCCATACCTTAGTCTCCTCGTACGACATGCCTTGTAGACAGCAGTTTTACTATTCGTTACTCCTTTGGAGTCCCGGTACTTATGTACATATTCATTCGTGTAACCGTATATGGTTAGACAAAACAATCCGTTAACGAACGGCTCTAAATATCAGAAGAATGAAATCTATTGAACTGCAGCAATTGATCAAAATATTTCGTTTCTTCTGAATCAGTGATCGAAGTGTTGATCTGAATCAGTGATCGAAGTGTTGATCTGAATCATGATCGAAGTGTTGATCATATTGTATCAGAAGTCCTTTGTATAACGTCGCATTCATCACATCTCGTCTGCAAAAATATTATCGATCTCTAGTTAGTTCTCCGCCTTCTTCATGTCACACTATTGTATATTTAATGTCATCTTATCAACTTAATCTAGCTGGTTCCATGTCCCCCTTCCAGGATCTACACTTTATTGTATATTTAATTGTCAACTTAGTCTAGCTGGTCCCATACCCCCACTTCCAGGATCTTCACACTCATTGTATATTTAATGTCATCTTATCAACTTAGTCTAGCTGGTCCCATACCCCCACTTCCAGGATCTTCACACTCATTGCATATTTAATGTCAACTTAGTCTAGCTGGTCCCATGTCCCCTCTTCCAGGATCTTCACACTCATTGTATATTTAATGTCATCTTAGTCTAGCTGGTTCCATGTCCCCTCTTCCAGGATCGTCACACTCATTGCATATTTAATGTCATCTAGTCAACTTAGTCTAGCTGGTCCCATGTTCCCACTTCCAGGATCGTCACACTCATTGCATATTTAATGTCATCTTAGTCTAGCTGGTCCCATGTCCCCTCTTCCAGGATCGTCACACTCATTGTATATTTAATGTCATTATGTCAACTTAGTCTAGCTGGTTCCATGTCCCCTCTTCCAGGATCGGCACATTCATTGTATATTTAATGTCATCTTAGTCTAGCTGATTCCATGTCCCCTCTTCCAGGATCGTCACACTCATTGTATATTTAATGTCATTATGTCAACTTAGTCTAGCTGGTTCCATGTCCCCTCTTCCAGGATCGGCACATTCATTGTATATTTAATGTCATTATGTCAACAATCTAGCTGGTCCCATGTCCTCCACTTCCAGATCGTACACCTCATTGTATGTTTAATGTCATCTTGAGTCTAGCTTGGTCCCATGTCCACTTGCCCAGGATCAGTCAACTCATTGTGATACTTTAATGTCATCTTAGTCTGCTGGTCCCATGTCCCCTCGCATGTGATGACACATTTTACATTGTTATTTAATGGCAACTTAGTCTAGCTTGTGTCCATGTTACCATCTTCCAGGATGTCAGACTCACTTGTATATTTAATGTCATTATAGTCAAGCTCTAGTCAGTGGTCCATGTTACTACTTCAGGATTGTCAACACTCATTGTATATTTAATGTCATCTTAGTCTAGCTGATTTATTTCTCATCCAGATTGCTTCAACTCATTGTATATTTAATGTCATCTTTAGTCTAGCTGGTTCCATGTCCCCCTTCCAGGATTGTCACACTCATTGTATATTTAATGTCATCTTAGTCTAGCTGGTCCCATGTCCCCACTTCCAGGATCGTCACACTCATTGTATATTTAATGTCATCTTAGTCTAGCTGGTCCCATGTCCCCACTTCCAGGATTGTCACACTCATTGTATATTTAATGTCATCTTAGTCTAGCTGGTCCCATGTCCCCACTTCCAGGATCGTCACACTCATTGTATATTTAATGTCATCTTAACTATCTAGCTGGTTCCATGTCCCCCTTCCAGGATTGCACATTCATTGTATATTTAATGTCATCTTAGTCTAGCTGATTCCATGTCCCCTCTTCCAGGATCGGCACATTCATTGTATATTTAATGTCATCTTAGTCTAGCTGGTTCCATGTCCCCTGTTCTAGGATTCATACTCTAAATTATTCGATCATTCTAAGCATGTAAAAACAAAGTACTGCAGTTTTACAAAATACACAAATAATAACAATACGCAGCAACTAAACACTGTGACCAAATTAGTTCAGTTTCCGTGAGATGCTATTGTTTATGAGCCAATATTCCGCGACTTTTAGGTCATACAGGATGTCTGTATTTTTCCACTTCTCTGTTATTGGAAATTTAAGGATTGCACTTTATTGAAAACATTATATTCTATTCAAAATGTTTATGTTATTTCCTCTGTTGCATATTCATATGTTGTCAGAGGAAATATGAATTTTTCTTCAGAAGTTTCATTGTTTTACTTGTGTTTGCTTGCTTGTGCTATACCATATGTTCTTGTTACTGATTACTCTCTGAATTGTCATTGTTGGTCTACTTTATATCCTTCGCTGTTAGTTATGTAGTCAATATATTTACAAGTTGTAACATTTTCAATTTGTTTGTATTGATACTGTTTGTTATTGATACTGTTTGTTATTGATACTGTTTGTTATTGATACTGTTTGTTATTGATACTGTTTGTTATTGATACTGTTTGTTATTGATACTGTTTGTTATTGATACTGTTTGTTATTGATACTGTTTGTTATTGATACTGTTTGTTATTGATACAGTTTGTTATTGATCTGTTGTTAATTGATACTGTTTGATATTGATACGTTTGAATTAATGTGATAACTCATTGTAATGGTACGTTTAGTATTGATACATCGCTTTTAGAGTTGGATACTGCTTGTTATTGATACTGTTTGTTATTGATACTGTTTGTTATTGATACTGTTTGTTATTGATACTGCTTGTTATTGATACTGCTTGTTATTGATACTGCTTGTTATTGATACTGCTTGTTATTGATACTGCTTGTTATTGATACTGTTTGTTATTGATACTGCTTGTTATTGATACTGTTTGTTATTGATACTGTTTGTTATTGATACTGTTTGTTATTGATACTGTTTGTTAGTGATACTGTTTGTTATTGATACTGTTTGTTATTGATACTGTTTGTTATTGATACTGCTTGTTATTGATACTGCTTGTATTGATACTGTTTGTTATTAACATTTTATTATGTCAATACTATCTCACTGAAAGCTAAACAACAGATGATCAACAGAATGTTCATTTCTTCTCTGTGTTACAAGAGTCAAACATGGACAACGAGCAAAGCACAGTTGTGAAATAACTACATGTGAAATAACTACATGTGAAATAACTACATGTGAAATGCGCTGCCTACAAAAAAGTTACCAACAACACCAGATAATAATACAGTCACCAAGATCAGCATAAGAACGAAAGTTCGGACATAAACTTGCTTAAGTTACATTGGGAAACAAAGAAAGACGTCGTTCGGCCACTTCATAAGAATGTAGTAACCATACTCCACAGTATACATAGTCTTCTATAATAGCAAAATCAAGAAATAAGGCGATAGAAAGACTACGAATAAGATGGTTAGATTGCATAGCAAAATCATATGCAAAATCATGAGACGAACTTATGAGGTGAAAAATATAGGACTAAATTCCATAGAAAATATTAAACTAATTGCTCCGTTTAAAGCGGGATAGAGAAATTGTTTGCATGCCTTAAGTAATGTTCAAAGTACAGGAGCAATGAAATAATCATAATATTATTTTTTTTCGATCCAGAAGCACTTGAGCTTTTTAGCTCTTCGGCTCGGTGCCATGGACATCATAACCCTTCGGTTCGGTGCCACGAACACCGTAAATCTGGGGAATCTGTGGTTTTTCTGCCATCCCGCGGAATTGAACCCGCACACACAGAGGGATAGTCACCCGTAGTCCAACGCGCTACGAACACGCTGGGCAGACGGGCAAAATCATAATATATAGACATCTATGTTCACTGTATGGACGCTCATAAATCTATATACATATTCATCATTCTACTCAGTTGTCAATCTATCCATCCACTTTGTACATCAGTATGTGTCCAGTAAATGCAACAGTCTATCTCATTTATGTTTGTAAATGGTTGTTCTAAATGTAATATAACTAAAAGGATGTCACTTGAAGTAACCTAAGAGCCAATATACGTGCTAGATCTCTTTAGTATGATTCAACAAACGTAGAAAAACATGACTGTTAGCCTACAATGAAAGTTTGGTATCAATGGGTCTGCACCGACCTTGGGTAATTGGAGTTTCAGAGTTGAAACAAACTGAGATAAAGAAGGTGAACGGGTGAATGAGATGAACGAAATTGGATAGAGCGTGAGGTACAGTCTTTGAAGTAAGTAATTGAGCAGACGTAAAAGTAACAAGAAAAGAAAGAAGTGAAGTTCTCTGCCAAGCGACAGAATATTTGCCATCGATCTTTGATTTTCTACGTTAGATACGTCTCGAGTTTTTTGTTGAGGGTTTTTGTTTTTGTAAGGGAGACAATCGTGACGTTATTAATCCGTGATATTACCTCCTTTACTTCCTTTGTTCAAGATTAGATCGCCAGCGAGGAAAGAAAACATAATTGGTAAGTAATTTTTGTAATAAAGATATTAATGTTTCAACATCAAGTTAAACAGACATAAACCATCAGACACGGCGTGTTGACGTATAATACATTGATAATGCTCTAACACAATGGCACATACAATAATGACCAAAACAAAATAGAGCCGTTTGTTCGTGTAAAGCTAAGTTAGTACTGGAGCATTAGGTAACCGTTTCTCGGTTTATGTTTCCAATCGATTCAAGTCCAATCGATTCTCGGCTTTTTGGCAATGATTAAAGTCCAGTTTGAAACGCTTGATATCGGCCAGAAGGTGGTAGTCTTTATTTAGCCAATCTGCACACAAATATACATAAAAATAAGCTCCACGCAACTATCTCCGAAAGAATGTGATTTTCAAAGCTTACCTCTTCGCACGCACTGATCCATTTGATGCGGCACAGATGGATAGGACATTATAATATATATATATTTTTTTCTTTAAAATACATATATTGCACAAAAGCTAACCAAGTACTGGGACAGTTAACACCACTGTTGTCACATAAAGAGATAACGTTAACAACTGAAACATATCTCATAAAAATGATTTTCTGGTCAACACTATGTTACCAGGGTCAAACATGGCCAATAACAGCAGCTAATGAACGGAAAATCATAACGACAGAGATGAAGTGTCTTAGAAGAGCTGCAGGTGTAACAAGAGACAAAATTAGAAATGAAGAAATTAGAAGGAGACTGGATGTGAAACCAGTAATGCAATTCATAAAAGAACAACATATTAAATGGTTTGGACACCTGACCAGAATGCCCTGGTATCGCCTATCACAGAGAGCCACACATAAAAAGTATAATGATTACAAGGCAAGAGGAAGACCACGCAAAAGATGGAATGACGGCATCAAGAACAGCCTTACGAACATGAATATCAGCTTACAAAGTGCTTTAAAACAAGCACACACAAGATCACTAAGTTTCACCCCCATTACTTCTATAAAGAAGTAAATGGTGGAAGACAAGAAGAACAAGCACACACAAGATCACTACGTTTCACCCCAACAATTATATAAAGAAGTAAATGGTGGAAGAGAAGAAGAAAAGGACATATATTTTTCCCTTTTAAAACGGTTTCGTCTGCAACAGTATCATTGAGTGGTTATGACATTAACTTGTCCAACATCGTCATCATTAAGTAGCTTGTCCCTTACGAAACTTTGCTCACATGTCAGCAGTCCTGAAAAACGCCCTGCTTTTTCAAGTTGTAAGTTGTCAACCCTTGTTCTTATCCATTCAAATTTATGAAGCATCTTCTGTGGATTGATTGAATGATTGATTTAAAGGAGCATCATTATTGCACTTCGATAAATAACCATATGTGTTTCGATTTGTTTTCCTAACACACTAATAGCTCATTGGTAGTGCACGTACTCCGTAGCATTATCGAGAGTCTTCCATGTAATTTTAAGAACTGAAACATAGGCAGAACTTTTATTCTTAAAGAATGTTTGCCCTTGCAGTGGTTTTCCAGCTTTCTTTGATCTATTTTCAACTGTCAATTGTTCTCTGATATGCTAATGTTCAATACTTGACTTATGCTTCATCGTTCGTCTCCGATAGAAGTACAAACTGAGTTTCACCTTCGTTGAGATGTTGGATTACTGGAGAAATAGTCTAGTCGTTCTATTGGGGTAAGTTAAATGAGTACTTGTAGAGACATCAGCGCAGATAGTACATCCATGGCTGAGTGGGTAGAACTACATAAGACGTCTTAGCTTGAAAAGTTAATTTCCAATGTGTTATACCATATCAATTTCATGTTATTTAATCATTGAATTCCTATGGCCATTCTCCTTCTGTTTTCTTATGTACAGTCTATATTATGTTGATTAAGAAAGAATTTATTATATAACAAATGAAATAACGATAATGGTTAGCAAACTGAATTCCTTTAGAAATCTTTGTTTGTGGACAATGCTTTCATTTCATCTGAAAATATATGGCTTCGATTTGATATTTTCTTCTAGATATATATTTTTATATTCATATATCATATATCTATATATGAATAGATTATAACAATAGATAAGCAAAACAATTGCTAAATTTCTAAATTAATATTCAATGACATAACAAAGACAGATTACGTAAAGTGCATAAAAGGATATACGCTTTTTTCTTTCATTTCTCTAATCAACTTTGCCTCACAGCGTCAGGATAATAAGCGGTTTCCAGTATGGGTCTTTGTGTGCATTTCATAAATAGTGTTTTTCACTGATTCGGTTATTTCTGAGATCCACCTTTTGCGTGAACATCCTTTTACTTTTTATCCAAAGTATCCGATTGTCACTTCTCTTTGACGCGTCCAGTCTGTTGGCAATCTGCTTATGTGGTCGAACAATTTAATTTGATATTTCTTGATGAAGTTCAGTACTCATGTTGTACCCACTTTTCTAACAACGGGATATGTGCTCTAAGGATTAAAAGTGTATACTGTGAATGAGACATAAAATGTTTACGTTTTTTATCAACAAAAACGTTCATCAAATAAAATGACGATATAATACATTCCACACTTTTCTATAGGTCCCAGCAAATGGGAAAAACTAACTGATGATCGAGTTATATGGAAAGCAACAACATTACGAAAAGCTGAAGAATCTTTTGTAAAGAGACTTAGGGATGAGATGAAAGACAAGCGAAAACTCAGGAGTTGTCAGAGTAAAACACTTGCCAATTGACCGTCTGTAATGACGAAAAATGCCATATAATACGTCCAATAAAAAATATTTAGTAAATTTAAGATACAATTTGTTGGTAGATCTGTGGTCTGAAATACAAGTAAAGAACCCACCTGCATACCATGACGTATATTGGATAAGGTATATGTCAGTATTTTTTCAGTAACCAGTGATACAAGGTGGGTGATGTGGTCAAATTTCTGTCCATCTTCTTTAGTTTAAATTGTTTATCTGGTACATAAGTGAGGCTGGGTGAACCTGTGAAACGTTATTCTTGAACACCAATTCCTACTCCGAGTTAATCTATCTTGAGATCATGTCCCTACGATGTTAATACATGTTGCACTGTTCATTGTCAGCAGTCTAGTCTATGTTGTTTTGTTTTGATTATTAGTACAGAGGAGCCTTTACCTTGCGTTACGAAGTTCATGGGTTCGAATTCTTACCACGCCGTTCTGTTAGCGAGTGCATTTTTACCAGATAGGATTGTTTTCATAGCTGCGGAGTTCGTGCTCTGTGTAATACTCTGGAAAGGTAGCGCATATTTTTTGCGATGAGCGATCAAGCTATATGGTGTAACACCTTGTGCAATCAAGTGGATTCTACATCTTTAGTCCCTTTTTTTTGTTGTTGTTATTATCACTAATTTAAGTAGTAACTTGTAGTAGTCGTAGTGGTAGCAGTAGTAATAGTGGTAGAAGTAGTAATAGTGGTAGAAGTAGTAATAGTGGTAGAAGTAGTAATAGTGGTAGTAGTAGTAGTAATAGTAGCAGTAGTAATAGTAGCAGTAGTAATTGTGGTAGAAGTAGTAATAGTGGTAGTAGAAGTAGTAATAGTAGTAGCAGTAGTAATAGTGGTAGTAGTAATAGTAGTAGTGATAATAGTAATAGCAACAAATAGTAATAGTAATATTAGTCTTTTAACTAGTGTTAAATCTTTATATGTTTCCTAAATAATTGTGCAGTGGACCGTCTGTGTGGTGCCGGGGCCCCAAGGGGAAGCAAAGAATAGTACCACTGCGACCTACAAGGCATGTCGTAAGTTACGACTGATGTAGGACATATGGAATCTACACTAGTAAATCAAAAACATCGCAGAAATTATATGTTCTGGCCTACTTGTAGGCGCACAACTAACACATCGTGCAATCGCTCTTAAGCTCAGTCACATACAAATCACACAGAGTGGTTAACAAGTGGTCGATATGGAGCGTTGGAAGAAGACAAAGAAGAAGAAGTGCAGGTGACAAAACAAAAAGCTGGCCTCATACACTTAATGTTCATTTGCTAGCTGACATATAACAGACAACAATTCCGTTGCAAGGGGTCTTTCAGAGACAACTAGTGTGATTGACATTTAATTACTGAACTAGAGATCGAACACCAGGACGTAACTGTTAAAATAACAATAAATATAATTGATATTTCAAATATAATTTAATCATCGAACATGATCCACATAGATCAGTGGTTCTCAAATTGTGGGTCGCGACACCTTGGGGGTCGAACGACCATTTCACATGGGTTGCCTAAGACCATCGGAAAACATATATTTATCATAATTATAAATAAATATTTCACCATGTTTAATTACATATTGATTTTGTGGACTAATCACTATGCTTTAATTATGTTCAATTTGTAACAATGAAATTACATCCTGCATATCAGATATTTACATTACGACTCATAACAGTAGCAAAATTACAGTTATGAAGTAGCAAGTAAAATAATGTTATGGTTGGGGTAGCCACAACACGAGGAACTGTATTAAGGGGTCGCAGCATTAGGAAATTTAGAACCATGACATAGATGATAAAGTAAACCAGTTGGGGAAGCCAACAAATTGATTTTACGTGTATTGTCTCCATTACACATTTACTGCCAAAATGTATGACATACACTTGTCCTGTAGTAGGATCAGTCATGAATTGAAAAATGTCACTTAAATACTTTGATTTCTTGTCATAGCAAGCTGCTCTTTGTAAAGCACAGATTATCAAAGCAAACATATTAGTGTCTATATTTTTCAAGTTAGGAATAAAAAGCTGTCTAAAGCCGAAGGATTAACTTCATTGCACCGGTTTTTACCAATTGGCTCGGCCCTCTTCGAAGAAATGGCACGCCATCAGCAGAGTATTGAACAAAGCACGAACTCCGTAGCTCCAGTAACAATCCTAGTGGTCTCTGACAACAAAATACACTCGCGAACAGAAGTCGTGGTCGTGATTCGAACCCAGGTTGAATGCTTAATGTGTCTGGCTTAACCTGAGAATCGTTATGTTTAAAACAAATTCCCACACTGGAGTTAATCTATCTTGAGATCATGTCCCTGGCCAGAACCTTCAGATCGCAGAGGCGAGGTTTCAACCACTTGGCCACAGAGAACCCGAAGATAGGGATAAATGTAGTTATTTACCAAGAATTATTAGAAATACCAGGGACTGCTAAAAAAAATAATGTAGTTGTCCTGAACTATGAGAGATGGTAATGAATAAATAGCGTTACCATATTTTAATCTTCCGAAAGAGGTAACTTCTCCTAACATTAAATTCCATTTAAATTGTGTTCCATGTATATTTTTTCTGATGACCTGATCGTTTTTAGAATCTTTTCTTTTACATCAAATGTCCATAAAATTGCATGTCTGTGAAATGTAGGAATTTACTGTTTTTTTTCAAGTGATATTGGCTTAATTTAATCCACATTAAGACGATTTATCTCATTGATCAATTGGGCATGTATAAAAGAAAATAGTAATTTTACAAAAACACTGTGTGCTGGAATAACGAAAAAGAACCGGGCTATCTTCACGACTTTAGAGTGCATTTCACTACTCTTACAGTTTTCAATATAGTCAAACCACCTTTTTGCGATAGTACTTGATTTTTATAGTTGGATGCAGATTTCTACAGATTGCAGTTTTGATCCCATCACTTTGAATCATCTATGTGCACACCTTTGTCAGTCCAACATCTGAAGGAAACTTCCCCATTTCCCGACGACAAACACAGTTTGCTACAGATGGAAGTTGGTCAGGTAAATCTTCTTCTTCTTCTCTTCTACCATTTACTTCTTTATAGAAGTGCTGGGGTGAAAGGGGGCCATTGTTATCTTGTGTGTGCTTGTTTTACAGCACTTTGTAAGCTGATATTCATTTTAGTAAGGCTGTTCTTTCTGCCGTCGCTCCATCTTTTGAGTGGTCTTCCTTTTGCTTTGTACTCATTATACTTTTATGTGTGGCTCTCTGTGGTAGGCGATACCAGGGCATTCTTGATTGGTGTCCAAACCATTTAATCTGTTGTTCTTTTAACTTTTAATCTGGTAAACCAACTTATATAAAGAGAAAAGCTCACGAATGTGTATTATTGTTAACGATTGCTGCTGGTGGGGGGTCCATGCACAACCGTTGTGTTTGCTCTTATGAATCTTAGTAATTTTCCAAAGATTGTAAATTCTGTTCAGTGACAGGTATAGAAAACCACATTTTACGCAGTTACCACGTAGTTATCACATGATGTCGCTGACGGTGTGAATTTTGTCTTGACTTGTGAAATTGCTGTCAAATCCGAAATTACAAAATTGTTTGCGGACGCTAAACGTTTCTTGCAGAAATGCGACGTTTCGAGAAAAAAAGAGAATGTAGTCAGAAGCAACCTAGAAACAAAATACCTCTGACAAATATGGGGGAAGGGAAGTAATTGTTGTTTATGTTATTTTAAACAAATGCCATGGAGTTCATTGAGACATGTTGCCAGAAATAATGCAAGGCAGATTTATGACAGGGATGGTAAAGAACGATTTTTAAAGATACAGGGTGCAAAAACATAATGTAGTTGCAACGAACTGAGCGTGTGAAGAAAAAGTAGCGTTCCCAGACGAAAGCGGTAAGTCTCAGACAAATCCATTTAAATTGTGTCAGAATCGAACCTGAGTAGAACTTGCTTACATCAAAGCCATAAATTGCAGTCGAAAGTAGGTTACATGCTAGACGAAAGTGGCTTAATTTAACCACATTAAGCGATTTATCAAATCATTGGTTATAGAAATGTGAGATCTACAACCTGGTAGCTGTGAATACGAAAGACCTGCTACAGGCTTTAGAGGCATTATACTCTACAGCAATATGCAAACCACCTTGGTAGCGTTTGTAGAGCAAAGCTCTCAGTTAGCGTTTTGACATCACAAAATCCTGGTAACCGTGTCAACAGACGAAACTTCCATTCGCAGACAAACCGTAGCGTGCAGACGGAAGTTGGTCAGCGTGGCAACTTCTCCCCAAAGCCTTGAAGTGCGGTGGTGGGGGAGTTGTTTCTGTGTAGCTTGTGGCAGACGATATCCTGGGTAGCTGTGTCCACGCGAGAGCCTGTGTACTCATTATCGTGGAAGCCTCGTAGGTAGACGAAAGCCTTGGATGGTGTCCAAACCATGTTAACTGTTGTTCAGAATCAAAGCCTTAGTTAAAGAGAAAATCTGAAGAAGGATAACTTAGTGGATAAGGAGATTGAATGAGTTAGAATCCATTGTCGCAGTTATACATTTACCAGGTGGATAATGGAATACAATTGTCCACTCTTGTCTTTAAGGTAGGAGGGAAGCTTTAATTTGCGTTCCAGGCCAGATGAGTCGCCCTTATTGTGTTATTTAGCCGTGTTTATTTAGTGTGGTTTTGATATTGTCTATCCATTTTGCTTTGTCTTTCCTTGGCTCTAGTACCTGATATCGGGTTTTTTTGTACGCTTTTATTGGTGGTTGGTTATATTCCATTCTCATTTAATGTCCAAGCTACTGCATTTGTTGTCTTTCAATGTATTCCGTCCATGAAGGTATGCCCACTATGCTTCTGATGTATTCGTTTCGTAGTCTGTCTTTCCTGGTGACCCCTACCACCATCCTCAAGCATTTCATTTCACACGTGATGTAGAATGACATGGGGTATCCTGAGTAGAAAATCAACAGACCTGCTGCAATGGAGATCACTTGTAAATGTATTATGTGTCAACTATAGCATGACGAGTATATATTTATGTGTGTATATATTTATATATATGTATGTATGTATATATAGGTAAGTGGTTAGTCTATGTGTGTGTTGATGACTGATCAGTCCTAGGCAGTACTGGTAGTCTCTTAACATAGGTAAATTATTGTTTGATGATTGGAACATCATCATTGCACTTCGGTATGTAACCATGTGTGCCCCGACCTCTTTCTTACACAGGACGATCTCAACTACAGTGCACGAACTCCGTAGCACCAGATAGAGTCCCCGGTGGAGATAGTGAAGATATGTTTGCAGGAATTTTAATTTCAATCCTTTCTTATGATTTTTATGCCCGGGTAACGGCTTTCCAGCCTGTTCGATTTTAAGCTGTTACGGGTTCTTTTACGTGCTCGTACTGAACACAGAATCTACGTTTTATCGTTCGTCTCCTATAGGACTAGGAACTTGATCTCACCTACACTAAGAACAGACGTTAATATGGAATGTTTGCAATTGTTGGACATGTTACTGTTCTCTTAACTTTTCTGGTCTACAAAGCTGTATAACTAATCGCTGAACACATTCTACAAAGTTGTATAACTAATCGCTGAACACATTCTACAAAGTTGTATAACTAATCGCTGAACACATTCTACAAAGTTGTATAACTAATCACTGAACACATTCTACAAAGCTGTATAACTAATCAGTGAACACATTCTACAAAGTTGTATAACTAATCGCTGAACACATTCTACAAAGCTGTATAACTAATCGCTGAACACATTCTACAAAGCTTTTATAACTAATCGCTGAACACATTCTACAAAGTTGTATAACTAATCGATGAACACATTCTACAAAGCTGTATAACTAATCGCTGAACACATTTTACAAAGTTGTATAACTAATCACTGAACACATTCTACAAAGTTGTATAACTAATCGCTGAACACATTCTACAAAGTTGTATAACTAATCGCTGAACACATTCTACAAAGTTGTATAACTAATCACTGAACACATTCTACAAAGTTGTATAACTAATCGCTGAACACATTCTACAAAGCTGTATAACTAATCACTGAACACATTCTACAAAGCTGTATAACTAATCACTGAACACATTCTACAAAGCTGTATAACTAATCACTGAACACATTCTACAAAGTTGTATAACTAATCACTGAACACATTCTACAAAGCTGTATAACTAATCGCTGAACACATTCTACAAAGCTGTATAACTAATCGCTGAACACATTCTACAAAGCTGTATAACTAATCACTGAACACATTCTACAAAGCTGTATAACTAATCACTGAACACATTCTACAAAGTTGTATAACTAATCGCTGAACACATTCTACAAAGTTGTATAACTAATCGCTGAACACATTCTACAAAGTTGTATAACTCAATCGTTGAACACATTCTCAAAAGCTCTAATCAACCTATTCGCTGAACAAATTCACAAGCTGTATAACTAATCTTTAGAACCATCTCCCACAAAGTTGTATAACTATTCGCTGAACAATTCTACAAAGCATGTAAAGACTAATCGCTGAAGACGTTCACTAAGCTGTATAATAATGCTGAACACATTTACAAAGTGTATAACTAATCGCTAGAAACATTCTACAAGTTGTATAACTAATCGCTGAACACATTCTACAAAGCTGTATAACTAATCACTGAACACATTCTACAAAGTTGTATAACTAATCGCTGAACACATTCTACAAAGCTGTATAACTAATCGCTGAACACATTCTACAAAGTTGTATAACTATTCGCTGAACACATTCTACAAAGCTGTATAACTAATCGCTGAACACATTCTACAAAGCTGTATAACTATTCGCTGAACACATTCTACAAAGTTGTATAACTAATCGCTGAACACATTCTACAAAGCTGTATAACTAATCGCTGAACACATTCTACAAAGTTGTATAACTATTCGCTGAACACATTCTACAAAGCTGTATAACTAATCGCTGAACACATTCTACAAAGTTGTATAACTAATCGCTGAACACATTCTACAAAGTTGTATAACTAATCGCTGAACACGTTCTACAAAGTTGTATAACTAATCGCTGAACACATTCTACAAAGCTGTATAACTAATCGCTGAACACATTCTACAAAGCTGTATAACTAATCACTGAACACATTCTACAAAGCTGTATAACTAATCGCTGAACACATTCTACAAAGTTGTATAACTATTCGCTGAACACATTCTACAAAGTTGTATAACTAATCGCTGAACACATTCTACAAAGCTGTATAACTAATCGCTGAACACATTCTACAAAGCTGTATAACTAATCGCTGAACACATTCTACAAAGCTGTATAACTAATCACTGAACACATTCTACAAAGTTGTATAACTAATCGCTGAACACGTTCTACAAAGCTGTATAACTAATCGCTGAACACATTCTAGGATTACTCAAAGAAGGAAGCAAACTGCGCAAAGAAAACCTCAGGATTAAAGGACATCTATTCCATCATTTTAAAGATCTAATCAACCTTTGAATGCTAAATAAATGTAGACGAAGGGAGGTAACCAATAAAATAGTTCAGGATAACTCATACTGACAAAACTAACCACAATTTTTGTTTAGCACAAATACAGGGTGTTCAACTTAAAAGCAGCATGTGAATGGAGCTAATCTGGCATATATGTATGGAAATGAGAAGGTTCAGCTATGACGTAGTATAGGTCAAGGTTGTGTGATAGTGTGTAATTGTAGTGCTGGAAGGGGCGATGAACAAATGTGACTTAGGACAAGCTAGTCAGAACCGGTTTAAATAGTAAATAGACCAGATGCAATGCGTACCTGGCAAATTTCTATTTATCACTGGGGCTGCTTTTAAGTTGAACACCCTGTACATTCAGTTCATGTATACGAAGAATAGATATGGGACTGGTTACTAGTTAAGAGTGCAAACTTTAGGGAAGTGATGAGACGTACATAGGAGCTCAATTTATTGGAGCAGACGGTAAAAGAGAGAACACACGTTGATTGCTGATACTTTTTGATTATGTGAGAGAGAGCATCGTGGCATATCCTTTACAGGACGTCCCAATCACCCACAGTAAACGGGTCGTCGATTTTCTAGGCAGCACTTATACGTTCAATAATTTGCAATGCTTTCTGAACTATGTACAGAACATATATTGTAAAAATTAGGTACTGCTGCCCGCATACGCGTGTCATGATAGGCGATCGTTGTGGTGAAGTGGTAAGTTATTTGACTTGCGCGATATACGCCAATGTTCTGTGACCCCTGTAGCTACCCATTTCAATGATACTGGCCATTCAGGAGCTTGCGATGTCCAGGTCACAGCCATCCGATCATGTTCCTCTGATGATCGTAGTCGATTTGCTCTGGAGAATCGGTTGATTTCTTTGTATGGTACCTTGCAACCACGCGGGCTCAACGTATTACATTCTTATGCTTCTTAGTACTTTCTCTTCCTATGCTTTGTACTCTATATGGGTATATGTTGCATGTATTCAAGTTATATATTTACTAGATGTTTCATTGTTTCTTTTCCGTTCTATTTCTAGTTTTTATGTGTGTTTTTGTGTTACATTTATTTCGTTATTCGTTTTTATTCCAGCTTTTCCTTAGATACGTTTGTATTTGGTCGTCCATTTGTGTTTCATTTAATTTGTCACTCCTGTTTGTTCGTTTGCTTGATAAAGGCCTTGTTGGTCGAAAGTTCTGTTTATCGTCTGTTCTGTTTTGTAAACTATAGTACTTGTTTGACGTGTTCACTATTTCAAGTTTCTGCGTCTTCCCCTATTTCGATATTAGTTATTTGACCTGCGCTCTGAAAGTCTGGTTTAAACACCACTCGTTCTGTACATAGTGCAAATTGTTCACGATATTCCTAAAGATTATTGCTAGAGCTGAGGAGGTCGTGCTATGTGCAAAACTATTATCAGGTGCCGTGCCATAACTGATGAGAATGACAGAACCACAGACGGGAACCTGGTGAATGAAGACAATCCTTCACCTTAATACCCCTTTCAGAATTGTGCCATTAAGTAAATCAATAGAAGAACACATTTTTAACGTGTGGTGTATTGTGTAATTCGATGTTAGACCTGTGCTATCCTTCGTCAAGCACAATAACACGATATGTAGTGTCATCATAACCACGCCTACAAATGTTACTTCCCATTGTATCTCTGGAATCTCATTTATGATGAGTCGACCTCAGACTCGGTGTGACGTTCGTCGCTACAAAGTGCACAAGTAGAGAGTAATGACGGGTAAAAACAAACTACTGTAGTTTTACAAGATACAAAAACAACAGAAATGCGCAGCAGCGTTTCGACCAAAAGGCCTTTATCAAGAAAGGTATACAACAGAAGTGTATAAATTCACTTCGTACACAGCACAGAACATATAGAGTCAGGCAATAAATTTCTAACGGTCCTAAAATAAAATTATGTAACTAAAAACGAATATCGAAATAAATGTAGAAATGTAGTGGAAATAAGAAGATTAAAAGCAATAGTACTTTGTTTTAACTTTTATCGCCATTGCTACATAGTTTTACTGCAGTCTTCTTTTATATCGAGTAGATAGTAACACAGTGCCGACAACCATGACTCACATAATGGTCACTCATTATATATCGAGCTACTAATAATTATTTGCAGAAATGCCATCAACTATACACTTAGTAATCACCTGTGACATACACGTAATATACAAACACAGTCTTGTTCCAACCTTCTCACTGATTCTGATATTTGTGACTGTCTCTTCTTGTGATACTTGTGACTTTTCTGATATAGCGGCTTTCACTTGCGGTTATTTTCTGTATCTATGCTTTTAAAATGAAGCGTCTGATCGAATGGATTAGAGCGTGGCTCCCAAGTGGGAGACCCGGGTTCAATCCACTGTAAGACCAAGGAGTTTTTTTCTGTAGTGGGCATGAAGAAAACATCCTAACCAGAATAGTTTCGTGGCGACTGCGCTAGCCATGCGACCATTAAATTTCACAGGCTCATGTCCATCCTGTCCTATACCGACCAAAAAGCGGTATTACAGTTAGTAATGACAGATTTTATTAAAACTTTTTTTAATGATATTTCAACACTATTAGACAAAATGTGTATTTATTTTCTGAACATTATATCACGTAATATCAGTGAATCTCAACCTGGGGGATGTATTAAATATTAAACTTCAGTTAATCAGAACTTTGAATTACCATATTCAGTGGCGGCTCTTCATTAAGGGCCAATGGAGACGGGCCCCACCAAAAATAATGTATAACGTGCATTTATTATTTTATAAATTAAAATATAGCAACCAAAAACCATGATTTATCCGGAAAAAATGTCTGGTCCCACCAATAAAAATGATCACGAGCAGCAACTGACCATATCCCAAAATACAAATGAAAGATCCCTATCATTAACATGTGGCGTGCCGAAAAGAATAGACGGTTGTGGTTCGCCATCTGACACGATCACCAATCCCTGATTAGGTCCTGACCGTGTGTTGCTAGGTTCCATAAGAGGCGCACAGAATAGTAACACTGCTAGACAATTTTATTCGAAACATTCCATTTTGGCAGCTTCCTGTTTAAATAAGAAACACCCAAAAAAACGACCTTCTTAGTGCAAGGCAAACCGATTGAACACATCGTTACAGGAACTCCCCTGCGCTCATTCTATACATGTTAAATGTTTAAAAATTTGATAACAGTCGAGATCAGATCAACTTAACATAGAAGACAATTGATTACACAAATAGTCAGATCCTGTTTATATTGCATAACAACTGCTGAAAACGAAACAAGAGAAGGTCGTGACCAACAGAAGCGTCAACAGCAAAAAAAGGAAGCAAAACACTAAACAATGAACAAACAACAATTTGATAAAATTTCCTCAATAATATTTTCTTCTTATTTCCTTCCTTGTTGATTAGTGTCGAGATGAGTATTCTCCCACATTATGTTACCAGTGCCAAACCTGGACGCTGACAACAAACGATAGAAGAAAACTAGTCACAACAGAGATGAAGTGTCTACGCAGAATGGTGGGTGTAACAAGAAGAGACCGGCTGAGAAATGAAGACATCAGGAAAAAGTGGGTACAACATCAGTACTAGACTTCATCAAGAAACAACAAATTAAATGGTTCGGTCACGTAAGCAGATTACCATCAGACAGGACCCCAAAGAGCAATGCTGCTCCGATACAATGGGTACAAAGCAAAAGGCAGGCCACGCAAAAGATGGACCTCAGAGATAACAGAGGCGACGAAAGAGACTATCTACGAAGCGCATACAAGGACCTGTAAAGTGCTTGGTACTCAGAAGGAAACTATTCGATGCTTGGACTATCAATAGTCTCGGTTTACCAGAGAATATTCACGGCAATGTATTCTGATCAATGTACAGTAGGTGTGCAAGTATCACTGGGTTTTTTATAAGAAAATATTTACACGACAAAATTATTCATGCATAAAAATGTGCAAGTAAATATTTCTGGCAAATTTTTGCAGGCATCACAATGTGCAGAAGACGTATGGGTGTCACAGGGTTTTTCATAGATAAACGTTAAAGGAGAAGTTCACCATTCTTCACGAACATCGTAATGTGGGAACTGAAACAGATCATACGACCAGTCATTGGGTAGTTTGGTGCAAAATTTAATTTCTATCTGTTTCTTGTCTTTCTAACTCATGATGCCATTTATTCTATTCTTAGCTTGAACAATAGTTGATTTCGCACACTAGAGAACAATTTCATTATCTTTTGTGTTTGTACTTTGGACATTACTTTGGACATTACTTTGGACATTACTTTGGACATTACTTTGGACATTACTTTGGACATTACTTTGGACATTACTTTGGACATTAAGAATGAGAAAATGGAAGAGAATGGTCTTATTTTGGACATATAAAGAGACACGAAGGATTGAGAAGAAAATCATAGAAGGAGGCATCCCTGCAAAAAAGGGGAAAAGGAAGAAAGACCATAGAGAAGATGGATTCAGGATGTAACTGATGGTTTGGGCATGACTGCTGCAGAGCGGGGACAGCTGGCCTACGAGAGAGAGAAATTCAGAAGGACTATCGTCAGAGTGGTTACCGGGGCCCAAATAAGGGTGTAAAGAATAGAACCACTGTTACCTGCCACGCATGTCGTAACAGGCGACTAAGGAGGTTGGGCGTGAGGCTAACTACCCCACACCGTAAAAAACCACTAGATGGCTACAGAACGGAGAGCGAACCGAGTAAACGCTGGTTGAAACCGGACACATCTCCGAAGGATAAGCACTATAGCTCCAAATGGTGCTGAAGATGTGACGTAAAACACACCAATGCTAAGGCTGCATGAATCAGATTTCACATGAATAGAATTTATGGGGAAATCTGGTACATCGGTCTCTGCGGTGATCGCGCGTGCAAGAAGGACTGTTTAGGTTGCAAAGTTCTGCTCAGGACAATCTATTTGATGATGATGACTTTGGACACTCGAACAACTTTGGAATATCAACATTTCATTAACTTTATTAACTATAGTCTTTGAGAGGTCCCTGGGGTGTTTGAGTGAAGTTTTTTGCTTCTCCATCAAAATACTGTGATTTGTTTCCTGTTTAGAGTGATCGGACTATTTTTGCAGTGATCTCTTGTCTTGTGTCTTTACCCAGGCGGATGATGGAATTGGCTGTCCACCCTTGGCTTTAAGCATATGGGTAGGAGATTTAATTTGCGTTCTAGGGCCAGATGAGTTGCCCTTGTTGTGTTATATTCGTGTTTATTTAGTGTGGTCTTGATATTGTCTATCCATCTTTTACTTGTTCTTCCCTTGGCTCTAGTACCTGCTCTCTTTTTATTGCATGCTGTTGTTGGTGGCTAGTTGTTGTAATCGCTGATCTCAATGTCGAAGAGATAGAGTTCCTAGTCTTATCGGTGACGTACAATGATACGTGATGCTAGAGAAAACAACGAAACTGGAAACAATATCACAACAACTGGGTCTGACTATTCATGGGGAAAAACCAAGAACATGAGATTAAATTCTAATTCCCGAGACCAGATCATGCTGAGAGGATCACCATTAAAGGAAGTGGACACATTTACATATCTGGGAAGTGTTATCAACATTCAAGGTGGCTCAGATGAAGATGTTAGGGTTAGAATACAAAAGGCAAGATCAGCCTTTGCCATTCTGAAGAACATATGGAGTTCAAGAATGATCAGAATAAAACTAAGATAATGATATTTAACTAAAATGTCAAGGCTTTCCTTCTATATGGAGCGGAGACATGGAGAACAACTAAGGGGAACACCAAAAGTTGCAAACATTCATCAATAGATGCCAGCGCTGGATACTCCACCTGCGATGGTATGACGACTACAAACAGGGAACTCTGGAATAGAACAGGACAACGACAAGTGAAATAAAAGATAAGGAGCAGAAGGTTGCAATGGATAGGACACACACTGAGGAAAACCCTTAACAGCATCACTAGACAGTCTCTCCGATGGAACCCACAGGGAAATAGAGATGGGCAAGACCCAGGAACACCTGGAGACGGGAGTTGGATACGGAATGCAAGAAAATGAACAGAGAGTGGAGAGATCTGATAAGGATGGCAATTTATAGGCGGACTTGGTAGGCCTTGGTTGCGGACCTATGCTTCCCTAGGAACGAAGGATGAATAAAAAGAAGACATTAAAACATAACTCTTGGTTTAGTTGTGCATACAATACAGCATTTAACAGTGTAAAACCAATAACAGTAGTATAGAAAGGCGCTGTCGAAGCAATCAAAAACCAATAACAACAAGTAAGTTAAACTTCCTTCATGTTTCCACTGTCTTCAGAACTTAATTGGGGACTATAACCAGTTCTGCAAAGTTGGGGGGAATTTATCGTGAAAATCTTCCTGTGTACACAAGCAAACGGGGCATGTTTTATTCACGGACGTAGAAGGATGATGGTCTATTTTATAAATCCATCGCTACATAATTAATAAAAACATTTCAGAGACACTTAGGATTGTTGCTGGAGCTACGGAGTTCGTGATTTATGCAAGTGACGTGCCATTTCTGCGTAGAAAGATCGAGCCACATGGGGTAAAACCCGATGCAATGAAGTCAATCATTTGCTTTAAAAACCCTTCTAATAATAACATGATATATTCTGTAATTGTTACTTTTAACGCGTATTGCAAAGTTGTGTTTTTCCTCAAAGTTTCTTACATGCATTCTTATTTATTATCAACGCTGAAACACATAAAAACAAAGTACTGTAGTTCTACAAAATTAAAAACAATAACAATACACAGGAACGCTTCTACCAAAATGCCTTTACCAAACAAAAGAATTTCACTTCTCAAACAGCACACATCATGTAGAATTTCCACACTGGTTTCGCCATTGCTACATTTGTACTGCAGTCTTGGGATGCATTTATTCACAACCAAACTCTAAATACGCCAGCGGACTCAGGTAAAAATTCTAGAAAAGAAGACCAAAACCGTCGCGTGACCTCGCATTCCAGTATTGGTGTATATAGACGAATTCATTTTAAAATCAACACAACATGTTAAATAAAGGTTATATTTGCAACAAGTTAAACTTAACAATAAGGAATATCAGTATTATTAATATTTTTCATCAATAAATAACCATAGGCTCATAGAGTTGAGTAAAATTTCAAACAGGTTTACAGTTTTCTATCAAACATATACAAAATGCAGCCCCCAATTCAAAATTAGTTCAGGGATTCACCAGTCAATTATATGGCCCAATGTCTTCTTCTTCTGCGCTCTTACTAGATTAGGATTTCGGATTCTCTAAAAGGCAGTCGTCTGCCTCAGATTATCAGTAACGCCATACAGTTTGTCTTGGACGCTAGTGTAAGTGGTCGTAATTGGTCGTAATTGGTCAAAGTAGCGTACCTCTTTCTTCTCAAGTCTGCATACTGGGGGCAGTTCTGTAGGATAAAATTCCTATGATTTCTGCTTCCTGTTTGTGCCGACCTCTTCCCGCAGTAAGTTTTGGCCACTCTTGTGATGGTAGGTCTGACATTCTGAATGCATGGCTAAATCTCCGAGGCAGATTGGCGACCGCAGAATTCGTAATCCCATTCCTCATTGTGAGGGTCGTTGCACCATGTTATGCGCCTTACGGCCTGGTGCATCCGTTTTCTGCAAGCATTTGTTTCGGGTTAGCATTCCCTAGCGGACACGTCTATCCGATTTCAGCAAAACCTCTTAGTCGCCTCTTACGACATGTGTGGCAGGTAACAGTGGTTCTATTCTTTACACCCCAAATTTGGGCCCCGGTAACTACTCGGGCGTTATATGGCCTAATTTAGAGTTTACTGTGGTTTATCAGGCATTCGAGCAACGTGACTGGGCATTTTGCAACATGATGTTGACGCTTGGAATCGTGGCTCTTATTAGTACTTCAGTATATGGAATTTTGTCCTGTCATTTTATTTTGAGTAATATGAGCAAACAATGTGTGTGGAGGGGGCTTAGTTTTATTCTGTTTTTACTTAACTATACATTTTCCATGTCTCACTGCCGTGCAACAATGTGATTAGCACTAAGCCACAGTAAATTTTTAATTTTGTGACAACGCTTATCCAAGGATCAGGTAGAGACCACATGGCTGCTTTATTTGATGATTGACGGGAAAACGTCAGCGTCAACTGGTACACGATCTGCGAATAACATGTTTTTTATGGCTAGCACAATTCTGTTAAACGGTAATACTTGCTGAAAACTGCACTCTGAATCTGATGACATTTCTATAAAATGCTGAAATACTGAAACCTGATTATTTTATTCAGATAATTGAATAAAAACAACAAATTATGTTAAAGTCACATCGACTTTGAAAAGTGTTACAAAAATATAGAACTTCAAGTCTAATAGTATTAAAACTAAGTAACACATTTTCAATTTTACTGTTGTCTCAATCCTAACATGTGACATTGCGAGTTGGATAATGAACTAAAGATTTTTTTTCTTCCGATCCAGACGCACTTGAGCTTTTCAGCTCTTCGGCTCGGTGCCATGGACATTGTAACCCGTCGGTTCGGTGCCACAAACACCGTAAATCTGGAGAACCTGTGACTTTTCTGCCAGCCCGCGGAATTGAACCGCACTCACAGGAGGTTTGTTCGCCGTCGTTCAACGCGCTACGAACACGCTATAGAAAGTACGTAGAATGCATTTGAAATAGATGAATGGGAAAAATAATGAACATACTAGTAAAACGTGATAAATTCAGAAGAGGTGATGAAATCAGATAAATGTATGGCCCATCCCTAGTAACAACTGCTACAAGAAAGAGAAGATGAAACATGTTGGGCATACTCTGAGAAGAAATTATCAAAGAACAACGAAGAAGGCATTGAAGTGAGAGTCAAATAGTTCAAGAAGAAAAAATCGTCATATGTAAACCTGAAAAGAGCTTCAGTGAGTGACGACGAATATAGTACTCGATATAATCAAATAGATTGAACAAATTTCTCATGATAGAGCTGTATTGAGAAATTGCTTGCTGCCTTTGTGTAGCGTATACCAGTGCAAGAAGAATACACTATTGGTGTAATACAATGTTACGTGACTGGTTGTGATTTATTGATTCTTCTTCTTCTTTCTTCTTCTTTGTGTTCGTTCTTTACCACCAATTTTAATCACTTTTATGATATGTTTGATCTTTGCCAAGAACGTGTATACGTTGCACATTGATTTGGTAGGCTCCTAAACGCATAGACTTCTACATGTTTAGGACACATGCATCCGCTATTTATTGATTGATAGTGAGTGTGTGTAGCTTAAGCGGTAGTGAGCTTGATCATAAAACAAGCGTACCTGGTTCCCACCCCGCGGCAGACAGTTTGGAAGCAAATTTGTTTCCGTGGTATTTTACAAAAGTAAATATAGAGCACCGTTCAGAAAGCATTGACAAACTACTGAGCGTATAAGTAGTGCTTAGAAAATCTCAACAACTCGTTTTACTGTCGTTGATGGCTACGTCCTGTAAAGGATATGACATGATTGTCATTTCATGTGATTGACAACTAACTAATCCATGGAAGGGAATTGAAATAAGAACTACAATCAATTTAAAAGAGCCAGCGTTTTTTCCTTGGCGACAGAAAGCTGTGAGACATCAAACATTGACAAAGCGACAGAGAAGATCATTAATGTCTTTGAATGCAAGTACTACAGAAGAGTACTTAGAATATCATGGATAGAGAACATAACAAATGCTTCTTTTCTGCAAAGCTTGATTTTAAAACGAGTTGGCTATTAAAGAGCGTAAAATCAAGGAAAACTAAATATTTCGGACATATGAACCGACATAAGTGCATAGAGTAGATCATTTTGGAGGGAATGAGGCCTGGAAGAAGAACGAGAGAAAGACATAGAAGACGATGCATGCAAGATGTCATTGACGATCTAAGAATGACTGCTGCTGACGCCGGTCAACTTGCACAAAATAGAGTGTTTTTTCAGGACTTCTGTGATGGGAGCCAAGTTCCGAGTGGGACAACCTACTTGATGATGATGTGATTGATTGATTGTGATATTCTAATATATCACATGTATCTACGCAGACACGGTTTTGTGAGTGAAGCAGATACTTTGAGGGTTCTCTGTGGCGAAGTAGCCAATCTGATTAGCTTGCGTTCTGAAGGTCGTGTGATCGAATCCGAGCCTAGTAGTTCGATTCCCAAATGCTTTTTCTCCGGAGGTCCCAATAATTGTTGCTGGAGCTATCGGATTTGTACTTTGCTCAAAACTCATGGCAGACATTGCTTTATTTCTGCTGAGAGGGGCAATACTACATGTTGAATGCCGGTGCAATGAAGTTGTATCTTTGAAATTGGCTCCGTTTTTAGTCGTATGTCCTTGGTGTGAATTTTATAATTTGAAGATATTACTGCACTGTAGTCAGATCATTGGTGGCGTCTGTGGCTTAGGGGTTAGTGACTCAGTCTATTAACCCCGCCGTTCTGAGTTCGAATCCGCTGCGGACAGTTTGGTGGCAAATTGTTTCGCGTAGATTTTTACAAAGGACGATGGCACCACCGTTCAGAAAGCAATGGCAAACTACGGAACGTAATAATGCCTAGAAAAATCACAACAGCGTTTAAAAGCTGGGGTTGATTCGTAAAGTCCTGTAAAGAAAATGCAATTAACTTTAGTCAGGTCATTGCTATCAAATGAACAGCAAATCATAAATAGTAGATAAACTGCTAGAGTTAAGTCAACAGCAAAGAATAGAGAGCATGTATCCGTACTTTTGTTTGTTTCATGAGGGAATCTGGTTGAACAAGACACATTTGATTCATTTGTCCATAAGGACGAATCATTAGGAGTTTGCTTTGCAGCAATGGTTCTGACGAGAAAATTATGTAATATTCCATTTATCTGAAATTTTTGGTTGGACATATTCTTTGTTCTGCTTGTTGTTGCGACTTAAGTTAAATTAAGCAGTCTCCTCTTCAGCTGTCTCCTCTTTTGTTGGTCTTGTTTCTCCTTCATGTAAGCAAATGAATTTGTTGTTTTTATATACGGAGTATGCCAATCTTTTTTGTTGTAGACATTTGCTGCTATTACTTTAGATTTTTCTTGTCGTCTTGATGTATAGTGTATCTTACTTCTTCATTCTGTACTTTCTGAGATTCTCAAGCGTTTCTTTATTTTTGTTCCAACAATGCTCGACACTCTTTAACCTTCACCTTTGCTATTCTAAATCTCGATGCTGTAGTTTAAATGATAGCATTTTTATAAATGATTTTTAAGGGCTGAAACTGGCATCGATTGTGTAGATAATAGCCAACTAGAAGATTTGAATTTTCCAGATGATATTGCCTTGTTCAGTAAAAATAACCAAGATATGCAAAGAAAAACGGACGTGTCATCAAACGTTGGCTGAAAATAAGCTGTGAAAAAAAAAAATATATAATGAAGACACCTATGGCAAGTAATTCAGATATCACCCTGGAATCTAAAATGATAAAAATATAACAGAGCAGTTCACCTATTTAGGTAGCAATTTTGATTGCCCATGAAATGGTAAAAAAGAAATTATGATACGAGTTTTCAAAGCACCTTCAGCTTTTAAAAGTCTAAATAAAATATGGAACTGCAAGTTATATAGTGTTAAAACTAAATTACGAATTTTCAATTCAAATGTTGTATCAATCCTAACATATGCCAGCGAGAGTTGGAAAATGATTAAAGATATAGAAAGCAAGTTGAATTGAAGATCGAGATATGTTGGGCACACCTCGAGAAGACATGATCAAAGAATATCAAAGCAGATATTGAAGTGGGATGCAAATGGTTCAAGAAAGAGAAGACACCCTAGAGAGACCCTGAAACGAACTTTGCAGAGAGAGGCAAGAAATATCGGTCTCAGTTCCATGGAAGAGATTGAGCGAGTTGCCCAGGATAGAGCGGTATGGAGAAATTACTTGCAGGCCCTTTTTAAGATATAACGGTACGAGAGGAATTATTATTATTATTTTGTTATTTCCCAGTACAATGAATTAATAGTTACAAAATAATGTTACATGTATGTATTTCTCCATTGAGCAGTTACATGTTTCAGTCAAATAACTTGTCAAGAAAACATATGACGAATTTGAATAATATAGAGATTGCGTTTAGAGCACGAAATGAAAATATATGTCTTAACGCATAAAATGATAACACAAATTATTTTTTCTTACAAATACATTTCGACGATTGTAATGGTATGTTGGGAAATATGCGATGTATTGAGTTTGTTGCCTTGAACTTATCCACAATATTGAAATGACAAATGAAGAAGGTGATGTATGTGAGAATAGAGCCGGCGTGCTGATACACATACGCTCTTAGAATAAAGAAATAAAGAGCGAAGTAAACCAGTAATTAAAGCAAGCTAAAAAGCACGATCAAGCAGGTGGGTGATTCAATAAAGCCATAAAATATAATTTAGGGAATCACAAAATTAACATGATAAAAAGTTTATTCGTTTGGGTTTGTATCAATATCAGGGAGCTGACTAACAAGAAATTCAGTGACGCGTTGAAATTTTCCAAGAACATTTGGTATTCATAGATTTACACACTTCACTAGCCTGGGTCATGAGAACAGCCCAACTTCCTAGTCATATACTCAAGAAATGTCTTTGATGTATGCAGCGTATTATTTATATTGCTGTTTTGACTGACATAGAAATGTTATGTGAACGCAGGTGTGCACACATATTGTGACTTCAATTACATCTGATTTTACACGAAACATAATGTTGAAAGCAGATATTGAAGTGGGATGCAAAGGGTTCAAGAAAGAAAGGACGCCCTATAGCCTAGGGGAACCCTGTAATGAACTTTGCTGAGAGAGGCAGGAAATATCGGTCTCAGTTTCATCAATGAGATTGAGCGAGTTGCCCAGGATAGAGCGGTATGGAGGAATTACTTGCCGACCCTATGTAACGTATAACGGTACTATATGAATTATTATTGTTATTATTACTCTCTTCCACCATTTACTTCTTTATAGAAATGTTGGAGGGGGAAGTGATCGTGTGTGTGCTTGTTTTAAGGCACTTTGTAAGCTGATATTCATTTTCGTAAGGCTGTTCTTGATGCCGTCGCTCCATATTTTGCGTGGTCTTCCTCTTGCTTTGTACTCCTTATACTTATTATTATTATTATGCTGAAAAATAGTTAACATATTGGACACTTTAGCAGTCACGTTTACTGGGAAATGTAATACAACTGAAAAAGAGTGTTGAAGGTAGACGTTATAAGGGAATATGGCAGGGGCGGCTCGTCATTAAGGGTCAGTGGACCCGGCCCCAACAATAATTATGGGGAATAACTTCCCGAATAGACAAATAATAGTAAATACTTTAAAACCCATGATTTTTCAGAAAATTTGTGTCTGGCTCCACCAAGAAAAATGACCACGAGCCGCCAGTGGAATATGGTATACTTCGAAAGTTTGTTTGTCAAATGAAGAAAGAATGCAGAGTCTTGAGCACGTCGACGGAGGAGGCGGAAGAACTGGATAGAGATTCAATCTTTCAGGTGGGCTGTGGTGAGGTAAACTTTCTACAAACTACATACGAATACAAAATATGAAGCATACTGCAAGATTACAACGTTTTATTTTAACCCTTTCACTCCGTAATTTTTTTAACCCTCTAAACGCATTTATTTTGCAATGTTTACTAAAGCAGCCAATTTGCTGACTTGCATCATTTTAAAAAATACCTGGAGTCAGTGTTTCGGCTCGGAAGAACGTATAGGTTAATGGTAAAATGCCATGTGACGATGGCACATATTTCCATACGTAAACTACACGATCACAATAGTTAACATTTTTACTAAATGTTATCGTGATGACACATCTCCACTGTAGACACGCAAAACTGCTACTCTCTGTTTCCAAACAAGGTCTAAGTCACCAAAAAGGATTGGTCACATTAGAACAGTTTTTTCTTATTGTGATAACTATATTATTATACTTTAACAATTTAACTACCAAACCATATTATTATACTTTAACAATTTAACTACCAAACCATATTAATATACTTTAACAATTTAACTACCAAATACAGCAGCCTACGCCAGTCTGTCCTGCTTGGCCACGTGCTACGGACTGAGCAATACTTTGTATCATTATCAAGTTAGAATCTAAATTTACGCTAAATTATTCTGATCATTGGCAGTTCCTAATTTAATGTTTTATATGCTATTCGCCATTTTGAGGCAACTATTCGTCGTGAAGTAGATAGGTTAGAATTAGTAGTTACATTTGTTGTGTATGTATATTTACCATTTCGTTATTCCTTTCTAGTCATATATTTTAATTTTAGTGCCGTTAGGTATTGTCTGATTCTATATATTCTGTGCCTGTAAGAAGTGAATTTCTTCACTTCTGTTGTATCCTTTGCTCGATAGAGGCATGTTGGTCGATACGTTCCTGTGCATTGTTATTGTTTTTGTATTTTGTAAAATTACAGTACTTTGTTTTTACGTGTTACGCAATTGTTTTATATGCTATTAGCTTGAACTAAAATTACATTCATTTATCAACAACATAGATGCTGCTGTTATGCTGAAATTATCAGTCCTATTTTGTATCCATATTTTCCGTGGTCTTCCTCTGCTTCCTTTTTGTCAGGAATCTTTCCTCCATAATGGTTATTCTTCTTCTCTTCCACCATTTACTTCTTTATAGAAGTGTTGGGAGTGAAACGTAGTGATTTTGTGTGTGCTTGTATAATGGTTATTGTTACCCCTAATCCCTTTTTATTTGTCAAAAATATGTTAGCCTTCTTATTCTTATTTGTAACATCAACCAGTTGTGCGTTTTCTGCTGGATATAGATCTAATTGTTCTCTTTTCTGTCAATGGTACACAGAGGACTCTTCTGTAACATTTATGTTCAGTAGCATATACAGGCTAGTTCATGGCTCTGTTAAATGTACATAGTACATATTACACAAAATACGTCTCCACTGGGAATACGTATTCTCTTATTATCATGTTTCTTATCAAATATAAACATATGTAACTATTCTTTTTCTTATCTTATTATTTTTAGAAACACACAATTCTCACGGTTACAGAGGCGGCGACGTGGTTGGCATCTCATTATTACTCTTGGTGTTTTTATACTCATGAGTATAATTTGTAAATCGAAGCAGGAAAGTGAGACGAAACTGGGTAGAGCTACTGGTACAGATAGTAGGGAACAGATAAATCACATTCATTTTTTTATCCTGGCACGCACGACTCATCAGTGCTAATGAACGAGCTGATTAAGTGGCTGGCATGGCTATGATATCAAGGGTAGCTGAAATGGACCAAAATGACATTCTTAAAGCATTGAGAGATTCTTTCCATGCAGAGGAATTTCAGGGTTGTGAATCCCATCGAAAGACAACAAATGCAGTGGTTTGGACATTTAATGAGAACGAAATACAACCAACCACCAATGGCAGCATACAATGAAAAGAAATCGGGTACTAGAGCTAAGGGAAGACCAAGAAAAAGATGGATAGACAGTATCAAGACCACACTACATAAACACGGATATAACACAACAAGGACGACTCATCTAGCCCTAGAACGCAACTTAAAGCTCCCATCCCTACGCTTAACGGCAAGAGTGGACAGCCAACTACATCTTCCACCTGGGAATAGGCAATAGACAATAGATAGTGAATCCCAGTCACTGGCCAGATTGAGGATGGGGTGATATTGGTACAGTCCTCCCAAAAGAACGACATACCAAATATGTAACAATATTGATTAATCAAGATCGAACTGGCATATTTGGCACTGGACGTTGTTGGATTTATTGGGGCGGAGATCGGAGAACCTGTGAACATCTCCCGAGTGCTATGATGGTAGTCCTCTAATAATTGACACAATACTTCCTTTTAAAAAAACATGTTGAATTGGTTAGTGATATTAATGAAGATGACCAATGAAACGATATGATACTTTCTCTACCATAATCTAACAATGCAGATTGGAGATAATAACTAACTTCCTGACTATCTTGCAGAAATCGTACAGTATCTTAAACTGCTGGACAGAAACGATTCTTTCAGACAACCAGTAACAGTTATCTTAAAACGTCAGTTTATAGAATTTCTCTGCTCTCATCGTGGTAGCTTTTAGTGATACGAGAACAATAACGCAATCTTCAGTTTATCAACACGGAGATTAACATATCTCGCCTGCATTCATAATCTTCTGTTAATTCTGATCTCGTGGCCAGCGTTATGCTACACCAGGTAATTGATTGTTTTCATTATTCATTATAGCTCTGGCGTAAATGTCAACTTAATTAGAGACTCCATTTTACCGCCTGACAGGAGTCTTGATGTTCGATCAACGCAACAGTTCCTTCTGCTACAAATTTGCTTTCCAGTTGTATTTTCTGGCGCCACCCGTTCAGAAAGCAATGGCAAACTACTGAACGTATAAGTGGTGCCTAGAAAATCAACGACTTGTTTACTGTGGTTGATGGCTACGTCCTTTGGGATATGCCACGATTTTCATTCATTATAGCTCTGGCTGCAATATATGAATTAACATTTTAATTAACATTTTCGACATCCCAATTTCGACAAGACAGCTCTGCATTCAGGAGGTCTATGTGATTGCTTTCAGTATCCAAGCAACAGTTACCTTCTGCTCACAAAGTTATGCTTTCTTATTCTAAAAGTGTTTTTTTACTTGTTTCCAAAAGTATAGAAGTGATTTGATACTAATACGTTGGTCGTCATTGTTATGCCAAACAAGATTACCCATATAAATAAAAAGCAGCAGGTTTTCTTTCCCTTAACTAAAAACAAAAAATATCAAACCGTTGTTGTCTTCCTTAATTACATCCCAGGTTAGAGGTCCTCATAAAACTAAGGAAAACCAGGCCAATTCATCTATCTCACTTTTCAACAAAAACCTACGTGTCCTTATTTTTCTCCTTTTTTCTGCTTCGAACACTCCATATCGACCACGCGTTAACCACTATGTGTGATTTGTATGTGATCTGAGCCTAACAACGATTTACGTTGTGTCAGTTATGTGCTTACACGTAGACCAGCACATCCGATTTATGCGATGTTTTTTATTTACTATGGTAGCTTCCCTAGGTCCTACGTCAGTCGTCTCTTACGACGTGCCGTGTAGGTTTCAGTGGTACTATTCGTTGCTTCCTTTGCGGGCCTCGGAACCACACGGCTGGTCCTTATTCTAGAACTTAGAGAAACAAAACGCGCAGCAAAGATATTATATTTAATGGAGTCTGTACATATTCAAGCCTCCTCCCTGATACTAACTTTTCTGTTATAGACAAGATCATAGTCCTTATTTAAATGATGCATAACCCTGGTCATTGACATCATGGCTGCTAAGTTAACACAACTAAGAAGCGCTAGGAAAGAAGGTAATACAATAAGGAAGTAGTTATTACTGTTAAAAATCATATATAAAGATTATATAGATAACATTCTCTGTATACTGAAAAGCACTTCTGATATTAACGGAGTGATGTGCAAGAAGATTTTTCATGGACAGCACAGACAGTTTGGCAAGAAAGACCCAGATTCAAACTAAGTTCCGCCTGAGTGGTTACCGTGGCCCAAATTTGGGGTGTAAAGAATAGAACCAATGTTACCTGCCACGCATGTCATAAGAGGTGCCTAAGGAGGTTTGGCTGAAATCGGATGCACGTGTCCTAAACGTGTAGAAGTCCATGCGTTTAGGGCCTTCCAAACCAATGTGCAACGTATACACGTTCTTGGCAAAGGTCAAACATATCACAAAGAGTGATTCAAATTGGTGGGAAAGAACGAACGCAAAGAAGAAGAAGAAACTAAGTTCAAAGAGGAATAATAAGTTCCATGTAGTGACAATAAGATTTCTTTAGTCTTCTGTCCTTTAATTATGTTTTGCCTCACAGAATCAGGGAAAAAAGAGATTTCTAAAACGTACTTTTGTATGCGCTTCATGAATAGTGTTTTCCACTAGCACTATATCTGTTATTTTTGATGTCCAACGTTTGAGTGGCTGGCCTTTTGCTTTGTATCCACTGTATCGGGTTAGCATTGCTCTTTGAGGCGCACTGTCTGTTTGTAATCTGCTTATGTGGACGAACCTTTTAATCTTCTTTCTTACGTTCGTTCTTTACGACCAATTTTAATCACTCTTTGTGATATGTTTGATCTTTGCCAAGAACGTGTATACGTTACACATGGTTTGGTAGGCCCCTAAACGCATAGACTTCTACATGTTTAGGACATGTGCATCCGATTTCAGCCAAGAACCATTTAATGTGTTGTTTCTTGATGAAGTTCAGTACTGATGTTGTTGTACCCACTTTTGTCCTGGTGTCTTCATTTCTAAACCAGTCTCTACTTGATACTCACAGAATTCTGCGTAGACACTTCATCTCTGTCGTGACTAGTTTTGTTCTATTTTGGCACTGGTAGCATAGTGTTGGAAGAACGATAATATTACTAACGATTAGACAGTCATCGTTACACTGGATAAATATTGATACATTTAGACTGCAAATCACGAAGTATTAGAGCACATACCTGGACATTGAAAAATGCTTCTCAAGTGTGTTACCGGGGCCCACAATGGAGGAAAGAATAGTAACACTGCGACCTACAAGACATGTCGTAAGAAGCGACTAAGGTAGGAGTCTAGAGAAGCTACCCTAGTAAATAAAAGAGCTTCGCAGATATCGGATGTGCTGGCCTACTTGTAGGTGCACAACTGGCACAACGTACAATTCTCTTAGGCTCAGATCACATACAAATCACACAGAGTGGTTGACAAGTGATCAATATGAAGCATTCGAAGAAGAAGAAGAAGTAGAAAACACATGCTGAAAATATTTAAGAGATTGCATCGCGGGATGACCATTCTCGACTAGAACGGCAGGTAGGCTAAATCGCTGCAAGGTCAATATGTGGCTCGTAGATAAACAAACTTAAACAAGCAGGATGTAAAATTACTGAGAAATTATTTGTGTTCATACATACAACATAATATGACTTGGTTAAATGTAATATATGTGGGCTGGAAAAGAGCGGGAAGTGGACCATGTTGTGAATGCAATTATGTATTTCCACACGCCTAGACAGGAATTAGTATGGAATGTGGCCGGCGAGATGTGGGTGGGTAGAGACCATACATCTAAATATAACATTCCACATATCTATTCTTGAATTAGGAGGGGGGTGTAACGGTGGGGAAGGAGGTAGGTTGTAAATTCAGAAATGCATAAAACGACAAGTTTCTTGGCTCATCCCAATGACTTTACTATTGACCAATTGTCTGTCGGGAATTGGGAAATCTTATAAAATCGCAAACTGTTCACAAATTTACTCGGAACAAAATACAGTCTGCAACAGTACGATATACATGAATGCATAGGAAGCATAATTTATCAAGAATACAACGAGCAACACGGGTATGTATATTCATCGGAGTACCAAATGTGATAGTGGTAATTTGCTGTAGTATTAGTAGTAGTAGTAGTAGTAGTAGTAGTTTGAGTGTTAGTTGTGTTAGTAGTAGTAGTGTTAGTAACACAAGTAGTTGCTGTATTGATAGTTGATAGTTGTAATAGTAGCCGTGGAAGTAGTACTAGTAGTTGCAGCAGTATTCGTTAATGTCGTTACTGCCTGTAGCACCGCTTTTTAGGACGGTGTAAGACAGGTGGGTCGGGAGCCTGATGAATTTAATGACTGGAAGGCTAAGGAGTGGGCCGAAAAGCTGTTCAGGTTCGGATTTTTCATGTATGTCCACACCAGAAAAAGATCTTTGGCCTTACCGTGAATTGAACACGGGTCTCGCGTATGGGAGCATTCTCTAATCCATTTGGCAGCAGTAGTAGTACTAGTAATCGCAGCAGTAGTAGTACTAGTAATGGCAGCAGTAGTAGTACTAGTAATGGCAGTAGTAATAGTATTAGTAGTAGTAGATGCAGTGGTAGTAGTGTTAGTAATGGCAGTAGTAGTAGTACTAGTAATGGCAATAGTAATAGTATTTGTAGTAGTAGATGCAGTGGTAGTAGTATTAGTAATGGCAGTAGTAGTAGTACTAGTAATGGCAGTAGTATTAGTATTAGTAGTAGTAGATACAATGGTAGTAGTACTAGTAATGGCAGTAGTAGTAGTACTAGTAATGGCAGTAGTATTAGTATTAGTAGTAGTAGATGCAATGGTAGTAGTACTAGTAATAGCAGTAGTAGTAGTACTAGTAATGGCAGTAGTATTAGAATTAGTAGTAGTAGATGCAATGGTAGTAGTACTAGTAATGGCAGTAGTAGTAGTATTAGTAGTAGTAGATGCAGTGGTAGTAGTATTAGTAATGGCAGTAGTAGTAGTACTAGTAATGGCAGTAGTATTAGTATTAGTAGTAGTAGATGCAATGGTAGTAGTACTAGTAATGGCAGTAGTAGTATTACTAGTAATGGCAGTAGTATTAGTATTAGTAGTAGTAGATGCAATGGTAGTAGTACTAGTAATAGCAGTAGTAGTAGTACTAGTAATGGCAGTAGTATTAGAATTAGTAGTAGTAGATGCAATGGTAGTAGTACTAGTAATGGCAGTAGTAGTAGTATTAGTAGTAGTAGATGCAGTGGTAGTAGTACTAGTAATGGCAGTAGTAGTAGTATTAGTATTAGTAGTAGTAGATGCAATGGTAGTAGTACTAGTAGGGGCAGCAGTTGTAGTAGTAATATTATAGTAGTAGATGCAGTGGTAGTAGTACTAGTAGGGGCAGCAGTTGTAGTAGTAATATTAGTAGTAGTAGATGCAGTGGTAGTAGTACTAATAGGGGCAGCAGTAGTAGTGGTATTATTAGTAGTATTAGCAGTGGTAGTAGTACTAGTAGGGCAGCGTAGTAGTGGTATTAGTAGTAGTATTAGCAGTGGTAGTAGTACTAGTAGGGGCAGCAGTAGTAGTGGTATTAGTAGTAGTATTAGCAGTGGTAGTAATAATAGTGGTAGTAGTAGTTGTAGTAGTAGCTCCAGTGATAATAGTAATAGAAGTAGTAGGTGTAGTTTGGTCTTTTTAGCCATAGTTGCCACATCACAGTGGCTAGTGCACTTGCATTGTAGACGGTTGTTATCAGGCTCGAACTCCTCACTTGGAGTATGTTGTTTACATGCTGCAACGGATCTGAGGTAGACCCATACTGTTTTGGATACCAGATAGGCACTAGAAAGTAAAGGCGGTCAGTATGATGTTGACTACATTATCAGATCAGTCCCGTTGGTAAAAGACAAACTAAGGGTATAACACATTTTTTTTAAATATGCCACTTGTTATTAAAAAAGTATTGATTGATTGATTGATTGATAGGACCATCATCATTGCACTTCGATGAGTAACCATGTGTGCTCCAATCTCATTCTTCCACATAAAGAACTCAGCTCAATTCACGAGCTCCGTAGCACCGGTGAGAGTCGCCGATGTATATTTGAAGATGATGGAGATATATTTGTAGGAATTTTATTTTAAACTTTTCTTATGAATTTTCAGTGCAGCGGTTTTCCAGCCTGCACTTCTCGATTTTCAACTGTCAATTGTTCTTTTAATGCTCAAATTGAGCACGGGACCTGCGTTTTATCGTCCGTCTCCTATAGAACTAGGAACTAAATCTCACCTACACTGATATCAGAGAGCTGCTGTAGCGTAGTTGTTAGTGAACTCGCTTCTCAAGGCTGGTGGTTTGGGATCAGCTCCCGCAATGCGCGTGGAATTTTTCCCGACCACGACTGCTATCAGGTCGACCCAGCCTCAACTGGGACATGCTCTGGGAAAGTAAAGGCGGCCGGCGTGATGCTGACCACATCACCCATCGTGTGCCGACTGTCAATGAAAATACAGGCCTAACACTGTATTGACCTATATACCACTAGGTATAAAAGGGTTCCTTTATTTTTTACTTTTACACTGAGATCAGGTATCTTTGGAAAAATTTCCAGATGGATTCACGAGGGAGCGAATCTAGTAAGCTAGACACGAGAGACGCCCACCTAACATCTACGCCACTAAAACGTACTAAGATTACTATGTGTAAAGTGTTGGTGTGAAACATGGACATTTAACATGGCATTGAAAAAGCATATATGTGCTTTTGACTATAATAGCTACAGAAGTCCTTTGTATATCTTCTTCTATTTCTTCTTCTTTTTCAATTGCTCCATATCAACCACTTGTTGACCACTATGTGTGATTTTATGTGATCTGAGCCTAAGAGCGATGTGTACGTTGTGCCAGTTATGCGTATACAAGTAGGCCAGCACATACGATTTCTACGATGCTTTTTATTTACTAGGGTAACATCCCTAGGTACATACTTCAGTCGCCTCTTACGACATGCCTTGTAGGTCGCAGAGGTGCAATTTTTGCTTCCCTTGCGGCCCTGCCACCACACAGGCGAGTGTCCTTTGCGATTGCAAATTCAAAATAAGTAAGTGGCGACACATGTAGGAAAAAACAATGGGAAAACATGGCACATTGTTTACAACGAAGAAAGATTATACGACTTTGTGGATGCAATTAAACTTACCTAATGTCTGAAAAATCTATGTGACATTTTGTTTATTTTAGTACTAGTAACTATAACGAGGCAGAAGCATGTTGACCTATTTGTTTCCTTTTTTCCAATTGGTAATAATAAAGTGTGTATTATTATAATTATTAATATTAATTAATAATATAATATTAATAGTAGTAGAAATAGTGGCAGTAGTAGTACTTGTTTATTGTGGTTTGATGTACTGTTACAAAAATGCTACGATTTTCATTCATTCAATAACAAAGTACTCGCGTCTTTGATCAAGTTAATGTGTAAACAAAGAAAGTATGTATGTCTACTAAACGTGATCTGTTTTACAGATGTTCAAGATAAAAGCAGCCCGAGTGACAAATCAAAAGTTGCCAATTACTTATTGCGTTGTGTATTTATTATTTAAACCGGTTCTGACTAGCTCGTCCTACGTCGCATTTGTTCATCGTCCCTTCCCGCACTACAATTACACACCATTATACAACCTTGACCTATATACGTCATAACTGAACCTTCTCATTTTCACAAACAAATGGCAGCTTAGCTCCCTTGACGACGATGCTTCCTTAACGACGAGGTTGCTTTTATCTTGAACACCTTGTAGTAAAATGGGCACTATTCCCATCTGATATTAGTCAAATATATTGTTTGGTATAGAAAGTTCATCTGCTCAAGTATCTGGGAACATTCCTAACATCAGATGAAAGATGTAATACAGAGATTATGAGTAGAATTAGCTAGAATAGCTCAGCGAAATCAGCTTTATGAAAATGAAAAACACATTATGCGTGAATTCACTACAAATGACACTGAGAAAACGAGTACTCTATACTCAGTGCTATATTGAGCCAATGGTTATGTATGGCAGCGTATCATGGACAATGAACAAGAGATCAATAAGATCATTAGAAGCCACATAGATGTGGGTTTACAGAAGAATGCTGAAAATTCCATGGACAGAGAAACAAACAAATGGTGAGGTTTATAAACGGCCTGCACACAAAGAAACCTTATTAAAAGAATACGAATCAGACAATCAATGTTGTATTCTGGATTATAACGCGAAGAGGAGGTTTAGAACATTTTTGTGACAACATGTAAAGTTCTGGAGAGATCGTGGAAGACAGAGGGAGAAGATGTTGGATGATCTGACATCAAGATTCAACAAAAGATCAACGTCAGAACTAATTAACTGCACCAAGGAGAGAGAGAGTTGTGGAGAGACATGATCGCCTACTCCGGTAAGCATGTCAATTGATTGATTGATAGAAAATCCTAGTGAAATTACCCCTGTGCATCGTAAATAAAGTAATCTCCCCGCTTTAGTTTCTGAAAAAAAAATAAAAAGGATATTCCAGAAAAGACCGAAATCGTATCAATTTATATATTGCCGGTGTGAGCCATTTCGTGTTACATGTATATTTTTTTAAAACAAAACAAAAAAATTCCTGGCATAATGTAAGTACAATTCTATTGAAGATGTGTTTATTATTGTATATCTTTTATTAAAATGTGATTTTATTCTTTTCAAAATCGTTTTCGCATAGTCTGTATCGTTAGTAATCATTATAATTATCAGTCCTCCTAGGACCTAAGCGCAGACATAAAATTGATATTCACTGTAATTATATTGCTATAACCTCCAGATCTTCATGTCCACACTTAGTGTTATTTCTGTCTATATGTCTATGGTTGCTTTATTTCTTTAAAGTGTGGTTTCTTTAGCCATACAACAACCCCTCAAAGTCACTTTTTGAGAAATGTTTGAATCGACAGTGGGTCTATTCTTGGCTACTCTAAAAACTACCGCTAGTATCATTAATAATACAGCTTCGTTGTTTGTATGACGAGAGTTGTTCAGAAAATGGTGGCTTCTATTTTTCCCAAGGAAATAAATGTTACAAAATGTACACAATTCACGTACTATATAATAATGTATAAGAACCACAGTAAAGAAATTGTTCAGAAAAAAGTCGCTTCTTGAGCGTGTGGTACTTTTCCGGGTTCAATTAAACAATTGGCGTGATGTATTTTTACAACCGTAACAGCTCTCTAGTCGGTACTGCCTGAATTGTGTACCAGGATAACCACTGAGAAGTAAAGGCAATCATCGTGATGTTGACCACATAACTCATCGCGTGTCGATAGTCAATGACAAATAAGCACCGAACACCAAATTACCCAATATACCTCGAGATATGGTGTTTGTTGTTTGCTTTTGTTATTCCAAACTTTGTTCTTCTTTTGTCCTTCTGATGATCGGTTTTAGCGATATTGCACACTAGGTCGATATGTGGTATTGTGGAATTTTAAGATGTATGTAACTCTATCATTTCATCTTTTTCTTGGTAATTCCATTTTCAGTTTGACGCTCTTGCAACTGGTGTATTCAGGTTTATTCTCACAAAGTACCCAAATCAGTTGATTCTCTGTTTTTCAATGAATAGCAGGTGTTATTATTTTAAACCAAATTAATCACTCTTTGTGATAATTTTGGTAGGAGCCAAAAACGACTATGCCTCGGTTCATGGCCTCCAACTCATGTAAAACAGACGCATCCGAAATGTTTGTACTAAAGAAATGTTTGAGTTTCTCTTTCCTGACATCCCTTAAATGTTCGGTCTTTTTTTGTATCGCATTCTCAACGCTTTTTATTGGTCATTTTTAAGTCGTTTATGTGGGCTTGTGTATGATCTATGCCGAATAGCATGTTCATTCTTTGCAACACTACTAACTGGGAGTTCGAAAAGTCAGGGTTGCCTTCTCGGGATTAAATAGCATGTTCATGGTTTGCAACCTTACTAACTGGGTGGAAAGGTCTGCTTCTGGAATAGCATGATTAAAATGTTTGGAACCTTTTGATCAGTCTTGGCATAAGGACACTCATCCTATTCTGGACGCATGTGTTATGGGCGTATTTGGTGGTCATTCCTCGACCTTCCGAAATTTTTTAGAAAACCTCTTTAATCTTCTTCCCAAATCCTGTTATCATGCGCTATGGTCTATAGCGAAGTGTTTAGTTGCACTTTTCGCTTTGTGGTCATTCTCGACCTCCCAGAGACAGCTTGTTAGGCTCTAAACATAACTTTTAATTTTTAGCTCTGCCAACCCCATTATATTGCGCTTGGCATATAGTACTGAAGTTAACTGCAGTCTTCGCTTGCGTCAACCCAACACAGACAGACTATCTGGACTTTCGCAAGACTTACCTAGAGCTTACAATTCCGTACGACCATTGACATTAGGACATAAGGGTTGAGGTTTACAACTTTGCTCTGTCTAGCGGCCATTTGAACTACATTTATAAATGTCAGATTTCTTTAGACGTCGGCCAGAGACACTGAAAGCAGACTCTGTGATTGTGTCACATAGTATTCGTGAGTCGTCCACACTACTACCTCATCGCTTGTAGCTTCCTCGATGCCCACCCATTTCGTCAGACTACTAGCCTTAGTCTGTTTCTAGGGTCACTACGTGGCGATGGGATAGAGTCGTGTTCAGTGTCAAGTCACTGAACCTGGCGCTTCGTTATCACTTTGTTTCATTGCGCCTGCGGTCCCCACATCGTGGTGGGAAAAGGGTTTTCTAAACTTTTGCTTATAACTAAGAATGTCCTTTATACATGATATTTGTCCACATAAAATCTGCACATTTCTACAGCTTAATTACAGTGCGGAATATGGCATTATTTGTTCCTTGTGTGTACCAGTTCGTTTTATGTGCACGTAATGATGTCTTCTGGTCACGAACATTTGTTAATAAACTTACTGAACTTTTAACTCTGAGCCCAGTGCCGCTTCTATTGATCGTATAACTTTCGTACACAGCACACAATTGTTTGTGAATGTTCCCCTTACTTTCATCCCACGCCAGAAAGAATTCAATTACAACTGGTTGTTGTACGAGTGTCGTAGACAAATGTCATTTTGAATAACTACTGCAGTGACACTATATATCTGACGACCCTGTAATTTACCCAGATGTACGTGGGAAACACATGTTTTTCATACGTACAAACTTGATTTATTTTCGGATAAACTAAACAATTATGGTGTATTACTTATATATACATATGCCCTTATAATTTGTATCATTGACCTTGGTATCAGAGTAGGAAGTTGGAGGGTTAGATGGAACTGGAGTTCATATTGTTGTTTAAAGATTTCTAATACATATACTGACAACTGAAACAGTGATGGTAGAAGTAATGGTTCTTCAGGAAAACACTATTCAAAATATGTCTACCTGTAACCTTAAAGTAGATTACACAAAATTATACTACATTTGTTATACGTTTCGTGTACATATAACCCATATTGCATGCAATGTACCTGCAACTTAAAGGAACTTCAATGTATACAAAATTGCATAGGTAGTATATTCTACTTAAGTACTGTAAAACTTTACTTTCACTGTCAAAAAAGAAGTGTTATTTTCGTATTACCCCAAAATAAGAGAAAAAAGCAGCTCTCTGCAGAAACAAAATTGTCATTGAGACACTAAGATTACACGTTTACATGCGAAAATACGATACTTTCTGTCAAGCGGTTACCAAGCTATAAGATTTTAAACTATGGCAATCATTTTTAAAGGTACTATAATAATAATTCATTTCGTGCCGTTATACCTTACATAGGGTCTGCAAGTAATTTCTCCATACCGCTCTATCCTGGGCATTTTACTCAATCTCTTCCATGGAATTGAGGCCGATATTTCTTGTCACTCTCAGCAAAGTTCGTTTCATGGTCTCCCTGGGGTGTCTTCTTTCTTGAACCATTGCCCTTCCACTTCAATGCCTGCTTTAGTATTTTTCATTACTTCTTCCGCCCGAGTGGTTACCGGGCCCAAATTTGGGGTGTAAAGAATAGAGCCACTGTTACCTGCCACTCATGTCATAAGAGGCGACTAAGAAGGTTTGGATGAAATCGGATGCACATGTCCTAAACGTGTAGAAGTCTATGCGTTTAGGGGCCTACCAAACCAATGTGCAACGTATACACGTTCTTGGCAAAGATCAAACATATCACAAAGAGTGATTAAAATTGGTCGTAAAGAACGAACGAAAGAAGAAGAAGAAGATAACTTCTTCTCAATGTGTGTTCAACGTATCTCCATCGTCTCCCTCTTATAACAGGTGTTATTAGTGGTTGACCAGACATGTCTAAAGGTACTATAATAATATTCTTATTTCTTGGCGTTAAATTTACTTTGTAACATATATATCTTGTTTTTTTGTATGCTGTCTTGTTTTCAAAATTAATTCGCTTCATCTAAGAGTACAGGAATGCATCGGTCACGTGATGTTAAAGTGGTTTTTTGGGCTGGGGAGAGGGGGAGGGGAGGGAGAAGATTTTCGGGAATTTCCACTTGGACTTGTCAGACTTATAATTACAATGAGCTGTGGAAGTATGACGACAAGGACAGATGCATAATCTGATAGGCCATGTTCTCAGATAACAGTGTTACCCTTGTAGTACTCCAAGAAGAGATATGCAAATATTATTGTAATGTGTTAAAATGTAGACCTGATCCTGAATCACATTTACATACAGTTCCCCCCATCATGATTTAAGGAGAGGTAACCAATTTTCTGCACTCATCATCAAGTTTTGTCTTCGCATTGAAGGTTGGCTGCATTTGCCCTTCTTCTCCTTTTACTTCTTCTCGACGCTCCACATCGATCATTTATTAACCATTCTTTATGATTTGTATGCGATCTGAGCCTAAGAGATATTGTACGTTGGGTCAATTATGCGTCTACAAATAGGCCAACACTTCCGATTTCTGCGACGCTTTTTATTTACTAGGGTAGCTTCCTTAGCTTCGAACCTCAGTTGTCCCTTACGACATGCTTTGTAAGCCGCAGTGTTACTATTCTTTGCTCGCCTTGAGAGCTCTGGCAACACACGGATGTAATTGCTCTTCAACAGCCCTGTATCTTGCCTTGATACACTCTGAATGGTTACAATGTGATCATACTGTAATTGAGTATGATCAGAAAAGTGAAGGTGTGCTCGGTTGTGACGGCAGTTGACTGAATCACTACAAGCGTCAACATGTCACAGAATTACAATCATATTTGTTCTTGGGCACATAGGCAGTGGCAGCTCGTGATCATTTTTGATGTTGGGGCCAGACATATATTTTCGGAAAAATCATGGTTTCGGTTAAGATATATTTTAATGTATAAAATAATAAATACACGTTACACCTTATTTTTGGTGGGGCCCGGCCCCACAGGCCCTTAATGACGAGCCGCTACTGCACATAGATATCGATGACAATGAAAGAGCAGACAGGATGGTTGGATCTGCCTCCATATCAATAGATCAGCCAATGGATATAGCTGACATTCTGAACGCGCTCATATAGTGTGGCCCCCAAAGACTATTTTCTTTTAAACCAATCTACGTCAACTGCTAGATTGCAAGAGTTTTGATTAAAAATTCGAGTGACCAGAAAAGAACAGCACAACAGGTATATGAGCAGGTTCATCAATCAACATTGAACTGGTACGATTAGTTGCTGGGCGCTGTTAGAGATATTGCGAATTAGATCGGACCACCTATGGACATGTCTGGAGTGCAATATACTAGATATTCCAAACTGAAAATGAAACTGGTTACAATTTTATTTTCCCGTCACTTGATATATATTCCCTTACTTGCTTGATAAAGGCCTCTGTGGTCGAAACGTTGATGTGTATTGTCATTGTTTTTGTAATTTGTAAAACTACAATACTTTGTTATTACGTGTTTCGCCCTACTTGTACCTCTATCTTTCTTATGCTCGTTGTCCTTCATGTTTCCACTCTAATAAAGTTTTGACTAATATGTCATGTCTCTTTATATTTACAAAATATTGTACTTGTTTGATTGCACTTTTGTTGCATTACATTATCTAAATTCGTTGTGTATTATTTGTTAATACTACTATTGTTATTACTATAAAACGAGGACATCAGAAGAAGAGTGGGCATAACTTCATGCACCGAATACATTGAAAGACAACAAATGCAGTGGTTTGGACATTTAATGAAAATGAAACACAAGCAACAACCAATAACAGAATATAATAAAAAGAGATCTGGTACTAGAGCCAAGAGAAGACCTAGAAAAAGATGGACAGACAATATCAAGACCACATTAAATAAACACGGATATAACACACCAAGGATGACTCATCTGGCACTGGAACACAAATTAAAGCTCCTACCCCTACGCTTACCCGCAAGAGTGGACAGGTAATTCCATCATGCACCTGGTGAAAGACGATAGAATGTGTTTGCTGTGCTGTTTATTAGATTGACAAAATGTGAAAACAGATCACTACTAAATATTTAATACGATTCAACAATAAGTCATAACGTAGACTAGCGATAAAACTAGGTCCTATGTTCAATTTGAGCACGTAAACCAACCGTTGGCAGTTTAAAAAGAGCAGGCTGGAAAGCCGCTGACTGGTCAAAATTTATTAGAAAACGTTTAATAAAATATAATTCCTACAAAATATCTTTACCATCTTCAAAATTACATCGGGACTTTAGCCGATGCTACGTAGTTCGTAGTGCTCTTTCTCATTCTCAATGTTTCTCTCTATCTATCTCTCTCTGTCTCTATCTCTCACTATCTCTGTGTCTATCTCTCTCTCTCTCTGTCTCTCTCTCTGTCTGTCTCTCTCTCTCTCTCTATCTCTCTCTCTCTCTCTCACTCTCCTATGTAAAGATTGCACATATAACAAACACAGCAAACTCTCAGTGGTCGAGGACACAAACAAAATATTCCCCATAAAATAAAATAGAAAACAAAATGAAGTGCTACATACAATATTAGAGGGATCGAGTGAACGAATTCTTAAACGGGGTGGTGTTTCCTGGGGGAAACGTTTCATATTCGGCCCCTCTGCAAGGTCACATTATTTTCTGCATTTGGGAACATAAAAGCCACGACTAGCACAGTCGTGGTGTCTGACCCGGGCAAGCGGCATTAATCTATGTGCCCTACACAATTCTAAATAATACTCCTTGGAATGGGAAAAGAGCGCTGAATCGAGTTTTAAAATGTTTTTTAATACAATTTTAGAATGTGCATTAATTAAAAGAATTGTCGATGAAATAGAAAAAAAATGTGTCTATGAGATCAATCAAGATTATCTGTGCGTTTTTTCTTCCCATTCCACTATCATCTTAGCGTATATAATTATGCGTCCATTGATAAACAATGTTTTTCTTCCCATTCCACTATCATCTTAGCGTATATAATTATGCGTCCATTGATAAACAATGTTTTTCTTCACATTCCACTATCATCATAGCGTATATAATTATGCGGCCATTGATAAACAATGTTTTTCTTCACATTCCACTATCATCTTAGCGTATATAATTATGCGTCCATTGATAAACAATGTTTTTCTTCACATTCCACTATCATCATAGCGTATATAATTATGCGGCCATTGATAAACAATGTTTTTCTTCACATTCCACTATCATCTTAGCGTATATAATTATGCGTCCATTGATAAACAATGTTTTTCTTCACATCCCACTATCATCTTAGCGTATATAATTATGCGGCCATTGATAAACAATGTTTTTCTTCACATTCCACTATCATCTTAGCGTATATAATTATGCGTCCATTGATAAACAATGAAAACTTATAGTTATATTATACTTTCACGCTTCGCCCTAGAAAGCATATTTACGCATCCAAGGCTTTCCAATCAAACCGCCATCCTTTCTAGCTCTCTCCATTCTCTCCCATTTTCTTTCATTCCGTCTCCAACTTCCTTCTCCATGTGTCTTTCCCCACCTCTATTGCACTGGAGGTTTCATCGGAGAGCCTGTCTTGTGATGCTGTTAGGAGGTTTCCTCAGTGTGTGTCCTATCCATAGCCACCTTCTGCTCCTTATCTCTTGTTCCATCTGTCGTTGTCCTGTTATATCCCAGAGTTACCTGTTTGTTGTCCTGTTATACCATCGCAGATGGAGTATCCTGCGCAGGCATCTATTGATGAATGTCTGCAACTTTAGTGTTCCCTTAGTTGTTCTCTATGTCTCCGCTCCACATAGAAGGACAGCAATGATATTTGAGTTAAATATCATTATCTTAGTTTTATTCCGGATCATATTTGTATTATAAAGCTTCATAAATCTCAGGTTTGTTTTTAAGACAGTTGCATGGGCGTTCACATACGTTTTTCCAGGTAGGGACAAAATAACACACACAATTTAGTTGGTAGTTTACTTCGGGGAAATGAAGAAGACCAGATTCGAAAAAAACTGTTTTATCAAAATATCATTTTCCCTCCTTGCCTCGACGTACAGATCCTCGTGTACAGGTGGTATAGCGTGGACTTAACTAGAATCGTTACAACTGGTGTGATCAATAAGTCACTGTAAATTGTTTCATTAAATATGGAATGGTGATCAATAATAAATAAAGTACAGATTATGAACCGCTGCAAGGGAGCAACGAATAGTATCACAGCGACACCTACAAGGCATGTCGTAAGAGGCGACTGAGGTAGGGGCCTGGAGAAGCTACCCTAGTAAATAAAAAGCGTCGAAGAAATTGGATGTGTTAGCCTACTTGTAAGTGCATAACTGGCACAATGTACAATCGCTCTTAGTCTTACATACAAATCACATAGAGTGCTTAACAAGTTGTCGATATGAAGCATTCAAAGAAGGAGAAGATTATTAACACCGAACGTATCATTGTTATTAAGAAACAAAGAGGAAATAAAGAACTACAGAAGAAATATTAAAGGCACTGAAGTGAGCATCATTAAAAGTTATCTAAAACATCATTTCTAGCAATCTTGCTCTGTCGCCCAACAGGACAGAGGAACAGAGAACGATTAAAAAAGATACATAGAGCTCACAATCAAAAACGGATATTTAGTTGATTGAGAAGGTATGGAAAGATTTCGAAAAGGTTGTCACACGATAGACACCAATAACAAATAATTATTGAGGACCTACTAGCCAGGGCATGTACGTTTGGTAGGGCAGTGGAAAGGCATATATGTGCTTTTGAATATGGGTGTTGCAGGGAAGTCCTGTATGTATCATGGACAAAGAAAGAGAACAGGTGGATTTGTCCCGAGAAAACACGAGGTCTGGGGAGCTGGCTGATGCTGCAAATGGGACGGAGAAAATTGAGGTATTTTGGACATGTGGGAAGACATGAGTGCTAGAGAGGACCGTCGTGGAGGGGGCATACCGACAAAAAGAAGAAGAGGAAGACTACGGAGAAGATGGATTCAGGATGTAACTGATGGTTTGAACATGACGGCTGCAGAGGCGGGACATCTGGCCTATGAGAGAGAAATTCCGGAGGACTGTTGGGGTGGCAAAGTTCTGCTCATGGCAGGCTATTTGATTTTGACTATCCAGAGGGAGATGAAAAGTTTGTTGTACATCTCCCACATATAACCATCAACTGTTGGCCTACGTTTTGGTGACCTCTACGTTATGAATGCCTGTTAACATTTGATGGTACTGCTGAGTTGCTCAAGCGTCACCAAACCCCGTTTAACTTCACTGATAGAGTATAGAGAACTGTACTCACGACGTCTGATACCAGTTTGGGTGCAGAAGTTGCTGATAGAGCCTCAAATGATGCTTGCCAGCCTTAGTGGCTATACCATAAAACAACGGCATCTACTTGTTTAACGTCTCTGTGGAAAATAAAAAACGTATCCCTCCGCACAAATATCAGACTGCACTATGCGTTACTTAATAATTAATAATTCCTCTCGTACAGTTATACCTTACATTGGGCCTACAAGCAATTTCTCCATACCGCTCTATCTTGGGCAACTCGCTCAATCTCCTCCATGGAACTGAGACCGATATTTGTTGTCTCTCTCAGCAAAATGCATTACTTGCAATCAATATTTTCTTATCCTGTTTATTTTGACACTGAAAGCAATAGATCAGATAAAAATGTGAACAAAAGCAATGAAAACTTCGTGTACTTTTTTCGACGTCACACTTATACCGGTATGAACATGATTTGTAATACAGTTTAATATGTGTAATATTGACACGCATGTTTTTAAAAAAATGTGTAAAACTCTTCTTCACCTTTCAGCACCCAACGGAGCACAGGTCTTCAAAAAAACTTCTACCAGCCCTTCCTCTCTCTTGCCAACCATTCCAATTCTTTCCGAATCTTGCCTATCTTCTTTAATATCAATCTTCAATGTAAAACTAATATATTGATTAATACCATAACAAGTCTGAACGTATTGCAATCATATATACATTTTTGTATTGTTTGGGCCAAATGACTGGTTTGTGAGTCGATACTGGGTGGAGGTACTGGTACAGATAGGGATCAGAGAAATCCCCTTCATTTTTTTCTTTGGACAAAACGCAGGAGTTAGTGGGGATGCACGAGCTGATGGATTAGCTAGCATGACTACAATATCAGAGTAAGCTGCAATGGACCGAAATGACATTCTTAACGCATTGAGAAAGTCGTTCCGAACAGGAGTTTCAAGGTTGTGAATCACACTCACTGATCAGATTGAGAGAGATGCGTGTCGATATTGGTGCAGCCCGAAAAGAACAAAATACAAAATATTCAAAGACATTGATTAATCAACATCGAACTGGCGTGGTGGACTGCTGGGGGCTTATGAATTTGTTGAGGAGGAGATCGGAGCACCTATGAACATGTCTGGAGTGCTATGATGGTAGTCCTTATATAACTGATAACTGACTGGCTTGTACCTAGTAATTATAGAATAGCTAATCAACTGATAGAATGGTATGGGAAGACATCAGGAAACATCAACACCAGGCAATAGATTGAAGTATTCAGAAAGAGACAGCTCAGAATCGAACAAAGATTTCTTTGAACGGTTTGTTTAGATTGTTACAAACACATATAAGTCATAACTGGATTTCTTTGAACGGTTTGTTTAGATTGTTACAAACACATATAAGTCATAACTGGATTTCTTTGAACGGTTTGTTTAGATTGTTACAAACACATATAAGTCATAACTGGATTTCTTTTGAACAGTTTGATTTAAGATTTTACAAACACATATAAGTCATAACTGGATTTCTTCATCTTTCAACTCACAAATGAGCTCAGATCTTCAACAAAATTCGTCGTGCTCCTCTTCTCTCCTGCCAAAACCTTCCAATTATTTCCATGTTTTAACTATCTTTTTAATATCAGTCTCCAGCTCTTGTCTCCAGGTATGTCTAGGCCTTCATCTACTTATGTTTCCCTGCGGTTTCCAAATAGTGTCTGTCTTGCAATGCTTCTGGTCGATCTTCTCAATGTGTGTCCTATCCATCGCCAGCGTCTCTTCCTTAGCTCTTTCCCCACTGGTATCTGCTTAGTTCTTTCTCTGAGTTGGTCGTTTTTTCAACTTAGCTTTAACGTTTTTTTTTTTAATAGCGCGATTTGTAGTGCACAATCTTGACTATTTGTGAATGCTATTTTTCCAGCTCGTATGGCCGAACACGCCAGCATGAAGCGGACACTGCGATGTGTCTACGTGATTAAATGCACATATAGTACTAATTACTCAAGAGCACAAATTTGTATTTATTATTCAATCCGGTTTGAGAAATGTACTAGTTTCATTGTGTTATTAAACAAGAAAACCAAGTCAGTCATTTTTATATAAACACATGCTATTAATCTTCTTCCTCTTTTGTCGTCACAATGTTACCGGGTTGTCGCCCAGTGTCAAGGTTTTCGGGGAGGAATTCTGGCGCTGTTCTGGTGGCTTGGGTGATTGTTATTTTTTCTATTTGACAGGAATCTGCTACGCCATCTAACCATCTTTTTCGTGGTCATCTTCTCGCCTTCTTTCCTGATGTTCTGTTGTAGAAGACTCTGTATACTGAGGAGTTTGGATTCATTCTTAATGTCTTAATTCATTCTTAATTCTAAATTCTTAGTGGCCAAACCACTTCATTCTTTGTTTCTCAATGTAATTCAAGCAAGGTTCTGTGCCAACTTTCTTTCTTATGCTGATATTGGAGACAATCTTTTCTGGTGTTGTTGTTAACTTATCGCAAGCAGCGCATTTTCCATGTAGTTTTTTTTTTACTGCGTTTTGCTCATTCTCCATGTTTGGCTCTGGTAACACAAAGTAGGTATGAATCTTAAAAAGACATTTGCATCTGTTTGTTTATTGTCCACGTTTCTGTATCATACATCAATAATAAATATATGTAGTCTTTGACAAAGTATTATTTTTTTTTTTGGGCATGTGTTATTAGTTTGAATGTTACTAAATTGTTCTCTCTGTTAAATGTGTTGATAAACTTAAGCTAAACTTCAATATTCTGGGCTACAACTCTGAGATAACAGTGCAAATTACTAGGCTAAATAATGGTCTCAAATGTACATATTCTTCTTTCTTCTTCTTCAAACGCTCCATATCGACCACATTTACAAGGGTAGCTTCCCTAGGCCCCCTACCTCAGTCACCTCTTATGACATGCCTTGTAGGTCGCAGTGTTACTATTCTTTACTCCCCTTGTGAGCCCAGGCAACACACTGTCGCAATTTACATTCTAGAAGTGAACGATGAAGAACAGATAGAGAAGACAATGCTAATTAAGAGTAACGACTGTTTGAATCATACACCATCTAGCGCATGGGTTCACAAAGTGGTCGGTACCGCCCCTGGTGGCGCTGAAGCAATCCAGGGGGCGTAGTGGGTTCAGAAGCATTGGGGGATATTTTCGTTATTTTGCGATTGAATGATCATTAAAATTCTGAATTCTGCTTTTTAATTCATCTTATTCCCATCTTACACGATCCATTTTTTCATCAATTTTCTATTTCATGTGAAAATCATTTGAAAATCTACCATGTATGACAGAAAGATATATCAATTTTCTATGTCAAAGTGAAAATAGAGCATGTATATATATATTTGGGCGGTGGGAGGGAGTTGGCAAACTGTTACAATTGGGAGGGAGGGGGGTGTTACAAAGTTTGTTGTCGTGCAAAGTGAGCGGTGGGTCGAAAAGGTTTGGGAATCTATGATCTAGCGGGATGTAGCAAGTGAAACGTCACATACTTATCTAGGGCGGCATCATTTTAAACGATCATATTACCATGCAGTGAAACACTATTATAAAGTGTATATAATACTTGTAATTATGCTATCAAATAAAGTCACGTTACCTGGATCAACTATCTTTTGTTATGCTGGGGAGGGCGGGAGAGGGGGTTCTACTTATTTGTTTATATCGTCTTGTACGGATATCCTCATGGAGACGGATGTTCTGACAAACGATTGCGAGAAAAGTTTAAGGGTGTTAACGTGGTTACGTAGTTACGCAGAACATGGTTGTCAGCACACACATTCGTGACCTGTTGCGATGGAATTTCCGGTCTACTAAACTAAATAACGTCGTTTGATTCGATTATTCGCCCATGTGCTCATAGGTGGAGCAAAGAATAGTAACACTGCGAAATACAAGGCACGTCGTAAGAAGCGGCCGATATAGGTCCTAGGAAGCTACCCTAGTAAATAAAAAACGTCGCAGAAATCGGATTTGCTGGCCTACTTGTAGGCGCATAACTGACACAACGCAGAATCGTTCTTAGGCTCAGATCACCTATAAATCACAGCAGTAGCGGCTCGTGATCATTTTTGTTGGTGGGGCCAGACAGATATTTTCGGAAAAATCATGGTTTCGGTTAGGATATATTTTAATGTATAAAATAATAAATACACGTTACACGCTCCACTGGCCCTTAATGACGAGCCGCCACTGAATCACAGTGGTTAACAAGAGGTCGATATAGATCGTTGGAAGAAAAAGACGAAGATTGAATTATTTACAACAATAATTCTCAACCACGGAATTGAAACTAAAAATATATTCTAAATCTTCGATACTTTCACAAAAACATCGCCTCCACATTTTATGAGTTTTTTAATGAATGATTTTGCGCTTGTACTAGTGATTCCGTCCATGTTATTCTTCCCGTTTTGACATCTTTTTTAAGTGTCTCCTATTAGTCGGCCATTAGTCAATATTCCCGCCTATTTACTTACATCTCTCAAACTAACGTACAACTTTTCTGCGATAAGTCTTACGCGTGTTCTGTCTAGAAACTAGCTCTAACCAAGAACTGCTTATACAGTGTGAGCAAGATGCTATGATAACCGTTATCCAAAAGAAAGGCTGAAGATGGATCAGGCTTATTTTGTGCATGAAAACTAACTCTGTCATGAAAATCGAACTGAGATGTACCACAGAAAGTAAACGACAACGTGGAAGACATCAAGCGACTTGGAGGAGAACAGTAGAACAGGAACTGATATAAATTAATCACAAATGGAACACAATACAGAGAACATATCAAAGCAGAGAACAGTGACATGCATTTGTTGCTGCCTTGAGCGCACATTCAGTGATGGACTATAGAATGAGAGAGAATCGATGTTATATTTCAAATAAAAGCAGAGAACAGTGACATGTATTTGTTGCTGTTTTGAGCGCACATTCAGTGATGGACTATAGAATGAGAGAGAATCGATGTTATATTTCAAATAAAAGCAGAGAACAGTGACATGTATTTGTTGCTGTCTTGAGCGCACATTCAGTGATGGATTGTAGAATGAGAGAGAATCGATGTTATATTTCAAATAAAAGCAGAGAATAGTGACATGTATTTGTTGCTGTCTTGAGCGCACATTCAGTGATGGACTAGAGAATGAGAGAGAATCTATATTATATTTCAAATAAAAGCAGAGAATAGTGACATGTATTTGTTGCTGCCTTGAGCGCACATTCAGTCATGGACTATAGAATGAGTAAGAATCTATATTATATTTCAAACTAAGTACGAAGACCAAATATAAGGAAACTTGTACCTCATTTATTTTCAATATAAGAAAAAAGCAATTATCATTTTTTGGATATACAATAAGAAGGGTAGGCTTAGAACACATTGTAACAATCGGTAAAATCGAGGGAGACGAGACAGAGGAAGACAGAGAGAGAAAATTTTGGACAGAGTGACTTCAGACAAGGAAGGCGTCAACATCTGAGATGATAGCAAACACCGGTGACAGAGATTTGTGGAGATCCATGATCGCCTACGCCAGCCGACACGACACCTGATATAATGATGAAGGTTAACAATATTTTGTGCGTGTTATTTATACGTTTTTCTAGCTGTTTCCATATCGACTATTTATATAAATATGGAGTAACGAAAGTAATGTCAAGTAGTTATAAGAGATAAACAAATATTATGATCTAGTATATCTGTTATTCAATGTGAAGATGGTGATGTGGTATGGTATATAGGTTAATATGGTGTTAGGTCCGTATTTTTCACTGACTGTTGGCACATGATGAGGGATGTTATCAACATCACGCAGTGAAGATGGTTATCAGCATCACCATCAAATAGCTTGTCCTGAGCAGAATTTTGTCACCCCAACAGTCCTACGGAATTTCTCTCTCTCATAGGTCAGATGTCCTGCCTCTGCCGCCGTCATGTTCAAACCATCAGTTATATCCTGAATCCATCTTCTCCGTGGTCTTTCCCTTCTTTTCTTTGCCGGTATGACACCTTCTATGATGGTCTTCTCCAGCTATTCATGTCCAAAATATATCAATTTTTTCGTTCTCATTTGTACCATTAGCCAGTTTTCTTTGATTTTGAGTTCTTTCTGGATATGTTCTCTTCTCTATCCTTGATATACACAGGACTCTTCTGTAACACATATATTCAAAAGCACATATATGTTTTTCCACTGCCTTATTAAATGTGCATGCTTCTTGTAAAGATGGTACTTTAATTAAAATGATTAATGCTACATTTTGTTGTGATTAGGTTTTAATGTCATATTTCTCATGTAACATGTCAGTGCAGAACGTCGCTATTGTCACACCACACATGAAAGAAAGTCGATCTCAAGCCATTTTACCAGCCTTCTGAATTGAATAAGACGTTAGCTGTTTCCCTAATATCTTGTTGCAGAAGTTGTCTTACTTGTTCCTTTCTTCGTCTTTCAGAAATCATTCCCTCCATTAATACTTGAGTGTGTTAATGTAACGTCTTGATGTTAGTTTCACTAGCGTTTGAAAAGCCCTTTTTTCCACACTCAAACTGCACACACAAGATTAATAGACCTCTGTTCTAGATATAGACTTCTCTCTCTCTTTCTCTCTCTCTCTCTCTCTCTCTCTCTAGACTATGACGCCCATCGTGCTTAGAGCAGAAACATATGCACGTCATTCTCTCTTTTTGGGGGTCGGTCTCTATATTATATGTCTGATGGGATTCATTTATCCCAGTTCTTGTTCTTTTGTTCTCCTCGTCGTCTCCTATAATATACGGTCGACGGACATAAGATCACAAACGTCGCGTAATCTCGCATTCTAGTATTGTTGTATAAAAAAGAAAACATTTTAAAAACAACACAACATGATAAATCAAGATTATATTATGTTACAAGTTAAGTTTAACACTAAGGAATATCATTATTAATCATATTTTTCATTAATAAATAACCAATGTCTCATAGAATTGAGTAAAATTACAAAAAGCATACAGTGCTCTATCAAACATATACAAAATCCAGTCTCCATTAAAAAGAAATTTTGATTTTCCATTTGTTGTTTTGTTTGGTAAGTTAGAAATTAAAGCCTCTTTAAGCCGAGGCACGCCCTTTCAACCTAAGGCGAAACTTTTATTGATTATATCAGAGCGTGTAGGTCAACAAACATGAAAAATAAGAATTAACTTCTTTTGGAGCCGTGATCTTATAGTGGTGATTTTCCCGTCTGAGCTAGTCGGCCTTATATTGCCGGGGTCACGGTTATCCTATATGTTTTTCTGAGTCTTCCCCGTTTTGGTTTACCATCTGATATCCATCTTTATGCAATGTTTGTGACATAGTTAGCCTCCATGCGTATCACATGTCCTATCCATCACCAGCTTTTATTGTGAATGATGGTATTCCTATTCTCGTTGACACTATGTAAGCAGTTCTTGGTTAGAGATACTTGGAGATCGACTACCGGTTCGAAATTAACGTAATAATATCAGAATAGAAATGTCAAGTTAATCTCTGAACACTAGTCGTCTGGATTCATACCAACGAAAGAAAGACGGCGGAAAGACAATATTCAAAATAAGGCTCATTCAAACAGCCATACACAATACTAATTTGACGTTTGCCTACTTTATTACACTTTTGTCTACTACTATTACAAAGTTTATATTACACACATTATTGTTTATTTTTTAGTGTCCAGTTGTTCATTATACTTAAAACTATACTGTAAAGCGCTTTAAATTACGTTATAAGATAAATTCGCAGAATTTACATTTTTACAGTAAACTAAAAGTTATTTTATTTTCGAGAAAAAGACAACACGCTAACGACACATCCTGGAGTGTCAGTCTAGGGTCTATGTTGATTGGCTGACACTAAGTTTAGTAAGTGCTCTTTGAAAACAACATCTTAAAGTGACATACTTGAAAACTACAGATGTGAAAAACACTAAAGTAGCTAACTAGTTAAGAATACTATATAATTAAATTAAGCCGCTTATTAATCAGACTAGTACCAACATCTGATATGTTTGTTTTCAAAAAAGTTAACGGACATCCTTAACGGTTCGCGAACAGTGAGTTTGCTGTAAAAATCCTTGTTTAGTAGTATAATATATCTAGGTCTGCGTGATACACTTTTTAATTTCGATAACTTTGACCTCACACTTTTACACATAAATACGTCAATTTATTCGATGGAAAATCGTTAAATATTATCCACATATCTGACTTCAACATAGAAGACATTTGTAAGTACTTGTTTCATATTCAATATTGTAAGTTGTAGTTGTTTCTCGGTGTTATTTGTTTCCTGAAAGTATTTGCTTTGCACGAGAACGGTGTCTGTTTTAGAATATGGATGACATCGTTTTTACAAAATATGCTTGCCTTATGCAGATCATATGACTGTAACTGTCGCTCTCCACCGAATATTATCCTGGACCGTCTTCAGCTTCTTACATGATGCTTCGATCTCTCTGACCTACTCTTCTACTACTCTTTGCCAGCTATTATTTGATATCACTATTAATCAAATGAATGTCTGGCTACGTTGTAAGGTTGTTTTTTATACTTACTTATTCCATTTCGTTTCTCGTCGAGCATAGGGCATCAACAGTTGTTTTCCACTTTTTCCGGTCGCTGACTTCCTTCCTTTCTTTCGTTCGCTTGAAATAGTGTCTATATATGCAACGTTGTCTCTTGTTTAAACGTAACTATCTTTTGTAGCTCACACAGAGATCAATGTGGTTTTCTTTCAAGTGTTGTTTCACTAGGCCAGTGAGTTTTCCTCAGTATATCATATTCCGGGAAGTATTGAAGTATGTGCTCTGCAGTCTGATTTTAATGTACATTTGTACACAAGACTGAATTGCAAATCTTGAATTTTGTATACATATGGCTGCGTAGTCCATTGTGTCCTTTTCTAATGCGCAGAATGACAAAATTGTTATCAACTGCTCGTATTATAGTAGTCGCATTGTTTTGGTATTGATGACTTTAGTATTGATTTAATCATCCTTTTCTTTTGACGGTCGGTAACTGGCACACTCGTTTGCTCTCTTCCGGCACCTTCCTTGGCCAGTCGGTTTGTTGTTTTATTACCTGGTATTCAAATTTTCTAACCCCCAGAGGCTTACGTGGATATACTGCCCTGGGCATGCGGGTGTTTACGGTATTGAGAGAGCAGACAGGCTGGCATAAACAGCATCGATTGTTGGGGAGTTGAAGATGGATAAGGGGATGTTCTTCGGTCTCTTCGCGACTGTCTGTTGGATGGGGACACTAAAATAGATGTTGAATCGATCAAGCGAATTAGGCAATTTGAGGTTACCTATTGTACAAGTCGAACTGGATGCATGAGAGGTAGAGTGAGAGGCGTGTTTAATCAGAGAGCCACGGGAACCATCAGTATGCGTACTCTTCGATATCTATTTGGGGGTGTTGAGCACTTATGGGTCTGCCCGGAGTGCAATGACGCCAGTTTAGTAACCAATAACCAATTAATAGTGAGACGGTATCCACTGCAAGACTACCTTGCGCTGCTTGCACAGTTTAGTAAAAATAACCAATCAATAGTGAGACAGTATCCACTGCAAGACTACCTTGCGCTGCTTGCACAGTTTAGACAGTCGGGTCTTGGCAATTTTCTGGATTCTCCGTTTCCACCTTGATTGCCTAAATTTATGCATTATAGTTATAACATATTTTTCCCGTTAGTGCTTTAATCATTTCAGTAACGTTGTTTGTGTACACTCCTGCTCCTCCATTCTTCACTGCTCTTTCTGCTGACCCATCTGTTTATAACTGGACCCAAAGTTTTTGTTGGTAATCTTGAGTGACTATCTTACGTTGTATGCCATTCTGCTCATCCTTATCGAGTACTACTTTCACTTCTGCCTTGATACATATTTGTGGTCCAGTCTCGTCTCTCCAAGGGGTTTGCTCTGGCCCATACTTTGGGGGAATGTCTACTTTTGGCAGGTATGACTGCTTTCTTTATTGTTTCACAGGATAGTACAGCTAGTACCATTCAGCTTCTCAAGAAGCTCCGTCTCTAGGTCTGTTTATGGCGACAATTTGTCCTTTTTTCTTGCGGGTTCTACTCAAGTGCATGTCTAGTAACACCTGAATGTGTTCGGCAGGGTGTGCTCAATCCAATGCTTTTTCTCCTCCTGACCTGTGTCATCATGGGCTCATATGATGTCCTTATCCATAGATCTGTGTTTGCCCCTCCGTCATACTATCTCCGTCTGAGAATCAGTCGATGACATATGTTGATAACGGTCTGAATTTTATTTGTATTTAACCTAGTGACTCGTTACGTTTTCGAACCATTCAACAAGACGGATTATACATTTGAACCCAATAAAAGCTTGTTTTTTTAATGGGTGCATTCAATACATTGTGATTTATTTTCTCTCTTCAACATCATATGTAACTTACTTCATCATATGACGTCTGTTTGAATAAAACAAGAAACAATCCGGCTTTATAAAAGTCAGATAAAAACAATAAGGATCTAAGTAACAAGAAACAGTCCTGCTTTTTAAAAAGTCAGATTAAAAACAATATGAATCTAAGTAAAAAGAAACGGGTCGACTTAATAAGAACAATAAGATTTTAAATAACAAGAAACAGTACGACTTAATTAAAGACAAATAAAAACAGTTTGATTCTAAGTAGTGGCGGCTCGTGATCATTTCTGCTGGTGGGGCCAGACAGATATTTTTGGAAAAATCATGGTTTCGGTTAGGATATCTTTTAATGTATATAAAATAATAAATACACGTTACACCTTATTTTTGGTGGGGCCGGCCCCACTGGCCCTTAATGACGAGCCGCCACTGATTCTAAGTAACCATATACTGTCTGATTTCAAATAATAGGACACTAATATGGTAGTTTTTGTTTGAAAATATAGACACAGGAACAGTCAGCACAAACACAAAAATAGAAACACTTATCTACCAATATACATTCATCATAGGCAACATAATAAACACAAAGTAGTTTGAAACATGTTAATAGAGTATCAAAAATAAGATTGAAGCAGGAAAACTTAAACCCATGCCCAATCTTTAAGTGGTACGTGGTGACATTTTCAATAATAGCTGTCACCACACTTTCGAAACGTTTCTGTATTTCCATTTCCGGTTTGCAGTGTTACAAGCCATTTCTCTGAACTGGACTGCTAGTTTGTATATATATATATATATATATATATATATATATATATATATATATATATATATATATATATATATATATGTATTGGTTGCTTGTATGTTTTACTGCCTGTGTGTTGCCAGGACCTACAAGGAGAAATGTTAGTTTGTATATATATATATATATGTTATTCGTTGCTTGTATGTTTTACTGCCTGTGTGTTGCCTGTGTGTTGCCTGTGTGTTGTATATATATATATGTGATTCGTTGCTTGTATGTTTTACCGCCTGTGTGTTGCCAGGGTCTACAAGGAGAAAAAATAATAGTAACACTGCGACCTACAAGCAAGGGCGCTAGAGACCACTGAGGTAGGGGCCTAGAGAAGCTACCCTAGTAAATAAAAAGCGTCGCAGAAATCGGAATTCACTTGTAGACGCATAACTGGCAGAACGTAAAATCGCTTTTAGGCTTGGATCGCATAACAATCACAAAGAGTGATTAACAAGTGATCGATATTGAGCGTTTGAAGATGAAGAAGAAGTATGTTTAACACGTCCTTACAATCTGACGTAATGTGAGTGAAGTTTACTATGTTATCATCGAATACCAGTCGAATATCAAAACACATATTTCTAAGTATTTAAGAGCATTGAGAGAGTAGTAGTTAGTGCACTTGTAGTGTGGATGTGTGGTCCCAGGATCAGATTCTCCAGCTTTATATTGAATAAAATGTTGTAAGAACGAAAGGGGAAGCACAGAAAACAATAAACATGGTAAATAAGTTGACATTAGACATACATTGGACGATCCCGGAAACAAAATTTGCCAAACATTGAACTAAAGCCAAAGGATTGACTTCATGGCGATAGGAAATATTTTCATGTCTCTCAGTTCTTGGATTTACTCCGTTCTACTTAAATCTGGATAGCAATGCAGATTCATAAATAATTTTTACAAAGTCTTTTTATGACCTGCAGCTCAAATGGCATCGATGATGTCTGCGCTATTATTGATCGTACTTTCCTGAGTACTGCTTTTTTTAAAATTCTAATCGTGGCATGACGTAGCAGGACGTAGCCATCAACCACAGTAAACGAGTCTTTGATTTGCTAGGCACAACTTATACGTTCAGTAGTGTTATTGCTTTCTGAACGGTGAGGTCTATTTTTACCTTTCGTAAATATCTCACGGAAACGAATTTGCTTCCAAACTGTCTGCCGCAGAGTTTGAACCAGGTACGTTTGGGTTATGATTGAGCTCACTACAGCTTACGCTACATCTGTACCAAATAAGGTAATCTGAATTCTCATCGCATTGTTCTCCTGCGTGACCAGGTACAAAAATAAAGATTAAATGGGCCATACAAGATGTGCTCAAATTGTCAAGCGATAGCTGTCTTATATATCCAGCCTTGCCCGCCTGTCCAGCGTGTTCGTAGCGCGTTGAAGGATGGGTGACAAGCTCCCTGTGAGTGCGGGTTCCATTCCGCGGGGTGGCAGAAAAGCTACAGGTTCTCCAGATTTACGGTATGCATGGCACCGAACCGAAGGGTTACAATGTCCATGGCACCGAAACAAAGAGCTGAAAGCTCAAGTGCTTTTGGATCAGGGGAAAAAAATATAGCCAGCCTAAATTTTCTTGAGCATAGTCATTGAATCGGTTAGTACACAAGCATATGTGAATTGTACTCCACCACTACAGAGCCACGGTTACCGAGTCCATCTCCTTTGTGAGGATGATCGTAGCTACGGCAAAGATAATGATGTCCTCCTTGACAGTTTTCATCTCGGGCCTGCAGTAAATGTTCATGCTTTCCGCTTGCCTTTAACTATTCACACATCAGTGTAACCAGATGAAACCAGATTTTTAAACTTGATTTCACTATTCACACATCAGCGCACATCCCAAACTGTAGTAATATGGAGACGGAACCAGATATTTAGCCCTTGATTTCACTATTCATACATCAGTGTACATCCCAAACTGTAGTAATATGGAGACGGAACCAGATATTTAACTCTTGATTTCACTATTCATACATCAGTGTACATCCCAAACTGTAGTAATATGGAGACGGAACCAGATATTTAACTCTTGATTTCACTATTCATACATCAGTGTACATCTCAAACTGTAGTAATATGGAGACGGAACCAGATATTTAACTCTTGATTTCACTATTCATACATCAGTGTACATCCCAAACTGTAGTAATATGGAGACGGAACCAGATATTTAACTCTTGATTTCACTATTCATACATCAGTGTACATCCCAAACTGTAGTAATATGGAGACGGAACCAGATATTTAACTCTTGATTTCACTATTCATACATCAGTGTACATCTCAAACTGTAGTAATATGGAGACGGAACCAGATATTTAACTCTTGATTTCACTATTCATACATCAGTGTACATCTCAAACTGTAGTAATATGGAGACGGAACCAGATATTTAACTCTTGATTTCACTATTCACACATCAGTGTACATCTCAAACTGTAGTAATATGGAGACGGAACCAGATATTTAACTCTTGATTTCACTATTCACACATCAGTGTACATCCCAAACTGTAGTAATATGGAGACGGAACCAGATATTTAACTCTTGATTTCACTATTCATACATCAGTGTACATCTCAAACTGTAGTAATATGGAGACGGAACCAGATATTTAACTCTTGATTTCACTATTCATACATCAGTGTACATCCCAAACTGTAGTAATATGGAGACGGAACCAGATATTTAACTCTTGATTTCACTATTCATACATCAGTGTACATCCCAAACTGTAGTAATATGGAGACGGAACCAGATATTTAACCCTTGATTTCACTATTCACACATCAGTGTACATCCTAAACTGTAGTAATATGGAGACGGAACCAGATATTTAACCCTTGATTTCACTATTATTTCGAGAGAAACGTCTGGCCGAATGAATTGGAGCGCGGCGGTAAGGGCAAAGATTTGTTTCTGTTGTGGGCATAAATTAAAATTTCTAACCTGAACTGTTTTGAAGCGACTGCACAAGCAATGCGGCCTTTAAAATTTCCCTATGGCTCTCGTCTGATTGTCCTACACCGCCCTAAAAGCGGTACTACAGACAGTAACGATAGGTTTTTTGGGGTTTTTTTCTATAACTATTATTCACAAAAAACCGTAGAAAGAAAATAAACGAAACAGAAATATACACCAATTGACAGTAAGAAAAAGCGAACATACTTCAGCGTAAGTGATATTTATTTTAAAAAAATTAAGTCCACAAACATGATAAAAGATCAAGATTACCACATAATTTCAGGATCTGACATTTATCGAAGAAATGAAACATGCAAACGTCTTTTTAACAACTCTATTTAAATAAATAATTGTTATTTACAAGGTAACAAAACACATAGACTAAAGGGATTCTTTATTTCATCCGGGTGTTAATTCCTAAAAACGAGAAAATTATTATACTAATATTTACTGTGGTTAAACTGACGAAACGCAATCCCAGGTATGTCACTACCGTGTCTACTATTAACTTTGCTTTTGAAAAACTAGCACCAAATGACATTGTTAATTATTGTACATCGTATCATAAACACTTGGTTGCATAAAACTAAAGTAACCGCCTACACAAGTTTTTACCACGTTTTCTTTATTGCATGAATGTTATTTTAGTGCATGATCCCAGTGGCCTAATGTTTAGAATTTCCAATTTTGACAAAGATCAAGACTTTAAACGTCTTTATCTAGAAAAATTAAAATCGTAGCCTATCCTTTTTTTTTATTCGATCCAGAAGCACTTGAGCTTTCAGCTCTTCGGCTCGGTACCATGGACATCGTAACCTTCGGTTCGGTGCCACGAACACCGTGAATCTGGGGAACCTGTGGTCTTTCTGCCAGCCCGCGGATTGAACCCGCACACACAGAGGGCTAGTCACCCGCAGTCCAACGAACACGCTGGGCAGGCGGGCTGGTCTATCCTTGTCAGGACGTTGCCATCAACAGTAAACGAGTCGTCGATTTTCTAGGCACCACTTATATGTTCAGTAGTTTGCCATTTCTTTCTGAACGGTGAGGTCTATTTTTATCGTTTGTATTAATTTGCTTCAAAACTTGCCCGCTGCATAGTTTGAACTAGTTACGCTTGGGTTGTGATCGAGCTCACTACTGCTTAAGCTAGAAACACGAAATTTATTACTTGTTAAAGTGCATCTTTACTTACTCTTTGTCATTTCTGAGTGAGATTTTACGAGCTTCTGACAAACTACTGAACGTATAAGTGGAGCCTAGAAAATCAACGACTCGTTTACTGTTGTTGATGGCTACGTCCTGTAAAAAGGATATACCACGTTGTTCATTTCAAAGGGAATTTGGCAGTTGGAAATTGATAAGAGTAGGCAGGCACGGCAAGCACGGCAGGCACGAGGGTGTGCGTTCCACCCGAGTGTGCAGAACAACTGGAAAGCCCTGCAGAGGTAAATCCAGTGCTCGTTTCCGCTCGCAGGGAACTACTGTTGCCTTGTAGTTTGATTGGGGACAATCAAAGGTTAGAGGAGCAAACCGTACACAAAACTGGACGGGCGGCAAACCAAGAAGTCCACTAAACGACCGGTTTGCTGGGCAGAGATGGCGCTCATAAGCCCGGGAGGGCAGGCCGTCTAAGTGTCGCTTCCCTACAGCAAAAGGCTAACGGAGAGCGAGCCCAGTAAACGCTGGTTGAAACCGAACACACCACCGAAAGATAAGCAATTGAGCTCCAATTGGTATTGAAGGCTGTGCACGTACATCCCGTTCTGATGTTTGAATGTTTATATATCACAATATAATGATAAAAAAGGGTTAAGAACGATCGAGAGAGATAGAGAGAGATAAGAGTAGATTGCCAGGCAAAATTCATACAAGTATTAAAATAAAGATGTATACACAAGTTTTAACCATATTCAAATTACATTCAGATCTTTGTATATGCTACAGAGTTCGTGCACTGCCGCTGAGATCTTCTTGTGTAAGAAAGAGATCGGAGCACACATAGCTATTAACCGAAGTGCAATTATGATGGTCCTATCAATCAATCTTCCATGTTTTCGGATAATTATCGTCTTCTTCTCACTCTTGTAACAATTATCTATGACCACAACTATACTTTTTCTTCTTTATCGAACGCTCCATATCGACCACTTGTTAAACCACTATTTGTGATTTGTATGTTATCTGAGCCTAAGAGCGATTGTACGTTGTGCCAGTTACGCGCAGACAAGTAGGCCAGTACATCCGATTTCACGACGTTTTTTATTTACTAGGGTAGTTTCCCTATGCCACTACCTCAGTCGCCTCTTACGACATGGCTTATAGGTTACAGTGTTACTATTCTTTGCTCTCCTTTCGAGCCCCAGCAACATGCGGACGGAAAACTATACAATGTGTGTTTGCTTGTGACAAGGTTTGTGAACATTCTACTACAGCCTTGTTTATACAGTACAATCGTCATCCTCTTCTTTGTTTGCTCTACCACATGTTAACAACTCTTTATAGCATGTATGTGATTTGCCATTTAGAGCGTAAATTTGTTGTGCCATTTTGGCGTCTACATACCCGAATGTCAGCACATTCGGTTTCCGCATACTGCTGATTCAGTTTCTTGTCCCTAAGTCGCAGATAAAAACAATGTGAAAAAACTGATCTAAGGGAGTCCATCTTCCTTGGCATGCCAAAGTTACGTTAGCCTTAAATCTTGCGAGCAAAGTTTTCCGGTCTACAACACGGGGTGTTGCCTTGTGTGTTCTGCTGGTCAGCCGGCTACTTATGTTTATTATTCGTCCTTCCTAATATCGACTAGCCGACCCCAACTCTGTATGATGCATAGTCAAACGCAGAACACAGCTTGTAGGATTGCAGTACAATCACAATTTTATATTAACCAGAACTGTATAATTAGAAAATGTGTTCTGGTTACTTGAACATATAACTTTATTAGTTATGAATGCCCTCCCATCCCCTGTTTTTAATCATGTCGCAGTTAAAGCACAGTAGTCATTAAATCAAAATATTAAAATCAAAGCTGAGCCACATATCTCATCTGAACTGCTTCGGAACTATGTTTCTATTTGTCAACTTTATATAGTATCCCACAAATGAAGATTATTTGCAAAGAAATACTAGAAGACCACTTGAACTGCACACGACGTATATCTAAAGGGTAACATGTTCTCATATTGGATAGTTCACGAACAGGACTTGGGTCTACATCAATATTTTTATTTCAAAGATGTCTGGATTGCAGAAAACGAAAATGTGTCGAACCCTATTCTCATTAGCAAAGATGCCAAATCATATTCCGTGTATCGGCTGATAATGAATTTCACGTAGTTCACGAACTACTTTGATAGTTTGTTTTTGAAAGATATCTAGTGATTGTGTGAATGTCATCCCACAAATGAAATAGGAGAGTATGATAGCTGTGCAGAGCAGACTTGAACTCGTCCTTATTATGGGCATGGTATATTGATATCGCACGACATTGAGACCTCGGTCTTTATATGCTTAGCATGTATCAGAAATGATATGTATCACTGTTTACGATATACGTTCTATTACACATAGCGCATACATTTATTGCTATCGAGGTGTGCCATTTATTGCAAATAAGCACGTTACGCTTTGTATATAAGCATTATAAACAGCAATTTGAATGCTTCTTATTTTAGTTGTCTCACATCGGTTATTTTGTAAACGTTCCATTTATTGGGAAAATGCATTAAGAAATTATAATGAAATTAACAAACACATGCGTTTAAAGGGAATATAGGCTACCTGGAATATGTCGTTTTTGACAAGGTCAATAATAGTGTCACATAAATTATTATTTTTAAATGCAATTCCGCTTTGATGTTTACGTTTAATACATTTCAGTCTATATTTGTTTTCGCCCACTATGAATTAAGGTGTAGTCATGATGCTTCTAACTGAATTTTGCCTGAAGGTTTGCTATCCTTATCACCGTTGCCATGCCCGCTTGCCCAGCGTGTTCGTAGCGCGTTGGACGACGGGTGACAAGCCCCCTGTTAGTACGGCTCAATTCCGCAGGCTGGCATAGAAACCACATGTTCTCCAGATTTACGGTGTTCGTGACACAAAATCGAAGGGTTACAATGTCCATGGCACTGAGCCGAAGAGCTGAAAGCTCAAGTGCTTCTGGATCCAGAAAAAATTAACAGTGCCACTCGTCATTCAGGTGAACCTTACTCCGACTTCAGAGGTACCTGTAATTTAGATCTTCAAGTAAAGAAAGTATAAATTGTATTTAGTTAATCCATGTTTCTCAGAAAAACAATAACAAGATCGCATGAGATTAAACAAAGCGTGTAATAATCATAATAAAAAAATCAACATAAAGAAAGAAAAAATCCTAACTATAGACAAAGAAGAAAAAATAACAAATATCCAAATCAGAGACCAAACCCTAAAACAAGTGTATATCTTCAGGTGTATAGTGAGTATAATATTACCAAGAGAAAAAAAAAGTGGAAAATGAGTACATGTAACAAAACAAATGAACTTATTGGGCAGATAGCACCAAGACTGAACAAAAAATACGTGCCAATAGACACAGAAAGAGCACTAAATAACACAATATTTCTCCCAACACAATGCTACCAATGCAAAACATGAACGATGACAACAAAGGAAAGAAGAAAAATTACCTCGACAGATATGAGATTTTTTTTAAAGAATAATAAATTTATATAGAAACGAGAGAATAAGAAATGATACAATCAGGAACACGAGTTTGTAAAAGCAGCAATATAATTCATCCAGAGAAAACATGTCAAATGGTTCGGAAACATAACACGATTGTCTTCAAATAGTGTACGACAAATAGTAATGATAGACAGAATAAATGTAAACAGAAGAAGAGATCGGCCTAGCAAGCGGGTGTATTGATGAAATAGCAGCATTACTGAATGTTTGATTGATTGACTGATTGATTGATTGATAGAACCATCATCGTTGTACTTCGGTAAGTAACCATGTGTGCTCCGATCTCTTTCTTACATACGAAGATATCAGCTGCAGTGCTCGAACTCCGTAGCACCGGCGAGGATCCCCAGTGTAATTTTGAAGATGGTGAAGATATTTTTGTAGGAATTTTATTTTGAAACTTTTCTAATGAATTTTTCCCGGGCAGCGACTTTCCATCCTGCTCTTCTCGATTTTGAACTCCCAATGTTTCGTTTACGTGCTCACATTGGACATGGGTCCTACGTTTTATCGTCCGTCTCTGATAGAACTAGGAACTCGATTTCACCAACACTGAGATCAGAGATCTCTAGACAAATATCCAAGGTCTCCACGAGGTTTCGAACAGTTATCTTTGGCACAAGAGACGCGAACATAACTTATACACCACAGATTCCACTCAATGCGATCCATCACTGAATACCTCAAAATACGAAGTTTATAAGAGAGCTATCTCCTGCACCATTAACTTCATCTTGATAATACAGATCTCCTGCACCATTAACTTCATCTTGATAATACAGGGGTACAATAGATACAATATGATATCAATTCCCATGTACAGTTCGATTTTCTTAGAAATATAATTTTAGAAACTAGCAGTATTCACAAATGGTGTCATATAACTTGTTTGTCAACAAGTGACAAAATACGGAATGTGATTGAAGCTTGCTCATTAACCGTGTGCTACAATTTGAGATATAACTGTAAGCTGTACGTTTGTCGTATTAACAATGCCGTAACGGACCAGCATCTCAACCATGAAACATAAAACAATACAAGTTACAAGACATGAACAAATTGTGTGCATGGTGACTTGGTAATCTTTATTAGTTTTGACTGTCTGCCGACTGTATTGTTTACTCAGGATTCTACCAAATTCAAGTGCCCTGACAGATTGTATGTCCAAACGGGTCCAAAGACGAAGGATTGACTTCACTGCACCGGTTTTCCACATATAGCCTCGTCACTGTCGGCAAATATAGCATGCTATCTGCCGAAAGCATTGCACAAACCCCGACTTCCGTAGCTACGGCAATAATCCTAGCGATTTCATGATCAAAATTGCACATGTGTCTCGGGCCGGATTCGAACTCACAACCTTCAGTAGGACAGACAAGCGACTTAACCACTTCGCCATTGAGGCCCACGAACGTTATGTTACAGAATGTGCAACATAATGGACTAGACAATCTTCTGTGGATGGTGCAGTGTCATGAGATAGACAGACTTCTGTGGACGGTGCAATGTCATGAGATAGACAGACTTCTGTGGATTGCAATTTCATGAGAGATAGACAGTCTTCTACACTGGATAAAAATTTGTCGTGTCTCTCTTGTAGTAATGTGACTTTGTGAAAATGATAAGTTGACTGTTTTTCAACAGTTTGTTTTTCAACAGAGATGTTTAGCATGATGATTAATCACGATGAAGCATATGTTAATTTTTCGTTAGAAAGATTAGTCAGAAATACTGCAAGGGATGTTGAAGCATTGTAATTTTCTATTTTTGTATAGAGGTAATATTTTAGAGGTTTGGTGCTCATCTCTTGTGTCAATAGTACCGGGTCGCTCCTCATGGAGCTATCAGGATATTTTTCCAGAGATTCCTGTTCTCAGTGCAGGTGAGATCGCGTTCCTAGTCCTATCTGAGACGGATGATAAAACGCAGGTCATATGTTCAATTTGAGGACGTAAAAGAACCCTTGGCAGTTTAAAATCGAGAGGAGATGGCTGGAAAGCCACTATCCGAGCAAATTTCATTAGAAAAAGGATTTAAAATAAAATTTCTACAAAAATATCTTCATCATCTTCAATCAAAATTACATCGCGGACCCACGGCGGTGCTACGATGTTCTTCTTGCAATGCAGCTGAGATCTTCCTGTGCAAAAATGAATTCACCGAAGTGCAATGATGATAGTCCTATCAATCAGTCAAATTAATCATGTTAATTTTTCGTTAGCAAGATTTGTCTGTTTCCCAAACGCTGCAATGGATGTTGAAGCGTGGTATTTTCCTTTTGTTACATGGCCCTAAAAATTGCTTTGGAGAACGATTCGTCCCTTCGTTCTACAGTACAGCTCAAATTCTATCCCCATATATATGGCATGTAAACTAGAATATAGCATACAATCTGCAAAACTCAACTAGAGGTGTCGCAGTACACATACTGCTTCTCAAAGTCTTTTTAACCATGCTAGAGTGGTTATCGGGGATCAAATTTGGGGTGTAAAGAATAGAACCACTGTTACCTGCCACGCATGTCGTATGAGACGAGTATGGAGGTTTGGCTGAAATCGGATGCACGTGTCCTAAGCTTGTAGAAGTTTATGCGTTTAGGGCCTACCAAACCAATGTGCAACGTATACATGTTCTTGGCAAAGATCAAACGTATCACAAAGAGTGATTAAAATTGGTCGTAAAGAACGAACGCAAAGAAGAAAAAGAAGAAGAAGAAAGCCTTTTTATTTTACATCAAATATTGTCTTCATTTCACCACGTTTACTTATATAATTCGGTATCCCATTCGCAGAAACGGTATACGACCTACCAAGAGTGTTTCACAAAGCTCCTCCTTCTTCTTCTTCTTTGCGTTCGTTCTTTACGACCAATTTTAAACACTCTTTGTGATATGTTTGATCTTTGCCAAGAACGTGTATTTGTTACACATTGGTTTAGTAGGCCCTAAACGTATAGACTTTTACACGTTTAGGACATGTGCATCTGATTTCATCCAAACCTACTTAGTCGCCTCTTACGACATGCGTGGCAGGTAACAGTGGTTCTATTCTTTACATCCTAAATTTGGGCCCCGGTAAGCACTCGGGCGGTTTCACAAAGCATAAACTAAGTTTCTTCAACAACAATTTTAGCGATCTCAACCGCCATTGTGTTGTCGGGACCACCAAGAGGAGTAAAGAATAGTAACATTGCGACCTACAAATCATGTCGTTAGAGGCGGCTGAGGTAGGGCCTTGGGAAGCTACCCTAGTAAATAAAAAGCGTCGCAGAAATCGGATGTTCTGACCTACTTGTAGACGCATAACTGGTAAAACGTACCTTCGCTCTTAGACTCGGATCACATATATATCACACAGAGTGGTTAACAAGTGGTCGATATGGAGCGCTCGTTGAAGAAGGGATCTCCGGAAAAAAAATGCACTCATGAACCAAACGATGCGGTTTCTCATTCAAACCCAAAACTTTCAGAACATATGGCAAGTGGCTTGACCAACTCGTCACAGAGGCCCTCCTCCTCCCTACCCTTCCCCGCCTTTACGTCCCTAGAGGGAAATATGCAAACAAATTAGCACATACCATCAAATATAATAGTTAAACAATATGACACATATGTTGTTTGACTTTGTTTATTACATAAATATGATGTTTCCTATTTCGTTTCAGAATAACCAAGCTGTGGTAGTATGCAAATCAAACATGGAGATGCGATCATTCATTAGACGTTGTATAGCAGTGGCTATACTTCTTACCGCACTTTGTGGTAAGTGCAGCAAAGTGAAACACATTTATTAATATTGACATATGAATTTTTCATGAATGTGATTGTACAGGAGCGAGACGTCATTAAGGGCCAGTGGGCCGGCCCACAAAAATATAGAGTAACATGTACTTATTATTTTAGACACTATCTGTTCATAATTATTACTTTCAACGGGGTACTGATGGTTTGATGGAGTTACAGACATCTTAAAACTCCACAATAACACAGCGTATCAAGGGACCGATCGTCCATTATCTCTGAAACCGATCATCAGCTAAACCTGCTACGCCTAAAGGCAAAAAAAAGCAGAGAAGGACAAACAGGAACGGGATACTGATTAGCTTTGAAAGTTGATATATAACGCTAAAATGTCACACAAAGTCTGAAATCTTACATTCAACATCTTTCCTTCCTAATTAATATAAGCCCCTAGTAACTAGGGGCCAGTAAGAACAGGCCTACCAAATCAAAAATAATTACTGTGTACTTATTATTTTAGAAATTATTTTGTCGTAATTAATACTTTCAACTTGACACTGATTAGATTTGATAGTTGAATATATAACTCTACAATATAAATATTATATCAGAATAATATAACAACCATATTAATATATAACATATTCTTATTAAAAATATTATAAAGACAAACTCATCATTTTGCATCTAATGCTTCACGCATTGTGCCGTGCACTATTTCTGGGGTGTGTTATATTTTCCTATCTAAGATGTAACATTGTGACCTCTGACCTTTGATCGCTCTTGCAATGACATTTGCCAAAACAATGCCATTTTCATTCAGCCGAAGATATATTCATTATTATGCGGCCAAACTACTTCTCAGATAAACGAGTACTCTAGATTAAATAGTCAGTTTAATTATCGATTGAATCCCAATTTTATATAAAATAGTATAAAATTGATAGAAAATAATAGTAATAAATAACAAACCATCATAGAATAAATGTCTTAGAAGAATATTGAACCTCAAATGGTCAGATTTCAGACCCAATACACAAATAAGACAAGAGACCAAGCAAGAAAATGTATCAAATTTTATAAGAAAGCGCCGCTGGAACTACATCGGCCACACACTTAGAATGGATGAGAGAAGACTCCTTACCAATCCCTCATATGGACACCAGAGGGAAAAGAAAACGAGGAAGACCAAGAGAGACTCTGCGTAGAACCATCACCAGAGAAGGTTCAACGATGGGCCTAGTAAACATTAAAGACCTAAAACAGATAGCAACGAACCGGAGACATGGAGAACTATGACCTCTGCCCTATGCGCCGCCCACAGGCCCAAGAGGAAAGACTAACTAACATAGAATAAGATTAGTTTTATGGAATTGTCCCTTGCATTAATACATCTTGTCTACAGCAATAAATACCACGACATTCGTAACCTTTGAAATTAGTTCCCCTGCACGACCGCATCTCGTGAAATCTGATCTGTTGACTGACGTCACTTGATTTAGGTTAGCTAGTTTACCGTTTTTATAGGTGAGATTGTACGAATGTACCCAATTTTCTTTTGTACAGTTGTTAACTGAGTTGAGTTGAGCGAAACACGTAAAAACATTTTAAACAATAATAAATTACAAAGTACTAGAGATTTACAACATACAAAAACAATGACAATACACAGAAACGTTTCGATCAAATTGCCTTTATCAAACAAAGAACACAATAGAGGTGAAGAATTTCCCTTCTTTCACAGTACACTATATCTAAGATGAAAATCGTGGCATATCCTTTACAGGACGTAGCCATCAACCACAGCAAACGAGTTGTTTTCTACGTTTACATCAGCGATTTTATATTACAACATCACCTAATATGTTTACGACGCTCTGGTCTCATTCACTAGTTCGTAGTGTGTTGTCACGTGGGTGAAGCATTTTCAATTTGCGTTCTAGGCAAGGTTTTTTTTTGGTATCTTCTCTAGGCGCTCCTGTCGTTTGATGTGTCCGAAATATTTAAATGTTCTTGATTTTATATTATTTAATAGCCAACTCTCTTTAGTATCAAGCTGTTGCAGAACAGAAGCATTTGTGCTTTTCATGAAAGGGGTAATGGGGTCTAAGGCGCATAGGGACAACGTCGGGCCAGGATTAGTGAGCTGGCACTAACCAAGATCCTACTCCACCTCCACGTGGTGACCCTGGAAACAGACAACGGTTCCAGTGTGGCTAAGCGGGTAGAGATCGAGGGAGAGTTACTCTGGTATAAGTAGTGATGCAGACGCAGTTACGGTGAATGCTATCCGCTCGTAACACAGACGAGTAGAACCCCTGAGTGACTATTAATGCACATCTATCCCGGCCGATGGGAAAAGCTGAACAAATAAACATAAAGGTATGAGGGGTGCATCCAGAGAAGAGACTGGGCCCACAAGGGGCGAAACTCGGAGCTCTGAGGTGTGGCTTAGAATTGAATTGCGTGTCATGACAGTCTAGAGGCATAGTAAATGTGAGCACGGTGAGAAAACTGATAAACATGGTGAGCAGGCACCAAAGTAGAGCGAACACGCATACGGAAGATACACAGTGGAGCCCAATGATGGGGGCAAACATGAGCGGTGCTGATGATGGAGCGATGAAAAGGTGTGGCAAAAGTAGGGGAGCCCAAATGTGCAGAAAACTGGAATGCCAGCAGAGGCTTAAATCCAGTGCAAGCGTTTCTACCGAATGGTGATACACTGTGCACAGTGAGATAGAAATAGGTACGGTGTCGCCTAGTAGAACAATGTGAGCACAAGTGAGATAGAAATAGGTACGGTGTCGCCTAGTAGAACAATGTGAGCACAAGTGAGATAGAAATAGGTACGGTGTCGTCTAGTAGAACAATGTGAGCACAAGTGAGGTAGAACAATGTGAGCACAAGTGAGATAGAAATAGGTACGGTGTCGTCTAGTAGAACAATGTGAGCACAAGTGAGATAGAACAATGTGAGCACAAGTGGCGGAACGAAAAGGAGCGGGTCCAGTCGGAGAACGAGGACACAAGCAGAAATGGATGAATGGGCACCAAAAAGAAACGTGAGGTGGCGAGCCTCAAAGATGGGGTCTCCATCCAGAAAGCAATAACGTGTTTCCTCGCAGATAACCACTACAGCTCTGTAGTTCGATTGGGGACAATCAAAGCCTAGCGGAGCAAACCGTACACAAAACTGGACGCAGGCAAACCAAGTAGTCCATTTTAAAAAAAGTCTGATAAACTGGGCAGATGACGCTCAACAACCCTAGAGGGAAGGTTGTCTAAGGGTAGCAATCTGGGTAACAATAAGGGTAAAAGAAAATAGCAATCTGGTGCCTTGCAGGTCGACTGGGGACAGCCCGAGGCTGACGGAGAGCGAACAAAGTAAATGCTGGCTAAAACCGAACACATCTCCGAAGGATAAGCACCAGAGCTCCAAATGGCGCTAAAGATGTGACGAAACACACTCATGCTAAGGCTGCGAGAGAGAGAAAGAGAAGAGAGAGAGAGAGAGAGAGAAAGGGGAAGGGGTCATAACTTCCTAGAATAGACAAACAATTGTAAATACTCAAAAAACAAAAATTTTTCCGATATTATTGCCGGGCCCCACCAAAAAAATGACCACGAGCCGCCACTGGCGATTATATATGAATAAATAGTTGAAGAGGCTAGTTCTTAGGATTCATATTTGTTAAGGAATGATTGGGCTATGATTGTAGCTATATGAGTCGAGTGTTTGAGCGAGTTCACTGAATGAGAGTGAAATTGAAATTGGTATTAGTCATTCATTATTTTTATGATAGGGGTAAACAATTAATATTTTAGTTATCGATGTGCTTTACAGTTATATTTTAGTATTTGTTTTATTCGATTTAATTCAACAAATACTCGTTACTTCGTCATCAAATAGTTTGTCCTGAGCAGAACTTTGCCACCCCAACAGTCTTCCGGAATTTCTCTCTCTCATGGGCCAGATGTCCTGCCTCTGCAGCCGTCATGTTCAAACTATCAGTTACATCTTGAATCCATCTTCTCGTGGTCTTCCTCTTCATCTCTTTTCCGGTATGCCTCTTCCATGATAGCCTCTCTTGTTAATTATCACTGCTTGCTTGACTGACCCCCACCCCAATACTTTCACTATTAAGAGAAGTATCAGAGATATTTTCTCTTTCTTCGTTCTCTCTCAGAGGTCAACTACAGGGTGTTCAAGATAATTGCATCCCGTGAATGGAGCTAATCTGGTATATATGTGTGGAAATGGGAAGGTTCATTTATGACGTAGTATAGGTCAAGGTTGTGTGACGGTGTGTAATTGTAGTGCGGGAAGGGACGATGAACAAATGTGACGTAGGACTAGCTAGTCAGAACCGGTTTAAATAGTACATAAACACAACTCAATGTGTACCTGGCAACTTTCGAATTGTCAATGGGCTGCAATTATCTTGAACACCCTGTAGAATATGTTCAAAGAAAGAATTGGGCAACTATAGGTTGTCATGATCTCTGAAGAGCTTATCTTGAGATGACTCTTGCGACTGCCAGAGTAGTCTTCACTGCTCACAACACCCTGGACTGCTTTGTAAGCGATGTTCACATGCCATTTTATCCGTTTTAAAGTTTCACCCATCAGATATTTTTCCATCCTCTACTTCTCGAAAATATTTCAGTCTGTTGTGAAAAGTGAGGAGGTTGAACATTACGATTGCTCTTTATTGTCTAGCTGGTAATGTGGGTTTTCTCTCTGGTGGTCTAATCAAAAATCGTTGTCTTTTCATAGTTTATATTGATATTAAATCATGGTTGTTTTGAATATAGAATTGCAATGGCATGAAAACAAAACTGTGAATGCTAAGAGCACGCATTACCCAGTGGCAATGTATGGGTGTGAAGCATGAACATTTAACAAGGCATTGGAAAAACATGTATGTGCTTTTGAATATAAGTATTACAGAAGAGTCTCTGTATATCATGGAAGAGAAGAGAATATATATATATATATTTATATATTCATATTATATTGATATTATATCATGTTTTAATATAGAATTGAATGCTGAAAACGTGATTAGAGATCAGTCAATTTGTGTGCATTTACAATTGAAAACTGTATGTCTTTGAATTGATAAAAGGCTTTATGGCGAGAATATATATATATATGACTGTTTATTATTATGTAAAGATATAATTTAGTATTACATGTTTCCATGAGTCAAAATAGATGCAAATAGAATATAAATGCAATAAAGATGAAATCAGAGACATGTCTGGTCAACCACTAGTGACAACTGTTGTAAGAAGAGAAATGGAATATGTTGGTCACAACTTGAGGAGAAATGATCAACAAAAATCAAAGCAGGCATTGAAGTGGGATGCAAAGGGTTCAAGAAGAGAGGTCGACCTAAGGAGACACTGAAACGAACTTTGTTAAGAGAGGCAGAAAATATCGGTCTCAGTTAAATGGAGGAGATTGAGCGAGTTGCCCAGGATAGAGCGGTATGGAGAAATTACTTGCAGCCCTATGTAACGTATAACGGTACGAGAGAGATTATTATTATTATTATTATTATTATGATATATATATATATATATATATATATATATATAGAAAGAACTCAAAATCATAGAAAACTGGTTGATGCTACAAATAAGAATGAGGAAATTGAAGTCTTTTTGACATATAAAGAGACACGAAGAGAAGACCATCATAGGAGGAGGCATCCCTGAAAAGACGAAAAGAAGAAGACCACGGAAAAAATGGATTCAGGATGTAGCTGATGTTTTGAGCACGATTACTGCAGAGACAGAAAATCTGGCCTACGAGAGGGAGAAATTCCCAAGTACTGTTAAGGTGGCAAAGTTCTGCTCAGGATAAACTATTTGATGATTTGTTTTACCCCTCACTTGTCATTATGTCAGCCTACTCATTGCCAGTTATTTTACAGTTAGATTTTATCAATAAATTACGAATTTTCAATTCAAATGTTGTATCAATCCTAACATATGCCAGCTAGAGTAGGTAAATGACTAAAGATATAGAAAGCAAGTTGAATGCATTTTTAAAAAAGATGTCTGTTGGGGTCTCTGTGGCTAAGTGGTTAAGTCTTTACCTTGTGAGTCGAAGGTCTTGGGTCTCGAATCCGACAGCGCTGTTCTGTTCAAGAGTGCAATTTTTTCCAGAGACACCTAGGATTGTTGCTGGAGCTAAGGTGTTCGATCTTTGTGTAATGGTCTCGGCAGGTGGAGAATGCCATTTCTGCGGAGAGGGACCGAGACATATAGGGTAAAACCCGGTGCAATGAAGACAATCCTTCGGCTTTAAAACCCTTTTTTTAAAAAGATGTTTGCGAAAAATAATGAACATAAAATGGAAAGAATTCAGAAGAAGGGATGAAATCAGAGACATGTTGGTCAACCACTAGTGACAACTGTTATAAGAAAGAGAAGATGGAGATATGTTTGACACACTTGAGGAGAAATGATCAACGAATAACAAAACAGGCATTGAAGTGGGGTACAAAGGGTTCAAGAAATAGAGGTGGACCTAAGGAGACCCTGAAACGTACTTTGCTGAGAGAGGCAAGAAATATCGGTCTCAGTTCCATGGAGGAGATTGAGCGAGTTTCCCAGGATAGAGCGGTATGGAAAAATTGCTTGCAGGCTCTATGTAGTGTTTAACGGTATGAGAGAAATTATTATTATATTATGTAATATATAGCACTATGTAAGCTGTAGCACTGTACTATAGTTCTTGTAATCTTCTGAAGTATAATGTATACTGTTTCTCTTGCGTCTTTTTTGTTTAAGACTTTTATGACTTCTTAGTGAGACATCATTACATAGCAAAGATAATGCATAAGCGACATTTGGAATCAGCTGTATGGACAAATTAAAATCGTGGTATATCCTTTACAGGACTTCCCCAGTAAACGAGTTGTCGATTTTCTAGACACCACTTTTACGTTCAGTAGTTTGACATTGCTTTCTGAGCGGTGATGTCTATTTTTATCGTTCATAAATGTCCAAGGAAACTAATTTGCTTCCAAACTTGCCCGCCGCGAAGTTTGAACCAGGTACGCTTGGGTTGTGATCGAGCTCCCTACCACTAGAGCTACAGACGTTCAACTGTATGGCCTCGACTTAAAATTCTTATACTAGAACATTTACGCTGTGATCTCCCCATTTTGCTAGAGACATAGACCATACTACTAGCACGAACTAGAAAACTCCACAAATTACACCAGCACTATGTGCAGAAGCATTGATTAACTTCTAGTTTACGCATACTAATTTCACGTTTTCAAGTGTTGAATTTTAGAATACAGTTTTTAATGAAACACCGGATAACTGTTTCTTATATTAAAGAACGTATATTTGAAAGTTATATTTCATAAAGTCACCTAATGTATTCTACAAATGACTATACACAAATAGTATCAAATGGATCTTGTAAATAATTCTTTTTAAGTAAAACATTTTGGCACGTTTAGTGTTTTGTAGGTAAAATTAGTACTGCCCAAGTGGTATGTCATGTGGTTTATCGTATTCTTGGAGTTAATATAGCCCATCGTCATCATATGCCATGGTTTGCATGATTTCTTCTCTTTCACCATTTACTTTTTATAGAAGTGTTGGGGAGGGTGGGGTGTAGTGATTTTGTGTGTGCTAGTTTTAAGGCATTTTGTAAGCTGATATTCATTTTCGTAAGGCTGTTCTTGATGCTGTCGCTCCATCTTTTGCTTGGTCTTCCTCTTGCTTTGTACTCATTATACTTTTTCTGTGTGGATGTCTGTGGTATGCGATACCAGGCCATTCTTGGCAGGTGTCCAGACCATTTAAACTGTTATTCTTTTATGAATTACATGACTAGTTTCACATCCAGTCTTCTTCTGATTTCTTTATTTCTAATATTCTCTTATTGTTTGCATGTGTACAATTTATATTGTCTTTTATTTAACAATAGCATATTGTTATAGTCTGTCCATTAATTCGTGAGCACGTTTGAAATTGATTTTCTCGAAAACTACCTGTTGGATCTCAGTGATTTTTGCAAGCAGCCTTAGAATATCCATGACGCTAGAGAAATATTTTTTCCAAGAAAATTTGATGTAGTTTGAAATATTTCTTCTTCAGGTTATATTAAAATCAACCTCACCAGATTGTACACAATAGTAACAGATATACGGGTCACAGACGCGTTGTTCTAAAAATACATTATGGTAACATAGAAATATCGTGAGTATACAACAATTTCACGAAATCCCGTGCACCAAACCCAGTCGAATTTGAAAGCGGAAAGCATATGACGTTATAATTGGGATACCGTTGTATAGTTATAGGCGTATCTCGCTATTTGTTTGAAGCTATTTTATCATATTTGTTGGCTTATCAAAACTGACATTGATATCACATTCATAATGAGTCTGAAGTGCACATTTATAACAATGCAGAAGGTTACAGTTTTACTATACCAACACTTCGTAGGGAATCTAAGAGAGGTCATCTATATTGCGATATTCATAACCCTGAGAAACGAACGCAACTGGCGCTTGGTCTGAATAGAGAATCCTTTTCCGATGGATTAAACAGGACACAAAGTGCACTAATGTCAAGCAAGGAAGGAAAAGAACAATTGACGACTTTGACATAGATGTCATAAGACGGGAGCTCTTGAAAATGTTTGCGACAAATCAACTTGTTACTCTCAGGAAACTGAAATTAAAACTGCAATCAGATTGCAGCATAGACATTTCTAAAAGTACTCTATGGAAAATTGTAAGAGCCGCGGCTTCACCTTCAGAAAAACTATAGGCGGCAGGAATATTATTTGTGAAAAGCCACATTTAATTGCTGCCTGAAGTAAATACCTGAGGCAGATCCGTGAGCGGCGGAGGCAAGGCTATGATATTGTATATTTGGACGAATCCTGGGTCAATGCTCACCACACCAATGCTAAAGAATGGCAATCAGTAGACGGTGAACAGAAAAGAAAATACCAAGCAGCAAAGGCCAGCGTATTATACTAACACATGCAGGAAGCAGTGAAGAAGGTCTTGTCCATGATGCTGGACTTATTTTCCAATCAAAAAGTACCGACGGTAGGGACTACCACACAAAAATGAATGGACATATTTTCAGGCACTGGATGGAGAAAGATCTACTTTCAATTCTAAACAGACCATCATGCTTGGTAATGGATAATGCATCCTATCACAACGCAGTATCAGCGGAAGACAAAGTACCAACTGCATCAAATACAAAAGATCAAATTAGGACTTGGCTTGCTAAGGAAAATGTCAGCTTCGATGATACATATTTGAAACCCGAGTTGTTGCACCTGGTGAGGATGACAAATAAGACAAAGGTGTTTCATATTGACAAAATCATTGCAGAATACGGTCACACGTCTTTGCGACTACCTCCATATCATGCTCACCTCAAACCGATAGAGCTTGTCTGGGCTAAAGTAAAAGGGCAAGTTGCCGAACAGAACAGGACGTTTAAAATGTGTGATGTTGAAGTTCTGACACGTGAGTCCTTCTCAATGATAGACATGCAGTTCTGGAAGAAGTGTGTTGAACATGTGCTCCGAGAGGAAGACGAGTACTGGCACCGAGATGGATTACAATTTGTCCAGCCAGTAACAATTATCAACCTCATGGAATCGTCAGATTCGGGATGATACAAATCATATTTTGATTACAGACTGAGAAATAGCAATGTATACATTTCCATATCCAAATGCGTCTACCATCATACAATTTGTGGTGAAGTTAAGACACCCTGGGGTCTAATGGTGACCGAAGGGAGGACTAACTGTTGCATATTGTATCCAAGTTCACGATTGCACATAAAGGGCAACACACTTAATTACTTGACCTATCAAGTTAATATGGAGATACACCTATGAATAGAATTGACATGGACAAATTCTAGGGATACTGTAAAATCTAAAATTTGAGCCCCGTATTTGCAATTGTCATAAAAGATCAAAGGAATTCGCCGATGTGCAAAATCCGTAGCATCTATGGACTACTGGTTAGCTTTATTTTAGCGTCATGGATATTCTAAGGCTGCATGCAAAAATCACTGAGATCCAACAGGTAGTTTTCGAGAAAATCAATTTCAAACGTGCTCACGAATTAATGGACAGACTATAGTTTATTTATTATGTAGATTACGGTAAAACTTTTAGCTAACCAAGCGTATACTTCCTGGAGGGAAATTCCACTCAACAAACACTTAACCTAAATAAATAATATTAGACGCCCTTTGTTGCACATATACGACAGGCAACAATGTCATGTTTCCTAACTTGCTTCACTTGTTTTAAAGTCAGTTATTTATATATGTATAAGAATACAAAACTGCCGCATTAACGTCCACCATTTTGTTTCCTTAATTGTGAACGTCAAATTTCTGACGCATTCTTCATCTATCTTCATCATGGTCTATCATGATTCTGCAGAAAAATTGTGTCTCTACACCTTTTTAAGTGCTCTATTGTTTGCATTTTATAATAATAATTTATTTATTCTATTGTAATCCTTTCTAACTTTAAGAAAAATTGTTTACTTTTTTTGTATAGTTATCTCAATGTGTTGTTTTACTGCACCTCGAACAAGAAGTTATTTATTTCATATTTACTTTTTGTGTGTTTTGTATTTTATGATGAAACATTTGGGCGTCTTTGTATTCAATGTTATGTAATATGTTGTAAAGAATTTTGAATAGTTAAAACATCTATAAAACACACATCTATAAAACACACATCTATAAAACACACATCTATAAAATACACATCTATAAAAACATCTATAACACACATCTATAAAACACACATCTATAAAACACACATCTATAAAACACACATCTATAAAACACACATCTATAAAACACACATCTATAAAACACACATCTATAAAACACACATCTATAAAATACACATCTATAAAACACACATCTATAAAACACACATCTATAAAACACACATCTATAAAACACACATCTATAAAATACACATCTATAAAACACACATCTATAAAATACACATATATAAAATACACATCTATAAAACACACATCTATAAAATACACATCTATAAAACACACATCTATAAAACACACATCTATAAAACACATATCTATAAAATACACATCTATAAAACACACATCTATAAAATACACATCTATAAAACACACATCTATAAAACACACATCTATAAAATACACATCTATAAAATACACATCTATAAAACACACATCTATAAAATACACATCTATAAAACACACATCTATAAAACACACATCTATAAAACACACATCTATAAAATACACATCTATAAAACACACATCTATAAAATAAAACTAACACTGTTGTTACTGAATGTAATGCCACTTTTGGGTGTAGGAATTGAACATGTGAAATTTAATGGACTCATGGATAGTGCAGCCAGATTTTATGGATATCACAATTTTATGAATAGTCACAGATTTTATGATAGTGCAGCCAATTTATGAAATAGTGCAGCCAGATTTTATGGATAGTACAGCAGATTTATGAATAGTGCAGCAGATTTATGGATAGAGCAGATTTATGATAGTAATACTTTTATAATATGCACCAGATTTTATGGATAGTGCAGCCAATTTTTACTGAATGAGTGCACCAGATTTTTATGGATAGTGCAGATTATGGATAGTGCAAATTTTATGGATGTGCATCAGTTTTCATGGTAGTGCAGTCAGATATTCATGGCTAGTGCAGTCAGATTTTCATGGCTAGTTCAGTCAGATTTTCATGGCTAGTGCAGTCAGATTTTCATGGCTAGTGCAGTCAGATATTCATGGCTAGTGCAGTCAGATATTCATGGCTAGTGCAGTCAGATTTTCATGGCTAGTGCAGTCACTGCGATACTGTTCAGGTTAGGATGTTTTCTTTATGTCCCTGACAGGAAAAACTCATTGGCCTTACCGGGGATTGAACTCAGGTCTCCGAATAGGACGCGCGCTTTAATCCATCTGACCAGACGCTATTTGACATGGAGTAGCATCTGTCATCAATGTGAGTTTCATACAGTATGAAAAGCAGTCGATGCAATCAAAACGGCGATGATTTTCAGAAAGTTAGGCTACACGTAGCACTGGTGCTTCAAGTAAAATATCAAATATGTACAAATAAGAGAGCGTCAGTTGACAAGATTCTATATAAGAACTAGTCATAGGGAAGGACACCTCGGTGAATAAACCGAGTTCATATAATGTACCACCATCAGGAGATGAAAATATTATCGAAGACAACCCAGGCAGAAAATATAACCAAAGCTGCAACGAAGCGTGTCGTATCTTCTTCTCTTCCACCATTTACTTCTTTATAAGAAGTCCATGGTCCAAACCATTTTAGGTCGTCAGTTTGTCTTCCTTTTGTACTGTAAGTGAATGACTCGATTCTTCATCCAACTGTTCACTGTTCATCTCTTTTCTCTCTCTCTCGCGATCTCCGCCCAGACCGATGTACCAGATCTCCCCATAAATTCTATTTATGTTCAAATCTGATTAATGCAGCCTTAGCGTTGGTGTGTTTTACGTCACATCTTCAGCACCATTTGGAGCCTGGTGCTTATCCTTCGGCGATGTGTCCGGTTTCAGCCAGCGTTTACTCGGTTTGCGCTCAGTTCTGTAGCCATCTTGTGTTTTTACGGTGTGGGGTAGCTAGCCCCACCCAACCTCCTTAGTCGCCTCTTACGATATTCGTAGCAGGTAACAGTGGTTCTATTCTTTACACCACAAATTGGGCCCCGGTAACCACTCAGGCGAGTCCGCTTCTGATTTCTTCATTTCTAATTTTGTTCTTTATTGTCACCCGAGGCCTAGCGAGACTGGCGCCTAAATCTGGAGAGAATTGAGCACTTTGTCCTTGAAGTTAGAAAAAAAAATATCGCATAACCTTTTTAGACTTCGTGTTGCCTGTTACTTCACCTTTCTAGACTCGAGTGTGAAAGAGGTAGGAGGAGTAACCTCTTTCTTCTTGTGTGAAATGTCTAGTGTGTGACCTTGAAGTAAGCTTGGCGCAAATGACTATAATGAGGCAGAAAAAGAAGAGAAAAATATGTCGTAAAGACTTAGAAGCACAATATTTGAGTTTATGAATACAATTTTTCGCTAAAACTAGACAGTCATCTGATACATTTTTATTTGTTTAACTGAACTAACAATAAACATATGAGAATTCGACACCGCCCTCTTTTGTGCAAATTTAACTCGGTGGAAATGACCTAGCCAACTTCCTATTTAACGCATTATTTACACAAAGGACATACATCAAAAGCAGTCATTAAACTCATCATGTGTAATATATAATATGATGATAATCTTATAAAATAGAGCAAGTTTGAAGATCAGTAACCCCCGCCCTCCCAAACCATATCACCATAAATGTCAGCAGTTACAGCGGGTGACAGTCAAACATCATCATCATCAGGTGCCGTATCGGCTGGCGTAGGCGATCGTGGATCTCCACAAATCTCTATATCTGGTGTTTGCTATCATGTCAGATGATGATTTTCTACCGTGCCATGAAGTGAGGCTACTCAAAATGTTCTCTCTCTGTCTTCCTCTGTCTCGTCTACCCTCGATGTTACCGTTTGTCACAATATGTTCTAAACCTCCCCTCCTCATCACAAATGATGACTGTCTCTTTCTTATATTGGTGATAAGCTTTCTCTGTGTCTTGACCTCATGCAACACCTCAACATTAGTCATTTTAGCAGTCCATGTGATTCTTATGGAGTCACGCATAAAAATCACTTTTCAGGCGCCAGCAGTGTTCACAGAAAATGGGTAACAAAATACGTCGAGTGTTAACCCAGTAACATACCAGCAGACACAATTACTGAAACATCAGACTGCCAACATGCAACTTGAAAGGTAGATTATGAATATCCCTTTCATACCAACCCTCCGCCCGAGTGGTTACCGGGTAGCAAATTTGGGGTGTAAAGAATAGAACCATTGTTACCCGCCACGCATGTCGTAAGAGGCGACTAAGGAGGTTTGGCTGAAATCGGATGCACGTGTACTAAATGTGTAGAAGTCTATGCGTTTAGGGACCTACTAAACCAATGTGCAACGTATACACGTTCTTGGCAAAGATCAAACATCACAAAGAGTGATTAAAATTGGTTGTAAAAAACGAGCGCAAAGAAGAAGAAGAAGATACCAACCCTCTACTACTAATAGCAAACATGAACACTGTCTAAGACACAAAGAAAGAAACATAACAAAATGTGAAATGATCTGCTTGCAAAAAAGACTTTAATGTGTTCAAAGTTGAATAATGAAACACACAGACATCAAAGAAATGATAACAACAACATATGTTATAGAATATAAGAAAAACTACATAACAGTTGAAAACATAAGAAGAAATTACACATGTGACTCGGTCCGGATTTTAACTCCCAACCTTCAGAACAACAGGCAAACGTCTTAACCATTTCATTTTGTCATTATCATATATTACAGTGGCGGCTCGTGCTCTTTTTTGTTTGTGGGGCCAGACACAAATCTTCGGAAAAGTCATGGTTTTGGGTTAGGTTATATTTTAATTTATAAAAATAAATACACATTATTATTTTGGAGCCGGCCCCACTGGCCCTTAATGACAAGCCGCCAGTGATATATTATAATTCTTGCATAAGGGTCTATGCTTGATTTGAGAAATGTTCAGTAAGAAATTGGTTCAATAAATGTAAGTGTTTCTAGAACCTTGCTTTGTTTCATTCGTTTCAATTATTGTCTACATCTGCAGTGGTGGCTCATATAAACAACACTGTCTTTGTTTTTTACACAGCGGTACGTGTAATTTTCTTACCAATACTGTTTCACTAGGCCAATAAGCTTGCATGACTGTAACATAATCAGAACAGTTTTGAAATATGTGCTATGCAGTATGGTGCGCCTGTACACAAATAACAATTGTTTATCTTGAGTTGTGAAAACATGTGGCTAAGAGATCTCTGTGGCTAAGTGGTTAGGCCTTAGCTTATGTCCGAAGATTGTGGGTCTGAATCCTGACCGCGTTGGTCTGTTCATAACTACATTGTGTTCCTTTGTGCAATACTCTCGGCAGGTGACGTGCCACTTCTGTGGAAAGGGACCTAGCTGTATGGGGTAAACCCCAGTGCAATTAAGTAAATCCTTCGACTTTATACCATTATACGTGTGACTGCAGAAAAGACTGTATTCTGTGTTGGAATGAGAATTACAATTTGCTCAATTTGCTTATGTATCTGGTTGAACTAAATCCGTGCTTCCGAGTTGCTCGGGTACTTAGGATTGTTCCCTAGGCTACTGAGTTCATGCTTTTGTGCAATACTCTCGGCAGGTGGCGTCCCATTTCTGTGTGGGAGGACCGAGCCGTATGGGGTAAAATCCGGTGCAATGAAGTCAATAATTCGGCTTTAAAACCCTTTTAAAAAAAACTTGGAATGACACGACTAAAAAATGTTGTATAAAGGGGTGGTTTATACGGATAAAAAAAATCAAAAAGAAAAGTTCATAGAATAATAAACGTGAAACGAAGAGCGAATAAAAAAATCAAAAGAAAGGTGGTGAAATAGAAAGTAGAACAGAAAAACGGGGAAATAAATTTTCAATGATTTGAAAGAAAGATATATTCAGTGGCGGCTCGTCGGTCCAGTAGGGCCGGGCCCCACCACAAATAATGTATAACGTGTATTTATTATTTTATAAATTAAAATATAGCAACCACAATACCATGATTTATCAGGAAAAAAATGTCTGGCCCCCACCAATAAAAGTGATCACGAGCCGCCACTGGATAGATTTAAAGAAAGAAAGCTGAAAGCAAAATTACATTATAGTTGTAAAGATATGAAAAGAATGAAAGTAAAGGGTTTCATTCATTGCAACAGGTTTATCTCGATGACTTGGTCTCTCTCCGAAGAAATGACACTCTGCCTGACTAGAGTATTCCCCAAAGCAGAAAATCAGTGGCTCCAGCAACAATCCAAGAGATCTAGAAAACAAAATTGTGAACCAAATGACGTTGTCCGTATTCGAAGCGCGACTTTCAGAACACTTGGTAAACGGCATCACACCTTAGCCACATGATCCCCTTCTTCTTTTTCGAACGCTTCATATCGACCACTTGTTAACTCTTAACCATTGGCAGGTTTTTAAGGTTTTTCTATATTTTTATGCCCTGCTCTATATTTAGCAACCATACAAATTCTTTGCATTGAAAATAGGAATGTTATATATGGTTGGAAAGCTAATTGGATGGTCTATCAGGATATATGTTTTTAACATATGTGATGTAATTTATGATATCCGTGACCTACTTATGAAAAGTCAAAAATAGATTATTCTACAAATGACAAATTTTTTTTAGTCACAAAGAAGGAAAAAAATAAGTATGACGAATATAATGAAATATTTGATTACAGTCTTTTAAAGTCTTCATATTTGCAAAACATATATGAATTTAAACATGTTTGGAAAATATGAAAGGCAGTAATCATGAAATTTATAATATTCAATATTTTCATATTGTAAAGAAAAAAGTCAATAAATATGGCATTCAAGAGAAAATGATGCCGAATTGGTCTAGTAAGCAGCCCATAAAGAACTAGCACTTATAGTATCATACATAAACATTCAATAGGTATATAATTTCTAAACCTTGCAAGTAAAAGATAGTATTGAACAAAATATGATTACGCAATGATATTTGATAGACAAAATAATCAGGAAGAAAGTTATCGGACATCTTGCAAACAGAGTCAAAGTGACACAGGCATAGAATGTTCATCTGACCCAAGCAGATATTTCAACAATCACTGGTGTCTTCTTCAGGACAGTAATCTGAGTTATTAGAATCCATTTTATCACATATTTGGGGCTTTTTGACTGAAGCAATTTGGACGTTTCTACAAAATGGAAAGTGGGAAATATGGTGTGCTCCAGTCAACGAGATTAGCCAGCTAAAATATATATAATTATTTTTTTAATTATTTTTTATTAGATTATCATATGTTCTGCATTAGATAACATAAATTTTACCAACTTAAATGCAAAATAGATACAAAATTATGGCCACTTAAATAGGCATGTTGCATCGATAATAAATGATCGAAATCCCATTATCCCAATGGTTAAGGGTTAACCACCCTGTGTGATTTGTATGTAATCTGAGCCTAAGAACGATTGTACGTTGTGTCAGTTATGCTCCTATAAGTAGGCCAACAGATCCGATTTGCGTGAAGCTTTTTATTTACTAGGTTAGCTTCCCTAGGCCTCTGCCTCAGTCGTCTCTTACGACATGCCTTGTAGGTCGCAGTAGTACTATTATTTGCTTCCCTTGCGGGCCCCGACACCACACGGGTGACCGCGACCCCCAAAGAGCAACATAAAAATATACTAGAGAGATAACCTGAAGATACACACTAATGAGAAGTAGCAGAAAATAGAGAGATAACCTGAAGATACACACTAATGAGAAGTTGCAGAAAATAGAGAGATAACCTGAAGATACACACTAATGAGAAGTTGCAGAAAAGTAAACAAAGACATTAAGTTCGAATAAGCGAAACAGATTATGACAACTTTGCTAATAAAATTAAATATTTTGTGCTGAGATCACAATTTAGCAAATGGAGGTAAGCTCAAACCTAATTATTTCATCTTTTCTATCAACTCTGCTTAAATGTTTCCTCTTTTTATTTTTGTTAGGAAAAACATCGCATGCTGATACAGTGGAACCTGCTCCCGTGGACGGTTTCAGAAACAACCTTGGCCTGCCGACTTTTGGTATAGCAGGTAAAAAAATATATATAGCTGAGGTACTGACATGAAGTCATGTATATTTCTTGAAATATTTATAGCAATATACACAAGCAGTCTGGCGTGATGCTGACCACATCACCCATCGTGTCCGACGTCAATGAAAAATACAGGCCTGACACTGTATTGCCCTATATACCACGAGGTATGAAAGGGTTCTAAAAAAAAAAAACACAAGAGTAATAACGCATAAATTGCAAACATTAAACAACTGATGTCTGCGCAGAATAGAGGGACTGAGATGGTATGATAGGGTCACAAATGAGAAACTTATGGATAAAACAAGACAGACTCCAGTGGACCAAGAGATTTTTAAAAGACGCTGGAGCTGGATAGGAAACACTTTGCGAAAACATGAGGGGAATATAACAAGAAGGGTTCTTTCCTGGAATCCACAGTGACAGCTAAAAAAGAGAAGGCCGAGAAATACATAGAGACGGCATGGGGAGGCAAAATATAAAGAAGAGCTGGAGAGAGCTGCAGAAGATAGCTAGAGATAGGAAGACTTGGCATGAGTTGGTTGAGAGCCTATGCTCCAATCAGGGTTTAAAAGGCAGAGAGAGAGAGAGAGAATTACAATAGTAATGAAACTGTAAAGGAGCCAGGCTTACCACCATATTGTATATTGGAAAATATGGTGCTAGTCTCGTATTTTTCTTGTATCACGATGGATGATGTTTCCAATATCACGCCGGCCTCCTTTAATTCCTAGTGCTTTTCTGATAAGTAATTGATGCTGGGACCGCCTAAGAACCGTTACGATCGAAATGTTTTTTAATACCACAATGGAATAAAATCCCGGAAAACGCGCCTACTAACAAATGTATTAGCCACTACACTGTCGCGACTCTCGGTTACAATAGCCATGTATATTTACTGCCGTGAAGAGATTCATTTAGTAAAGTGTAAAGAATTTTTTTTAAAGCTAGTGTAAACAACAAATATAGATATGTAAAGTCAGTGCTGTTCTATAGCTCGGAAACATGGAATACAACAACAGAAACCTGCAGCCTTCGTAAATGGATGTTTACGTAGAATAGAGGGACTGAGATGGTATGATAAGATTACAAACGAGAAACTCAGAGACAGAACAAAGCTGATACCAGTGGCGAAAGAGCTCAGGAAGAGATACTGACAATGGATAGGACATACATTGAAAAAACCGACCGGAAGAATTGCAAGACAGACGATGTTTTGGAACCCGCAGGGAAAGAGGAGTAGGGAAGGCCTAGACAGACCTTGAGGAGAGAGTTGGAGGCTAATATTAAAATGATAGGTAAAACATGGAAATAATTGGAAGGGATGGCAAGAGAGAGGAAGAGCTGGAAGAAGTTTGTTAAAGACCTGTGCTCCGTTGGGAGTTGAGAGGTGAAGAAAGCACGTTCAGAGCCAACGAGCAAACAGTTTCCTGTGTTAGGAAATTTTACACTAGGAAACATAAAATAGAACACTTTCGGGTGTATGAAACTGTGGTTTCCACTCAAGTTTAATTTCTTTACTCTTTCCGAGAATGTTGCTAATATGTTCATGAATGTTTCCTCGTGCTAGAAGCAACTGGCAGTTCAGCGCTACACTGATGGCGGTATGAGATGCTGAAGACAGACCAAATCCATGAGTAGCTGATGTCCACTGGCAGGGTCAGGCGTCTACATTCTGAAATGCCATGCAGGCGTTCTATGAGTAGGGTTTAATATATTACTGTCATTGGTTTAAAGACATAAAATCCTCTTTAAACCAAGACATGCTATTTCTACTTAAGGTGAGTCTTTGTACAATTAAATCAGAACGTTGCAGACAAACAATATTAGCAATAGGAATAAATCCTTGCGAGAATTTATGATATTAGTAGGATCATTGGCATATGTTGGAGACTAAGCACCTATGGGTCTGCCTGGAGTGCAATGACACCAGTTCAGTAACTAATAACCAATTTTTCTATAATCTCGACTTGGAGATCGTTTTCTGTTTTTCTATTTGTATTCTGTGTATTCTTATTATGTTTTTTTCTTTCTTGTCCATGTGCCGCTTTTCAAACAATGTAGTGGCGCCCTGTTAATAGTATATGTTGCCTTTCCCTACAAACAAACAAATAAAACAAGGATGTTAAGCATATCGCTTGGTGTTTGAAAAACGTCACACGTAGTTTCTGAAGGTGTTTGAATATTTGACAATAATTCATCATCATCATCAGGTAGCTTGTCACTTCCGGAACTTGGCTCCCATGACAGCAGTTTGAAAAACTCTCTGTTCTGTGCAAGTTGACCGGCGTCAGAAGCAGTCCTTCTCAGATCGTCAACGACAACTTGCACCCATCGTCTTCTAAGTCTTCCTCTCATTCTTTTTTCATGCACCATTCTCTCCAAAATTATCTTCTGTAGTCACTCATGTCGTTTGATGTTACACAATAATTACATATAGATAAACAAACGCTGGATACGCTTGTAAACCTTCAGGGAAATAACAAAACACGGAGTACAAGTAGAAATATAGAAACAACTTATATTAATAGAATCACTGGCATGTCCGAACGATGACAGCATTCTGCCACGAGTAATGAAAATGCACTAATGAAGCACTCTATGCAGTAGTAACATTACTAATGAAGTTGCTTGAACATCTAAATTCCCTCAGTTAGGAAACATTGCCCAAGCTCGTTCATATACATCTATAGAATGTTTACTCTAATTTCAATGTCATCACTAATCTAGCTCTGCAGCGGTCATGCTCAAACCATCGGTTACATCCTGAATTCATCTTTTCCGAGGACTTCGTCTTGTCCTCTTTGCCGGGATGCCTCCTTCCATGATGGACTTCCAGCCCTTCATGTCTCTTTATATGTTCAAAATACTTTAAATTTCTCATTCTTTTTTGTAGCATCAGCCAGTTTTCTTTGATTTTGAGCGCTTTCTGGATAGCTCTATATGTTCTCTTCTCTGTCCATGATATACGGAGGACTCTTATGTAACACTTATTTTGATGGTTAACTCAATCCACCGTCATTAATTAGTTGATTAATAAGATGCACATTAGTTAATTAGTTAGTTATATGATTAATTAGATATACAATAATTAGTTAGTTAATTAACTGAACATGCAACAACTCGTTATTTAATTAACTGAACATGCAACAACTCGTTAGTAAATTAACTGAACATGGAACAACTCGTTAGTTGATTAACTGAACAGGCAACAACTCGTTGGTTAATTAACTGAACATGGAACAACTCGTTGGTTAATTAACTGAACATGGAACAACTCGTTATTTGAATAAATGGATTCACACTAAATTGCTGATTAACTGAATCCCCAATACTTAGTTGGTTGCCTGAATCGACAAGATCTATATGAAAGTACTATAAGGAAATATAATTTTTTGATGGATGTAAATCTGGATAATTGTGGATGTATCTAATGTACAAGAGCAATGGAAAAAGTGCTGTCTATGATTCTTTTTAACATAATGACTGAATGCGCATACTATTGTTGCTTTGGATTTATTGTTCTAATTCTGGAATTTTCTTGTGCAACTTCAACAGCTCAATTTGTCGTTGATGAGGTTGCTGTCGTCAGTATTGGATGCCCCCCAGAATATGAAAACTTGAATCTGCCAGAAGACCATCCACTTAAAAAATCAACAGATCGCCCTCAAGTTTACCAACGATCTGTGTATGATCAAAGTACTGGATACTCATCAGGTGGTCCAAGGAATCAAGTAAGTTTCTATTATTTATATTGTACTGTTGTTCTACAAAATACAAAAACAATGACAATACACAGCAATGTTTCGACCAAATGGGCCTTTAAAAAAATCAAGCAAACGATAAAACAGGAGTGACGAATTTTACAGCACACTGCATATAGACTTTGACAAAGATATTACAACGGTAAACTCCTGTTTTATCGTTTGCTTGATAAAGGCCTTTTGGTCGAAACGTTGCTGTGTATTGTCATTGTTTTTGTATTTTGTAAAACTACTGTACTTTGTACGTGTTTCGCCATTCTACATAGTTTTACTGCAGTCTCCATACATATTGTTATTATTTATGCATAATATTATAATAATAATTATATATATATATATATATATATATATATGTTGTGTTTTTTATATATATATGATATATCCAAATAGTAACAAATCATAGACCAATAGAGTAGTATGCAATTTTATATTCTGTAGAAAATAATAAAAGACCACATGTGCATCTATGTGTCTTAGAGAAACTTTACGTCAAAGCAGTAACCTTTACATTTTCTTCAGTTGGGGTTTCATTAACATTGTATTAGTCTTTATACAGTTTAAAGCTCTTTATAGAACCCACTTATAACTTTTGATAGTGTCATCATCATCATTAAATAGCTTGTCTTTAGCAGAACTTTGTGAACAGTCCATCAAAATTTCTCCTTCTCATAGGCTAGATGTCCTGCCTCTGAAGCGGTAATGCTAAAACCATCAGTTAAATCCTGAATACATATTCTCCGTGGTCTTCCTCTTTGTCCGGATGCCTCTTTCCATGATGGTCTTTTTCAGCCCTACGTGTCTCTTTATATGTCTAAAATACTTTAATTTTCTAATTCTTATTTGTAGCATCTGCCAGTTTTCTTTGATTTTGAGATCATTCTGTATAGACCTATTTGTTCTCTTCTCTTGAAAGTGTACACTAATAAATTATATCAAATCTTAGGACAAACAACACCAAGTTTTACATGCAAACATGTCAACATGAACACTAAACGAGCTTTGTACATCACAATCTTTCTTCCAACATAAAAATGGACCAACAGCGAAGGATTGACTTCATTGCACCGGGTTTTCCCATATGGCTCGGTCCCTGTCAGCAAAAATGACATGCCATCTGCCGAGAACATTGCACAGAAAACTTTATAGGTCCTGCAACAATCCTAGGGATCTCATGGAAAAATTTACAAATGTCTCTCGGTCCGGATTCGAGACGTAGCCATCAACCACAGTAAGCGAGTCGTTGATTTTCTAGGAACCACTTATACGTTCGGTAGTTTACCATTGCTTTCTGAACGGTTAGGTCGATTTTTACCTTTGTAGAATTCCCACGAAAAGAATTTGCATCTGTTGTAGGGGCTATCCAGAGAGATTATGTTGGTGGATGATGGTGTTACATTGTGTAGTATGTCACATAATCAGAAACATTATGATTGACTTAGAATTAATATTTATGTATACATTAGACATATAAAACGTCTTCCATCTCAAGTTCATTGTCGAATTTATATGTTTGTTTACAAATAGCAACAGTCACTAAATCTCATATTTGACAGCAAAAAAACGTCATTATCGAGTTAGTGTTGCATTTCTACTTAAGAGTGCAGACATAGTCTCAACTATATAATATCTAATTATAATAACTATCTCAACTGTCCGTTCCTGAGCTGCCACCTGGGGAACTATGACACATCCAAACTAACCCACCGTGGGGTTTGATCCAGGTACGCTTGGGTTTGTGATCAGCTCACTACCCATGAGCTATAGACGCTCACATACTATCATATGGGGAAACAATAATATTTAAGAAGAATCCTGCAAATATTCTGGACAAATACATTAGCAAAGGAAGATATTTTAAAAAGAACGACCTGTGCGTCATTGGTGACCATTATTGAAAGATAAAGGTAGAGATGGATTAATCATGTATATCGTGTACTAGTAGGGACATTAGCTAGGACACCTTGTTATGAACAGCGAAGGTGAAAAAGAAGACCTGGGAGTCCAAATGAAGCATAAAGAAGAACTGTTGAAAGAGAAGGAGACGGTTGGAGCTCGACATGGAAAAGAGTTGGTAGAAAGGCGTCAAAACGGCAACAATGGAAACCGTTTGTGGAAGACTTATGTCTCAAACTGAACACAACGAGGATATATATAGACAGATAGATAAGGAGAAAAGTAGTTCTGAAACTAAGACGAATACTTGCATTAATTACCACAACAATGTGTACATTAACATATGAAGAAAAAAAGCTCATAAATTAACACGTATTGCATTTCCTACTGACAAAAATTATATGCACCAAAATATGGAGGACAAAATCAGTTAATATTCATTCATGACTCACAACAGATTATCTTTTCCATTTATAGAGCTGCCAATATCAGTGTTAAAGGGGTTTTAAAGTCGAAGGATTGACTTCATTGCACCGGGTTTAACACCATATGGCTCGGTCCCTCTCCGCAGAAATGGCACGCCACCTACCGAGAGTATTGCACAAGCACGAACTCCGTAGCTCCAGCAACAATCCTAGGGGTCTCTGGAAAAATTGCACTCGTGAACAGAACGGCGCGGTCTGGAACCGAACCCACGACCTTCGACTCACAAGGCAAAGGGCTTAACCACTTAGCCACAGAGACCCCTAATATATATTATTATAGTAATATCCGTATTAAAGCACTTATTATAGTAATATCAGTATTAAAGCACTTATTATAGTAATATCAGTATTAAAGCAATTTATTAAAGTAATATCAGTATTAAAGCACTATTAAGCTAATATCAGTATTTAAGCACTTATTAAAGTAATATCAGTATTAAAGCACTTATTATAGTAATATCAGTATTTAAGCACTTATTAAAGTAATATCAGTATTAAAGCACTTATTAAAATGATATCAGTATTAAAGCACTTATTAAGCAATATCAGTGTTAAAGCACTTATTATAGTAATATCAATATTAAAGCACTTATTAACTCTTACAATACGCGTACTAAAACCGCCTTTTTACTCACTGTTTTTGAGGAACAAATTTTAAGGCGAAGATGTCCTTACAAAATTTGTAATAACATTTTACATTCACAGCAGAGACAAACTGCATACACCAAAATGTGCGCAATTGAAAGGTCTATTACAAACACCCACTTGCTGTATTTGAATTTTAAAAATACACTTAAAGCATTAAAGTCCTCTACGATATATTAATAACTGGTTAGAACCATATGGTCCATGAAGTGGCTTTTCGTAAAATGGGAACTAACTTTATGGTCGTTTTCTTATTTAATCAGTATAGCGTATTTGTATATCATAAGATTAAAGTAATATCAGTATTAAAGCACTTATTATAGTAATATTAGTATTAAAGCACTTATTATAGTAATATCAGTATTAAAGCACTTATTAAAGTAATATCAGTATTAAAGCACTTATTATAGTAATATCAGTATTAAAGCACTTATTAAAGTAATATCAGTATTAAAGCACTTATTAAAGTAATATCAGTATTAAAGCACTTATTATAGTAATATCAGTATTAAAGCACTTATTAAAATAATATCAGTATTTAAGCACTTATACATTAGATTCTTATAGAATTATTAATTTTTCCCGACTCAGTATGAGCTTTCAATTCGGTAGATTATCATGATTATCAAATCGACGTCGCTAGAATTTCAAATAGTAAGTTTTTCATATGGACAGTTCAAAACCAATAGGCTACAACCACCATCCCATACAAAATAAAATAACATGTAGACAAAGTGGGTGTGATATTGATCCCATAACCAAACTTTGTCGAAGTTCATTGAAAAATACGGACCTAACACCCCATTCCCAAATATAACTAATAGCAGTGGCGCTCGTCGGCCAGGCCCCACCAAAATAATGTGTAACGTGTATTTATTATTTTATAACTTAAATATCACAACTCAAAACCATGATTTTTCCGAAAAATTGTGTCTGGCCTCACCAACAAAAATGATCAGGAGACGCCACTGACTAATAGTATGAAAAAAAGTGTACCTTGACTTTTACTTGTCTGTAGATAAATATTGTTTACTCCTTATTTCTATTCCTTACAGATAAACATGGCATCGTCGTTTCTTGACGGTGGTGTAATCTATGGCACCTCAAAAGTGTGGACAAGTCTCCTAAGGTCATACTCTCGTGGGAAACTTCTGGCTGACAGTGAAAAAATCACATCAAGTTTTCCAGCATACAATGACGTAAGATTGCCCCTCTTAAACGCCCCAATACCTAGAAACCATGAGATGAAGCCAGTGGACAGATTATTTCGTAAGTCTGTCTGTTTCGTAAAACTACTAAGTGAAAGTTTTTACTCTTTTTAATTTGTTTATAGCAGAAACGATACTACCGAGTTTTTTGTTTAGTGATCAGATCATCACTGCTTATCGAACCAATTTGTCCATAAGTGTTCTGATCTGCTACTCTGTATGTCTCTCAGCATTGGACAACTAACGACATCAGTTCTTTGTTTGTTTACTATTCTTCTTTTGCTTCCAGTAAAGATAGCGTATATAGCTCAAGCGGTGGTGAGCTCGATCACAAACTCCAGCGTACCTGGTTCAAACCCCACAGTGGGGAAGTGGAAAATTTGGAAGTAAATTCGTTTCTGTGGGATTTTTAAAAGTTAAAAATAGACCTCACCGTTCAGAAAGCAATGGCAAACTACTGAGCGTATAAGTGGTACTTAGAAAATGAACGACTATTTTACTGTGGCTGATGGCTACGTCCTGTAAAGATATGTCACGATTTCATTTGTCGTGAGATTTGTTCTAGCTACACCACATCTGATTTGGAATTCTTGCAGTCATGTTAGGGTTGCTGATTCACGACCATTTTTGTATACCTAGAGAAATCCAACAGCTATCGGAGTGATACGAGTTGTGGAGGATTCTGCTCAGATGGGATCTATGGATGCAGGACCGTGCGGTATATTTTCTCAGTATGATGCAAGTCTTCGAAATGCCGCCCTTAAATGTTTTTTCTTTAAAATAACGTTCAATTAGAATTTTTAATTCGCTGCTTATCCGCCCCGCCCCCTTTCTGTACCGCCTGATGCGGCTTTGCATCATAGCACAGCCCGGCCCTGCATGGATGGTCACTGAAGTATCTTTTTAGTTCCAGAAAGTAAGCGCTCTAGAGACACCACTTATATATAGACCAGTATTTGCAATCTATGTGTGGTTTTAATCTTAAAGAGCCTCGTCTACGATAGCTCTAGAACATAGATTACCAAACTTTTTCGGCCCACCATCCACTTCGCACAACATAAACTTTGTAACGCCCCCCACCCCGATCCATATTATAACAGTTTGCCAACGCCCCCTCCCACATATATACATGCTCTATTTTCTCTTTGACATAGAAAATTGAAATATATTTCTGTAATACATGGTCAATTTTCAAATGATTATTTGCATGAAATACAAAATTGATGAAAAAATGGATCGTGTAAGACAGACATAAGATTAAATAAAATGCAGAATTCAAATTTTAAATGATTTTTCAATCCAAAATCACGAAAATAATTTATTTAAAAATATTTACTTTAAATTTCTTCTTTAAGGAGCCACCGACCCATAATCGCCTGAACACCCCTCAAAGTCTTCTGAATCAATTATCACTCCCCCAGACCTCTTCACCACCCACTGGGGCGGTACCGCCACTTTAGGAAACCCTGCTCTAGAACAACAACTTGTTTACCACTTCACGTAGCCTGTCTGTGATTTACACCAGAGGGCGTACTAGACAACCACCCGTACGTACTAACGACAGACCTGTTTTTGCTACTAAGTGGCCGTCATTCAGTATCTCTTTGTGACCTGCAGGTGATCTTAACCAAAGAAAGATTGCACACTGCGTAAGAAGGGTGACATTCTTGGCATGGCCAAGGCTCGGATTTGAGACAAAGCATTTTATGATCGATGGCAAATTAGATCGCCATAGGAAATTTTCAAATAACTATGATCTAGATATAACGAGCATCTTCAAAGTAAAAAAAACGCCCGTCTGGTACCAGGACCCGCAAGGGAAGCAAATAATAGTATCACTGCGACATACAAGGCATGTTGTAGAGGCGATTCATGTAGGAACTAGGAAGTTACCTAGTAAAAAAAGCTTCGTAGAAATCGGATGTGCTGGTTTACTCGTAGAGGCATAACTGGCACAACGTACAATCTCTTTTAGGCTCAAATCACATACAAATCAAACTGAGTGGTTAATGAGTGGTCGATATAGAGCTGTCGAAGAAGAAGAAAAAAATCTTTATTTCATATTTTAGTACACCACTTTTGCGATCGATCCCGTTTCACGATCCTCTAATTACGTAATCGTCATTTTATTTCCCTGGTCAACCTGGTCAAACAAATGTCAGTCAAATGTGATCGACTGGTGGTAGTTTTCTAGTCACTGTCGTTCATCTGTTAACGTAGTGCAGTTACTTCTCTAATTATCATTATTTTTATTGTCATTATAGGTCTAGGAAACGCCAAAGGTCACGAGAATCCTTTCCTGCTGGCACTCCAAGTTATCTGGTTCAGATGGCACAATTTTATGGCAGAAAAAATCTCTCAAGATGCTAATGACAGTCTCACAGATGAGGACATTTTCCAGGCTACAAAAAAATTGGTTACAGCTCACTTTCAGGTATTTACTTATCACCAATTCAGTCGCATTTGTCGTGTCAGGGCCCTCAAGGGAAGCACAGTACCACTGCGACATACAAGGCATGTTGTAGGAGGCGACTGAGGTAGGGGCCTACGGAAGGTACCGAGTCAAAAAAATAGCCTCGCAGTAATCGGATGTGCTTGTAGGCGCATAAATGACACAAAGTACAATCTCTCTTAGGCTCAGATCATATATAGATCACACAGAGCGGTTAACAAGTGGTCGATGAAGAACGTTCGAAGAAGAAAAATAATTCAATTTAGCACATCAGAAGAATGATTATTGTCACTTCCCGTAGATAGTGACACTATATACCCTACGTATTTAAAAAAAAGTGTCGAACAATTTCGTTTTTCATACGAAAACTATACATTTTTGTGACCTTCCGCAACCACCGAGACGAAACTTAAAAATGGGTAAGCCGACATTGACAGCGTGCAACAAACAGCGCAATGTGATCACAGTGTAAATGCGGTGGGTAGCTATGAAAACGCTGTTGACACAATTGTGTTGCACATAAAATAGGTAAAAGTGATTTTTGAGCTGTTTTGTCGCTTTTTTTTAAGCAGAACGGTTTATTTATTTCCGTTTCTTGTGGAGCATAGGGCATCAACAGTTTTCCTACACTTTTCCTGTCTCTGGCATTTTTTATATCTTTTCATAATACTCCAGTATCCTTTAGCTCCTCAATAAGACTCCAGCCCTTGTTCTGTTTATGATATCCTCTTTTCTGTTTCCTTAGCAGGTTCCAATCATGTGCTTGTCTAGTTTAGTGACACTGGACTGCTTTCAGCAAGGTATGCCCGACCTCCCACCCCCCCCTCTCCCTCCTATCTGATGTGGGTCATTACTGGCTTCTGCGCTGTTCTTATTCAAAGTTTTTTGTTTGGCAATCTGTCATACCATCTCAGTATCTGATAACGTCATAGACATTTGTTAATAAAAGTATGAATCTTATTTGTATTTAACTTTGTGACTCGCCATGTTCCCGAGCCATATAACAATTGTACCATATAACATTTCTAGGATTGTTGCTGGAACTACGGAGTTCGTGCTTTGTGCAATACTCTCGGCAGGTGGCGTGCCATTTCTGCGGAGAGGACCGAGCCGTATGGGGTAACACCCGGTGCAATGAAGTCAATCCTTCGGCTTTTAAATCTTGAAAATCATATAATAAGAACGACATAACAAATATACAAAAAGATTAATTAATCAACATCGAATTGGCGTGTTGGTCCGCTGAACGTTGCTGCTGGATTTGTTGAGATGGAGATCGGAGCACCTATGGACATGTCGGAGCACCTATGGACATGTCGGAGCACCTATAGACATGTCGGAGCACCTATGGACATGTCGGAGCAACTATGGACATGATGATAGTCCTCATATAACTGATAACTAATAACAATTTTGCGCAAAATGCATTGTTTAAAATCGGTTAAGTTGTTCTTGTTATACTTGACTTATTGTTCTATATTAATCAGGCCTGCACACAAAGAAACCTTATCAAAAGAATAAGAATCCGGCAATCAAGGTTCTTTGGGCATATAATACGAAGAAAAGGTTTATAACATTTCGGGACTACAGGCAATGTTCAGGAAAGGAGAGATCGTGGAAGACAGAGGGAGACGATGTTGGATGGCCTGACATCATGGTTCGACACAAGATCGACATCAGAACTGATTACATGCACCCAGCAGAGAAAGTTGTGGAGAGACATGATCGCCTACGCCGGCAAGCATGGTACTTGATTGATTGTTACATTTTTAAAGTATTGCTTCATTTATACCCAATCACTCTTTTGACTGTTTATAGTAAAATTGCATTCTGGTAATGTATATTATTTTTCTCACCCACACAGAAAATAATTGTGAATGACTGGCTTCCATCATTTCTTAACGGCAACCAGAAAACGCCAGCAACCACGAACGCACCAATAACCACGACCGTACAAACAACCACGCAGGCAACAACAACAACAGCAACCACCAGCGCATCAGCAACCATGGGCGCATCAGCAACCACGAGCGCTTCAGCAACCACAAGCGCACCAGCAGGCACGAGCGCACCAGCAAACACGGACCTGCCTCCATATAGAAGTATGAAAACTAACAAAATATAATACCACTAATATCCACTGTGGATACAATCAATGTGTATAAACATATATAAATAAAGATACTTCAATAGCCTACATTCTATTCCCATCAGTCTTATCTTATCTTAACCACATTTGCCGTGAAGCGTCGTGGGAGAGTTAGTTTCCTATCTTGTGCCAGGTGTGTTGCGCTTGACGTTGTCCGTCCATGCTTTCGCAGGGACTCTGAGATGTTATCTATCCATCGTGTTCTTGGCCTGCCTCGTGCTCTGCACCCTGAGTGTCGATTATTATAGGCACGTGATGGTAGTAAACGTGGTTCCATTCTCATTAATGGCCGAACCACTTGAATCTTTGCTTCTCGATGTACTGTATGCATGGTATAGTACCAACGATGCTTCTGATATTCTCGTTTCTCTCGTTTACCATCAGTATCGTTTTTAAATTACACTTTCATTCTCATTTACTTTCCATCATTTCTACAGTCTTCTTCTACGTACGTTCCATATCGATCACTTGTTACCCACTCTTTGTGATTTGTATGTGATCTGCGTCTAAGAGCGATTGTACGTTGTGCCAGTTATGCACCTACAAGTAGGCCAGCACATCCGATTTCTGCGATGCTTTTTATTTACCAGGGTAGTTTCCTAGGTCCTACATCATTCGCCTCTTACGACATGATTTGTAGGTCTCAGTGGTACTATTATTTCCCTTCCTTTGCGGGATCCGGCACCACACGGGCGTACACAAAATAGTAAGCTTCAGCAACAAAAGAAATCTATCTTCAATAAATTTATCCTCTTCATCTTTCTGAACCGATACATTGGCTCACAGTATTTGTTAATATGACACAAAGCCGATATACGGGTTAATTACAAAGTACATTGCAAAGTAAGTAGGTCCGGATGTCAATTAAATTACAGAGTGAAAGGGTTAATGTGTCGTTTATTTTCAGAATACAACTCTCTCCAACAGCCAGGGATCACACACGAGTTTTTAGCTGCTATGGACTTCAGACATACTATAAGTCCAGGAGCTGTCTGGAATATGAAGTAAGTTTTCAAGCTGCTACCTCTCTTCTTGTCGTATTATGAATTTATTCATTTGTCACAATTTGTTTATAATGTATGTATGGCCTTTGTCGTGTTTACAGACAGTCAATTGACAAGTGTTTTACTGTGACAACCTCTGATCATTTTCGCTTTTCTCTCTTGTCGTTCAGCTCATACATAAGCATCTTCTCAAAAGCTTTGCGCCCGTGCGCAATATCGCTTTCCACACAACTTGTCATCAGCTAGTTTTCCCCTGTGCTGGGACCTATAGAAAGGTTGAGGCCGTGCAGACATTTTTATATCTGAGCAGTGGTCTGCTCTGATGTCTCTTCCCTTCCGACAGTTCACAGAACAACATTTCTTTTGGTATGCGACAAGATTCCATTTTTCTTACATGTTCTAACCATCTCAGTCGTCCATTACTGAACATGCCTATGATGGAATTGTTTATAATGTACAATTGGGATAGTCATAATTATTTTTATAAGTGTAATTGTATACACTTCTTTCCTTTCTCTAATCATGTTTTGCCTCACGCCGTCATAATAATAAGAGATTTATAGAATGGACTCTTGCGTACATGGCGTCTTTCGCTGCCTCTGTTATCCCTTTAAGTCCGTAATTTGTTTGACATTCTGATGCATTTACTTTTCAAGGTATCTAGCCAGTATACTGGCTTTGCGTCATCTTAAGAAATACTGTCAGCCAATATATCTGCTCATAAGAGCAAAGGGTTATTTATTTAGTCCGACGTTTGCGTGGGCTACCTTTTTGCTTTGAATCCCCTCCATCTGTGCAACATTTCCTTTTTTGGAAGCTCACTGTCTGTTGGTAATCTGCTTATGAGTCAGAGCTATTTAATTGTTTGTTTCTTGATGAAGCTCAACATTGTTATTGTACTCACTTCTGTCTCGATGTATACGTTACTAAACCGGTCTCTTCTTGATACTCCCAGCATTCTACACAAATACTTCATCTCAATCGTGACTAGTTTTCTTCTCTCTATTAAATATTTGTATAGTGAGGTGTTACTACTGCAAAGAATGACAAGCAACTATAGTCACATTAGTGAATCATATGAAATGTGATTTGCAAACTGTACATTTATACAGAAATATATTCATTGAAAAGCAAACGTAGGAAAAGGGAGGTTACGTTGTTATTGTAAATAGTATAGTCTGGAAACCAAATGTTATAAGTGTTGCTAATTGCAATGTAGATTTGAAAAGTTGGTTATTATAGTCTGTCCATTAAATCGTGAGCACGTTTGAAATTGATTTTCTCGAAAACTACCTGTTGGATCTCAGTGATGTTTTGCATGCAGCCTTAGAATATCCATGACGCTAAAATAAAGCTAACCAGCAGTCCATAGATGCTACGGATTTTGCACATCGGCGAATTCCTTTGATCTTTTATGACAATTGCAAATACGGGGCTCAAATTTTAGATTTTACAGTAATACCTAGAATTTGTCCATGTCAATTATATTCATAGGTGTATCTCCATATTAACTTGATAGGTCAAGTAATTAAGTGTGTTGCCCTTTATGTGCAATCGTGAACTTGGATACAATATGCAACAGTTAGTCCTCCCTTCGGTCACCATTAGACCCCAGGGTGTCTTAACTTCACCACAAATTGTATGATAGTAGACGCATTTGGATATGGAAATGTATACGTTGCTATTTCTCAGTCTGTAATCAAAATATGATTTGTATCATCCCGAATCTGACGATTCCATGAGGTTGATAATTGTTACTGGCTGGACAAATTGTAATCCATCTCGGTGCCAGTACTCGTCTTCCTCTCGGAGCACATGTTCAACACACTTCTTCCAGAACTGCATGTCTATCATTGAGAAGGACTCACGTGTCAGAACTTCAACATCACACATTTTAAACGTCCTGTTCTGTTCGGCAACTTGCCCTTTTACTTTAGCCCAGACAAGCTCTATCGGATTGAGGTGAGCATGATATGGAGGTAGTCGCAAAGACGTGTGGCCGTATTCCGCAATGATTTTGTCAATATGAAACACCTTTGTCTTATTTGTCATCCTCACCAGGTGCAACAACTCGGGTTTCAAATATGTATCATCGAATCTGACATTTTCCTTAGCAAGCCAAGTCCTAATTTGATCTTTTGTATTTGATGCAGTTGGTACTTTGTCTTCCGCTGATACTGCGTTGTGATAGGATGCATTATCCATTACCAAGCATGATGGTCTGTTTAGAATTGGAAGTAGATCTTTCTCCATCCAGTGCCTGAAAATATGTCCATTCATTTCTGTGTGGTAGTCCCTACCGTCGGTACTTTTGATTGGAAAATAAGTCCAGCGTCATGGACAAGACCTTCTTCACTGCTTCCTGCATGTGTTAGTATAATACGCTGGCCTTTGCTGCTTGGTATTTTTCTTTTCTGTTCACCGTCTACTGATTGCCATTCTTTAGCATTGGTGTGGTGAGCATTGACCCAGGATTCGTCAAATATACAATATCATAGCCTTGCCTCCGCCGCTCACGGATCTGCCTCAGGTATTTACTTCGGGCAGCAATTAAATGTGGCTTTTCACAAATAATATTCCTGCCGCCTATAGTTTTTCTGAAGGTGAAGCCTGCGGCTCTTACAATTTTCCATAGAGTACTTTTAGAAATGTCTATGCTGCAATCTGATTGCAGTTTTAATTTCAGTTTCCTGAGAGTAACAAGTTGATTTGTCACAAACATTTTCAAGAGCTCCCGTCTTATGACATCTATGTCAAAGTCGTCAATTGTTCTTTTCCTTCCTTGCTTGACATTAGTGCACTTTGTGTCCTGTTTAATCCATCGGGAAAAGGATTCTCTATTCAGACCAAGCGCCAGTTGCGCTCGTTTCTCAGGGTTATGAATATCGCAATATAGATGACCTCTCTTAGATTCGCTACGGAAGTGTTGGTATAGTAAAACTGTAACCTTCTGCATTGTTATAAATGTGCACTTCAGACTCATTATGAATGTGATATCAATGTCAGTTTGATAAGCCAACAAATATGATACAATAGCTTCATACAAATAGCGAGATACACCTATAACTGTCTTCCCCAACTATCCTTTGGTGTCTTACAGACGGGACAGAAGTCTTAAGGATATGTTGGTACACAGTCGCCTTAAGTCCAATATCCAGATTCATTTTGGCACTGTCCAGTGTGGCCGTCGGCGTTGCAACACGTGTGCTTATGTGATACAGACGCGTACTGTATCTTTCCTTTAGGCACGTTTCTTATTGACGATGGGTTCACATGCGAGTCCCGTAATCTTATCTATGTCATTATCTGTAAGCGGTGTAACAAGGCTTATATCGGCGAGACAGGCAAGAGGCTCAGTGACCGATTCGCCCAACACTTAAGCGACATACGCCAATGCTCTGTGACCCCTGTAGCCACCATTTCAATGATACTGGCCATTTAGGAGCTCACGATGTCCAGGTCACAGCCATCGATCATGTTCCTCGGATGATCGCAGTCGATTTGCTCTGGAGAATCGGTTGATTTCTTTGTATGGTACCTTGCGACCACGCGGCTCAACGTATTACATTCTTATGCTTCTTAGTACTTTCTCTTCCCATGCTTTGTAATCTATATGGGTATATGTTGCATGTATTCAAGTTATATATTTACTAGATGTTTCATTGTTTCTTTTCCGTTCTATTTCTAGTTTTTATGTCTTTTTTATGTGTTTTTTGTGTTACATTTATTTCGTTATTCGTTTTTATTCCAGATTTTCCTTAGATGCGTTTGTATTTGGTCGTCCATTTGTGTTTCATTTTAATTTGTCACTCCTGTTTGTTCGTTTGCTTGATAAAGGCCTTGTTGGTCGAAACGTTGCTGTATTTTGTCATTGTTTTTGTAATTTGTAAAACTACAGTACTTTGTAATTACGTGTTTTGCCAATCAAATAGTTTTACTGCAGTTCCATATATATATACCTATAACTATACAACGGTATCCCAATTATAACGTCATTTGCTTTCCGCTTTCAAAGTCGACTGGGTTAGGTGCACGGGAATTCCCGTGAAATTGTTGTTTACTCACGATATTTCAATGTTACCATAATGTATTTTTAGAACAACGCGTCTGTGTACCGTAGATCTGTTACTATTGTGTACAATCCGGTGAGGTTGATTTTAATATAACCTGAAGAAGAAATATTTCAAACTACATCAAATTTTCTTGGAAAAAATATTTCTCTAGCGTCATGGATATTCTAAGGCTGCTTGCAATAAATTACTGAGATCCAACAGGTAGTTTTCGAGAAAAATCAATTTCAAACGTGCTCACGAATTAATGGACAGACTATAGTTATTGGTTCATGAACTGACGTCACAGCATGCGAGCAGATTTATAGATTCTCAATTACCTCCAACAGATGCCGAAGGTATGCATAATAATGACATATATGGCTTGCTGATTAAACACATTCCTTTCTCTGCCCCTCCGGCATCCAGTTCTACTTGTACAGTGTGTATTTCTAAACTCCTTAAATCTCTGGATTGATTCAATGTCATGTTTAGTGTCCTCAGTAGGTCGCCAAGTAGGTCGCATATGGGCCCAAGAACATCCATCCTAAACTCCCCAAAAAAAAAGATGTTTTCGATGCAAGCATGTCAGCTCTCTGGTTGCCGCAATACCAGCATGCACAGGACAGTAGATCCTCGTAGGTCTCTGGGGGTTTGAAACCTCTATAGACGAAATCAACTCATACTGCAACACAGTTTGCTAATTTAAACATGGGTGCAAAATGTGTGTAAAGACTATAAGATATATAGGAAGACTATATCTAAAAGTTCCCGCTCCCGTGGATTTTTACGAACGGTTTAAAATAGACTTCACCGTTCAGAAAGCAATGGCGAACTACTGAACGTATAAAATGTGCATAGAAAATCAACGACTCGTTTACTGTAGTTGATGGGACGTCCTGTAAGGATATACTCCAATTCTCAATTCAATATTTAAAAGGCTGAATGACGAAGTACTAAACGTGTGACCAAACAATCTTCTTCTTTTGTCAGCACACTGTTCATCATCATTGGCCTCTTTGTCTCAGGAGACAATAGGTGTTGCGTCACGTAGTATGTTCTGTGCTGAATCACAACGTTTCATGTGGCTGTAATGGCCTATTCTGGAGTGGCAATCCTTGCCACAGTTGCTGCAGGTAAAAAAGTATGGCCAGCAATGGCGGAATGTGGGAGTGCCATTCAGAGTCAGAACTGTTTGATTCTGAATACGACTTTGCTAGCGCATTTTTGCCATGTTTGGTTGGGTATTTTCCGGTTTCGTTTGCCGAGCTACTGAGTTAGTGCTTGAGCAACGCTGCGAGCTACGACTGTTACATGGAATGCTTTTGCTGTGTCAACCGTGCGTTTGTTGTGTGTATTCAGAAAATGGCGGACAGCGGTTATGACGAACAAGCTCAATCTGCTGTATGCAGTTATATTGCGAGTGCAGAAAGCTGGATTTTGTCATGATTTATGTTCCCTTCGACAAGAATTGCAATTCAAGTGCTGAACAGTTTTGTGTTGCTACATTAGTGACGGCCATATGCATTTTATGCGGTGCAGGTTGTTTTTGTGGCGGTACGCGGCTGTTTCATTCTGGAATTAGTTCACACAGGAAACATTTCACAGTTGTTAGCATTTCGTGTGATTTTCATTGGCACAGGAACGGAGCAATTATGGGGTGACCCGTTGCAGTGAAGTTGGAACCGTGCTTATGAACTATGAACTAAATGTGTAACCAAACAATCTTCTTCGTTTGTCAGCACACTGTTAGCACAATTCTGAGCTCAATGACCGATTCGCCCAACACTTGCTCGACATACGCCAATGCTCTGTGACTCCTGTAGCCACCCATTTCAATGATACTGCCCATTTAGGAGCTCACGATGTCCAGGTCACAGCCATCCGATCGTGTTCCTCGGATGATCGCAGTCGATTTGCTCTGGAGAATCGGTTGATTTCTTTGTATGGTACCTTGCGACCACATGGGCTCAACGTATTACATTCCTATGCTTCTTAGTACTTTCTCTTCCCATGCCTTGTAACCTATATGGGTATATGTTGCATGTATTCAAGTTATATATTTACTAGATTTTTCATTGTTTCTCTTCCGTTCTATTTCTAATTTTTATGTGTGTTTTTGTGTTACATTTATTTCGTTATTCGTTTTTATTCCCAGATTTTCGATTTTATTGCTAGATTTTCATTAGAAACGTTTGTTTTTGGTCGTCCATTTTTTTTTAATTTGTCACTCCTGTTGTTCGTTTGCTTGATAAAGGCCTTGTTGGTCGAAACGTTGCTGTGTTTTGTCATTGTTTTGTAATTTGTAAAACTACAGTACTTTGTGATTACGTGGAAAGCTTCATAGGCAGTTTGGTCTGTTTGCATTCTTACTAAGTGGTTTGAAGTGACTTACAGACTAAACTATAAGTGTATTTAAAGGATTTGACCAAGAAATGTTAAGTTTGTGACAAAATGTTAAGTGACATTGTAAGACTAGATCACAAATTCGTAATTTTGTAGATAAGAGGGTAAGTGTGCTTGTAGGACTTAACCAAGAAGTGCGAAATGTGTGACTAACAGTGACATGTTTTTGAAAGGGATGATCATGAAGTGTTGAACTGTATGATTAAAGATTAAGATTAAGTGTGTTGAAATGTTGGATCGTTGGGTAAAAAACATTGGGACTAAATGTTTAGTATCTGTACATAAAATCTTCTTCTTCTTCGATCGCTCCATATCGACCACTTGTTAACCACTCTGTGTGATTTGTATGTTATCTGAGCCTAAGAGCGATTGTCTGTTGTGCAACTTATACGTCTACAAATAGACCAGCACATCCGATTTCTGCGATGCTTTTTATTTACTAGGTAGCTTCCCTAAGTCCAACATCACAGCCGCCTCTTATGACATGCCTTGTAGGTCGCAATGGTACTATTCGTTGCTTCCCTTGCGGACCCCGGTACCAGAAAATGAGGTTTAAACAAAAGTAGCTAATAAAATTGATCTAACTTCGTATATGAAGTACCACAACATCCAATATCACAGATGCGGCCAAAAACCATTAGTGTATTGGAAGAGCAGTAAGATTGTATCACCAATTATTTATATAATTAATGTAATGTCTATTAAAGCCAGTTATACATGAATACTAGCCCTTTAGCTCCTAAGGACGTATATAGACGTTTTCCCCATTCACTACTAAAGGCGCGTTAACACGTCTGTTATTATCCTTCCTCTTTTGGGATAAAGAAGTGTTAACACGTTATACATTTCTACTGTCACTGCTATATGTTTACATTCTCGTTTGTGACCTAGAAATAAAGAGTAGTTATTTTTAGATCCGTCTTCGGAAAGTACGTAGCAGCGAAAGGGCTAGATCTGAAATGTATATATCATCATCAAGGTGCGTATCCTTTATAGGACGTTGCTCTCTTTGCAGCAAATCTGAAATTCACTCTGTCTCTAGCCAGTTCACCCACTTCGTCGATGGTCATATTCATGGTTTCTTTAATATCTTGTAGCCATCTTCTTCTTGATCTGTCTCTGCTTCTGCGCCTTGGGACCCTGCCCTCTAGTATTGTTCTTTCCAAGCCATGGTGACGCTTGATGTGACCAAAGTTTGTAATTTCTCTGTATCGCCCGCGTGCCCAGCGTGTTCGTAGCGCGTTGGACTACGTGTGACTAGTCCTCTGCAAATGCGGATTCAACTTCGCGGACTGGCAGAAAAGCTACAGGTTCCCCAGATTGACGGTGTTCGTGGCACCGAGCCGAAGGATTACGATGTCCATGACACCGAGCCGAAGAGCTTTCAGCTCAAGTGCTTCTGGATCGAAAAAAATATAAAAATTCTCTATAGTATGTTATTTATCAGCCAATTCTCTTTAACATTTAGTTCTTTCAGGACATCAGTGTTCTTTCTTTTTCTGTCCATTGTATTCGTAGGATCTTTCTGTAGCATTTAGTTTCGAAGGACTGGATTTTCGTTCTTGTTTTTGTGTAATAGTCCATGATTCACAACCATAAGTAACTACTGGGAAAATGCATGCTCTCAATATTTTTAATTTTAATATTTTGCTGGTGCTTTGCCACATGTTCTTCATTGTGTTTAACTTCTTGATTGCTATTGCCAATCTTCTTGAGATCTCTTTGGAGTAGTCACCGTTATTGATAATTATTGAGCCCAGATATTCGTAGCTCTCTCACGTTGAGTTCTTCATTGTTTATTTGGATGTTAGGTGAACCTTTTGCTTTGTCAGTTGACATGATTTTTTTTTTTGTGTATTCAAATATAGATGTTGGTCTTCACTATGTTTCTTGCGTCAGATCAATGATTAGATTTCAAAGCCTTCTTTTGCTGGTGGATATTATACTCGTATACGTCTTACGTATTTTAAGCTCTGGTATGGATTTGCCGCCTATAGTGATAGGGTCGTAATTCACATAGTTGGCATTGTCTTTTACATTCCTCATGATGTTCTCCGCATATATGTTGAATAAGTAATATATATATATATTTCAAATATATCGAGCCTATGTAATAAACTTTTTAACTATATGGCTTGGAAACATGGACAGCCTACTCAGGGCACGATAAAAGACTTAACATCGTTCACCTTCGATGCCTTCGCAAGATTATGAACATCAGTTGGTACAACAGGATAACCAACTCTAAAGTACTGAAACTTGCAAGCTTGGCTTCCATCATGGACATGCTCGCCAGTAGAAGGCTGAGATGGCTAGGGCATGTGAGAAGAATGGGCAAATGTCGCATACCCCAACAAATGTTTTTCTGTGAACTTTCGGAGAGTAAGAAGCACCAAGGCACTCCACTGCTCAAATATAAGCATGTCTGCAATTCTTCAATGAAGAACTTTTCTATCAGTCCCAGTAAATGGGTAAAACTAGCTGACGCCAGAGTTGTGTAGAAATCGACACTGCTCTAACACTGAAACGAACTTTACTGAGGGAGACGATAAATTTCGGATTCAATTCCATCGAAGAGGAGGTAGAGTGGTGTAGAGAAATTGCTTGCAACATAACACTATGTAACGTATAACTGTAGGAAAAGAATAGCTAAACACGTAAACACAAAGTACTACAGTTTTACAAAATACATAAACAGTGACGATAAACAGCAACGTTTCGACCAAAAGGCCTTTATCAAGCAAACAACACAACAAGAATGACGAATTTCGAGGAACACTACAAATGGACGATTACATGTGGAAACATAAACCTATCTAATGAAAAGAATACAGTAATAACAATTTAACAACAGGAAATTGACATTTATTAACGGTATCTCGTATATCATGATACGCATATTTCATATCAAAACTACAGTTTTTCAATACGTGAATGCAAAACGCTGTATGAGGTGATATATCCATTTATCATTTTATTTTGATGAACATTTAAATTTCTTACACAGCGATAAGCATTTTACAGGTGTGTTTCATAATCTTTGAGAATATTTCTCATGTTTGATTCTAAAAGGCTCATATTGTCATAGAAATATTTATGTTTAGGTTCGTTGCCGTTAATGTGCCATAAAATTATACCATTGGAATCGAAAAATAGAAACCTAGGCACATAGGCTCCGTCAGGCTCAAATTGAGGAGTTCGAGGTACCTCGTTCGGTTCCAGGTTGACCATTGCAAAATATTGACTTAGTTGTTGAATGCCTTTGTGTGCTGCGAATAATGGCTTCACACGGGCACAAACTGGACATCCAGTTTTGTGAACTATAGCCATCATTGGTTTGTTATTGATCTGCGAATCCTCCATAGCTTCATCCAGAGGTAGCCATCTTATAGAAGAACCCCATCCTGTAGAATAGAATAGAATTATAATAGTAGTCATTCTTCGCAGTGGACGATAACGGCAGTTTCATTACTATTTAATAGCAACAAGAGAAAACTAATGACAGCTTACAAAGTGCATTAGAACAAGCATAAACAAGGCCATAGATCACTACATCCCCCCGCCCAACACTTCTATAAAGAAGTAAATGATGTAGGAGAAGAAGAAGAGTTCGTTAAACAAAGAAAAAAAGAACGTTGTCAGAAATAAGTTTTAAAATCGACACTGAAGAAAAAACTTTCTATAATTAACCTCATTAACACATTAACTATCAAATATCGCAGCCGTCACCGTTTGTCAATCTCACGTGTCCATGTCCTGCAGATTGCGCCATATGTATTGTAGTTACTTTATCTTTAACTATACATAAGCGCAATCTGAAAATACGCTTCATGCCCAGTATATTTATTTTTATCATGATCTCCTCCCTGTCACTCTAACTTATTTTACATCCGGACGCTTTACTTCGATGCCCGTGACTTATTTGACATCCGGACGCTTACTCGATGCCCGTAACTATTTGACATCCGACTGCTTTACAGATGCCCGTGGTATGGAGCTCACAAGGAAACAAAGAATAGTGCCACTGATTACAAGGCAGTCAAGAGGACTGATGAGGACATGAAGCTACTAGTATAAACAGCATACGAAATCGGGTGCCAGTTGTTAACCACTCTTTGTGATTTGTATGTGATCTGAGCCTAAGAGCGATTGTACGTTGTGTCAGTTATACGCCTACAAGTAGGCCTGCACATCCGATTTCTGCAACGTTTTTTTATTTACTAGGTACCCTCCTAGGCCCCTACCTCAGTCGCCTCTTACGACATGCCTGTAGGTCGCAGTGTTATTATTCGTTGCTCCCCTTAAGGACTTCGGTAACACACGAGCGTCATCATGTTAATATATCTAATCCCTTTACCGTAGTAAACATAAATATTCAGTATCATAACAACAATCAGCCTCATAATGGAAAAATGGTGATGTCCAGAGCTTTGAACTGGCTCGGTACACAGCTCATAAACATGCATGTATTCTAAGTGACTCAATGAAGATGTTTAGTAAAATCCAGTTTGGCTACAAACGACATGAATGGATCGACAGATTTACATAATTGCATATGATCTATATAACACTTATTTTGGTTCCCGGTCATGCGAATGGGAAGGGGAATAAGCGAGCAGATTCTCTGGCTGACGCAGCAGAATCGATGAAGGATAGACAATAGTAGGTCAAACATCATCATTGCCTCAAAGACATTTAAGACAAGCAGATCGAATCGATGATTTTGTTACAGTCGCACATGAATCCGCATCCATCAGTTTCAGTTTCAGTTTGGAATATCTTCATTGCACTCCGGACATGTCCATAGGTGCTCCGATCTCCTTCGCAATATCTCCATCAGCGTCCAGCGACTGACCGTACTAGTTCTATTTTGATTGATGAGCCTACTCGTATACCTGTTGTACCGTTCTTTTCTTGCCACACCAATCTTCAAACCCAGTTCTCGCAATCTAGTAGTTGATGTGGATTGGTTTAGATGAAGGTCTTCTCTGCGGCCACGCTCTATGAGGGCGTTCACGGTGTCAGCTCTGTCCATTGACTGGCCGTCTGATATAGCGGCAGAGCCAGCCAGCCTGTCTGCTCTCTCATTGCCAACGACACCCATGTGCCCCGGAACAAAGACAAGTGTAATTCTGCAAATTGTTGACGCCTGCAGTGATTCAGTCCATTGCCTGCGCACCGAACCGGCCTCCACCTTTGGGATCATACTCAATGAGTCACTCAAAATGCACGCATGAGTGTAGTTTTGTGACTCTAGCATCCATATCCAGAGGGAGTGAGATGAGACGCAAATCAGGAACTGCCAGGCACGTTTCTAGTGGTACAAGACGTTTGATTAATGAACATAGAACTAGAATGGTCAGTTAGTCTTACGCTGATGGAAATGTTGAGAAGGAGAACTGAGAACATATTGACCTATGAACCTGTCCTGAGTACAGTGATGATGATGATCACTAACCAATAATTCAATATATGTAACGAACCCGTCTTACCTCTAGCAAGTTCTTCTCCTGCATATACTACACCTAACACATGAGTAACTCCCATTCCAATAAAACGTGTTAAAATCATTTTCAGTCTTATTCCTGAATTCTTTTTCTATAGAATCCTTATCAAATGTTTGTATATACCATTGGTGGTCGTTCAAGTTTGGTGCATAATTGTTTATAACTTCAAAGTGATATCATCACACTTATTACATTTTTAGAAAGAGTGCGACTTATGATGCATCATTTTTGGAATCCAAAATTAATTGAAATGCGTAACTTTTCAAGCTTTTCTTAACATTATTCTTTTTATACAATTTTTACAAACGCCAGTATGCGAAACTTGAACTAAATGGACAAACTCTGAGAACAGAAGATACTCTGAGAACTCTGAGAACAGAAGATACTTTAGTTAATTAGTTACCTCATTGTTGATTTGAGGATCATTTTCATCGCATATCGAAGACGTCCATAATTGATCCGATCTTCTTCTACGCATTGTTAAAGTCGAACTGGATGCCCGAGAGGCAGAGTGAGAGGTGTGTTTAATCTGCGGGCCACAGGAACCATCAGTATGCATACTCTTCGATATCTGTTGGGGAGACTGAGCACCTATGGGTCTGCCTGGAGTGCAATGACGTCAGTTTAGTAACCAATAACCAATCTTCTACGCATGTCTTCTTTCAGTGTGTTTAGACTTTAGATAAACGATTTCAATTATGTGCTGGTTGATGTATCTGCTGGGGGTTTCTCGAATTGTTTTCCAGTCTTGCTGCACCTATCCATAAGCATAACTTGCGCAATCGAGATAGTGAATATCCTTTATCCTCTTCGTCGAAATCTTAGGAGTGTATGTTTTCACTCAGTGTATTGATATTGATGATGTTGATTTTATTTATTAAATTGCCAAATCTCGATCTCAGCATTGTTCGCACCATGTCATTCCAGGAATCTCTCATTGCCCATCATCCAAGAATGGCATCACATTAAGTCTCCGCATGCCATGAAACAAACACATAAGGAACACATAACTAAAGGCATAACTTTGAATATCATATTCTGTGTGTTGTGTATCGTATACAAAGTGAACGTCTTCACTTTTGATGTAGCCTTTGCTTGATAAAGACCTTTTTGACCGAAAATTTGCTGTGTATTATTATTGTTTTCTACTTTGTAAAATTACAGTACTTTGGTTTTATGTGTTTTGGTAGTGGATGACCGAAACGACGGTGGCAACCGGACATAAAATAAACTATCAGTATCACGATAGAGAAGGTGAAAGAACTGTTTAGAGATTAAGTGTATTCCAGGCTAATCTTTGTCAACTCCTAACGTTTTCCTTCAAATTTAATGTTATCGCTGTTCTTCTCTTGTGCGTTACCCTCAATATTTTCATCCTTGCTGTTTTTAACATTAACAGGGCACAAACGTTAAGACAAAAAAGAAGTGCGCAACTTTTCAGAGCTATATAAGCGCATGTGCACACTTGCACTGAACACAAACGGTATTTTATGTTATAAAGAAACAGCTGGTCAAATGGCGAATTTTGTGCTCGCCGGCCTAAATTACCTTTTTGGAACACCTATGAGTCTCACAGATAACAGAATGGGTTTTGGTGAAGGAGAGTCCATAAAAACACAAAAGTCAAGAGGTAACATTGTTGTATATTGTAACACAATATCGTATTCTGTGAAATTATACTGACTATAGCATCTAAGAATTAGAATAGGTTCTATGAATTATTATTTGCCAGGCTATACAGTACACTAATACAGGAGAAGCGGATTTTTCACTTATTAAGTAGATGATAATCTTTTATAATGCTTCCCAACAATTTTATATTAGTAGATTTAGTGTATGTCTCCTTTTAAATTTGCATTTTTCTTAAATATCTTTTTGTCATCATTTCACCTTCAAAGTCAACGGCCACGATGTCTTGCAGATACTAAATAATTTTATGTGTAAAATTTCAACTATCTTTTTCTTATACTTAATTTCACATTCTTTTAAAAATAGAATTTGATTTTTCTTGTCCGGTTTCCAAAGCAAGACATTATAAATCAATTTTTTTTTAAATTCAACATTTATAACGTCTTTCTGTGATGGTTGACCTTGAAGACATTTTGTTACGTTAAAGATTTGATAATTTTTTTTTTTTTTTATCTCACTTTACTAGTTTAGATTCTTTTGCAACAGTATTTTGTAATGCATTTGCTACTTTCTTATTTGGCAAAATATGTCTTAGTCGAAATATTGACAGGTCCTTCTTTTTGTACATTTGGTAGAAATGTTTTGTCATTTTAAAATATTTATTCAGTATTGAGTTTCATCGCAGTTTTCTTTTATAATTTGTTGAACACGGCTGTTTAGATATTGCTCGCTAAGGTTTTTTTTAATTTTTGTATATATCCTTTTTTCGCCCGTGTGGTGCCGGGGCCCGTAAGGGAAGCAAAGAATAGTACGACTGCGACCTACAAGACATGTCGCAAGAGGCGATTGATGCAGGACCTAGGAAGTTACCTAGTAAATAAAAAGCATCGCAGTAATCGGATGTGCTGATCTACTTGTTAACGTACAATCACTCTTATGCTCAGATCGCATACAAATCATACAAAGTGGTTAACAAATGGCCAGTTTGGAGCATTCAAAAAAGAAGAATATACTCGTTGTGTCCCATTTGACATATATGGCTTCCACAAGTGATTCCCATTGCTGTCATTATGCCGCCTTTCTACCAATTGCTTCCCTTGTCAGACCTCAATCTTTCAAACTCTCTTTTCATAGTTCTTCTCTGTTTCTTTCTGAAGTTCGTGTCTTCTTTTCCCAACCGCAGTCCATCAAAGTGTGTGTCTATCCAATGTCCTTACTGACATACAACATACATGATTAATCCACCTCCAAATTTGCCTTCCAATGATGGTCTCTTGCGATGCACAGTTATTTTTTAATTTACTGCTGCCATATAGATTGAATATTTAGAGAACCGCAGTAGCCTGTAACTTGTAGCAGCATCACAATGGAGATCAAAGCGGTAACCATGACTGTGAAGTAGTTGAGTACACATTAATTCACACATGCATGTATATTGAGTGACTCAATAAATTTGCTCAAGAAAATTCAGATTGCCTGTAAAAGGCATGAATGGGAAGTGGATTTGACTAACATAAGAAGCTCAAAGAATGCAAAACAAGCATATGATGTTCATAACACCCATAATCATAGAATGAACCTCCACTTTTTTTTTTCTAAACTTTATATAAGCAGAGACATTGCTGTTCTAATTTGGATTTGTTTTATTTGGAAGGGTTATATTGCAAGAGCCATATCTACAAAACCAATTAGGTTGGACATTTTTGGGTTGTTCATGCTTTAGTTATTGCTGATATGTACATCATATTCTGGTTTAAGGATCCCATTGCTGTACAACTGTTTGCTTTACTTTCCATGTTTTCACACTATTCATTCATCATCATCAAGGTGCGTATCCTTTATAGGACGTTGCTCTCTTTGCAGCTCATCTGAAATTCACTCTGTCTCTTGCCAGTTCACCCACTTCGTCGATGGTCATGTTCATGGTTTCTTTAATATCTGGTAGCCATCATCTTCATGGTCTGCCTCTGCGTCCTGGGACCCTGCCCTCTAGTATTGTTTTTTTCAGGCCATCGAGACGCTTGATGTGACCAAAGTATGTAATTTTTCTGTATAGTATGTTGTTTATCAGCCAATTCTCTTTAACATTTAGTTCTTTCAGGACATCAGTGTTCTTTCTTTTTTCTGTCCATGGTATTCGTAGGATCTTTCTGTAGCATTTATTCACTATTCATTAGGGGAAACAAACACAAGTGACCGACATTCATTTTAATATTGATAATGTGTTATGTATCATTTGAAATCATTAAAAATCATCTAGTTTAATTCTGTTGAAATATAACCAAGAGATTATTCATTGCCATAATTGTTTAATATTATTCAATTCAGGATGGGGTGAAAAAATCGAATGGTTGAACCTGGCCGATGGTTTTGTGAAAGCAAAGAATGAAAATATACCCGTCATGGTAGTCATCCACAAAATGACCTGCAGTGCGTGTGTATACCAGAAAGCATGGTTCTCTAGAAGCAAAAAGGTCGAGTCTCTCAGCAAGAACATGGTTATGGTAAATCTTGAGGTTCATGAGGTGCCAAGTCTTCCTGAGTATACTCCTGACGGTGCTTATGTGCCCAGGATTCTGTTCTTCTCTCCCAACGGAAAATTCATGCCAGATGTAAAAATGACTTACAATCCGCAATACAAATATAACTACCCAGGAGAGATTGATCTTACAAACACTATGAAAACTGTGATTGACAAGTTTCGAAAACCTTGAATACTTTTAGAAAGTTATATTTTGCGGTATTAGTAATTACTCATGAATCTAAATGAGTATTCCATAGGAGACAGCTGTTTCAAAGATTTCTCATTAACTGCAGAAAATAAGTTACATTGCCGAGATAGAACTGTTTATCTCTGGATAAATCAAATAATGTGCTTCAAACTTACATTGCGCTGTGCATTTACTGTAAAAAGTAGTGTGTTTCTAAGTACTTGTGAATGAACTAACAAAATATCAATTTGTTAATATTTTGTAAGTCCTGCTACATCATAAAGTGTGAACAGGAAATTGATATCCTATTTTCCTCTTCTTTCATGCGTATCTTGCTGATACATGTTTATATTACAGCCAGGAATTAAATTGAACGTGGGATAAAAGTAAAAGATAAAATTGTATGTGCAGAGTTAAAATTAGCACTGCGTTGTTTTATCTTTTATCTTTACTTCAGCCCTTTTATGTCATTTGCAACAGAAAAAACAAACAAACAAAACTGCCAGTTTTATTTTGAAATGATGAAACACTGTCTCATTAACATCTAATATTGTAACAACAATAACAGCTGCTGTATTACTTTTGGCATGCAGAATATTAACCCGAGTTACAAAATGAGACATCTACAGTAACGAAAGTAGTGACATCAGACTGAATGAACATTTTAAATGACAGAAACAGCAACTGTTACTAATAATTGCTTATATAAAATTTCTGAAGACTATGGCAATAAAGAAGATTACGAAACAATTTAAACTTTGTTCTCAAGTATTTCTGTTATTTTACGTTCATAATTTTTATAATTTCATAATTCTTGTTAGTACCGTTAATGTAGCTTTGGTTTAATTCTCATCATCATCAAATAGCTTATCCTGAGTTGAACTTTGCCACCCCAACAGTCCTTCGAAATTTCTCTCTCTAATAGGCCAGATGTCCAGCATCTTCAGCCGTCATGTTCAAACCATCAGTTACATACTTAATCCATCTTCTACGTGGTGGTCTTCCTCTTCTTCTCTTTGCCGTTAGGCCTCCTTCCACGATGGTCTTCCCCAGGCCTTTGTGTCTTTTATATGTCCAAAATACCTCAATTTCATCTTTCTTATTTGTAGCATCAGCCAGTTTTCTTTGATTTTGAGTTCTTTCTGTATAGATCTATTTGTTTAATTCTACATATCTAGATATATATTTCTTATTCGACATCAAATCTTGCTCGTAATCTTTTCATTTGGTTTGAATTTGATGATGCGAATGTGGTGCGCAACATTTGTCTGTTCTACACCAAACTAAGTCATCCGCCTAACTGTGCCATATCACCCATTTTGGAAAATTATAACCGATTTTAAAATTAGATTCGGGTTATTTTGTTTAATGTTTTTTTCCTGGTTCTTTATTAATTTTTTTTGGGGGTGAAGATAACACATTCTTAACGTGAAAAACAACTGTAAAAAGCAGGCTATTAACCGTGTTCAGCCTTGTGGAATACATTTTTTAGTTGTAATATATAATATTTTTGGTGTGTTATGAATGATAAATTCAAGGATATTCCAAAAATATATATTTCATTCCAACTTCATGACATGGGACTACTCAAGAGTAGTGTTTGCTTTTCAGTAGTTTTTGTTATTACAGCTTTTTCGACAATAACTTTGGGTTTCACTTTTTTCTTTTTCCTGTTTCCATTTACTTACTTTTCTGGATTGTATTTGATTTTGGAATTTCAAAAATGGTCTTTTAAAATGAATTTTATATAGTTATACATAAGGCAAAACTGTGGTGATGTGTGTTCGAATTGTTTACCATTCTTCCTGATATGCTGCAATCTTAAAATGTGTCATAATTGGTATCTTCCCTAGTGTAGACAGTGTAAAAGTATAGCAATTGCCTTTTTTTATATTTCCATACATCTTAAAAACACTGTCTTTCAGTGAATGTGGATAGTATCGCAGAAATTACATCTTAAAATGAGCTTGATTTCACATATCGCAATGAGCTATTTTAATCAAAAGTACTTTAAACGACTGGTATAGACTATCAAGTACTATACAAATATCTTGGATTTTACGTTTAGAAGTATGGTCATCTCCATGCTTTGTTTTCCATGTAACGAAACGAATATTGCAACATCATCACCCATACCCTTTCATTGAATTAATTTTAAACTAGAACTAAACTATAAATTTCCTTGCAAAAAGGGCTGAATCAATTGACTCCAATGATTTTTTGGAGTCAATTTTATGCGGGGTATTTTTCTTAGTTAGTAAAAAAGACAATATGTTTACATTGGCTGTTACAGGAAGGACTAGTGTTATTGTCTAAAAATAAGCATTAAATGTAAATGCTATACCGATGACAGCAGTAAACAGAGTGGTTCTTCAGAACAATGTAAACTTCCTACACATTGTACTTTTCAACAAGACAGTAATCAAGAGTGCCTACCATGACACATCAAACTCCGTACGAAGAGACTCATAGTCACCCTCCGTGTTGGTTTTACGAAGCACAAAGAACCATGCGACATCATCATCCATATTCGTTCTCATTAAATACACTTTAACTACAATTACAATATAAATGTATGTGCAAAAATGGTTAGAAACATTATAAGAAATTAACGTTTTTCTCGTTGTCAGCTCTATTTGGTTTGCTCCACAGTTAGTTACAATGGCAATTGGTTCATACTCAATCCCACAGAAATCTAGCGAGACACATCAAACTCCCAACCAAAGTTGTAACTAAATATGCACAAAGAAAAGTAGTACGTCATGACAAACGAGACTATGGATATTACCAGATTCAAGTTTAATTTACTACTCTTGGGCGAATGGTGATATTGGAAAACACATACCGTTAAATTTTGACTGATTCTGAAAACACAACTTATGGTTAATCTGTTTATTAATACTCATGCATCGTGCATGGTTGAAAAGTTGGTGAACATTGCAATGCTATTAGGTTATTGGTTATTAGTTATATGAGGACTATCATAATAGCACTCCGGACACGTCGATAGTTGCTCCGATTTCCGCCTCAACAAATCCAGCAGTGTCCAGAGGTCCAACACGCCAGATCGATGTTGATTAATCATTTCTGCTTTATCCTGACACAGTTTATGTCAGCAAGTTATCTTTTACCAGAGACTATCTCCAGTTGGTGAGTGTCTGTAGCTCAAATGGTAGTTTAGCTCGATCATGAACCCAAGCGTACCTGGTTCAAACTCCACGGTGGACAAGTTTGGAAGCAATTTTGTTTCCATAGGATTTTTACAAAAGATAAAAATAGACCTCCCCGTTCAAAAAGCAATGCAAACTACTGAACGTATAAGTGGTGTCTAGAAAATCAACAACTCGTGTACTGTGGTTGATGGCTACGTCCTTTGGGATATGCCACGATTTTCATTTCATCTCCAGCTGAATATGCTTCTGACGAGCTCCCCGAATCTCGTGTTTTTATGTCAAAATTTTTAACTTCACGCTTGCATCTGGGCTTCCCCAGTGCTGCAAAGAGAGCAACGTCCTATAAAGGATACGCACCTTGATGATGATGATATATATATATATATATATATATATATATATATATACTTTACCTTAAATACAAATTGTGTACGTGCTTTTTAAGTTGGTATTGAGGACCTGATTAGTGACTTTTTATCGTGCGAGAGTGTTTGATTTGGTGTTTTCATGTCTGCGTGGTTGATGTGAGCGTGGCTGAAATTATCTATTCCTTTTCTGACATATGACGATTATTCAATAGGGAGCAGTGCCAGCTCAGCAACACACCTGGTCGTGATATTGATGACAAAACAACAGAAGTGAAATCTCTAAGGCTATGCAACAATTTCTGGGACCCACAGGTCTGTATATTATTTTGTACTTTTTGATTCATCATTAAATAGTTTGTCCTGAACAGAACTTTGTCACATCAACAATCATCCAGAATTGCTTTCTTCCATAGGCCAGATAGCCTACCTCTGCAGCCGTCATGTTCAAGTCATCAGTTACATCCTGAACATCTTCTCCGTGGTCTTCCTTTTCTTCACTTTGTCGGTATACCTACTTCCATGATTGTCTTCTCCATTCCTTCATTTCTTTTTATATGTCCAAAATATATCAACTTTCTCTTTCTTATTTATAGCATCAGCCAGTTTTCGTTGACTTTGAGATCTTTCTGTATATAGATCTATTTATAAACTTCTTGTTCACAAACTGCAAATTTGATTCATTTTAGATCCGTTATTTATAATTGTGTTTATTGCACCTTTTCTTAAAACAAACTTGGGGATGGGGGTATGGGAGATATTTTGAAGCCAGATATCGTACATTCGATGTCACTTCATTCATGGAAACACATTTTCACTGATGACTTTCAGCAGATATTTTTCCAAAATATCGGTGACACTGCACTTTCTCCGTAGCTCATGCTGTTGTCTTATATTTGAGTTTATCTACCCAGAAATATATTTATAGCTTGGTTGACTGCTCCTGGTTAAAGTAAGTTTAGGATGAGTCGGGGTGAGAGGCAACCTCTTTTAGCATTGCAATAATACATGCAGTGGCGGCTCGTGATCCTTTTTGTTGGTGGGGCCAGACACAAATTTTCAGAAAAATCATGGTTTTGTGTTAGGTTATATTTTAATTTATTAAATAATAAATACACGTTATACATTTTATTGGGGGACCCGGCCCCACTGGCCCTTAATTGCGAGCCGCCACTGAATACATGTAGACCTTATAACTGCATTGAAAGATTGTGTTGTTTGGTACTTTCTTGGACTAGTTTTGCTACAGTGTATATTGAATTTGAAAATTACAAGAATACATCTATAAAGTAATGAGATATGTAAATAAAGCCCTTATTTTGGCATATTTATGTAAGCCTGTTTTGTTGTCAATACTGCAAGGGGAGTAAAGAATAGTAACACGGCGACCTACAAAGCATGTCGTAAGAGGCGACTGAGGTAGTGGCATAGGGAGGCTACATTAGTAAATAAAAAACATCGCAGAAATCGGATGTGCTGACCATCTTGTAGGCGCATAACTGGCACAACGTACAATCGATCTTAGGCTCAGATTACATACAAATCACAAAGATTGGTGAACAAGTGGTCGATGGGAAGCGTTCGAGGAAGAAGAATCTATATACTAGTATACATTAATGGGAAAATGGGAGAGGTGGGTGGCATCAAGAGGTAGACAAATAGTTCATGTCAGAATGTGTCGCCATGGTAAAAGGCAAAACATGTTTTTGGAGTTTCTGTACCACCCTTCTTCAATATGGAGATGGTTAAATATTTCGATCATATTTATTACAGTCCTCATTATGATTTTTCTGGCTCAAATGGGGATGTAACTTATATGTTACTTTCTCACGCGTCAGCTCTAATCACGACCGACTCTATAATGGCCACAGCGCAGGCGGCCATATTGCCATAATATGTCATACGCTGAGGGGTGTATTCTCGCAGACTAACTATTGTCCGTTACTATTTGAAACGTTGATCTAGACAATACATCTTGCAGATGTTAGAAATTTGTTGTGGGATGCATGTGTGTATTACAGAAAATGTTTTCTGATGAGTAGCTATAGTGTTAATCTCACATATTGTTTTAGTTTAATTTTATACAGAATACTTAAAGTAATTTATGATTACTAATGTATTTACATCAGCTTATGGTAGTCTCTTATCAATAATCCATGAATAAGTAAGTCACAATTTTGCACTTTTGATAATAGAGTCGGTCGGGCGCTAATGGTCAGACCTCTGTAGTTGTAAAGAAGCCAGTATGATACTAGCAAGACCTGAGGATAGATTACCAACGTGTGCAGGTTTATGAAAACTGATACCCAAAGTAAAGGTGCAGTGTCTCACGATGTAATGATCCTCTTTGTCTTGAACATTTGGACACATGCCTAGAGTATAACAGAACTCGGCATGACCAGAAGGCAGTTTGGTGGCAGGGAATTAGCAAAGTGAACCCTACTTTGGTTGCTGTTTCATTATGCAGCAGTTAAAATGTCCTCATTCCCTAGTACTATGGCATTTCAATTCCGACTTCTGTTCGGGATGGATAGGAAATCCACAGGACAACCCAGTTATTCAGTGTTATGTACAATATAAATATATAGCATTGCACGAAATTAAAAAGCCCAAGTGCGACTAGATCAGTGAAGAAGAAGAACAAGTTTAGTTTGTTTACTTGCTGAAAGTGAGTTTTGTTTATCTAATCCGTGATAAATATATTTGCTACTGTCAAGATGACTGTCAACAGAATATTATAAAAAGAAATGAAAGCGAGAGAGAGAGAGAGAGAGAGAGAGAGAAAGTGTTTCTTCACTTCTTTTATGTTCTTTGCTAGGTAAAGGCCTTTTGGACGAAACGTTCCTGTGTATTGTTATTGTTTTTGTATTTTGTAAAACTACAGTACTTTGTTTATACGTGTTTCGCGATTAAAAAGAAATAACTAATTCCAGTGTTAACATAATATGTAGTAAAAGTTAACATTTATCCGATGTCAACAGGATATGGTGAAAGAAAATTTGGAAATGATTATTAGAGGAATGCTCTACACTCTGGGAGAAATAGAGAACGGTCAATTTGTTTCAGATTTTACAGGTCAGTACATTACGGTAATATATGATTAAACAATAATTGGATGTATATATAACTTTCTAACAATAATAGCGTTGCAATTAACGTACTCCAACCTATAGCGCACAAAAATAAAATAAGGTATTTGAAATTCTCTTTGTCTTTCTCACTCCCGCTTGCTCTCTCTCTATATATATATGAAAGTCAGTCCAATGCAGCATCATAACCAAGATCAATATGTACTGCAGCTGTGTGCCGCTGGATATGGATCGAACATGTGATAAACATGGAGACTAACTCTGTCGCTATAACTGCACTGAGATGGACACTAGAGGGTAAACGAAAACGTGGAAGAATCAAAAACGACTTAGAGGAGAACAGTAGAACAATAACTGAAAGAAATGAATCACAACTGAAACACAATACAAAGAGCGGCCAAAATAGAGAAGACGAGTGCATTTTTACTGTTGCCCTCACAGGACGTCCAAGATTAGAGAGATTGACTGTGGATGGAATTTGTCAATTAAACGTAAATAGTACCATATTATAGTTTTACACTAGTTTATAGTTTTGCAGTAAGTTGTAATTCAAGATAACAAATCTGGCTTGGTCACAAGATAAGACCTGTTGATCTACTATAGAAAATACTGCAAGACAACGTCCAAGGGAGTAGTAGTAGTAGTAGTAGTAATGACGACGCCCAAGACATACATTTATTATTTATCAGACAGAAAGGCATGGGCATAAGAGTTCAGATCTATGTTGACTTAAAGATCATATAGACAATACAACTAACTATCCATACAACTACAATGCGAAGTGTTTCAGTAATATTACATTACTGGGGACTCTTCGACGAAGTGATTAGTGGGTTCCATTCCGGACCGTATTGTTCGGCTCGCGATTGTTTTGTTTCAGGAGATCCCCAAGATTGTTGCTGGAGCTACTGTCTTCGTGAGTTGTGCTATACCAGAGCCAACTATAAACTACTGGGCCTTCGGGCTCAAGTAAGAATTGTGGGAATTCAGACCCCAACTACACCACGTGACCTCGCATTCCAGTATTGGTGTATATAGACGAATTCATTTTAAAATCAATACACAATGCTAACTCGAAGTCATATTATGCAGCAAGTTAAGTTTAGCAATAAGGAGTATCAATATTATAAATATTTTTCACCAATAAAGACCATAGACCTACTTAAACTAACATAAGTTTAAGTAGGTCATGACTTGGCCTTCACGTCTTGTATTACAATATTAATAATTATTAGCACTGATACGTAATTAACATTTATTTTATAACATTTTATGTTCGTACAGCTAGTATATTTTCCATCTGACCTTGCCCTTTGCGAGTTACATAATCCAAACGAAAACTATGCACATCGATGACGAAGTATGTCTGTGTAGGGTTGGCAGACGTCCCGGTTTTCCGGGACAGTCCCGGTTTGTAACGAAAAATGTGATGGTCCGAAAAATGCTTTCCGTGCGCTCAGTTGTCCCGAATTTTGTCCCACTGTCAAATGAAAGTTGCAAATAAATCGAAGTTTTTCTGGATTTTCAGATGGGAGAAATGTTTTAATTTGAACACTTCAGATGTACAAGTTCATACATAACATTGTCACAGTAGTTTTGTTCTCATTATCGCTGTGATGTTTACTGAACTGTACTGTTAAATTTAAAAAGTCCGCGTAGAAGCAGAAGTTTTGGTTTCATTACCGATGTACAAGACACAATGCAAATGTAGAAAGAATATTTTCCCACATGAATGTGCAGTGGACAGAAGAACGATATCGCTTGCATGTGTCAACAGTTGACGCAATAACAAAATACGTATTTATTATCGAATGCGCGTCTCTGAGTTTTATGAATACGTTACTGAGGGCCAAGATCTTCTCTTCATGGCTTTGAAGTCCGTCAAATATCAGACGCCGCCGATGCAGGAGTGAGAGAGCGGCGTTAAGGTAAACATTCGACAAGTATAATTAAGTTTTAGTATAATGTGTGATTTATTTTATTAATATCATTTTATTAGTATTGATGCAGGTAATAGCGATATGAATGTTTGTAACATCTTTTATTCTTCTTATTATAGTTAAGGCATAACAAGAATCACAGATCTTAGTATTGTTATAGTATGAATTATTTTATACAAAATAATTACTGTCCCCGAAAACCGGGACGGGTGGCAAGAGATGTCCCAGTTTCTCGGCTGCAACATCTGGCAACCCTATGTCTTCGGCATGTATTCATGTTAATTGTATAATATCAGTAGTCTAAGTAGTTATAGAGAAAAACAAGGTATATCTAATTTAAACTGTCATATTTAATCTCAGAATATTTCTACGGCCCGTATGAATATTCTCGTACTGATCATGTCGCTGCACAAATCCAGCGATATCGAGATCACGGATTGCCTGGTCTAAATGTCATCCGCCAAGCGTATGGTTTGGATCCTCTGCCTGACTGGACCACTTTAGGTGGATTGAATGGGGTAGGTAGTAATTTTTCACTATAAAATCAAAGTTGATATACTCTTTTTTACTTTTTATCTCTTCTGCTCAAGACAAAGTGCATGCCTGCTATTTTTACATTTTAGTATAAGTATGCCCGTTTAAAACCAAAAATACTCGATCATACTGTTTAAGAAGCTTTCCTAAACTCTTCAAAGCTTATTTCAGTAGCATGTGTCAAGAATGTCTGTCTCATTGAAATATTTATTTTGTCCAATTGGTATTGTCAGTGGATGAAAGGGTCGTTCTAATTTGGTGTCTCATTAGGCTACCAACAGAAGTCAATTTGCTATGGATTCTGAAGGTCGTGCGTTTGAATTGAGACCATGAATTTTGGTCCACGAGCTAATTTTTCCTCAGAGATCTATTAGGATTCTTGCTGGAGTCACGGAATTTGTGCTTTGTGGAATAACCTAGACAGATTATATGCCACCTTTGATGAGAGAGTAGCCAAGCCATAAACAGATAACCGATGCAATCAAGTCAATCCTTTACCTTTAAATCCTTTTATTTATAAAATAGCAGATTTTTGGCCTCAAAACATCTTAGTAAATGCTGCAATTTGCAACTGTGTATCATATCTGGTAAAGATATTTTCATATTTATCTATAGACACTTCACAAACTTTATGGTGGTGAAAAGCCTGACAATGTTGACATTCTTACTGGAGGCTTGCTGGACAAAAGTAATCAGATTGCTGGTATGTCAAACATCTTCAGAAAGATAGTGGTGGATCAGTTTACCAGTATTAGAGATGGGGATCGATTTTGGTACCAAAAAAAAGGGTATGTTTAGCAAGGATTATTCATTGTTGTACTTAATTTGATGTTATATTTACTCAGTGTATGGTTGTTGTATATGTCTGTGAGCATCTGTAGCTTAAGCGGTAGTGAGCTTGATCACAACCCTAGCGTACCTGGTTCACACTCCGCTGTGGTCAAGTTTTGAAGCAAATTAGTTCCCTTTGAATTTTATGAATGGTAAGAATAAACCTACCATTGAGATAGCAAGGGCACACTACTTAACGTATAAGTGGATCCTAGAAAATCGACCACTTGTTTACTGTGTCACGATATGCCACGGTTTTAATTTTTACCCAGTATTGGGTTGTTTACTTTGGTCACATCAAGCGTCACGATGGCCTGGAAAGAACAATATTAGAGGGCAGGGTCCCAGGACGCAGAGGCAGACCAAGATGAAGATGGCTACAAGATATTAAAGGAAACCATGAATATGACCATGGACGAAGTGGGTGAACTGGCTAGAAACAGTGAATTTCAGATGTGCTGCAAAGAGAGCAACGTCCTATAAAGGATATGCACCTTGATGATAATGATTGGGTTGTATATCATTCAATGTTGTATCAATCTTAATATATACCAGCAAAAGTTGGAAAATGGCTAAAGATATAGAAAGTAAGTTGATTGCATTTGACAATACACGTCTGCGAAAAATAATGAACATAACATCAGATGAATTCAAGAGAAGTGATAAAATCAGATAAATAGCTGATCAGCAATCACTATTATAAAATATAAAAGATGGAGATATGTTGGGCATATCCTGAGAAGAAATGATCAAAGAATCACAATGTAGGTTTTTGAGTAAAAGACAAAGAGTTCAAGAAGAAAAAACCCATAGGAAAACCCTGAAACAAACTTTACTGAGAGAGGCTAGAAATATCAAACTCAATTTCACAGAAGAGATTGATCAAGTTGCCATGATAGAGTGGTATAAAGAAATTGCTTGCAGGCCTTAACTGGAGGTAATTGATATATATATCTAAACCTAACTAAATAATAATGAATTATCATTCAAACAACACATGAAGAAAAAAATTTATTCAAAAACAATATCATGTTTCGGAAACTGAAATATTTTCATCACACTAAACATCACAGTTATTCAGAAAGAACAAAAATGGTGGACCTGATTTCTGGAAGACAAGACAGGAAATGAACAAAATGACGATGACAACAGAACATTAACAAAACTTTGAACATTACAGTGGAGTAGGCAAGAGAGCTGGTTATATGTCAGGATTTCTCTTTCTTTCTTCTTTTCTCCAATCCTGTTTTGCCTCACAGCATCAGGATAAGAAGAGATTTCTAGAACAGACTTTTGTTAGCGCTTCATAAACAATGTTTTTCACCATCTCTGTGGTCCACCTGTTGCGTGGACAGACTTTTGCTTTGTGTTCACTGTATTGTAGTAACATTGCTCTTTGAGGTTGCTTGTCTGTTGGTAATTTTTCTTATATGGCAGAATCATTTAATTTGTTGTTTCTTGATGAAGTTCAGTACCGATATTGTTCCCACTTTATTTCCTGATGTCTTCATTTCTAAAACGGTGTCTTTTTCATACTCCTAGCATTCTGCATAGACACAACATCTCTGTCATGACTAGTTTTCTTCTATCTTTTGATGTCAGCATCCAGGTTTGTAACTGATAGCATAATGTTAGGAGAAAGATTGTGTTGAGCTCTACTAGTGTTCATGATGACATGTTTGCATTTCGAAATTGGTGCCATTTGTCCTATGATTTTCTTCTTTGAACGCTCCATATCGACCACTTGTTAACCACTCTATTTTATTTGTTTGTAATCTGAGCCTTAGAGTAATTGTACATTGTACCAGTTATGCGCATACAAGTAGGCCAGCACATCCGATTTCTACGATGCTTTTTATTTACTGGGGTAGCTTCCTTATGTCTTACATCAGTCGCCTCTTATGACATGCCTTGTAGGTCGCAGTGGTACTATTTTTGCTTCCCTTGCGGGATCCTGCACCATACCTATGATTTAATTTTCTTTATTGCATCTATGTTGGATTTTATTAGTTATTATTCAGATTGCTGAAAACATGCTCCCTAGGTAAATTGCTCCTAAGAGTCTTTGGGCTGTAATGAGAATGATGCTCTACTAAGGACATGTTACACAAAGAGATAGTTAAACAATAAAAATTGGACATAATAGAACCATTTAATAAGCACAAGTACATATTTAATAAGCACAAGTACATATTTAATAAGCACAAGTACATATTTAATAAGCACAAGTACATATTTAATAAGCACAAGTACATATGATGTAGCTCTAGAAAATAAGGTCTTAAAATTTGAAGGAATAAGTTGTTGTTGTTGTTTGTTATTTCCTAGATCAATAGATTTACTATTGTTCAACATATCCAGTTTATTGAATCAGTTTTACATATTGCAATACTGAGAAATATTTGGTTTTTATTTGACTTTTCCATAGAATGTTTACTGACTCTGAAATCAAGAAAATTGAATCTGTGACATTCAAAGAGATATTGGTGTCTACAACTAGTTTATCTGATGCAGAAATACCAGATGATGTGTTCTTATGCCAAGGTTGGTAAAGATTTGTTTTGTGTGGATGCATTATTAAGTGGTACTTTGAGCAAAGAAAAATGTACATACATGTTGTGCATATGTTTCGCCATGAGCATCCAACCAAATTCGTTATCATTATCCATTTTAACACATTATCATTGTTTATTCACCACCCAGCTCTTACCTCTCATGATGTAGTAGGTGGACCTCTGTGGCTAAGCCTTTGTTTTGTGTTCTGAAGGTCGTGAGTTGAATCCGGATTTCGCCTTTTTATTCACAAATGCAATTTTTTCAGAGATCCCTAGGATTGTTGCAGGAGTTACGGAATTTGTGCTTTGTGCAATACTCTTGACAGGTGGCGAGCCATTTCTGTGGAGAGGGACCGAGCCATGCGGGGTAAAACACAGTGCAATGAAGACAATCTGTCAGCTTTAGACAATTTTATTTAGATCATATAGTATATACTTTGTAATATTTTGATCTCATCACAGCTCACTAGATAGACTCTCAATCTCTAGATGTCTAATACATCATCATGTTCAAGATTTCCTTAATTCCCTGTTGCCATCATCATCTTGGTAAAGATCTACTGTTGCACATGAAATACATTTAACAATACAGAAGAAGACTGCTGTATTTTACTTTGTTTGATAAACACCCATAAGTAGATAGAAGATTTGCTGTAACTTGTTGTTGTGCTTAATAAGACTACCATACTTCATTCCGTGAAGTTTCTCCATGCTAAATACACACAAATGTGACCATTGAACTGTGGAAGAGAAAGATGGAAAACATGTAGAATCAACTTCTCTGCAATGAAGGTGCTCCCATAGATTCTCAAGCTAATTAAGCTTACTACAAGTGTCAGTGTAAAATCACAGTCACCAAGTCTGTTCCAGAATTTGTCAGTTCTCAATATGAATGTCAGTGAAAAATGTCATATTAAAAGTTGCAAAATATCATATTTTAAAAGATCTTGAATACAACAATATACTTAACCCATGGGGTATGTAGTTGTATTAACCTCAACTTTTGAATGTGAGTACTGTTCATTCAATATCAAATATGATTCTATGTCAAATGAACATAAAAGGAAAGAATATTTTCAAATTCATTCAAGTAATATTTTGTCCAATCATTGTGCGAAGCAAGTCACCAAAGTAATCTTGCATAGTGAATTAGTTAACATCTAGTTATATTTGTCTGTGTCTTGTTCTCATCTATTTCTTAACAAACATAATGAGTATCAAATAACATCAAACACATAATTTGTTTACAAATAAAAAACATTTTTTGTTCTCTGTAAATCAGATAAGGGATCTTGCAAGTGTAAGCCACCTCCAAATGTAGACAACAAAACAAGCTCAGATGTTGATATATGCAGTCCTCTAGCTACTCATGACTACATTATAGGCAGTGAATGGTCATTTGCAATCTCATTCCTGATTTTGGCTCTGGTTGTGCCAGGTACTATGTCTTTACAAGTTTTAAGTATTGCAGAATAAAATTAGTTTTTAACCATATAAATATTCTTTAAGTAATGAGTATGCCCGCCTGCCCAGCGTCTTCATAGCATGTTGGACGACGGGTGACAAGCCCCTGTGAGTGTGGTTCAATTCCGCGGGCTGGTAGAAAAACCACAGGTTCTCCAGATTTACGGTGTTCATGGCACCGAACCAAAGGGTTACGATGTCCATGGCACCGAGCTGAAAGCTCAAGTGCTTCTGGATCGAAAAAAAGAAGTGAGTATAATGTGTGATCTTATTTACTTTTAATAATACATCTATTGCACATACCACTACCTATAACTGTCTGATTCTTAATTATAGAAAGTAAGAAATATCAATTGTCTTGATATTTATTACAAGTTTTAAAGAGTACATTTGCTTATAATTTAGTATAATACATACATATGTCTTTGATTCAGTTTCATCTCTGGTTCTGTTTCTCATGGTGAGCAAGCGAAAGGTTGTCATTCAAGAAAACCACAAGCGCCAGTCTACTTTTTTCACCAGAGGTGATCCAAAAAAGTTTTTAGGTAAGATATGAATTTCAGAGTATTTGGTGGAATTTTTCAAAATTAATGTCATTCGTATCCTTTAAAATGCTTTCCATGAAGTATAGGATATAATTTTTTTAATGTTCAAAGTAAAATAAAATTTCTTGATAATGTATTCCTTTAACTAGATGAGAGAAAGGGAATGAGATATATTAATGTTGATTCAAAGAAAGCAAGAATGTATATTAATAAATAATAACAACAAATATAGAAACTGTTGTAGTGATTATTTGAGAACAAGTGACAAGGAATAGGATGGGAGGATGTGACCCTCTGATAATTCATTATCAAATGTGATTCAATTACCTGCGTTTCTTAATGCTCTTTCAAATCATCTTGTCATACTATCACATATCTTCAAACTGTCTCTACACTGGATCTTTGTCCCTCACTTTTAATGAAACAAATTTTAGATCGACAGACACTGTACATCCTGTCATTAATAGTCAATGCATGAAAAACAATTGAAATATGTTAAATCTAGGGAACAATTATAAGAGCAAGTGATTGGATTATTTTTGTACTGTTATATTGTCACACAGTACCTCGAAGCAACTTTCCATACTATTTTCTCTGGACAGCTTGTTAAATCTCCTCTATGGAATTAAGTTAGATATTTATCACCTTCCTCAGTAAAGGGTTTATCCACAGTGTCTGTTTCTTGAACCAATTGACTACCATTTCAATACCTGCTTTGTAATTCTTTTATCATTTCTTTTCAAATTATGTTCAACATATCTCCATCTACTTTTTCTTTAAACAGTTGTTACAAGTGGTTGATCAGACATTTCTCTGAATTACTCACCTCTCCTGAATTCAGTCAATTTTATGCTTATTACTTTTCGCAGACATCTATTTTCAAATGCATTCAAAACTACTTTCAATATCTTTATTTTTCAACTCTCGCTGGTATATGTTAGAATTTAGTCAACTCTGAAATTGAAAATTTGTCATTAACTTTTATACTTTTGAGTGAAATATTTTATTTAGACTTAAATCTAGTTTTGATTTAACAAATTCTATCATAATTTCATTTTTTGTATCTCCTGTGCAGTCAAATATGCTACTCGATAGGTGAATTGCTTTGTTATTTTTGTCATTTTTGTATTCCAGCATGATATCTGCATTACTTGACATAGGTGTCTTCATTATATCTTTTCATAGCCTATCTGCTGTCTAAATGTTAATGCTATGGGTGACACATCTGTTTTTCTTTTCATATTGGTTGTTTTGCTTAACAAAGCGATATCATATGCAATATCTAAATCTTCCAGATGTCTGTTTTCAACTGAATAATCTGCGGATAGTGTCAAATTTCTTTGAAATATCGGTGAACAATAAATAGTCCTTTTTCCTGTTCTCTGCAGTTTTTTTTGAAGTTGTCAAGAGTGAATACTAAGTCAATTTTTGATCATCTAAATCCATGTTGTCCTCCCAATGCATGAATAAAAAAATATATATATATATATATATATATATATATATATATATATATATATATATATATATATGTTTTGTTTTTCTTCATAGCAAGAGAATACCTTGGAAAGAAGTCTGGGTTCCGTGATATCAAGGGAGAATTCAAGGACCAGGACAAAATTATTATCATACGAAGTGTTGAAAACAAGGTTCTAAGATATGTAAGCGTCGCCAAAGGAGAGGAAGAACAAACACCTCCTATTGTCATACATTTGTCCTCCGACAAAGATATGTCACTGCTCGCAATCAAAGTACCTGATGATATTGATTTGGTGAGTAACATCTGTTGACTGCTAAGAAATTTTGAGAGACGGTCGCTCTGTGCCTAATATTGAAAGATTGGTTACTGGTTACTAAACTGATGTCATTGCACTCCGGGCAGACCCATAGGTGCTCAGTCTCCCCAACAGATATCGAAGAGTGTGCATACTGATAGTTTTCGTGGCTCGCTGATTAAACACACTCCTAACTCTGCCCTCAGGCATCCAGTTCTACTTGTACAATGGGTAACTCCAAACTGCCTAAATTGCTGGATCGATTACACATCTATTTTAGTGTCCTCATCCAATAGACAGTCGCGAAGAGACCAAAAAACATCCCTCTTATCCATCTTCAGCTCCCCAACAAAAGATGCTGTTGATGCTAGCCTGCTCGCTCTCCCATTACCTAAACCCTACATGCCCAGGACAGTATATCCACGTAAGCCGCTGGAGGTTAGAAATTGAAAGAAATTGCTTGCATGTGTCAACAGTGGAAGCAATCAGTAAATGTGTATTTAATTATTGAATGCACTTCTCTGAGTTTTATAATTTACATGACTGAGAGGTAAGAACTTCACTCCATGGCTTTGAAGTCAGACAAATATCAGGCGTCGCCGATGCAGAAGTTAGAAAATGGCGTTAATGTAAACATTCAAAAAGTATTACAAGAAAACAAATAATTAAGTTTTAGTATAATGTATGATTTATTTTATTAACATCATCACTTTTAATATTTATGCAAATAATATAAGTCTGAATGTTTGCAACATCTTTGATTATTCTTCTTGTAGTTATGGCTCTTAAGCATAACAAGAATCACAGATCTTAGTATTGTTATAGTGTGAATTATTTTATACAAAATAATTACTGTCCCGGAAAATTGGGACGGGTGACAAGAAGTGTCCCAAAAATTTGGCGTTTTGCAAGACATGTCCGGTTTCTCTGTTGCAACATCTGGCAACCCTAACTTTGATGTCTATGCCAAATTGTTTAATTAGGAGCATCAGTGCTGATCCTAATGACTTTTGTTTGTTAACTAATTATTTTATCTTATAATGTCGGATATTTTATTTGCTAGTTTGATATTGTTTGGTAGGAACTTTGACTAATACTTATTTACAAAATATCATGCTTAATTTACTTTTTATCTACAGATTCTTGATTTTACTGACCATGGAATGCGTTACGCATTCATGCAAAATTTGGAAAAGTACCTAACTACAGTTGGCCTGTTCTTTCAAACTGAGCAGATGTCTGAATCCAACTTATATAGCAAATGTATGGATAAGGATCAAAGAAAAAAACTTCTAGACAAATTCTTCAGAGCTGTTTGCCTCAAGGTGTGATATAGCACTGTACATGCTGTTATTGCTACAATGCTTGTTCTGTTTAATTTCTTGTATTTTTTTCTTCTGTTTCCTTCCTTTCATTTGCTTGAAATATTATCTATATATTCAGAGTTGTCTCTTATATAAGCTTCACAGTTTGTAGCTCTCAGATATCTGTGTAGTTTTTATGTCCAGTCTTGTTTCTTTTTGGCCAGTGAGTTTGCCTCAGTATATTATATTCGGGGTAATCTTGAAGTATATGTTCTGAGTCTGATGTACATGTACACATTGCTGAATTGCTAATCTTGAATTTTGTATACATGTGGCTGCAGAGTCTTCTTCGAACACTCCATATAGACCACTTGTTAACCACTCTGTGTGATCTGTATGTGATCTGAGCCTAAGAGTACTTGTATTTGTGCCAGTTATGCGCCTACAAGTAGGCCAGCACATCCGATTTCTCCATTGCTATTTATTTACTAGGGTAGCTTTCCTAGTTCCATGCGGCCCTGACACCACACGGACGAATGCAGAGTCGATTGCGTTCTGTTCTGAGGCACATAATGACAACTTGTTCTAATCTGCTCATATTATAGTAGTTTTTTTGTGTTGTATTGGTGTTTTTCTGATTGATTTAATCGTTTTTTTCTTTTGGTGGTATGTAAATGCACATCCGGTTCTCTCTGCAGCACCTTCCAGTTGGTCGGTCTGCTGTTTCATTTCTTTTTTTCTGTTTCTTAGAAACAACTTTATAGAAGTTAATGAAGAAAAAAGGACAGCTTTAAAGATTGCTTGGTGATAACCTTTGTTGAATATGTAAACCCTTAAGTGAGCAAACCAGTTTCAAAGCATAATGATTACACAATATGATTAACAACATAGATTAGGCAAAGATATTATAATACATTGATTGTTTGGAACACATATTATTAGGAAACATTACGGAACTCAAAATTTATTATCTTGTCCTATTTATACATATACATATATGTATATATACATGAAGGGCCTATATATATGAGAGGGACGGTCAGAAAGTAACACAACATATTTTTTTTTAAACTCTTTAATGAAAATGAATGACTTCTTGAAACTTATTTTCCACAAATCTTTGATTATCTGAGTTTTTACCATTTTAATCACACTACCCTTTCAAATTCCTAGATGCATTGCTAATTGTTGATTTGTAATGCGCTTATCATCACAAATAATGGTATGTCTGAACTAGTAGCAGTGATAGAATGTCCAGAATGTGGAAGATCAAGCAGTTTTATCTTTTCACTTTCTGCAACTTCAACTCTCTTAACCCAGCAACTGATGGTGCTCCTATTGTCTGCGCAATCTCCATATACAGCACAAATGTTTATTAATGTTCACCATTTTGGGTTTTTTTAAATAGCCCAAAAGTCTATTAAAGTTCACTGTGTCTAATCCAAGTTGTTGACAAATTGTATTTTTAACAAATTACAATAGTTGTTCAAATTGTCTAAATGTGGTGTAATTTTATATAAACTTGCTTCTATATATATATATATATGCTTATATATTCTTCTATATTTATTGTTCACTGAGAAAAAAACTTGTGTGTATTACTTACATATCGAATTCTTATATATATATAAATATATATAAAAACCTGTCATTACTGCCTGTAATACTGCTTTTTATGGCGGTGTGTGATAGGTGGGACATGAGCCTGAGGAATTTAAAGACCACATGGTTAGTGCAATTGCCGCAAAACTGTTCAGGTTAAGATTTTCCTTTATTCCCTCGACAGAAACAAATGTATGGCCTTACCGTGGATTGAACACGGGTCTCCTGCAAGGAAGCCAAGCTCTAATCCATTCGGTCAGACACTCTCGCCTATATATATATATATATATATATATTCTTCTTTACCCTTCACCCCTAGGGAAGTATAGGTCCGCAACCAAGGCCATCCAAGCCCGCCTATCCAAGGCCATCCTATCCAGATCTCTCCACTCTCTCCCTATTTTAGACAGATTTTCTTTCAGATTTCACCGGGTTGCTTCATGAGTCCCTCCTTGTGAGATATATATATATATATATATATATAGTCGCTTATACTTTGAAATTTTATTGAAAGCTAAAGTTCCCATTGTTGGGCCAAGTGTATTGCAGAGGTTGTTATTAGCCCATACTGTTTTCATATATTTTTTTTTGGTTCTCTATCAATCTTTGTTTTGGCCTTTCTTGTCCTCTAAACCTAAATCTTCTACTTCTACAATTTTTGTGATATCTCTGCTTCTCATTCCATTTCTTCTGATAACATTGATGGCGTTTTTCAAGTTTTTATTAAGCACAGATTCTACTTAAAATTAAGTAAAGCTTACGGGTGTCTGTGTGGCTAAGTTGTTAAGCCCTTTGCCTTCTGAGTCGAAGGTAGTGGGTTCGAATCCGGACCACACCGTTCTGTTCACAAGTGCGGTTTTTTTCAGAGACCCTAGGATTGTTGCTGGAGCTACGGAGTTCATGCTTAATCTCGGCAGGTGGCATGCCATTTCTACGGAGAGGGGCCGAGCCATATGGGGTAAAACCCGGTGCATTGAAGTCAATCCTTCGGCTTTAAAAACCTTAAAAATAAGTTCTGGACTGGATTCTTTTATAAGGCTTGTGAGAATACTAAGGTCTCTCCAACACTGTCAAATCTATGATAATGATTTGGTCAACGATGAAGATGTCATCCTGAGACTGAAGACATTATGTATTAATTATAACATGAGTCACATGGAACTCCAGAAATAACATATGAAATATGTGTCTAAATGAACCACATTATGTATTATTATCATCATGCATATGATTCAAGGGTTTCAATAGAGCAGTGGTTAGTGCACCTTTTAAAAGGCCAGTGGTTCCTGGATCAAAATCCTCAGTGTGGAAGTGGGTTTTTAAACCATTGGCTCATAACTGTTGCCACGCTTTTTGCCGCACACTGCGCCATAGCGGAAGTCCATTGAACACCATTCACCGTACATTGCACCATTAGAGTTGCTTCTCTTATAAGAAGTCTTTCTAGTTTTACTTCTACTATTTTACTTATACTACTTTTTAATCTTGTTATTCTAATAGGCTGTTCAGTTTTCTTAAAATTAGTATAATATAAGATCACGAACCCAAGCTTACGTGGTTCCTACCCGCTGGTGGGCAAGTGTGGAAGCAAATTCGTTTCCATGGGATATTTACAAAGGTAAAATAGACCTCACCGTTCAAAAAGCAATGGCAAACTACTGAACATATAAGTGGTGCATAGAAAATCGACTCGTTTACTGTGGTTGATGGCTACGTTCTTTAGGAAATGTCACGATTTTCATATATGTTTATTTATTGACGAGTAGTTTAAAATTTTTTTGTTTTAACCTCTCTTGAATTAACTGTTTAAAAATTGAGAAAATAACTGCGCATAGAAAGAGTGAAGTTGACGCAGTTTATACTGGGAACAAATGAAACAATGGGAAGTTGAGATGGCTGGCATAATGTTGATCACATGACCCAATGTGTGTCATTGGTCAAAGAAAATACAGGCCTAACACAATACCTTTCCAATATACCTCACGGTATGAAAATTAGTTTTTTACATTGACTTTACTATGTATACGTTAAACCATCTGCAAAATATGACCGAGCAACTATTATTCTGTCCGTGATTGTTTATATCAGTTCTGTTTAATATATGAAAATTGTAGCATATCCTTTACAGGACGTCACCATCAACCACAGCAAATGAGTCGTTGATTTTCTAGGCACCACTTATGTGCACAGTACTTTGCCATTGCTTTCTGAACTGTGAGGTCTATTTTTGACATTTTGAAAAGTCCATGTGGACAACTTTGCTTCCAAACTGCCGGCCGCAGAGTTTGAACAAGAGATTGAGCTTGGGTTGTGATCGATAATATATATACACAATAATATAAAACAAGTGAGAAAATTGTTTCATAAAATAACTAAGCTCTTAGTTATATTCTTATTATTATTTCTCTTATGTCCAGATATTTGAAGGCAATGACAGGAAACCACGGGATAGTTTACTGGCACACACCATTACTGATGTTAGAAACATCAAACTGACTATCACAGAGTTTGCAGATGCCATGGGCATGCAGCCATCCAGTCTGTTTGTAAAGAACATGTTTGTATTGGCCAACAAGGACAAAGACCAGTTTATTTCATTTAAAGAGTTCCTGGATCTGTTTGCTACCTTCCTTAAAGGTTAGTGGCATTGCAGGAAACTCAGAGTTTCTATATTGACATGCATTGAGACACTCACACATTGAGACACTGACGCAATGAGCTACTGGCACATTAAAAAACGGACACTTTGAGGCACAAATTGAGACACTAACACATTCAGCTACCGACATATTGAGACACAAATACATTGAGATACTGACACATGTAACTGTTTATGCATTGAGGCACTTGTAAATGTTTATGCATTGAGACACTGACTCATGTAAATGGTTACACATTGAGACACTGACACATGTAACTGTTTATGCATTGAGACACTGACACATGTAAATGTTTACACATTGAGACACTGAAAAAATGTTAACATTGAGACACTGACATGTAAATGTTACACATTGAGATACCAATAATAGCTGTTCATCGCAATTGCTGATAACAGCAGCCTCAGACGTGTGTTGTTGCACTTCTAAAGAGTTAATGTTCAGGTCTTGTAGAACGTTTATATTTTTTTTCTCTTTCCAGTGGGTTCAGATTTGATTTTGTTCTTTAATGCTTGTATTATGATTCCCGATTCACAACCATATGTTGCCACAGAAAAAAATCATGTCTTATGAAATTTTACTTTTGATTCTTTGCTTGCATTTTGCCATACTTTCTTCATACTAACAACCTTTAAGGTACCATGACTAGTCTCATTCTGATTTCTTTTGCGCAATCTTCATTATTGTTAATTATGATGCCAAGGTAAATCAAATTTGTAACGTTTTCAATCTATTCATTAAAATTAAATTTTTGGCTGACATTTTGCTATACATTCTATAAATTTTATAGAAACATTATAATATAATGTTTATAAACATAAAAATATATACATTTTATAAAACAATATCTCATTGTGCACAGTTATTGGTTATTGTTTATTAAAGCAGACTGTCCCCTGTATGTCCTCCCTAGAAATGAATGCTGGCCCTACAACCCATCACTACATTCAAAACTACATGGCACCAGAGATGAGCTCCAGACAACAGTCGATTTCATCATAAGAACGCGCCTAATCATTAAATAAGCGATCGCAAAGAAGAAGTTTATTAAAGCAATGCCATAGCAGTCCAGGAGAAGTGATGAAATCAGAGAAATGTCTGGTCAACCACTAGCGACAACTGTTATGAAAAGAGAAGATGGAGATATGTTGGACACACCTTGAGAAGAAATGATCAACGAATATCAAGCAGGCATTGAAGTGGGATGCAAAGGTTCAAGAAAGAGAGGACAACCTAAGGAGACCCTGAAATGAACTTTGCTGAGAGAGGGGAAAAAATATTGGTCTCCGTTCCATGGAGGAGATTGAGCACGTTGCCCAGGATAGAGTGGTATGGAGAAATTGCTTGCAGACCCTATGTAACGTATGACGGTACGAGAGGAACTATTATTATTATTTTAGCAGTCCAGGCAGACTCATACAATCACAGTTACCCATAGTAGATGTCAAAGGTTAATCATGCTGATCATTTCTATAGTTCCCAATTAAACACACTAATCATTCTGTTCTCATAATCCAGTCTAGCACATACTACATGTAGTTCCAAATATGTTTACAGTTATTGCTTATTAGTTACCAAACTGACATCATTGCACTACGAACAGATCCATAGGTGCTTAGTCTTCCCCAACAGATATATAAGAGTATGCATACTGATGGTTCCTGTGACTCGCTGATTAAACACACTCCTCTCTCTGCCCCTTAGGCATCCAGTTCTACTTGTACAATGAGTAATTCCAAACTGCTTAAATGTGGGATCGATTTTAACATCTATTTTAGTGTCCTCATCCAACAGACAGTTGTGAAGAGAAAGAAGAACATCCCCTTATCCATTTTCAACTCCCCAACAATCGATGCTGTTGATGCCAACCTTGCCGCTCTCTCATTACCGCAAACACCTGCATGCCCAGGAAAGTAGATCCACATAAGCCTCTGGAGGTTAGAAACTTCTATAGACGACATCCACTCATACCGAAACCTGTCCTTTTGGATCTTGTGAAGCATCGACTGAGAGTTAGATATAACAACGGCCCCAGTAAATGAAGTCCCAGAGAGCCAATGTAGGGCAGCCGTAACTGCCTCAACCTCCCTCCTCATGCTAGAAGTAGTTGTCTTGTACGCTCCACTTTGCTCTGCAACAACCCTACTATGCACATTAGCCAAGAAACCCCAGCCGGACTTTCACCACGATGAACCGACCCATCAGTATATACAACAACATCAGCATCCCTTGTATTATCTTCTATCAGCTGCTTAACTGCGAGATCATGCTTCATGTTGCCCCAATCTCTACATTCTCTTCCAAGAGTAATGATAACGTTGCAATAGTTGATCTTGCTACCATCTGTTGGGATCCATTCTTTCCTTTTTGGTAAGGTCGCAGTATGTTCACAGTAAAACAGCACAACATAAAACTGAACTGTTTTCAGTGTTTAACCCTTTAGCTGCTAAGGATGTATATATATACGTTTTTTCCATTTACTTCTAAAGACGCATTAACACGTCTGTTATTATCTCTCCTCTGTGGGCTAAAGATGTGTTAACACGTTATACATTGCTAGTGTCACTGCTATAGGCGCACATTCACGTTTGTGACCTAGAAAAAAAGAGTTGCTATTTTTAGCTCAGCCTTCAGAAAGTATGTAGCAGCGAAAGGGCTAATATAAATATACCGTAGCTCTTGTTTAAGTTTTAGTATTTCAGAAATCTTTGTTATCTGTTGAAATATTAGGTTCCTAGAGGAAAAGGGACGTTTGCTTTTCAATATCTATGATATTGACCAAACTGGACATTTGACCATGGAAGAATTTCATAGAATGATCAAGTAAGTTGAAGTTTAATGTTAACATCAAAGACTAGTAACTTAAAACTGCTTATACACTACAAACCTCTTGTCTGCAATTAGCATCCTTGATTAAATGAACAAATGTTCAGTCGTGTGTTTCAACAGTATAGACTCTAGTGCAATCCAGGATTATTAGTATTTCTTCATACTGTAGATACATGACTGTTCATATTTGATCTATATCCTCTTCATGTCCTGTTTGACATGTAAGGTTTCCACTAGAGATTTTCATTGTTGCCACTCTGCCGCCTTTCTACCATTGTTTTTCATGTCAGGACATAATCTTTCAACTCTCCACATTTTTTCTACGTGTTTCCTTTGGATGTTCAGGCCTTTTCCCATCCGATGTCCATCAGAGAGCTGTCCCAGCTAAGACCCCTACAGGAATACTGTGAAATAAATGACCAATCCATCTTCATCAATTAATGATGGTCTCCAATGATGCACAGTTTGTTAGTTTTAAAAACTGTTCATTTGATATTACATTTGGTCAGAATATTTTCAGGATTCTTCTTAAACATTTATTATGGAATGTCTCCAGCTTGTGTACTGTTCAGATTGTTTTATTGATATTTCTGTTATGTCCTGTTCATTAAGGTAATACCAGAAAGAAAAGTCTTCACATTTCAGTTGTCTTAATAAAGCACATAATCAAACTGGCCTTGAAAGGATTGACGGATTTCTCACACTGTCATTAATTTACTTGTTCTGTCTTGTGTCCATCTTTGCTCTTTCCATGCTTGTCATATACCGCTGTGGCTGGAAATGTTTGCCTACATTGTTATATTCTTAGCAACATCGGACATATCTAGATAAATCCACTTCTCCACAGTTAACTGGTATCTCCCAACCACCATGATTGACCTTGTACATAAAGAAGCTAACATTTTCCTGTTCAGTGCACATTGAAATGCATTAGTGTTCAGCTGTGCAGTTTGAAATATGTTGGCTGCTATTGAATTCTTAACAATGGAACATGTTCCTGCAGTTGCATTCACAGATGTATGCACGCCATTTATGGTGATCAGTCTGTTGATGTGACTACACTAAAACGTTGGGTAAAGCATTTACTAAATGGAAAATACCGAAATACTGCCATAAGCAATCACCTCAGTCAAAACAATTCAAAAACTCGACCTCTTCTAGGAAGGTTATGTTGACTGTTGTTTGAAATTATTGTTCTTGCAGACATTCTGAAAAAAGGGACAACAATAAACTTTTAACCTTAACATTTAAACTTTTTCTAAGTTAAAAAGAAGAATCAGAAAGATTGGAATAAGAAATAAACACTTCTTCTACATGGTTATGCCAGGCCTCAAACAAGTGCAGCAACAAGAAAGGTAACTGGATTTTTCGGTGCTTCCACATCCACTGTATATTCCAAACCTAAAGGAACACTTGTAGGGCCAGAACTTCAGTTGTGGAGAAAAGGTGATGTCTGAAGGGAGAAAATGGTTTCTAAAACTAAACAATGATTTCTTTATTGCCGGGTTTCAAAAACTAGTGTGAAGTTGGCAAAAATGTATTGACTTACGCTGTGATTTTATAGAAAAATAGTTGTGCAGCTTTGATAATTTAGGATGCTGTCTGTGAACATCCACATGCATCTTTGTTTCATAACTTGTGTATTGGATAGATATTGAAATTTATATTTGATAAAAGAGAACAGCTTTGTATTGTACTAAGATTTAAAGAGGTTAGTAGTATACTAGCTTTTCATCCTATCGGTTACAGCCTTATTAGTTATAAATGTCCTCCCATGTTGCCATCACATCCTAGTTTAAGCATTATAATCATTGAAAAAATGTTTTTAATTTAAATCTATTACCCATATCTTTGCTAAACTGGTTTGGAAATAGTTCCTAGTGTGTTAAATATATGTGGTACCACACAATTGACACTTTATAACAAAGGAAATTGGGAACTCCACATGCTTCACACACAAAATATATTCAGAAAGTATACATGTGGTGGACTGGTGTTGTGATGATTATCAACCTTGTTCTTTATCAACCTTGTTCTTTAGAGACTAAGTATGTATGAAATGAAAATCGTAGCATATCCTTTACAGGACGTAGCCATCAACCACGGTAAACAAGTCGTTGATTTTCTAGGCAACACTTATATGTTCAGTAGTTTGCCATTGCTTTCTGAACGGTGAGGTCTCTTTTACCTTTTGTAAAATCCACGTAAAGGAATTTGCTTCCAAACTTGCCCACCGTGGGGTTTGAACCAGGTACGCTTGGGTTTGTTATCGACCTCACTACCGCTTGAGCTACAGACGCTAAGTATGTATAGACTGATAGATTGTAAAGTACAATATCTATTATCTCAAGTGAAACACTTAAAAGCACATATCTCAAGCTAAATTTCTTTCTATGTATTGAATCTGTGTTTGTCAAATAATGTCCAATGATCAAAATCTTGTCATCATCATAAAACATCTCTATAATCATTTGTATGTGTGTATCTTATTCTAATACAGGTCTCTACTAGAACTGGCTGAAAGTTCTGACCTCACAGACAATGCTGTCAAAGACCTTGTGTCCTCAATGTTTCGTCATGTGGGTTTAAGTGAAGGAAGTAAAATGACCTATGAGCATTTCCGTCAGATTTTCTGTGTGGATGAGTATGCAAATACACTGCAGATGTCAACAATTTCTGGGGAAGGTAGAACGAGAGATTTTTTCCATTTAAAACAAAAAATTTTGATGTATGACAACTGCAGTAAACAAACATGTGCCATATAGAGATGTGTGAATAGTAACTATTCGTCACTTGAATATCTATTATTGCCTAGACTAAAAACACTGAATATCACTTAAGGTATTTCTTATTTTACTCCTACTACTAGGTATGTAGTGCACTATTCATTCTGCAAAACAGTATTTGTTTAGGGGATCTCTTTGGTAAGACTGTCGTTATGTAGATTGTAGGTTTGAATCCGGACCAAGTCAGATAAGCAATTTTTTTATTCCAATTAAAATGGATGAATTGTAGAAGCATTAGCTAATACTTACTAATTGAGTACACGAAGAAGCAATATCCATGCATCTGAAACTTTGCAGGACAATTTACAATTTTATTGAAAACAATACAATAAATTTGAGAATGGTAAATAGTGTTAAATCTGTTTTTAAATTGTCTTTTTATATTTCAGTAACAAAACATGCTCCAAAAGTCACAGTGGATAGAAATAAGACACCAAATAATAGAAGGAACAGTTTTTTGAAAAGTTACAGGTAAGAGTCAGAACTGTTTTTTTGGTACCACACTGAGTCTTCTGGTTTTTTTATTTTGTAGTTCTAATATTTTGGGTTTTTTCACATCCTTTTGCATATAAACTAAATTCTTTACTGCTTATTGCTAGTGTTAGTAATTATGACTATGTCTGGGCAAATGAAAAAAATTATATTAAATCTGCAGTATCTGAGTTTTTGTTTTGTTCATATTCGTTTTTCTTTTCTCCCATTCGTCCATCAAACTTTATTAAAATTTGGAAAATACTATGTCTTATACATTGTTTTCTTACAACACTTTCTAATCTGTCTTGTTTATCTGAAGGCATGTAATCTTGTAATATTTTTTTTTTGCAGAACAAGAAAACCAGCAGGGGGAAATTTATCAAATAATGCAAATGGCACAGGAGCTGCAAAGACAGATTTAACACCATCAAGATCAGTCAGTCTGAGAGTTTCTGCACGTCAAATGGAGTATCCTGGGTCAAAGTTTAATAAGCGCTTACACAGTATCAGTCGTTTCATTGACAGATACAGATTACAAATATTCTGGGCAGTACTGTATACTCTGGTTACAATTGGCATTTTTATTGAAAGGGCTTATTGTAAGTTGTACATGTCTGTTAGTGACATAACTCCTTCTGTGTAGCTAATATAATCTAATTCAGCATTTCCCAAACTGGGGTCCGGGGGTCGCGAGGTACTCACAGGGGGACCTCAAACGTTTGAAGATATAGTATGATCTTTCACATTTCAAACAGAAAAATAAATATTACGCCTATTTATAGGCCTAATGTTTTCTTTGTTGTTTATCAAAATGTTAAATTGAAGACATTATTTACTATTTTAACACACAGATAATTCATTGCTGTCCATTTTCATATACAGAAACTTTTAGGGGTTCACTGCAGCAAAATATATTTAAAAGAGGATCCGCGATAATGCAAAGTTTGGGAATCGCTGATCTAAATCAATAGGCTACTGACCAATATAACCTCTGTCAAAGAGCTCAATGAATACAGTCAAGAATATTTAGTAGGTCTAGAAATGTACAAGGTTTATTCAGAAAGTCATCATCATCAGTCCACATCATGCCCAATGGCACATAAAACAGTGACAAACAATTTCTGCTCATTTTGATTTTGTGTCTTTTTTTCAACCTCAAACCTAGTCCTATGCGTGACTTTGAGCTCTACTTCAAAAACTTTCCATATATCCCTAGAACTCCCTCTTTTTTTGCTGTCCCTGAGGGGCGCATTGCATGTCTTGGCCACCTTTCTTTTTTCATTCTGAGGACATGTCCGGTCCATTGCCATTGTCTATTCAGAAATGAACTATTTTTCCTGACAATAAAATTTCAAAACAAAAAAAGTATACATAGCAACAATTTTCATGAATCTCCACAAATCTCTGTCCCTGGTATTTGCTATTATCTCAGATGTTGATGTTCTTCCATGCCATAAAGTCAGGCTGTCCACAATTTTCTCGCTCTCCGTCTTCCTCCGTCTCGTCTCCCTTGATTTTACCGGTTGTCACAATGTGTTCTAAGCCTTTCCTTCTCATCACATTTCCGAAAAATGAGGATTACCTCTTTCTTATACAAATAATAAGCATTCTCTGCATCTTGGCCTCATTCAACAACTCCACATTCGTCATTTTAACAGTCTATGGGATTCTCATCATTCTTCTGTAAAACCACATCTCTGTAGCCTCCAAAGAATATATGATATATAATATATTATCAGAATGTAGACATTTAATTGGTGAGGTAGATCCAGTGGATTCAAAACTTGTCCACACTGCGATAAAATAGTTTATATATGTTTAATATAAAGGTGAATATTTATCTTCACATTATAGTAATCTGCAGTGTGACCTATAATATCAATCATGACTTTTTAAGTCTAATATGGAGGCTAATAAAATATTTGACATTAGTAATAATAATAGCAGCAATAGACAAAACAGAAGTAATGACATTCGCCAGAGAGGAAAACACCACCAACATCTCCATCGATAATCATCTACTAAATCAAGCAAAAGATTTCACATACCTGGGGAGCATTTTTTCAGCAAATGGAAGAATAACTAATGAAATTCAACACAGATGCAACAAAGCAAACCAAATGATAGGGCAAATGGCGCCAATTTTAAGATGCAAACACGTCACCATGAACACAAAAGAGCAATGTTCAACACAATCTTTCTCCCCACATTATGTTACCAGTGCCAAACCTGGACGCTGACAACAACGATAGAAGAAAACTAGTCACAACAGAGATGAAGTGTCTACACAGAATGCTGGGTGTAACAAGAAGAGACCGGTTGAGAAATGAAGACATCAGGAAAAAGTGGGTACAACATCAGTACTAGACTTCATCAAGAAACAACAAATTAAATGGTTCGGTCACGTAAGCAGATTACCATCAGACAGTGCACCCCAAAGAGCAATGCTGCTCCGATACAATGGGTACAAAGCAAAAGGCCGGCCACGCAAAAGATGGACCTCAGAGATAACAGAGGCGACGAAAGAGACTATCTACGAAGCGCATACTAGGGCCCGTTTAGAAATCTCTTCCTGACCTGACGCTGTGAGGCATACAGGATTCGAGAAAGAAAGAAAGAAAGAATAGCAGCAACAGCAAAAATGGTAGTATTAATAAATTGTAAGAAACATGTAGTAAGATTCATGTAAACTATACTATTATGTTTTCATTTTTTTTCAGTCTTTGCTAAAGGACGTGAACATGCTGGTTTGCGCCGCTTATCTGGTGCTTGGGTAACAGCAATGATTAGAGGTTCAGCCAGTGTCATTATGTTCACATACTCCAGTCTACTAGTAACCATGTGTCGTAACACCATAACAGGTTAATCAATATTCTCATTACCACATTTTGTTATGAAAATATATCAATATTTCCTCAATCATTTACTTTATAAGTCTGCCTGTTATATAAAAATCCTCGTTACAAAAACAAGACAGTCTTTCCAATTAAGTTTACTTTTGTTATTCAAAATGGCATACCTTTTCAGAACTTGAGTATAAAAAATGTTCATATTATGCAAGAGATTTGTTGGTATATCACTGTTAAAGTTCTTTGCATGATATATTGCATGATATATTGATTGATTGATTACATGAAAAAAAAAATGAAAATCAGGGCATATCGTAAAGGACGTAGCCATCAACCACAGTAAACGCAGTCCTTGATTTTCTAGGCACAACTTATATGTTCAGTAGTTTGCCATTGTTTTCTGAACGGTGAGGTTTATTTTTACCTTTGTAAAAATCCCACGGAAACGAATTTGCTTCCAAACTTGCCCACCAGGGGGTTTGAACCAGGTACACAAGGGTCCGTGATCGAGCTCACTACCGCTTGAGTTACAGATGCTCAACATTGATTACATACCATCTCCATATTGCAGTTCAGTTACAATGTATCTTCAATATCTTCTATTCCTTTCCATGGTGGTGCATTCTGCCAAATAGTTCTGTGTTTATCTCTCACTGTTTTCCTTCCCATTATAACACCAGCTTTTTCTTGTCTACTTGTCTTCATCTTTTTCCGGCATTATTATTTTTAACAATGTTATATCTCTTTATGTGTCTAAAATATTTTATTAGGGTGACTCATTTAGCCCTAGAATGCAAATTAAAGCTCCCATCCCTACGCTTAATGGCAAGAATGGACAGCCAACTACATCTTCCACCTGGGAATAGACAAAAATATTTTATGAGACTGTTTTATTTCTATAACTTCTCATTAGCAGTAATTGTATTCAATTATTTGATAAAACTCTTTTTTAGTTTGCCGTTTTAAATATTTAACACACATAGGGAGTTGAATTTCTAATAGAGCTAGGGAAAATTACATGTCAGCAGTAGCATAAATAACAGTGAATAGTTAAATAACTATTTGCAATGCCAGATCTGAATGATAAAATGGATATGAATAATCAGTCTGGTATATAAATTGTTATTTAGAGGGACAAATAAATAATGTGTAAAATAAAATTGATCATGCAATTTTGCAACAGATTAATATTAATTCATTTAGTCAGCTAGATTGCATTTAATTTCTCATCTGTAGTCTTTCAATAATGATAAGTTAGCTAGTTAGTTAGCTATCATACGATCTTCATTGCACTAAGAACAAGTTTATAGCTACTTCGATCTCGTCTTCAGTGTATCCATCAGCACGAAGCAACTGATAGTTCTAGTTCTGTGTTAGTTAATGAAACATTGTCTACTCCCCATATAGTGTTCAAATCTATCAGCACCACATTTAATTACAAGATTCTTCAGCCAGGACATGGAGGTAAAGTCCCAGTCATCATCTGAATTTTCTGCCTGGCATATTTTCGGTATGGTGTTCATGATATCGTCCCCAGTCCATTGCTCTACCACTTGACATTATAACCCTGCCTTCAAGTCTGTCTCCTTGTTCATTTTCCATGACTTCCACATGTGCAGAGACAAAAATTAAGGTGAATCTCTTCAGTCCCAAACTCAAAACAGACTCCAGCTACTGTCTACCCACCAAATGCATCAAAATCTTCATGTAGATGCTCATTTTGCCACTAAGAATACAGATAAACGTGACACTGCATCTCTATCCAGACCATCAATAAAAGTAAATGATATGTTAATAAAGGTACATACAATAGTCATGCTTATGTTATCAATGAATGCTCACTGTCTAATACTATATGTTTACTTTCTAGCTCTGAGGGAGACATTCTTACACAGATTCATACCATTTGACTCAGCTGTTGCATTCCACAAGTATATTGCAGTTCTGGCCATGATAGGAACATGTCAGTAATACTTTTTTGTCTTGTATCATTTTAATATTGAATAAACAAATGTTGCTAATCTGTGGCTGTTATAATTTAATTTTACTCAAACATTTTCACGAGAACTGAGATAATGTAGTGGTTAGTGCGCTTGCTTTCTAGATATATGGTTAGAGGATCAAATTTGACAGTGGGAGGGAGTGTTTTCATACCATTTAGCTCTCAGGTTGACCCAGCTTGACTTGGGTACCAAAGAAATAGTGAGAAGTAAAGGTGGCTGGTATGATGTTGATCACATCACTCATCGTCTGCTGTTGGTCAAATAAGTCTTCAGGTCTAACATCTTATTCCCCAATATACCTCATGGTATTAAAATAAATGGCAGCATTGTTATCTGCAATGTTATCATTATTTTTGGAGGAACATAGAGATTGGTCCAAAATGAATGCTGAACTCAAAATTAAACAGCTGATAGAAGATAATGCAAGGGATGAGGATGTTGTTGTATATGCTGTTGGATATGTGCATCATGGTGAGAAGTCAGACTGGGGTTTTCTGGTTGGCATTCATGATAGTCATTGCGGAGCACAAAAGACAACTACTTCTAGTATAAGAATGGAGGTTGAGACCATTACTGTTGCCTTCCAGTGGCTCTCTATTTAAAATTGAACAAACTGTGCATCATTGGAGACCATCATTAAAAGATGAAGTGGATTGTTGCATGATGGTAAGGGCATTGGCTAGAGCAGCTCTTATATGGGACAGTGGATGGAGAAAGCTGTCGAAGAGAATTGAAAGATTGTGGCCTGATAGTGGGAAATAATTAGTAGAAAGGTGGCAGAATGGAAATATCTTGTGGTAGTCTTATGTGTTAAATGGCACACAAAGAACATATATATATATATATATAATATAATAGATATGAAATGAAGAAAAAATCGTGGCATATCCTTTACAGGATTTGGCCATCAACCACAGTAAACGAGTCATCAATTTTCTAGGCACCACTTATACGTTCAGAAGTTTGCCATTGTTTTCTGAGCAGTGAAGGGATATTTTTACCATTCATAAAATCCAGGGAACAAATTTACTTTCAAACTGCCGCCGCAAAGATAGAACTAGGTACACTTCTGTTATGATCGAGCTCACTACCACTTAAGCTACAGACGCCTATACAGATACGCCTATACATAAATAAAATTGACAGATTTAGAGAGCAGTTTTGATTAATGATTTGCTAACTATATTTTTTATGTTCCAGTACTTCATGTCATAACTCATGGCATCAACTTGTACTGCATGTGTACTCAAACCACATCAAGCATCAACTGCTTCTTCAGGGAGTACTACACAGAGTAAGTTAGTTTACTTATTATTGTGTTTTAAACTCACAGTCACTTGAAGCTAATCATTTAGTTGATATTCTGTTGCTTCCTAATTGATTAACAGTTATTCTTGTAGCATATTCTTTATAGTATGTAGCTGTCATCATGGCTCTTCTGAAATACTCTTAATCTCTGGGGCACATGGGTGTCATTGGTAATGAGAGATCAGATAAGCTGACTGGCTCTGCCACCATATCAGGGGCCAGCCAATGGATAGAGCTGATATTTTGAACGCCCTCAATGAGTGGGGCTGCAAAGAAGATTTTCATTTAAACAAATCCATGTAAACTGCTAGATTGCAAGAGCTAAGATTGAAGTTTGGAGTGGCCAGAAAAGAGCAGCACAACAGGTATATGAGTATGCTCATCAATCAAAATTGAACTGGTACGGTCAGTTGCTGGATGCTGTTGGAGATATTGCGAAGGAGCTCGGAGCACTTATGGAATGTCTGTAGTGCAATGAAGATATTTCAAACTGAAAACACCTAAAGCTAGTTCTACCTTTTTCATCATTATATTCAAAGGTTCCTTAATGTTATTTTGCCTCTATTGTCTTGGTCATCACATGTCTCATCTTCCAGAAGCCTCCATTATCGTTCTCTTTAAACCACTGTGACATTTAATCTGGCAAAAATATTCAAGTTACCAATGCATTAAATTATTTACAACCTAATGTTCCTCGATGTTCAAATCTAGTAGGATGTCTAAATGTTTTTCTCTTTTTTTTTTATCCAGTGCGATCTAAGACTTGTTCTGCAGTGCTTCATTTCAAGAAAGTTTGATTTCCTTTCTGAATTTTTGTGCAATGATACATGATTCACAAAAATATATTGTCAAAGGAAAAATGCAGTCCTCAGAAGTTTCACTTTTCTTCATCATGCCTGCACTCCATGCCATATACATGCACTACATGCCATATATAAAGAGCATATATGTTCTTTATGCTTTTTAACCTCTGAGTTGCCATGGCCAGTCGTCTTCTGATTTCTTTTTTACTGTTTCCATTGTTAATGATTACAGAGCCAAGATGTTTACAAACTAGCATCATGACCATTCATGAAAATTCTCAAGTGTTTTTTGTTCACTGCATATCATAGAATGAAGGGTAATTTCTCCATTCTATTTCTAGCATAAGCCATGAGGATATGTATTCGTTGTCATTTTCTATTCACTTAGAAGTAGTTTTCAGTTAACTCTTTCCACGCGGAATTATTTCCTAATTTTTAAGCAGTTGATTCAAGGGAGGTAAAAAAGAAACCATCTGAACTACTCGTCAATAAATAAACAAATATATATATTATATATTAAATTGAAGAAAACTGGGCAACCCAATAGAATAACAAAATTGAAAAGTAGTATAAGTAAAACAGTAGAAGTAGAACTAGAAAGACTTCTTATAAGGGAAGTAACTCTATGGCGCAGTGTGCGGCTAATAGTGTGCAACCGACTTCCGCCGTGGCGCAGTGTGCGGATTAAAGTGTGGAAAGAGTTAATCTCTCTCTCGATCACCACCCAGACCGATGTACCAGATCTCTCCATAAATTCTATTCATGTGGAAATCTGATTCATCCAGCCTTAGCATTGGTGTGTTTTACATCACATCTTCAGCACCATTTGGAGCTATGGTGCTTATCCTTCGACGAAGTGTCCGGTTTCAGCCAGCGTTTACTCGGTTCGCTCTCCGTTCTGGAGCCATCTAGTGTTTTCTATGGTGTGGGGTAGCTAACCCCATGCCCTACCTCCTTAGTCACCTCTTACGACTTGCGTGGCAGGTAACAGTGGTTCTATTCTTTACACCCCAATTTGGGCCCCAGGCACCACTCGGGCGTCAGTTAATCTAAAAGTCGATTCAAAATGGAAAGTATAGGAAAAGCAACTAAATATTAAAATCTTTCAAACTGTGATACGTCGCTGCAATAAGCTGTGCAGATCTGTAAAGTGACAGCTCATATGCACTCAGTTAACATCACATTAGTGGCAACTATAGTAGTCACAGCAACATTAATGGGGCAGTAGTAGATTTTGTTGCTGCACATTGCATATGTGCTAATTTATCAAAATATTACTTTTTCAGGTCAGATGGCTTTGCAACATTCCATTTCTGGGCCTATCAGACAATAACAGGTATGAATATTGTTTTTTCAATAACTCAAGTATTGTTTATGTAAGTGAATCATGAACAAAAATAAACCATACAAGAAGTTCACTGGCAGCCATAGAGTAAGTTTTTATAGGAGAATGAATATCAATTACCAGCTTAATAGATGGATAGCTCTGCCCGGACAAAATTGATTAGAATAAAAAGATTAAAAATAAAATTCCTACAAAATATCTTACCATCTTCAAAATTACATTGTGTGCCCTCACCGGTGCTATGGAGTTCATGCACTGCCACTGAGATCTTCCTGTGTAAGAAAGAGATCAAAGCACATATGGCTACTCACCAAGTGCAATGATGATGGTCCTAACAATCAATCAGTCAAGTCTAAATTTTACCAAACCTGAATGTCTGTGTAGACTAGCTGTTTTTTCTTTATCCTGAAATTTTTCCTCTATTATACTCTGTAGTAAACTTTAAAAAGTTATACGATGGAAACGGACAGAATTTACACAGAATAAACTGAATCAGTAATAAATTGGTAACAGACACTGAGATAATTTCAGATTAATATTGATAGGACATTCCTAGCAAAAACCAGAATCAATAATAGTTTGTTTGAGACTATAGTTGACTCCGCATGAAATCAAGAAGAAAAGAAGAAAGTTTAGTATTTGGGACACTACTTGAAAACATAAGTATGGATGACAAGCTTGAAGAATCAGGAGAAAGGATTGAAGAACCAAGTTCAATTGAATACATTATCATTTACCAACAAAAACAAGTGAGACAATAATTTTGAATAGATGACTCATATCAACATTTACATTGCTTCATTTATTTGTATGTTCTTTTGTTTATTTTGTATACATTTCATTCATTTGATTGATCTTCTAATATATTCCAACCATACAAAATATTCCACAATACTAAAAATATCTTCCTCTGTAAACAACTGCAAGTTATATCTGACATGTTTATGAATTGTTTTCCTGCAGGACTTGCTGGAGTACTGGTCACTGTGCTAATATTTGTGATGTATGTCTTTGCCACACAATATTCTCGCAGACATGTCTTTAAGGTATGAAGATTTTTTCTGAAAGTGACTGGTAACTGCCGCCATCATCACCAATATTATTTTATGTAATATCAACAAGACATGCAATAGTCATAATAATATTCTCAATATGTTCAAGTCTTTAGACAAAACAATAGTCACAATATATAAAATACTGCATCCACTATAATTCTCTCAATGAGTATGCTCAGGAAGATTGAAACCGACTACGCTCTGAGACAATGGTTGGAGTCGCTGAGGAGGTCTAACCAAACAAAAATCAGTTTTTATTTTTCTGCCAGGGCATGCAGTATAAGGGAAAATGAATGCGCTAATAGTCTTGCAGGTAGGGCTGCTGTAAAAAACGGGCAAGCAATGGACCAAGCTAATATTATAAATGGATATAGAGGATGTGTACATGATTCAAGTGAATCTACAACACTAACCAGACTGCAAGAATTCCAATTCAAATGTTGTGTAGCTAGACAAAAACACTATGCTGGTAGCCAAAGAAGAATAGTAAACCAACAAAGAACCGGTGTCATTAGTTGCTACACGCTGAGAGACTTACTGAGGAGTAGATCGGAACACTTATGGACTAATAATTGGTTCGATGTGCAGTGATGATGATCCAATGACAAAACTTAAACTACAATTCTCTCAATATGTTTAAGTCTAGGCGTCTTTTTGTCATGTATGCAAATGACTTGGTGATTTGGAAGTGTGATCTGTGTGGGCTTACAAGACATAGGTGAACAGAAAGACAGTACTTGAGAAAGTTGTGCATTTAGTTTGACCATTTCAAGCATGACAACAGAGATAGTGGCTTACTGGGGCAATTTTGTGGCCTGCAGAACAATAGTGACACATGCAATAATAGTAAACAACTTTATAGGTATGCTTAGAACGATCAATGCAGACAAGCTTTACACTTAATGGGTAAACAACATTCAGCAGTCCTGACTCAAGATACTATCTTGGTCTTACACAGCTGCATACATAGATAAAGAGAAGTTAAACACTATATAAACTAACTGGAACTGCTTTCATTGCAAATAGCAGAAATATGAACACAGTGAACATCACAAATGTCCACTGCTTCACATTGTGGTAACAAAATCAGAGATACTGAACTGCCTTATTGAAATGAAAGTTAATCGTAGACAAGAGCAAAAGTTATGTCTGTGAGATAGGGAGAGACAATATATACCAATCAATATCCCTTAAGTACACTAGTTATGGACATTGACTGCTGCTTTAGAGGACAAAGCATGCATGAATTTATCCAATGTGTGAGAATGTCTATCTAGAGACCTGAAATAAACCAGCTGAAGTGAAACTTTATCCAATGTTTGAGAATGTCTATCTAGAGATCTGAAATAAACCAGTTGAAGTGAAACTTTATCCAATGTTTGAGAATGTCTATCTAGAGACCTGAAATAAACCAGCTGAAGTGAAACTTTATCCAATGTTTGAGAATGTCTATCTAGAGATCTGAAATAAACCAGTTGAAGTGAGACTTTATCCAATGTTTGAGAATGTCTATCTAGAGACCTGAAATAAACCAGTTGAAGTGAGACTTTATCCAATGTTTGAGAATGTCTATCTAGAGATCTGAAATAAACCAGTTGAAGTGAAACTTTATCCAATGTGTGAGAATGTCTATCTATAGATCTGAAATAAACCAGTTGAAGTGAGACTTTATACAATGTGTGAGAATGTCTATCTATAGATCTGAAATAAACCAGTTGAAGTGAGACTTTATACAATGTGTGAGAATGGTCTGAAATATGAGAGATCTAAATAAACTAGCATTTGAACTGAGACTTTTTCCAATGTGTGAGAATGTCTATCTATAGATCTGAAATAAACCAGTTGAAGTGAGACTTTATCCAATGTGTGAGAATGTCTATCTAGAGACCTGAAATAAACCAGTTGAAGTGAGACTTTATCCAAAGTGTGAGAATGTCTATCTAGAGACCTGAAATAAACCAGTTGAAGTGAAACTTTATCCAATGTATGAGAGTGTCTATCTCATCATCAAGGTGCTTATCCTTTATAGGATGTCGCTCTCTTTGCAGCGCATCTGAAATTCACTCTGTCTCTAGCCAGTTCACCCACTTTGCTAATGGTCATATTCATGGTTTCTTTAATATTTTGTAACCATCTTCTTCTTGGTCTGCCTCTGTGTCCTGGGACCCTGCCCTCTAGTACTGTTCCCTACAGGTCGTCGTGACGCTTGATGTGGCCAAGTATCTAATTTTTCTGTATAGTATATTGTTTATCACCCAATTGTCTTTAACATTCAGTTCTTTCAAGACATCAGTGTTCTTTCTTTGCAATGTCTATCTAGAGAACTGAAATAAACCAGTTGAAGTGAGACTTTATCCAATCTAAAGACAGCTCTTAGATCTACGCAGCCTCATCTGGATAATAGAAAAACACTGAGAAATAAAGACAACCAGTGGGGTGTTGATCAACAATGTGCCATTAGTCAATGAAAAATATGAAACTAACACTGTATTTTTAAGTATACCCCATAATAATAAAATAATTTTGTTAAATTTTTTATGTATGTTAATATTAGTATCACTATTCTATTCAAAACTGCAAACACATTTTAAAAAATATATGTACATTTTAGAGAATAATATTGGTTGAAACATCTCCTCTTTAGCAACAAAAATCTTATTTAAATTACAAACAAGTCATATGTTTTCTTGTCTCCAGGCATTCTGGTTGACCCACAGCCTCTACTGGTTGGTGTATATACTCACATTTTTGCATGGTATTGGACGTTTGGTTCAAGCTCCTCTATTTTCCTGGTATCTGATTGGACCTCTTCTGCTATTTGTGATTGACCGCTTACAGAGCATCAGTAGAAACAAAGTGGAAATCGCTGTAATATCTGGAACTCCACTACCATCAGGTTAGTTTAATATCTCATAAAGATTGTCAATATGGACATGGAGTATAGACAGGAAACATAATAAATTAAACGATCATATATCAATGGTGGGTTTTACAGAAGAATGCTGAAAATTCCATGGACAGCGAAGAAAACAAATGAGGTTTTAAAATCAGGCCTGCACACAAAGAAACCTTATCAAAAGAATAAGAATCTGACAATCAAGGTTCTTCGGTCATATAATGCGAAGAGAAGGTTTAGAACATTTGGTAACAACAGGTAAAATTCAGGGAAAGAGAGATCGCAGAAGACAGAGGGAGAAGACGCTGGATGGCCTGACATCTTGGTTCGACACAAGATCGACGTCAGAACTGATTGCATACACCAAGCAGAGAGAGTTGTGGAGAGATATGATCGCCTACGCCGGCAGGCATGATAGTTGATTGATTGATATATAAAGAAAATGGAAGATTTGACAGAGATACTGAATCTAGTCCAAAAAACATTTTCTGTCACGTACCATAAAGTCACACTAAGCAAATATATCTAAACATCTGTGCCAGCTGAACAAAAGAAGAATCACAAGCAAGTTTTTAATTTAATGCTAACTGTTAAAATTGGCATGGAATAAAGTACAGACACAGTAAATAGCCACTTGTAAAATGTGATGTCTGTGAAAGTTAATCAAAAACACAAGAAGAGACAAGAGTCCTAATAATTAGCATCAAAGAGAGGGTTGGAACAGAACTCAACTTGAATTACATTGAAAAATAAAAAATGAAATGGCTTGACCATCTAACAGGGATGCAGCCAAACCAACCTGTCTGTTCCTTACCAACATCCCCTCTGAATTCAGCAGTTAGCGTCCTCGAGTTCTACACATGTCAAATCTCTTACCGATCTGTATAAATGATTACATTGTTCTCAGACAATTTCTAAGAAATTAATGCCTAAACTTCTGCCTCCACAATCCCCTGGGCTTCTTGTTTACATTCTTTATGATATAAATGTGTGAGAATCAAGTAAGGCATATCATGGATGGCCCAGTACCAGGTATTTGCAGTTGTAACTCTACCAAATGAGAAAGAATAGATCCCAAAAGGCATTAGCATGACAGACTTCTAGAATGCCCTAGAAGGATGTCTTTCTCAGTCTCAATAACTATCTCAATCATTGATGATGTTATCATTAAAACTGACAAATGAAGTAATAATATTGTAACTGCAATTGTAAGCTACTTTATATTTATCATTGTAACTATGTGTAATGAAAATTATGTCATATCCTTTACAGGATGTCGCCATTAACCACAGTAAATGAGTCGTTGATTTTCTAGGCACACTTATATGTTCAGTAGTTTGCCATTGCTTTCTGAATGGTGAGGTCTATTTTTACCATTTGTAAAAATCCACAGGAATGAATTTGCTTCTATTTGCCCGCCACCGAGTTTGAACCAGATACATGTGGGTTGTGATCAAGTTTTTCTACCTGCTTAAGCTACAGACGCCCACAACTATATGTAAAAGATGTCTATATTCAGCTATATTATTTTATATCTTTTTTTATAATGTTATTCATCTAGGTGTACTACGACTGGTGTTTCGGAGACCTAAAACATTCTCCTACAGGTCAGGACAATGGGTCCGCATCGCATGTCCTGATATGAGCAATAGCGAGTACCATCCTTTCACACTTACTTCTGCCCCTCATGAGCCATTTTTGAGCTTGCACATTAGAGCTGTTGGTCCATGGACCACTAACCTGCGGAAAGTCTATAGTCAAGAAAAGATCGCAGATGATGGTTCCTCCTTGCTGCCAAATGTATGATCAAATTCTTTTACCACCATATTTTTGTACATATCTGCTAGGACACTGTAGAATGACAGTTGAATGAATGGAATAAGCAGTTGGATAAATATTTGGAACAGTTGGATGAATGTGTAAAACAGTGGATGAATTAAAGTACAAAGTGAAAAGCTTGTGGAACAAATAGATGAATTAGGGAAAAAATGGAGGAATACATGAATAGACAGATGAGATGAGTAGAACAGTTGAATGGGTGGAACTGTTGGAAGAAGGAGTGTACAGGTTGATGAACAGAGGGAATAAATGAGTGAATGGACTAATTAGATGAACGGATGGAACAAATGAATGAATGGACCAAATAGATGAACAGATGGAACAAATGATTGAATGAAGTAATTAGATGAACAGAGGGAATAAATGAATGAATGGACTAATTAGATGAACAGATGGAATAAATGAGTGAATGGACTAATTAGATGAACAGATGGAATAAATGAGTGAATGGACTAATTAGATGAACAGATGGAACAAATGAATGAATGGACTAATTAGATGAACAGATGGAATAAATGAGTGAATGGACTAATTAGATGAAGAGAGGGAACAATTGAATGAATGGACTAATTAGATGAACAGATGGAATAAATGAGTGAATGAACTAATTAGATGAACAGATGGAACAAAGGATGAAGAACCAATTAGATGAACAGATGGAACAATGAATGAATGGACCAATTAGATGAACAGATGGAATAAATGAGTGAATGAACTAATTAGATGAACAGATGGAACAAATGAATGAAGGAACCAATTAGATGAACAGATGGAATAAATGAGTGAATGGACTAATTAGATGAACAGATGGAATAAATGAGTGAATGGACTAATTAGATGAACAGATGGAACAAATGAATGAAGGAACCAATTAGATGAACAGATGAAATAAATGAGTGAATGAACTAATTAGATGAACAGATGGAACAAATGAATGAAGGAACTAATTAGATGAACAGATGGAATAAATGAGTGAATGGACTAATTAGATGAACAGATGGAATAAATGAGTGAATGGACTAATTAGATGAACAGATGGAATAATTGAATGGATGTATCAATTAGATAAATAAATGTAACAAATGAATGGATGAAATATTGAAATGAATGAATGGGAAAATATAATGAATTGATGGACAGAGGGATAGATGAATAAACGAATGAATTGATGAATGAAATGGGATGGAATAACTGAATGAATAAATAAAACATTTCAATGAATGGATGGAAAAATGGATAGAATAGTGATGAAGGGATTAAAGAATAAATGACACTGCGGTCTTTCTGTTGTAAATAAAAACCATTTTAATGTTACAAGTAATCAAACAAGAAAAGTGTGATGATTTGCTTCCAAAATAACATGGACATATTTGTTCAGAGAGTGTGACCGTGATACATTTTGAGCTTACATCTGAATATTCCATCTTTTTATCATCTTGTCACAGAGTTACATTTTTTTTATATTTCATACTCTTTAACCTTTCAGCTTTTTTTGGATGGTCCATTTGGTGAGGGTCACCAAGACTGGTACAATTGTGAGGTGGCAGTTCTAGTTGGTGGTGGCATAGGTGTGACACCTTTTGCTTCAATACTTAAAGACATTGCCTTCAGATCCAAAACTGGAATAGAACTTACCTGCAAAAAGGTTAGAACCGTTAAAAAAATATAAAGGTTTATATGAATATTCTAAATTACATTTGTTTAAAACCGCATTACATTGGTTTAATCATGTTCAGGACCAGATTAAGACATTAGAATGCCTAATACAAATAAGATAATGATTTTATTACTTCTAATCTCTCTTTTCTTTTCTTATTTGATATTTTATTTGTTGTATACATACAAACAACAGAAAAGAAAAAATGTATATATTGCCCCACATTTTCTGGAATGTTGTTTTTATCTAGTTTATCCAGTTCTAAATGTCAGTACTGGCTCTATGTAGCACTAAAGAATTCTCTTTCTAACTTCAATAGACAATAACTTATTGCATTTATTGTCCCACATTTTCTGGAATGATGTTTTTGTATGGTCTGTCTACTAAGAGCTTGCATATTTCTAGTGGCAACATGTGGGTGTGAAGCATGGACATTTAATAAGGCAGTTGAAAAATATATGAGTGTTACAGAAGAGTCCTCCGTATATCATGGACAGAGAAGAGAACAAATAGATCTATCCAGAAAGAACTCAAAATCAAAGAAAACTGGCTGATGCTACAAATAATAATGAGAAAATTGAAGTATTTTGGACATATGAAGAGACACAAAAGGCTGGAGAAGACAATCATGGAAGGAGGCAACCCTGCAAAGAGGAGAATAGGAAGACCCCAGAGAAGATGGATTCAGGATGTAACTGATGGTTTGAGCATGACATCTGCAGAGGCAGGACATCTAGCCTATGAGAGAGAAATTCAGAAGGACTGTTAAGGTGGAAAGTTCTGCTCAGAACACGCTATTTGATGATGACCCTGTTCCTTATTTTGGCTCTACATATACCATCTGAAGCTATGAAAGATTCAAGTTATTCAAAGTGATGAAGTTGTTTTAGCAATATCTAATTTGCTTTGATTTTGTATTTTGATGCATTCTCTTCTGTAGAGATAATAACGCAGATTCATGTTATTCAAGTTTAGATAATATTTAAAGATATTCATGATATCTTCACAAATCTTCCACAGGTGTACTTTATTTGGGTAACCAAGACACAAAAAAGTTTTGAGTGGCTTGTAGACATCATAAGACAGGTAGAACAGGCAGACATCAGGAAGATAGTAGATACTCATATATTTGTGACACAGTTCAAGGAAAACTATGATCTCAGGACTACAATGTTGGTACGTATATTTATATGATATTTCAAACCCATATCTATTGTAATACATATGATATATCTTTTAGTTGAGGCATTTTAATTTATTGTGGTGAGAAGTCCGGCTGGGGTTTCTTTGCTAGTGCGCATGGTAGTTTTGTTGCAGAGTGAAATGGAGAATACAGGACAACTACTTTCAGTATGAGGATGGAGGTTAAGGCTGTTTCTGCTACCCTATATTGGCTCTCTGGAACTCCATTGAGGTTGATGTTGTTTCTGACTCTCAGTCGTTGCTTTCGAAGATCCAGAATGGCAGGTTGCAGTATGAGTGGATATCATCTACAGAAGTTTCCAACCTTCATAGACTAATGTGGATCTACTGTCCTGGGCATGCGGGCGTGAACAACAATGAGAGAGCAGAAAGACATCAAAATCATCAATTGTTGGGGAGTTTAGGATAGATAAGAGGGATGTTCTTCAGTCTCTTGGGGACCTACTGTTGTATGAGGATACTAAAATTGATGTTGAATCAATCCAGAAATTTAAGGAGTTTGAAATATCACATTGTACAAGTAGAGCTGGATGCTTGAGAGGCAGAGAGAGGAGTGTGTTTAACCAGTGAGCACCAGGAACCATCAGTTTGCATACACTTCAACATCTGTTGTGAGAGACTGAGCACATATGGGTCTGTCCGGAGTACTGTGACACCAGTTCAATAACCAATTTATCTATTTTTATTTTATAAATTGCTTTTGTTCTTGATATTTACATTTCATTATTTCAAAGTTTATTATCATATCTATGTGCTAATGAACCGACTTTCTGACTTCGCACAGACCAATAATTGCTCCGTTTTTCCAGCAGATGTCGTAATAGTATGTATCTTGAGGGTTGCTATGTCTGGTTGGTTAAACATTCTCCTTTTTCTACCTGCATGGTACCTTCTTCTTCTTCTAATGCTCCATATCGACCTCTTGTCAACCACTCTGTGTGATTTGTATGTGATCTGAGCCTAAGGGCGATTGTACATTGTGCCAGTTATGCGCCTACAAGTAGGCCAGCACATTCAATTTCTGCGCTCATTTTTATTTACTAGGGTAGCATCCCTAGTGCCTACATCAGTCGCCTCTTATGACATGCATTGTAGGCATGGTACCATTTCCACTTATGCAGGATTAGGTTTCAAATATCTTAACTTGAAATACACATGCATCATTAACTAACATGTCTTCATCCAATGGGTGATCAATAAGCAACAAGATTCATAAATATATCTTTATTTTAACAAACTAACCGAGTGCACAAAAACGCAGGTCTATTGAGCTCTGCATGGTGAGCACACTACTATGGGTCTGAACCCTTGACTCTGTACTCTTGATCAATACTTTTTATATGAAATGCTTCAGGTGTATTCTTGGCATATCATGGAATGACCAAATAATAAACAATTGAGTACTTTATAGAGCAGAAATTTCCACTATGTACACACTCCACAAGCAGAGACATCTTCAGGGTGCGCCACACCTCAACTGCTGTGTCTTCATCAAATATTTTTTTTAAATGTGGCCTACCCTGAAGTGCCACAACAAATGGGGCCCAGTACAATTGAACATGTACACTCTGAGTCATCATTCTTTCAAATGTGAGATGCTCGGAGTTTGTTTAAGTGAGTTTGATTGTGCCATTTGACTTTTAATGAAGGCTCCCAGCCTTAAGCCATGATCAAGTGGAAGCTACACTTTGATCTTAGCCAAAAGGCAGAGAAGTGATCCAACAGATGATTGCTAAGCAATCACAGAATGTTTCCTTTATCTGTATCCAGCATTATAGTACAAGTAACACACAAAAGCATTAGATTCGGGTAACATAGAATAATCAAGACAATAAATCAATCTACAAAAACAAAACAATCAAATTTATTTAGACCTATTTTATGAAAATAATCTAACTTGCATGCATTAAAACTTCTTCATATTTGGACACTAAATATTGACCATTTGTTAACCAATCTTTGTGATCTGAGCCTAAGAGTGATTGTACATTGTATCAGTTTTGGGCCTACAAGTATTCCAGCACATCCGGTTTCTGCTACGGTTGACTATTTACTAGGGTAGCTTCTCTAAGCCCCTACCTGTCGCCTCTTACAACATGTCTTGTGAAGCCCTACCTGTCGCCTCTTACAACATGTCTTGTAAGCCCTACCTGTCGCCTCTACAACATGTCTGCTAGAGCCCTACCTGTCGCTCTTACAACATGTCTTTAGAAGCCTACCTGTGCTCTACAACATGTCTTGTAGAAGCCCCTACCTGTCGCCTCTTACAACATGTCTTGTAGAAGCCCCTACCTGTCGCCTCTTACAACATGTCTTGTAGAAGCCCCTACCTGTCGCCTCTACAACATGTCTTGTGAAGCCCTACCTGTGCCTACAACATGTCTTGTAGAAGCCCCTACCTGTCGCCTCTTACAACATGTCTTGTAGGTCGCAATGGTATGATTCTTTGCTCCTTGCAGCCGGCTACACACAGGCGACATGCATTAAAATCTGCAATCACTAAACAGTTGAATGTTGGTGAAAAGTAGGATAAGTTGTCCAGGGCATGGGAGGTAATAACTGCAGACATCATTTAATAATGACTAGGACATATGATAAAGGTTTGCTTTTTTATGGTAAAATGTTAATTAATATTCAAAAATGTTTGAAATCAATATACATCTATTATTACATATCATCAGAACAGACTCAATTGGGATCTCAGTGGTGAAGTGGTTAAGATGTTTGCCTGTCATTCTGAAGGTTTTGGGTTTGAATCCGGATAGTCACATGTGCAATTTTTTTCATGAGCTTTCAGGATTGTTGCCGGAACTAGAGTTTCTGCTTTGTGCAATACTCTGCAAATAGCAGGTCATCTTTGCCAACAGGGACGGAGCCATATGAGGAAACACAATGCAATGAAGTCAATCCTTCATCTTTAGACTCCTTAGATCATAACAGTAGGAAAGTTAATTTTGCAGACACATTTTATAAGCTATATGAGAACACATAGCAATATCACAAGTGTTTCTGTTCATTATTATGTTGATTGACTATTCTTTATTTATTGTCTTCTGTAGTACATATGTGAGCGACACTTCCAGAAAGTAGAAGGTCATAGTTTGTTTACAGGTCTGAAAGCTGTCACTCACTTTGGACGACCACAGTTTGAAGAGTTCTTTTGGGCCATTACACAAGAGCACAAGGAGGTAAGTTATTGCTTCAGCCACAAGGTCATTTTTCCTAGATCATGTTTTCTTTGTTTACCATTTTGCACCTGAAAGTGGGAGACAGAGAGAGGGGTGAGAGAATTGTGAATAGTTTCTTTGAAAGATTTAACTTAATATCAACCACATCAAGTGGTATATCAACTCAAACATACTATAAAGCAGTGTATCCATCGTTTTTATATATATTGTGGTGCATTGGACTAATAACTATGGAGGCCTGGGCACCATGTGACAATTACAATAGTAATACTGATATGAAAACCTTATCCTGACTACAATTTAATTTTTTTAAATTTTGTGCTTGCAAAATCAATGAATTATACTGTTATTTTGAAACGTATTTTTTTGTCTTGAAATTCTGATTAACATTAAAACCGGATAACTAAACTTGGGCGCCAGTGATGTATCACACCGGCGCCAAGGCATACTCTGGCACTGCTTTGGACAGCGCTGCTATAAATTCTTTCTACAGTTCCCAGTCTCTGGTTTTCTGGGTAATGATATTGCTGATTTTCTGACATTGCTAGTCATATATATATATATATATATATATATATATATATATATATATATATATATATATATATATATATATATACATATACACGATATTTCGCTCATGCAGTTATACGTTACATAGGGCCTGCAAGTAATTTCTCCATACTGCTCCGTCCTGTGCAACTCACTCAATCTCTTCCATGGAATTGAGTCTGATATTTCTTGCCTCTCAGCAAAGTTCATTTCAGGGTTTCAGTAGGTCGTCCTCACTTTCACTAGTTTGAAATATATATTGCTAGTTGACTCATCATTATATTCTTATTGGGATAAAACCATCTCTGCTTCACAATCACAATTTGCTACTTTGAGCGCTTTAATAGCAGAGTGGTTAGAGCACTTGCGTCACAGATGCGTGATCACTCATTGAAAATTGTCTCTTTGAGTGCAACAGCTATCGGGTAAACCCATCCTGACTTGGGAGCTAGAAAAACACTGAAGAAATGACAGACAGGACAATGTTGATCTCATCATTCATCATGTGCCTTTGGTCAAAAATAAATGATAGTCAAATGCTGGATTTCCCAAAATACCACACAGAATTAAAACAAGTTGTTTAGGTACTTTTTTCTATTTGTTATATTGTTCATATTAAAGTTTTGTTGAGACAAACCCAGTGAACATGTTGAACAGCTATTCTTTTAGAGCTGTATCATTGTCTCACCCATCTCTTTCAATCTGGTCAGCTCGTGGGATTCACTGCATCCCCAAATTTAACACACTGTATGAAAACAGTTTATTTACTTTTACAATCTTCCAGAAAAAATTACATCTTGAATTTGTTTCACACAGTAATTTTGCTATTTTAATGCATGTGCCTACATAGTCGCCTTTTATGGTACTCTTCATGTGAATGTAATAAAACTATTGTACAAGTGTTTACTATTTGTGAAATAAAAATCGGGTCATATCCTTCACAGGACGTCACCATCAACCACAGTAAACGAGTCGTTGATTTCCTAGGCACAACTTATACGTTCAGTAGTTTGCGATCTGCTTTCTGAACAGTGATGTTTATTTTCACCATTTGTAAAAATGCACAGCAAAAAATTTGCTCTCCCCCCTCCCAAGTTTGAACCAGGTATCCATTGATTGTTATTGCTCTCACTACCGCTTAAGATACAGACACTCACCATAAGTACTTTACTATTTGTACTTAGCATTAAACATACAGCAGAATGCTTCATTTTAACCACATTCTGTTTTTTTCCCAGGTTTCTCATGTAGGCGTGTTCAGCTGTGGACCAGGAGCCATGACTTCAAATGTTCAGAAGGCCTGTTCAGTTATGAACGGTTTAATAGGACCTACCTTTTCACATCATTTCGAGAACTTCTAAAAGTTATTTCATCTAATCTCATCCAGATTTGGGGCTTTGATTTTTCTAATCTGATCTATATTATGATTATAGTAACTGAGTGAGTAATACACATGAAACTAGCAGAACATTCAGTGTCTTGTATAGGAGAAAGATTGATTGATTGATTGATTAATTGTACCATCAGCATTACACGTTGGTGAATAACCATGTGTGCTCCTATCTTTTTCGTGCACAGGAAGATTTTGCGACACTCCACTTACTTAGCCGCACAGGCAAAGGTCCCCAATGTAATTTTGTCTGAATTTTATTGTAATGTTTTAATTATTTTGTCCATGCAGTGACTTTGCAGCCTACTCTTAGCATTTTTCAACTGCCAAGGATTCTTTTACATGCTTAACTTGAACATGTAACCTACGTTTTATCATCTGTCTTCGCTAAGACTAGTAACTCGATCTCTTCTTCTTCTTTCTCGAATCCTGTATGCCTCACAGCGTCAGGTCAGGAAGAGATTTCTAAAACGGCCCTAGTATGCGCTTCGTAGATAATCTCTTTCATCGCCTCTGTTATCTCTGAGGTCCATCTTTTGCGTGGCCGGCCTTTTGCTTTGTACCCATTGTATCGGAGCAGCATTGCTTTTTGGGGTGCACCGTCTAATGGTAATCTGCTTACGTGGCCGAACCATTTAATTTGTTGTTTCTTGATGAAGTCTAGTACTGATGTTGTACCCACTTTTTCCTGATGTCTTCATTTCTCAACCGGTCTCTTCTTGTTACACCCAGCATTCTGCGTAGACACTTCATCTCTGTTGTGACTAGTTTTCTTCTATCGTTTGTTGTCAGCATCCAGGTTTGGCACTGGTAACATAATGTTGGGAGAAATATTGTGTTGAACATTGCTCTTTTTGTGTTCATGGTGACGTGAACTCGATCTCACCTACACTTAAATCAGTAATCTCTGGAAAAATATTCTGACTGCTCCATGTGGAGAGCGAACTGAGCACCTTTAGAATGAGGTGGGAGGACTTTACTTGCATGCCAGAAAGACCCCCCAAATGTTGTTTGCCCTGAGAAAGATGAGCTTTATAGGATTATAGGAGAAAGATGTGCCTTTAATGAAAGGTTTAATTCCTATTATTTTTTCATTAGCAATATTAGGTGGATTGAATTAAAACTGACCACCACCGGGAAGTCACAAGAACTAGGATAGCAGTGTTATATATATATGCTTTAAATGAGTCAACTATTCAACCGCAAATGTTTTTATTGAAGACACCACAAACAACATGTGTACAAAAGAAGTTGCGAATTGAGTAAGATGAGCTTATGCAACTAATGTTAGCAATATGTAGATGGTCTATTGTAAATACTACATGGAAAGATGATATATATACATAATTTGTGTGGTGTAAGTTTTTTCTGAAGATTGTTTACAATTGATTCAATAAGTCTTCAAGATTGTTTACAATTGATTCAATAAGTCTTCAAGATTGTTTTACAATTGATTCATTCACTCTTCTCATTGTTCAACACCTCTTGATGTTTGTTTTTTAAATATGTGATTTCAATTTTATCATTTTGTTATGCCTCTATTCAATATGATATTCGAAATTGATTGATTTATTAATCGATAGAACCATCATCATCGCACTTTGGTTATATTTTTATTTTTGTTCACTTGCTTGCTATTATTTTAGATTTAGTCATGATTCCTAATTGATTTCTAACTGATTTCTGCGTGAAGGCTTACTTGCCTTATTACCAGTGTCCCTCACCATTCATGCGAGCCGTACTCCAATTTCAGAGTTACTTGTCATTTAGATTCCCAAGTAAAGAGTCAGAGTTTCCTGTAGTCCAACAGCTTACTTTATGCACAGAAAGTCTTATGGCACAAGCTGGTATCAAACTCCAGAATTTTATTGGCACGTTGTCACTAGATCAACATCTTATCAACTTTGCTATCGGTGACCGACATTGCATTTTGGTGAGTAACCATGTGTGCTCCAATCTCTTTCTTACACAGAAAGGTCACTGCAGCAGTCCACAAGCTCTGTAGTGCTGGCTAAGTTCCACGATATAATTTTGATGATGGTGAACATTTGTAGCAATGTTATTTAAATTCTAAAAGAAGCACTAAATTATAAGCTATTCTCAAGTGTATTTCACAAATTGTTTGCATGTATACACTTGCATGATTATCTGCTTAACAAATTTGTCTGTGAAATTGTGTCAATAAACACTACAATTGGTATTATGTTAAACATTGTAAAGATCAGCTACATCTACAATACAGTATAAATTCAAACCTTATATATATATAGAGAGAGAGAGAGAAAGATATGGAGGGAGGGAGGGAGAGTATATGTCATAAGTACTCATAATATTGTATAGTTAGAGATATAACTTTTAGATTCTCTAAAGGTTACCATAAAAACAAGGTTTGACAACTATAGAGATGGGACTTGACAACTATTGTGACTAAACTTTAACATTGAGATTCAGCTTGACAACCATCAAGACAGTGTTTGTCAGTCATTAAATCTTACAATACGCTATGCCACCTGACAAACTATATGGTTAGTTTCCCCTTTTACTAAACACCACCTGACAGAAAGGAAATTCATAACAACAATCTAGAGGAACTTGGCGAACATTAGAACAGGATTTGAAAACTAGCAAGACTCGACTTAGCAAGCATTCAGATGAAGCTTAGAAACTATTTAGACAGGGGATTGATAACTATCTAGACACAACTTGTCAAACCTTAAAACAAGACTTGATCTCATCTGGTTATTCATGTATTACTGAGTGAATGTTGACATTTATTTAGAATGTAAAATAAACACCAATGCCTTTTGCAATGCCATGTTAAGTGTCTCAGTTCGAGTTCTTCTTTATTGATTTATTATAATTATGTTAGTGCAGACAGTTGAAGTAACTGTTTCTTCAAACATTTGATTAGTGGGTTTTACTTCCGTAACCACAGTTACTCATAGTTTGATGACAAGATGACACAGTTCAAATATTGGGTAGATGGACCAGTCAGTGCATTTTTTTCTCTGAATGGTAATCATTCTCATTTTATTCACCATGAATGTAATGACACAGAATCTAGTGTGTTGTGTTACCTCTCAATGAAAAGTTAAATATCATTCCACTGTATGAAAAAGAGTTCAGTTTTTTATAACAACAAAGATAACAATCTCATTTGAGTTCAATATTTGCGATCAACCAAGGGTTGTACTGTTACCTGTTGCAACTGATAAACAACATGAGATAAAATATCTAAACAGAACCAAAGTATTAGACATTTGTGTAAAATTACAGTCTTGTACTTTGGTTTGTGACGCATGCTACTCCTTCTTGAACAGGAACTAGTCAACCCTAACACTGCTGGCTGCAGAGTCAGGCGCCTCTCCATCCCTTTCTTTCTGACATTTTCTTTATTTACAGAAATAAGATGTGTCTTTTTTACTCGTAAGCTACTTCTGATTGTACTTTCATCTTCTTTTCTATCTTCTTTGCTTTCACTCTTATTAGCCAAGTTAATCACCCATTGTGATCGGTGTAGTTTGCAACAAAAACGTGAATACATTGCGTCTTGTTTCATAGGCAACTGCAGCATGTAAAACAGGCGCATGCAAAAAATGTCTGCCAAGAGTGATTCTTAGGTTTGCCTGACCTGACAGTCCCTTACATCTTTCGTTTTTTCTTGCACTCTTTATTGATCACTTTGCAGTCACTTATTTGCAACTTGTGTATGTTCTGACCCGAAGAGCATGCGCATGCTTTGCCCCTTTTTCTGACTCAATGAGGCCGCTCCATATAAGAAATAATCTCAACCACTTTATGATGTGTCGTTCTAGTCATCCTCAAAAGATCTGAAGTTGTCATTCTGTATTTCCCTTTTCTGGAAGTGAAAATGTTTAACACTGAACAGATATGTTTATATTAGTTTTGCCTGACAGTCAGTACCAGTCTGTAGACTGCATTGTTACATATTGCTTTACATATAGCAGCATAGAAATATTTGCTGTTAGCCGAGGTTTCCGGTATTGGAAAATTCTGGCAGAACCAACATACCTTCCTTTGTTAGTCTATGATGTTAACTCTGAAAATACAGCTTAGCACTTGAAAAACCATTCTGACAGTACCAATTTTTCTACAAGTTACCTCGCAAGAGACAAAATTATTCACAAGATTCATTTGATATTATTTGTGTATATTTCTTTTCAGTGCAGCAAGTGAATTTATCAAATAGAGTTTCAACATTGCACATTCTTGTATATTATTATATAGTAATGTATTGTTTAATGTTAGAAAGTTATAATATATATATTGTTATGGCATGGCACAAAATATTATTATAAAAAATAGCTAGTGAAAATATAGTTTTGCTTTACGTAAACTAATATTTTTAATGTCTTTCTTTTGCTTTTCTCCACTCCTGTTTTGCCTCACAGTGTCAGGATACGATTTCTAGAACGAGTTCTTGTGTGCGCTTCATAAATAGTGTCTTTCTTCGCCTCTGTTATCTGGGGGTGTTTCAGCTACATAGAGATAAGAGATCTTCACAGTGACACTTTAAGAGATCTTCACAGTGAGCATTCCCATCTTCTTTGTAGGCTGTCCGAATATTATCATCTACCTTTTCCTTTTCGGAACATGGCTCTTATGACAAAAGCTAAGGCATCCATTTGTGAGTGGTGTGTATGTCATCTGCCGCAGTCATACACAGCTAGCTTATGGCATCTCGAACCCATCTTCCGCTTGTCCATCCTCTCCCTCGTCTACTGACTGCATCATGCCCTTCAGAACAATCATCACCAGAGAATCATATTGTTTATGTGTCCAAAGTATTTCATTTAAAAAAATTCTTTATCAACCACTTCTATTCAGTTTTGAGCTGTTGTACAATGGGCATTTTTTTCTGTCCATGGTATTTTAGGTACTCTTCTGTAGTATTTTCATTCAAAAACATTAATCGATTTTTCCACTGTTTATCAATAAGCCATTCTTCACAGCCAATATGTTGCTATGGCGAAACAAATGCTCTTACAAATGTAAGTTTAGTTTTTATATTAGTTCCATTTAGTTATTTTCCAACTTTGATTCTCATATGTTACGATTAATACAATATTGGAGATTCAAACTCGTAATTTAGTTTTAAAATTTTGAGTTCCACATTTTATTTTGGCTTTTAGAAGTTGTTGTTATCTTTGACAGTTTGTAGCATAATCTTTTGCTGACAGACTGCTACTACTGAAACCTTTATACTTAGGGTACAGTTCTCACTTCCAATCTAATTATATCCTGAACCATCTCCTTCAGTTTTACATAGCAGGCTCATACCTATTATCTCATTTTTATTGTACTTTTTAATCTCCGTATTCTTCTCTTCTCCTTTGGGTTTCACTAAATGTAGCCTACAACATGGCAGTACAACGGGTTACTGTGAATTACTATGGAATTTCCACACATTGTTCACTGTTTCTCAAATCACGATGCAGTCAATTACTGATTTGACTAACAGACGACAGCGAGAATATCACAGAAGATGAGATTGTTATTTTCACAGATAAATCCAGTTGTTCATCATTTGCACAGCACATGTGTTTTTCATATCTCATTGTAGTGGAAGAGGTGTTTAGAAAGAGAGTAGTGATTTTGCTGCAACTACAAATAACATAATAATCAATAATATTAATTCCTCTTGTACTGTTTTACGTTACGTATGGTCTGCAAGCAATTTCTCCATATCACTCTACCCTGGGCAGCTCGCTCAATCTCCTCCATGGAACTGAGACTGATATTTCGTGCCTCTCTGAGCAAAGTTCGTTTCTGGGTCTCCTTAGGTCGTCTTCTCTTTCTTGAACCCTTTGCATCCCACTTCAATGCCTGATTTGATATTTGTTGATTATTTCTTCTTAATGTGTGTTCAACATATCTCCATCTTCTCTTTCTTATAAGTGACATTATTTTATACAAATAACCTGAATCTGTTATATCTGAATTCTCAGTAACTGAAATGATCATGTTCAGAAGGTTCTGACGATTTGCGTGCATAGCCAGGGACTGGAGTCTTAGGTTGCGTTCGTGACTGAAGAGTCACTTTCATCTTCGTACACGGACATGTGGGAGTCATGAGAAATAAAAGACTTTCGAGCACGGCTATAGTGGTAAACGGTAGAGCAATGGATAGGACCGATATTCTGAATGCCATTAAGGTGACGTGTTGAACATATGATTCATGTGATAATTTATATTCTGCGCTCATGTCCCGACTGCAAGAACTTGGAGTCATACGTGGTGTTGCTAGATTTGAACATTACACAAGGAGTAGACGATTTTTCATTAAACAACACAGGACTGGAACTGTCAGTCAACGCATGCTCACGGTTACACTGAACATGAGAAGAAACACTAATGGATTTGTTCCTTGAACAATGGCTATGATCTGATGAAAAATTAAATAATAGACGTCTAGTTATGTGCACAACAATAGTGCTGCTAGAACGATCACTGTGTACATCAGTCAGCTGCTCCAAGTGATTGAGCCACTACTGAGCACCGTGATCTTAACTCTAACATGTAAGTGATATACCGACATAATTAGATAGATTTGATAGACAGAAATACCATTTTCTGTACACGAAAATAGATGTTCTTGTTTATTAAAAGAGTCTTCTCACTTAACATGTCTTTTGCCGATCGTCGTTCAAATCACAGTCCTCTTAAAAGACTGTTGATCGCTAGTCAGTTTCCCGGTCTCCTCATTTGTCGTGTGTAAGGTTTCAAAAATGTACTGTTGAAACTATCGTCATCATTGTCCACTACCTCGTCTTTCAGAAACCATATCTTTCATTATTGCTCTTTCCAAACTACTGTAACTTTTATTATATGACCAAAGTCTAGTATGAGGATGGAGGTTGAGGCCGTTACTGCTGCCCTCCATTGGATCTCTGGGACTTCATTTACTGGGGCAGTTGTTGCATCTGACTCTCAGTCGATGCTTCACAAGATCCAGAAGGGCAGGTTTCGGTATGAGTGGATGTCGTCTATAGAAGTTTCTAACCTCCAGCGGCTTACGTAGATATACTGTCCTGGTCATGCGGGTGTTTACGGTAATGAGAGAGCGGACATGCTTACATCAGCAGCATCGATTGTTGGGAGTTGAAGATGGATAAGGGGATATTCTTCGGTCTCTTCGCGACTGTCTGTTGGATGAGGACACTAAATCGATGTTGAATCGATCAAGCGATTTAGGCAGTTTGGGGTTACCCGTTGTTCAAGTCGAACTGGATGCCTGAGAGGCAGAGTGAGAGGTGTGTTTAATCAGCGAGCCACGAGAACCATCGGTATGCATACTCTTCGATATCTGTTGGGAAGACTGAGCACCTATGGGTCTGCCCGGAATGCAGTGACGTCAGTTTAGTAACCAATTATATGACTAAAATACTTCAGTTTACAAGACAATGTTTATGAGTCAAGTTTTCTCAATGTTCTGATCGTGTCACCATTAAATAGTCAATTCTGAGCAGAATTTTGTCACCCTTACCGTCCCTTGGGATGTCTTTCTTTCATAGACTAGATGTCCTATCTCTGCAGCTGTCATACTCAAATCATAAGTTACATCCTGAATCTATCTTTTCAGTGATCTTCAACTTGTTCTCTTTTCCGGGATGTCTCCTTCCATAATGATCTTCTCCAATCTTTTGTGTTTATTTTATATGTCCAAAATACCTCAATTTTCGCATTCTTATTTGTAATATCAACCAGTTTTCTTTGATTTTGAATTCTTTCTGGATATATCTATTTATTCTTATCTCTGTCCATGGTATACATATGACTCTTCTGTGACATTTATATTCGAAAGCACATACATGTTTTGTCACTGCCTTGTTAAATGTCCATGTTTCAAACTATACGTTACAACTGGGCATATGTATGCTCTTTGTATTCTTATTTTCCTATAGGTTACATTCAATATTTTACTACCATAATAGATGGTGTAGGATTTGCCCTCTTCTTTGCCCAGGGTGTTGTAAGAAATTCTCTATAGCACTTTGTTTGAAAGATTAGAACAACACACATTGTCTACTTTAGTTACTATCATGTCATACCAGCTAATCATTATCTGCTAACTTTGAAATGTAGACAATTGTTGTGTTTGACATGCAAACACTTCAGAGTATACCCTTCTATATAATAAGTATTTTCTGCCCTACGTGACAGAAGTATAACACACATAATATGTGACATGAGGCACGTTTTTTAATGCATTAGTTACACTTTGCCTCAAGATAAAGTAGGTCTTTGGTCCACATGTTGTTAACTTGTGAAATCCTCGACACACATGTCAAAAATAGATCTAAAGACGTAGGATTGGCTTTCAATGCACACCTGTTTCCCAGTATGGATCGGTCACTCTTCACAGAAATCGCACGCCATTTGCTGCGAGTATTGCGCACAGCACGAACTCCGTAGCTCCGAAAACAATCCTAAGAGATCTAAAAACATGCATTCGTAAATCGAACTGCGAAATTTTGATTTGACCTCACGACCTTCAGAAAGCAAGGTAATCTGCTTAACTACTACGTCACATGGATGAGCACTCCCATCCAGATGATATCATTATCTACACCGATGGCTCTGTCAGATGCGGAACCAGATCATCGTGGGTTTATTCGGCACAGCGAAATGGTCACACACTTCATGAGGACTGCGGCGCTTTCGAGACAACGACATCGAGCATGACTATGGAGATCACTGCTGCCTCCAGAGCTCTGTCATGGGTGGCTGAGCAACAGGTTACCCATACGATCATCATATCAGACTCGATGAATATGCTTCAACTGATTGAATCTGGAAGTATGCGTGTGGAATGGGTGGACAGCATTCGGAGATCACATCTCAAGAAAATGACTTGGCTGTACACACCTAGACATGCTGGAGTGCAGGGTAACGAGCGTGCGGACTTTCTTGCAAACAATGCCCGACTCAAACGGGCAGAAGTATGGACAGAGCCGATATCATCAATGCGGTACGCTCTCAATTATGTGACATGTGCACGTCTCAGACACTGGAACGAGTTCGAGAATTAGGCGTTAAGTGTGTACATGCAGACAGTGTCGTCTTCGTGGTAGAGAGAGAAGATATAGTAATCAACTTCTGATGGGTACGGTGAGCAAATGGACTTTAGGATGGCTGCTGCAGCGGAGGACAGAGCATGCATGGGAATGCCCAATGTGCCGTGGCTTCGATCGCATAACATAACATAACATAACATACTACGTCACAAAGACCCATCTATACAGATAAAGCTAACAACAATGTCAGATGTAATATTAAATTAGTGGACTGCATTCTTTTCCTTATACACTTGATTCCCCATTCAACACCATAGTCATGGGCACATGATCGTTCCGAGACACGGCACATAGTCAAATGGGACAGTCAAATTGGCCATAATGCGGAATTTAATTGTTAGTGTGTTAAGATGTCGTTTTTAGTGTACATCACTTTGTGCGATCGCGGCTACGTGCTCCCATAACTTTTTGCGTAGGTCCAGTACCTTCATATCACTTGTACAAATACATAACCTATCTTTTGTTCGTCTGACTGCTCTCTTCTCCTTCGACAGCTGTACGTGGATAATATCACATCGCATATCGTAAAAGAGATAGACCTTATTACGTGTGACGCACAAGTCAAGCCATCGCTGTCTGAGAACAGTGTACATGCTTGAAAGGCAAAATTCAAGATAGCACTTTCAAATTTCATAAAACTCTCATATTTCGTATACAGAGTCCGCCATAATAATGTAGACATCAACACCAAAATACATTAAATGTAGCACAATTTCTAAGCTACTCATTTACAATTACATGTCCTTTTCTCTTTCACCTTTCTCTCTCTCTCTCTCTCTATGCATCTATCTCTCAGTCCCGTCGACTATTTTCCCTAAGTAGTATAAGCAACAGACTTTGGAGAGAATGATGTCTGGAAGAAGAATGAGAGAAAGACAAAGAAGACGACGGGTGCAAGATGTCATTGACGATCTGAGAATGACTGCTGCTGACACCGGTCAACTTACAAAATAGAGAGATTTTTAGGGCTGCAGTCATGGGAGCCAAATTCCGGAAGGGAAAACTATTTGATGATGATAATGATAATGTCTACAAACTATTAGCGCGTGCATAAAAATTAAGAAATTTCCAGAAGGTTTCGAATATGTAGTAGTATCCGGTCCTCTGCATCCTTATATCTTTCAGGTAGTGCCCCTGGAATAGAAAAGGTTGTCAACTTCAGGTCTAGAACGAAACCCCTTACGTGTTATTTACAAGTATTATCAGAGACCCTGTGGGAGCCAAAGTCAGTTATTTACAAGTACTATCAGAGACCCTGTGGGAGCCTAAGTCTGAACGCACAATTATCTCGCGACTGATGTATCGAATCGATATCCTCTATAACCAAAATCGATAGCTGACGGTCAATTATAGCATTGCAGTTTACCGTCAAGAAGGCAGAATGAGCGGTTACCAGCTGACCTGTTGGTTCAAACAGAAGCATCTGTTAGTTGTTTTCCTACTTTCATTTCCCTTCACGATGACAGTTCTCAAGAAGTTTAGTAATCAGGATCGTCCATTTCCAAATTTAAAGCACGCTACTTAAACAGCATATAACATAGTGTGTAGGTTGTAGCTAAAAATCATGACTATTTTGTATTATTCTTCTACTTCTGCGATCTCTAGTCATGCGCTTCATTTACTGTGGACCACAAACTGGGCAGTCAGCTACTGGTATGCCAGGTTTCCTTAAAGCTTAGTTTTCAGGTCGACTAGTTATTGTACAAAAAGTACAATAGCGAATGGCGCAGACACTAAATAATCAAAGAGAAAAATCCGGAACTATAGTTAAAGGAAGTTGAATTGACAATATAAAGTTTGAAAACAGGAAAGTCATCAGGATGTAATATTATTTCAACACAGTATATTAAAGCCGGAGAAAAGAAAACATAAAAATATATAATGCAATATTTAAGAAATGTATGGAAATTATGAACATTGCCTCAAGAATTGAAAAGATCAATATTAGAAATAAAGACACAAAGTTATATACTAACTTAAAAAACAGTTCTCCTGATTAGTCATGCAAGTAAAATGTTACTAAAATAATTATGGGAAGACTGTTGGAAAATATCAGAAAACGTTCACATAACACAAGCCGTTTTTAGATGTAACATATCTACATATTATCATATATTCAACATGAGGAATATGATAGCAAAATCAAGAGAGTATAATGTAGATCTAAAAGATGACGAATTCAAAAGTAATGTAATCAGAGAAATGTTTCATCCACCACTAGTAACAACTTTGATAAGAAAGAGAAGATATAGATATGTTGGATATACTCTGAGAAGACATGAAAGTATCAAAAGCAGGCATTGAAGTTGGAGGCAAAGGGTTCAAGAAAGAGGACGCCATAGGGAAACCCTGAGAGGAACTCTACTGAGATGGGGGGGAAAATATCGGACTCCTTTCCATAGAAGAGAATGAACAAGTTGCCCAGGACAGAGCGATATGGAGTAATTACTTGCAGGCCCTGTGTAGCGTATAAAAGTACGACATGAATATAATAACAATAATGTAGATCTATCATCATCCCCATCATCAAATAGCTTGTCCTGAGCAGAACTTTGCCACCCCAACAGTCCTCCGGAATTTCTCTCTCATAGGCCAGATGTCCTGCCTCTGCAGCCGTCATGTTCAAACCATCAGTTACATCCTAAATCCATCTTCTCCTTGGTCTTCATCTTCTTCTCTTTGCCGGTATGCCTCCTTCCATGATGGTCTTTTCAGCCCTTCATATCTTTTTATATGTCCAAAATACCTCAATTTTTTTATTTGTAGCATCAACCAGTTTTCTTTGATTTTGAGTTCTTTCTGGATAGATCTATTTGTTCTCTTCTCTGTCCAAGATATACAAAGGACTCTTCAGTAACACTTATATTCGAAAGGACATATATATTTGTGGGCACACCTTGAGGAGAAATGATCAAAGAATATCAAAGCAGGTATTGAAGTGGGATGCAAAGGGTTCAAGAAAGAGAGGTCGACCTAAGGAGACCCTGAAGCGAACTTTGCTGAGAGAGGCAAGAAATATCGGTCTCAGTTCCATGAAGGAGATTGAGAGAGTTGCCCAGGATAGAGCGGTATGGAGAAATTACTTGCAGGCCCTATGTAACGTATAACGGTACGAGATGAATTATTATTATATATATTTGTAGATCTATACTTCTGCTTTATTTACTACTCGAGAGCATCTGATTGTGCACAACATAATGACAGAAACTGAAATGTCATTACATTTGTTCTTCTTTTCGATCGTTCTTTTCGGCCGTTTTGGTCATTCTAAGTGTGATATATAAACAACCTACACCAAGAACGGGTGTAATTCGTCACATTTTTAGCGCCATTTAGAGCTCTGGTGCTTATTCTTCGGCGATATGTCCGATTTCATCCAGCGTTTAATGGGTTCGCTCTTCGTCAGCCTTTGGCTGTCCCAGCCTACCTGCAAGGCAGCAGGTTCCATTACATTTAATATAAATCATAAAAGAATTATGATTCTGTGGTGATAAGATGGCGGATGTAAGAACGTGCAATGACACATATTTCTTTCATATAAGAAAGGGAATTAGTCACGGGCTGCATTTTGGCGCCTTGTCTGTTTAACATATACACTGACACATAATCAGCAATGTTATCTTCTTCTTAATCTTCTTCTTTGCTTTCGTTCTTTACGACCAATTTTAATCATTCTTTGTGATATGTTTGATCTTTGCCAGGAACGTGAATACGTTGCACATTGGTTTGGGAGGCCCCTAAAAGCATAGACTTCTACACGTTTAAGACATATGCATCCGATTTCATCAAACCTCCTTAGTCGCCTCTTACGACATGCGTGGTAGGTAACAGTGGTTCTATTCTTTATACCCCAAACTAGGTTCGCGGTAACCACTCGAGCGAGCAGTGTTATATATGATAGCGACAAATGACAATACATTCTTTATATAGTCGGAGGAAACAATGTACTATAATGACACCAGTTTCGTATTAGTGAAAGTTGGAATGAAATAAAGATAGTACAATGAATGATTAGCAAAAAATGACAATACATTCTTTATATAGTCGGGGGAAAAGATGTTCTCTTACCGATTTTCAGTGGCCATCGGTTCTTTTACGTGTTCAACGTGAACATAGGACCTACGTTTGATTGTCCGTCTCCGATATGACTAGGAACTCTATTTCACTTATTGTAGATGTATGGGATCTCTGAAAAAATATTCAGAATGCTCTATACGGGAAATGAACTAGGTACTTTTGAAGCGAGAGACAAACACCTTATCTTCACAGTACACAGGTCCTGGAGAATAATTCATGCGTGCTAGTCGTGCGTCGCACACCCAAGTGAAACTCCCCCAATGTACTTGTAATAGTATAATTCATGCGTGCTAGTCGTGCGTCGCACACCCAAGTGAAACTCCCCCAATGTACTTGTAATAGTATGCAATGAAAATCAACAAATTTAATAGTTTGTTCTAGTTTACCCCCTTCTAGTTCTTTACATTTATTTCATTTTTAGTAATATATTTTCATTTTTGGGCCGTTAGTAATTTAATGTCTGATTGTATATGTTATGTCTGTCGTAAAAGAAGTCTGAATTTCTTCATTTCTGTTGCATACTTTGCTTGATAAATGCCCTTTGGTCGAAACGTCGCTGTATATTGTTTTCGTACTTTGTAAAACTAAAGTACTTTGCTTTGATGTGTTTTGTCATTACTACATAGCTTTACTGAAGTCTGCCCATATATCGAGTTTTACTGAAGTCTGCCCATATATCGAGTTTTACTGAAGTCTGCCCATATATCGAGTTTTACTGAAGTCTGCCCATATATCGAGTTTTACTGAAGTCTACCGATATGGCTGTATCGATATGGCTGACTAAGTCACATCAAGCATATGATGTTTCTTATCTTAGCTTAATTATCATCAGAATAATGCATGACTTACACATATGTGATCGTGTGTTGACTGAAACACACTGGCGTACACATCTAATTTATAATAATGTTGGCGTGTTTAGATACTTGCTATCCATAGGGTGATATAAATGACTCATCGATCGAATAAATATTCGATCCTCACAACAATATTAGTATATCAACAATTACAAATGTGTAATTGGAGCTGAACGTGCTTGCAAGCTGTTGACAGGCTCAGTCCATTTTTATTTTGAAATAAATTGGCTATAATTTATAGACCGATAGATCACGAGGCTGACAGAGGCATAGATTATACACAGTAAGGCATACAGACAGAGAGGTATGCAGGCAAACATATAAATATACATGAAGGCAGACAGACAGTAAGGTAGACACGAAGGTAGGCAGGCAGGTAGGTAGAAAGACACGAAGACAAGCACATGTGAAGGCATACAGGGAGATAGACAAGCAGACAGTCAGACATGAAGACGGACATACAGTAAGGTAGACACAAAGATAGACATGAAAGTAGGTATACATTAAGACAGAAAGACACGAAGAGAAGCACATGTGAAGGCATATAGACAGATAGACAGACAGACATAAAGGCAGATAGACATCAAGACAAACAGACACGAATGTACGCAGGCAGACCGATGGTTGGAAGTCAGTCAGGCAAAAATTCGCAGACGAACATAAAAATGGGCAGGCATATAAAAATACACACAGATAAACATACAATAAAACAGACAGATAGACAGGCATGGGAGCTTAACAATAGATAGACAGATGTCCGTGATTATACCACTAGGTGAGACCGCACCAGTAGTAATATTCGTGCCAGCGGTCCATATTACTCACACTTAACTGTGACAAGCAGAACTACTTGTCAATGCAATCACCATGAACATTGATAAAGTGCACAGCTGGGAGAATAACTGATATATTTATATTCATTAACTTCTATATTCATATAAACTGGGAAACTGGTGTTGCTGATATTGGGACCTCTAAGAAATATGAGTTTACGCTATTTTTTGTTTTAAAAACCTATTTAAAGCAAGAAAGTTTACCGAGCTTTCGTGAAAACCAAGACGACCTTAACAGCTTTCGGGCGTGTAACGCTATGCCGTGAGCTGCACAGGCTGCTACTCAGGTGAGATATTTTGGTGGTCAGTGCAGTAATCCCTCTGTTCTAGCGCAGAAGGGGCTATAAAACGCCATCCGTTGACAATACTTAGCAGTCTGTATGGGATTTTAGTTCAAAGAGCCTCTTACACGATCGGTTTCAGTTTGGAATATCTACATTGCACTCCGGACATGTCCATAGGTACACCGTATCCTTCGCGATAGCGTCCCAACAGCGTCCAGCCACTAACCGTACCAGTTCGATATTGACTGATGAGCCTGCTCATATACCCGTTGTGCTGTTCGTTTCTGGCCATTCCAATTTTCAATCCAAGCTCTTGCAATCTAGTAGTTGACGTGAATTGGTTTAAATGAAAATCTTACACGATCACTCTAGAACAACTACTTGTTGACCATTGAATATGACCTTTGTGTGATTTACGTCAGAGAGTGTACTGGACAACACCTAGTTCGGACGAACTGAGAAATTGCGTTCATTCTAAAGATATTTTTCACCCCTATCAGAAAGAAGGAGATATTTCACTTTGTCCGTTTCTTGTAAGTTGAGGACACAGACTCTGCTTCGTGTCGGTCGTGTTTCATTTGAGTCTGCCGACGAAACTTTCAATGTTACTTGTCTACGAGATGTGTTGGCCACCGAGCAGACGTTAGCGTCAGCAAAACTGATATCACCAATCACTCAACTGTGTGACATACGTGTACATTTTTTAGGAAACCCTTGCCGGTGCTATAGAGTTCGTACACTGCAGGTGAGATCTTCCCGTGTAAGAAAGAGATAAGATAACACATGGTTACTCACCAAAGTGCAATGATGATGGTCCTATCAATCAATCAATAAGTGTACATTGAGATATATATATAGCATTTCTTATCTTTGTAGCAACGTTCGCTGTACAGTTCGACCACCTTTCAAAAGCGCGCTTACAGCGTGCAGACTATGCCGGACAAGCAACAAGTAGGTCAGATTAACTGTTGCTGTCGTTTGCATCTCAAGGAATCAATCAATCAAGTGCCATGCCTGCCGGCGTAGGCGATCATGTCTCTCCACAACTCTCTTTGCTTGGTGCATGTAATCAGTTCTGACGTCGATATTTTGTCGAACCATGATGTCAGGCCATCCAACATCTTCTCCTCTGTCTTCCACGATCTCTCCTTCCCTGAATTTTACCTGTAGTCACCAAATGTTCTAAACCTTCTCTTCGCATTATATGCCCGAAGAACCTTGATTGTCGGATTCTTATTCTTTTGATAAGGTTTCTTTGTGTGCAGGCCTGATTTAAAACCTCCACGTTTGTTTTCTTTGCTGTCCATGGAATTCTCAACATTCTTCTGTAAAACCACATCTCTGTGGCTTCCAATGATCGTATTGATTGTTTGTTCAGTGTCCATGATTCGCTGCCATACATAAGAATTGGTTCAATATAGCATTGGAGTACTCGTTTTCGCAGTGTCATTGGTAGTGAGTTCACGCATAGTGTGTTCTTCATTTTCATAAAAGCTGCTTTCGTTTGAGCTATTCTACTCCTAATCTCTGTTGTACATCTTCCATCTGGTGTTAAGAATGTTCCTAGATACTTGAATCGATGGACTTGTTTCAGTGTTGTGTTATTTATTTTGATATTGCATGTTGGTGTTTCTTGTTTCTTGGAGACAACCATAACCTCTGTTTTCTTTATATTCATGCTTAATCCTTTCTTTTCACTTTCTCTCACTAGTATGTCTATCAAGTCTTGCAGATCGTGTTCATTTGTAGCCATGAGAATTGTGTCATCAGCGTACCTTAGGTTGTTTATATTTTGTCCACCGACTGCTATTCCTGTCTTTTCTTCTATAGATCTCATGATGTTTTCGCTATATAAGTTGAATAGGTCTGGTGAGAGTACGCACCCTTGTCGTACTCCTAACTGTATCGCCTGATAGATTCCAATCTTACTCTCTAGTCTAATGGCTGCGGTTTGTTGCCAGTACAAATTCTTGATCAGTCTAAGATCTTTACCATCAATATTTATACTTTCTAACATGCTGATTATTTCTCCATGTTTTACTTTATCGAAAGCTTTTGAGTAGTCTATGAAACATAGGTATAAATCCAACTTCATTTCTATTGATCTTTCCATTATTGTTCTTATTGTATATATTGCGTTGTTTGTTCCTCTGCGTTCAACAAAGCCACATTGTTCTTCCTTAACTTCTGGTTTTATTTTGTTTCGTACCCTTCTCATAATAATGCTGAAAAGTAGTTTTGTTACGTGACTCATGAGGCTGATTGTGCGGTGTTCTTCGCATTCTATCGTTCCTGCTTTCTTTGGTAGTGCTATAAAAATGGATTGTCGTAAATCTTTGGGTACATATCCAGTGTTGTAGATGTCATTGAATAATTTTGTTAAAACGCCTATGCCCAATTCGCCTGTTGCTTCTATTTCTTCTGTTGTTATGTTGTCTGGTCCTGGGGTTTTTCCTTTTTCGTGTGTCTTATGGCATTGATAACTTCTGATGGAAGTATTTGTGGTCCTTCATGGTTGTAATTGATGTGTATTTCTTGTCTGTTATCACTGTATAAGTCCTTAATGTACTCTGTCCATCTTTCTATTTTCTTGTCTGTTTCCATCAGGATATCTCCCTGCTTTGATTTTAAACATCCAGTAGTTGTACGTTTACGTCTGCCAAGTAAGTTGTCTACGTTTTCGTATATTGATTTGGGGTTTTCTTTGTGTTCTGTTTCGATCTGTTTGCATTTTCATTTAGCCACTCTTCTTTTGCTGTTTTACATTTTTGTCTTATCTCTTTATTGATTCGATCGTATTCTGCTTTATTATGTTTGTTTTTCCTTCTATTTTCCATTAATTCCAAAATGTCTTCCGTCATCCATTTCTTTTTGATCCGTTGACATGTTGTGTGGGTTAGTTCCTTTGACGTTTGTTGGATTGATTCTTTAAGCATCTGCCATTATTCTTCTATTTTTTCTATTTTTTCCATAGCGTTATATCTGTTTTGTATAATGCGTTTAAATCTCAAGGAATACGGAGTTTTTCTCTTCTGTTTTTCTGTGAGGTAATGAAAACGCTGGAGATTTAGCAGGTTTTTTTTTTTATCTGCGCAAATGACAGGACCAATATTTTTGACGATTTGTTTTGTAATCTGGCACGATCGGAAAGTTCAAAATTGTCAGTATCATACTGTATTGGATAACAGGTGGCAGCTGACAAAAAATGCTGTAACTGTAGTTGGAATGATTTCGGTTTCGGTTGGAAAAATATCACTCCCACTGTGAAATTGTATCACAAGACAACGAAACAAGTGCACTAGCAACTACACTGTTGCTGGTTTGAGATTGTAGGAGGACCGGTCCATGTCCTCATGCGTGGAACGTCGAACGTTGGATTGAATCCACAACTCTCTTGCGTCCGAGTCGATAGCTGAACGATTATGCATTACGCTAATCCGCCCCGAATAAACTACTAATCAAATAGTTTGTGCATCGCCCGAGTGGTTACCTGGGCCCAAATTTGGGGTGTAAAGAATAGAACCACTGTTACCTGCCACGCATGTTGTAAGAGGCGACTAAGGAGGTTAGGCTGAAATCGGATGCACGTGTCCTAAATGTGTAGAAGTCAACCTGCTGCCATGCAGGACCAATGGGGACAGCCAAAGGCTAACGGAGAGCGAACCCAGTAAACTCTGGCTGAATCCGGACACATCGCCGAGGGATAAGCACCAGAGCTCCAAATGCTGCTGAAGATGTGACGAAACCCACCTATGTTAAGACTGCATGAATCAGACTTCCACATGAATGAATTTATGGAGAGATCTGGTACATCAGTCTTTTAGGTGGTCGCGAGAGAGAGAGAGAGAGAGAGAGTATGTCATCCCTAGTTGATGCCATTATTTTGAGTCGTTCCTAACTATCTTACAAAGCATATGCTATTTATTTTCTTCTTTTAATAGTTGACGTTGATATTAACAATTGCAAGATCTAAGAAATTCACTTTCATCACTTTGGTAAAAGACAGGAAACATTAATGATATAACAAATATTGTTTTCAATCAATCTACTGTGCACTCTTCAAAATATCTTTAGCAATCATGAAGAAAAAAACTTACTAGATTTTAAAAAAAGACTGAAACAACGTTTCGACTCATAGGGTTTTATCAAGCAAATGTACAAGACGACATGAGATACAGATTTGTGTATTCCTTGTTGTACTCTGTACATAACTGGATTAAATCCATTATGTCGAAACGTCGTTTTAGTCGGATCTTGTTCTGTGTAAATCTACTTTACCTTGTGTTTTTATATATCGTCTTTAGGTCATGGTTTTACTGCAGTCTTTCGGGCTATGGATACTTAAAGTGGCTGCATATATTTTCTTTTCAAACGCTCCATATCGACCACTTGTTAACCACTCTGTGTGATTTGTATGTGATCTGAGTCTAAGAGCGATTGTACATTGTGCCGGTTATGCGCCTACAAGTAGGCCAGCACATCCGATTTCTGCGACGCCTATTTTTTACTAGGGTAGTTTCCCTACACCCTACATCAGTCGCCTCTTACGACATGCCTTATAGGTCGCAGTGGTACTATTCTTTGCTTCCCTTGCGGGCCCCGACACTAAACGGACAGTTGCTTATATAAAACAAGTGTTTAATCAGTAACAAACAGCCTTGCTTGAAGCTGTTTATGGCTGGGATGTCTCGTGATAATTCTTTATCGATCTGTAAACAGCTAGTCAATGACACTGCGAACAATTGTAACCAACCTGTTGAGTCTGATAACCTTATCTTTCAAGAGTTTGGTTAAGTTTATTGTGACAAAGCTCATTGGCTAGGTCCCTTAGCAATGGTGTGTGTAGATCGCACTACTGTTCCTGCAATGCTTCATGTAGGTCTTGTAATGATTCTTACGCTCAATTACAGGTATATATGTATAACACACAGTGGTGGCGCGTGATCATTTTATTGGTGGGTCAAACAAATTTTTCCGGATAAATCATGGTTTTAGGTAGCTATATTTTAATTTATAAAATAATAAATACATGTTATACGTTATTTTTTTTGTGGGTCCGGCTCCACTCGCCCTTAATGACAATCCGCCACTGATAACACACATATGTCTGGCTATATGAGTGAGAAAGAGACAGATCGAGAGAGCAGCAGTCAAACAACGCATATGCCGCTCGTCTATCGCAGGTTATATTGACCCTTCACGTCATCCAATATAGGTGCTGGAAGTGAGATGTGTGTCTGTGTGTAGTTCATTGACACAGCCAAGTTCGTCTCGGAATGTTCGTGTGCGCTGTGAGCATGGAATTTTAGCCGAACCAGTTAATGAGCTTAATTTAATGCAAGTTCTTTCCTAACTTGTCTTTGAATTTTTGCTTTGCTTGCGTAATTTCTGAAGGACTCGAACGTCACCGCCTCTCTACGAGAAGTCGAGCGACACGCAGAGCGGTCTTAAGCAGCGATTCCCCATATATCAGGATTTATGTCAAACGCTTTAGTGAGTTCTTTAGGCTGTCTTTGAAACGTTTTATTTGCATGTCTTGTGAACTTGTCCCTTTCTTGGGCTCCCCAGTGAAGTCTTTTGAGTAGCTGGTGGTCTGACATGCGGACTGCATGACCTGCCCATCGGATCTGGAACTATATCAGAGCGGTGTGGATGGTGGATACCTCTATCAATGACCACGGTATCCGAGATCTTTTCTTGCCACTAGATGTTTAGAAACTTCTTAAGGGTAAACGACAGTGGTGACTCGTCATTAAGGGCCAGTGGGACCAGGCCCCATTAAAATAATGTGTAACGTGCATTTATTATTTAATAAATTAAAATATAACCTAATCCAGAACCATAATTTTTCCGAAAATGTGTTTCTGGCCCCACCAACAAAAAAGATCACGAGCCGCCACTGGAACTTATCTAGCTTCTTGGCATGATGCTGGTACATAGTCCAGGTTTTACGTTCATATAGCAGCACAATTGTTTTGTACAATTTACAAGCAATAAACAAACAAAATCACTGCACTGACACATACAAATAAAGTCACTAACACATGGATTGCGGGTAGTATTTTAATTACAAAATCGAAAAAAAAATGTTCAATGACACCCGGAATGCAAATCACGACAGTTTCTTCCTCAGTCAAGACTAAGTCAGTCTGTGTAAGACACATAATTATTTCTCCATGCCAACAAAGATTTTGTTTTAAAAAAGCTGCAAGTTGGGCGTAACATATTTTGTTGAATAAACTAACAACAAAATAAGGTATAAATGTTGCAAATAAAAATGAATCTGAAAAACAATGTAAATTATTGGAATCAACCAGTTTAACTATATATAACAAATTAATCAGTAGAAACAATGAGTGTTAAATGAAAATTAATTTACTTTACATTTTACCTATTTAGATCAAAGTGTTCCTTAGTAAGATGGAAATCCAACCATATGAGGGAATATGTAATTACGCTAATTAGCTAATTAAAATGGTTGCTGCAATGTAAAAAATACATGGCAACTTTAAGCTCATATAACATCCGTATTTCTTAGCATACAAAGTGGAAATTTTGCATACAAGTCCACAAATGAATGCACTATGTCATTAACCAAACATATTTGAGATTATCAATGGATATAGCATGTTCTGTTTCCTGGCTATTTGTAGGGAACCAAAACACATTCATTTTATGCAGTTGGTTGGCACCTTTCAGTCGGTTTAAATCTATTCTTCTTTTCGTTCGTTCTTTACGACCAATTTTAAACACTCTTTGTGATATGTTTAATCTTTGCCAAGAACGTGTATACTTTGTACATTGGTTTGGTAGGTCCCTAATGCAAATCTATTGAAAATAATATAGATACAAAATATTTATATGATACAACTCTCATGTCACAAAGCAATCGTGATTAGAACCCAGTAATATTCTTGGTATGGAAAGAGTTAAAACAAACACTTATGCTATTCTAGCGAGACTTCATGATGTAATTTGTACAACTAATTTGTCACTCGTGTGTTGCCGGGGCGAGCAAGGAGAGCAAAGAATAGTAGCACTGCGACCGACAAGACATGTCGTAGGAGGCGAATAAGGTAGGGGCCTAGGGAAGCTACCATAGTAAATAAAAAGTGTCGCAAAAATCAGATGTCTGGCATACTTGTAGGCTCATAAATAGCAGAACATGCAATCGCTTTAAGGCTCACAGCATATATAAATCACAAAAAGTGATTTAACAAGTGATCGATATGGAGTGTTTGAAAAAGAAGAAACTAATTTGTACTGGTACATGTTAATTACATTGTACTGTCACATGTTAATTACATTGTACTGTCACATGTTAATTACATTGTACTGGTACATGTTAATTACATTGTACTGTTACATGTTAATTACATTGTACTGGTACATGTTAATTACATTGTACTGTTACATGTTAATTACATTGTACTGTCACATGTTAATTACATTGTACTGGTACATGTTAATTACATTGTACTGTTACATGTTAATTACATTGTACTGGTACATGTTTGTTCTATAATAGAATGGCTTCTAAATGTCTAGAAATATAAATTAATAGATTAGAATTGTAATCAGGAAAAACACAGTAGATTGCCTGGATGAAATGGATTTCAAAGAAAATATAAGTAAATAATTATAAACATGATGATATTGTATTGTATAATAAAGATAAATAAGGATATGGTAATATGCAACATTAGCAAATAATGTTATACAACATTAGCAAAGCTATATACGAGAATATTAACAAACAGGCAACATAAAAGAGTTACGTTAGTATTGTTTTGTATTCTACAGTAGTTATTTTGGAGTTTTTGTAAAAACATGTTCCTTGTATTCTGTGTTGACCAATGATGGTTTGTATGGGCCTTAACATCCTGCCTCTAACCTTGTTTGTCAATTATATTATTGACTTTCGTCTAAATTGCGAGGGTACACGTGGGAAGAACAAACAATCAGTTCAGCACATTCTTAAAAAGTTCTTGGACCACGCAAATGGTAGAACGAAACTTATAGTACCCAAGCTTTCTTGTGAAAAATGTAATGTGAGTACTAGTTCCGTGCGACAGACCACAGAATGTTTTAGAAATCATTGTGGTTATATGGGAGAGTCCACTAAATTTATGAGAAATCATTGTGGTTATGTTAGACAGACCACTCAATTTATGAGAAATCATTGTGGTTATGGGGGACAGTCCACTAAATTTATGAGAAGTCATTGTGGTTAAGTGAGACAGAACACAGAATATATGAAAAAGTATTGTGGTTATGTGAGACAGACCACTACATTTATGAGAAATCATTATGGTTATGTTATACAGACCACTAAATTTATGGGAAATCATTGTGGTTATGTGAGACAGACAATAGAATGTATGAAAAATCATTGTGGTTATTTGAGACAGACAATAGAATGTATGAAAATCATTGTGGTTATAGTAAGAGATCAGATCCCAGACATAGATTATGAAAGTCTTTGTGGTTATGTAAGATAGACACTAGAATGTATGAGAAATCATTCTGGTTATGTAAGATAGACACTAAAATGTATGAGAAATCATTCTGGTTATGTAAGATAGACACTAAAATGTATGAGAAATCATTCTGGTTATGTATTTCATTGTGGTTCAATCCACGGTAAGGCCAAGGACTTTTATGTCGGGAATAAAGAAAACCCTAACCTGAACAGCCCCACGGCGACTGCACTAGCCATGCAGCCACTAAATTCATCAGGCTATCTTCCCCCTGTCCTACACCGCCCTAAAAGCGGTACAGGCAGCAATGACAGGTTTTTTTTCAGGTTGTCCGTTCTTCTCTGTGGACAAACCGTCTACCTTGAGTTCCGAAGGTCATGAATTATATTCATTCAATTAAAAAAAGCCACAGATAAAACATATAGTAAACTCAAATATATGGCAACATCTATCGTATAACAGTAATGTCAGTAATTATCGGTGGAAGGCAAATCAGAATAAGAAATAGGAACACAGTATGTACAATACAATATGTAATTAACCACTAACAGTGAATGAAACCGGATTTATCAGAAATGCAAGAACTCTTGATAGATAAATAAAAATAATCATATGTCTATACAAACATAAAAAAATAGTTGCTATAGGATGCTTGAGATCACATAAAGGGTTGATGTTTTGTTGGATGAATAGTTTAAGAGTAACAGAGGGAAAACAATAGCAAACTCTATTGTGGTAACACGTCTTTGTTAATGAATTCCAACTTTCAAAAATATATAATTCGCTGGTACTATGTTGTGTACTAATTAAGAGAAAATGACTAATTAGTATAACTGAGACTGCCATTAAGAGAACATCAGATCAAATTAGGTTACGCCTCTACATTCAAGGTTGACTGCAATGAATTACAAATATTATCAGTCCCACACAATGCGCTACTATCTAACAGGCTGTTCTTTATATGCCCCTTGAAATTATCCTCCATTTGCAATGTCATTTTATACTTGTGTTTCCGCATTCAAGCTTTCCTTGTAGTTTGGACTTTAGCAGAGTATCCTGTCTTTTTATGTGCCCAAAATATTGGACTTGTCTTTGCTTTTATTTAGTAATTCTCTTTTCCTTTTCATTATCTTCTATTTCAAATAGAGAAATAGAAGATATCATATACAGTGAATAAAAATGCACGAAGACTAGATTAGCAGCCCTGTACGACATACATAAGATAGACAAGGAAAAATATTAATACACTAACTACTACTAAGTATCACAGCATGCGCCCGTTTGTCTGTCCCGTTTGACCAAATGCCGCAAACTGTATCATGAATTGTTTCTTTGCCAAATTAATTCAAAATTTACTGTAATGCATTCTGACTATTATCGGTTATTAATTTATTCTTTCCCATTGTGTTAGCTTAAAATAAGAGTGCAGTCATTTATCTAGAAAAATAAATGTAATTCGTTCAGTATTGCTAAAATGAACGAAACAATACAGTTTCTTCTTCTTCTTCTTCTTCTTTGCGTTCATTCTTTACGACCCATTTTAATCACTCTTTGTGATATGTTTGATCTTTACCAAGAACGTGTATAAGTTGCACATTGGTTTTGTAGGCCCCTAAACGCATAGACTTCTATACGTTTAGGACACATGCATCCAATTTCAGCCAAACCTTCTTAATCGCCTCTTATGACATGCGCGGCAGGTAACAGTGGTTATATTCTTTACACCCCAAATTTGGGCCTCTGTAACCACTGGGGCATTTAATACAGTTTAATTTGTAGCTACACATGTGAAATGAAAAATATACAAATATATTTGACCGCAGTGTAGTTTTCAATACGTCAGTTAATGAATCAAGATATAGGAAGTTAACTATATTATTTATATCACTTTCCTTAACAATCTTTTAGTGCATCAGCATCTGATTATGAGTTCCAAACAGGGTTATGTATTTTGTAGCAAAGCATTTAAAAAATATATCACTGCAAACAAAGGTTGGTATAAAGCAGGCACAATTTAGCAAATCTGTACATTCAACATATTGTAATAAATATAAAAATAAATAAATATATATATATATATGTATAATATAAATCATTTGGGTACAATACCAAGATATTTAGCAAATCAGCTGGAAAACACATGCTGTAAAATCTCGCTTAATATAGCCTACACATTCCTGTATAATATTCTTGTTGGATATAACACAATTTTCTGGTAAAATTGAAATTCGTGCATAAAACGCATCATTATTTTTTTGTCCAGATTTTGTATGTAAAAGAACTGTTTAAAAATTGAAAGTACAATAATGAAAATAAGCAGGAACACGACAACCGCCATGCTGTACCATTTTATTAATTTTATGAAAAACTGAATGATAATTTCGCTTCACTTTCACTTGATGCTTTAAATGTTGTACCTGCACGCTATTTTTCTAAGTTCTAGAGAAGCACAGATAACTAGTTATTTTCTATTCATCATCATCATCAAAATCGACCACGAAGTGACCTCCTTGTGACGCATGCCTGGGCAATTTTTATGGAGTAGCTGAGTTGCCCAATAGTCAAATACCCCCTCTAGACCTCGCTGATAGAATCCAGAGGAGTGCAAGCACGACGTCTGGTATCAGTTTGGTTGCAGGAGCTGCCGGTATGGCATCACAGGATGCCTGTCCGCCTAAGGGGCTCCACTCCGGATTTTCTGTTCACTCCCACAGCCTTTACTTCTACCGAGGCTCCCACAACTGTTTTCTATCCATTAATGTGTTTTTCTAATTCAGGAAGAGTTGGTGTATAAACACGATTCACATTTTTCTTACTAGATAACACTTACACGTCTCTGGTAAATAAGTCCAATTACCCGTAACCTTTTCAAAACTTAGATAGACCTTAATGTGCAGAAGGTAGGAGGGCCAATCCCTATCCTCTGTGTAGAACGTCGAGTGTGAGATTGAATCAAAACCCTCATGAGTCCGAGTTGATAGGTGAACGCCTACGCATTGTGCTATTCAAGTGATGAACAGTTTTGTGTTGACACTTTAACGACGGCCATATGCTTTACGCGGTGCTGTGTGCTTTTTGTGGCGGTACGGTTGATTCATTCTGGAATTAGTTCACGACACAGGAGACAGTTATTAGCATTTCGTGTGATTTTCGTTTGCATAGGAACGCAGCAATTATGGGGTGACCCGTTGCAGTGAAGTAGGAACCGTTCATATAAACTATGAACTATGAGCATTGTGCTAATCCGCCCCACTTCTATTCCACTACCTACTCCAATACAGTGTTATCTAATTCTGGACTATCTGATGACGATCCACGGTTCACATGCAGCGTCTCTGTGTTACTGTGATATAATCTCATGTTGCACTCAACAGAAAATCTCACCTTACTGTCTGATTGCCGATCGATTTGGAATATTTGATCACTTAACAAGTTTTCTCCTACAGTATAACATTGCCTTGGATTCATTCTTAAATCTCAAAAATAATAAAATGACCAAAATTCATAACCAAGCTTATTAAAAAAATAGATTGAAGACCAAGAGGGCGAAATGTGTTTTGCAACAATGTCTGACACACACACATCATAAATAAACATAATTTAAAATATAATATAAACGTCATTAAAAAATACACATGGTACATTCAGTTTCGCTCCACTTTCATTATCAAATTATGACAAAAACTTGACATACTTTCTAATGTAGGTTACTTACGATTCCGAAAATGTATATTTCCTTCTGCTAAAAAAATTGCGTATAAAACCCGAGTTTTAGCGGGAAAACAATTAGTAACAAGTGTGGCTATTATAGACGAGATTTTGCAGTGAGTACTTTCAAATATAAATATTATAGAAAATTCTAAAATTTCATGAACCGTGACAGTGGTAAATATATTTATTTAACAAGAATTTAAGAAAATGTGTTAATGAGGAAAGTAAGAGAAAAATATATTATTTTGGAAACATAAAGATACATGAAGTTTTGGAAATGACAATTATTAAAGAGTAAGTTTAGAAAGTGAGAAGAAGAAGATCACGGTAAAGATGAAGACAGAATATAATAGATAACTTCAACATAAAAGAACCACATGCATAACGACATTTGTTCTATATTGAAGAAAAATTTCAAAGGACGTTTAGGAGACAAAGCTCTGCACACGACAAGCAGCTGGATAATGATTATGATAATTAACAAGAAAGTAGGAGTTTGATGTTCTACGCCCGCGTATTGCCAGGACTCGCAATGTGAGCAAAAGAATAGTAACACTGCGACCAACAAGGCATGTCGTAAGAAACGACTGAGGTAGGAACCTAGGAAGCTACTAGTAAATAAAAAAGCGTCACAGAATTCGGATGTGCTGACCTACTTGTGGGCGCATAACTGGCACAACGTACAACCGCTCTTAAGCTCAGATCACAAAAAAGTCACAAAGATTGGTTAACAAGTGGTCGATATGGAGCGTTCGAAGAAGTATGTGACATTTGCTAAGAATGCCAACCAATCGTATAGCAAGACGGGTCATGAATCCACATGGAAAGAGTAACAGTGAAATAGCTTTAAAAAAAAAAAAAAAAAAACTCATGGGGAAGAAACTGGAAACATGCTTCGGAAGACGTGGAAACATTTGAAAGATAAAGCACAGGGCATAAAATAAAAATGCATGTATCTTGAAGACCTGTGCAAGATGGAACTGGAAAAGCTAACTACCCCAAAAAAATTTCGAGTCTGTAAAATTTGAGGGGCAATAGCGATACATCAAGGAGCAAAAGAATCAAAGGAACATAAGCACAGAAGGTTACTAGACACCATGATAAGACTGATCATAGAACAATGTTTTCAGGAAGAATGGAAATACTAAAAAGATTTAAAACTTATATTGTAATATGATCGTCAACAACACTATATGCAATATATAATGATAACATCTACTATGACACATTTATACAAAACTCGATATAAAAAGTTTTCAATGAAATAATAAACAATGTTATGTTATGCTTAAAAGTTATTCACACCCACTGTGTCATTCAGATAATTATATGTTATAATTAAATTTAATAATGTTATTCAAAACGTTTTATTTGCCACATAATGCACTTTAATTTTCCCAGAGATTTTCTTGTGATCATAAATCACAAAATCTGAGCGAAGCAAAACATTCCTGAGTGATATAATCAGAAAGCAATTTACAAAAATGCAAAGCTAGATATGTTACAAGCACAGTCTCCTGTTGTCATAAGGCTGTTCAGCTCAAGTGGAAACTCCCGGAAATCAGACCACTCACATCACGTGACCATTACATTCCAAAATCCGTAGATAAAGGTAAATTCATTTTAAAAACTGTACAACGTACAAAAACAAGGTTATATTATGCTCCAAATTAAATTTAACGATAAGTAAAATCGGAAGTATTAGCATTTTTCATAAATAAATAACCGTTATCATTATCATCATTATTATTCCTCTCCGCTCCTCGTGGAGTATAGAACCTCAACAGTTGTTGGTCACTCTTCTCAGTGTCTGTCCGTTTTCTTTATGGTCTTCCAGGATAATCGAGCACTCTTTAGTTCCTCAAGAAGACTTCGTCTCCAGGTCTGTTCAGGGCGTCCTTTTTCTCGTTTTCCCTGCGGTTCCACTCAAGTGCTTGTCTAATGACACTCGACTGCGTCTTCTGTAGGGCATTCCCAACAAATTGCCACCATGAATTCCTAGAAATAATCATGGACGCATATACTTGAATACAATTTTAGTAAAACTTACAGTATTCGATCAAACAAATAAAAGTTAGCCGAAATCAACAGGAGTTTCCGATTTCCCGACTGAGCTGAACGGTCTTATGTTACAGGGGGCCACGGTTATAGATATTAATCAGTAAAAATATATTCTCTAATAATAATTTATGACAATAACAGGTAAATAAAATCTAAAGTAACAAAGAAAGTTAGCAATAAATATATCATCATAACTTTTATCAAATGCGTATCACAAAAATGTGAACAAAACACAGCAAAGATTAAAATAGAGCTTATATTAAACAAAACAATTAATTCTCAAACAGTTTTACATTCATCATATTGATTTATATTAGTTTAACTTTAAAAGCTTCTGTTTAGTAAAAACAGCTAACATCCTGTAGTTATATAGTAATAATTTAGAGAAATGTATAGTATATTTATATATTTAATATGGTGCATTGTGTGTGTGCGTGTGTATATATATCATTAATCCTCTCCTCTAGTGATATAGGTCAAACAGTTTTGCCACTCTTATCAGGTCTCTGGCTTCTTTTATGTTCTCCAGGTCAATTGAGCACTCTTCAGCCTCAGTAAGACCTGTCCAAGCTCTTAGGCGTCCTCTAGTGCTTAGGTGTATATATATACATATATATATATATATATATATATATATATATATAATCATGTTCATAGCAGTATTGATTTAAACTCACAAAGTACATACAATCACACTATTTGTTGAGAGTTAATGTTAATCAACAATATTTCATGTAAATAACAACATTTAGATATATAATAAATCATATGATTAATTCACATGAACCATTATTTATTTTCAGATGTAAAGAAAAGATATCGCATACCAATACAGCGCGACACAGAAGTAATTGACCGGATCGAAATCGTTCATTCATTTCGTTTGCTAGAAATATTGTCTATATATTTATTGTCTCTTGTATACATTTCACTGTCTTTTGTAGCTCACGCTGCGATATGTTCAGTGTTTTTTTTTTCAGTTCAGTCAGAAAGGAATCATCGGTAATCAAATTTTAACAACTGTAATAGTACTATTCAAAACAAACACAAAGCTCAGAATCTCCTTCAATCAAATGTGAAGACAGTGCTGTTCTATGGCTCGGAAACATGGAAGACAACAAAAGAAACCACCGGAAACCTACAGACCTTCGTAAATGGATGTTTTCGTAGAATAGAGGGACTGAGATGGTATGATAAGATTAAGAACGAGGAACTCAGATAAAGAACTAAGCAGATACCAGTGGAGAAAGAGCTACGGAAGAGACGCTGGCGATGGATATGGCACACATTGAGGAGACTGACCGGAAGCATTGCAAGACAGGCACTGTTTTCGAACCCGCAGGCAAAGATGAGTAGGGGAAGGCCTAGACAGAACTGGAGAGGAGAGCTAGAGGCTGATATTAAAAGGATAGGTAAAACATGGAAAGAATTGGAAGGGATGGCAGGAGAGAGGAAGAGCTGGAAGAAGTTTGTTGAAGACCTGGGCTCCGTTGGGAGTTGAAAGGTGAAGAATATTTGTATTATTCTTGCTGTATTATCAATTATTTTTGTTACCGTTATCAGTAGCGCTAATTCGTACAAATAAAAGCAGTATTTAACGCTGTGTTTATTAAAAAATATATATATATTACTTGTAGGTCACCATGATTATTTGCAAATAAGTAACTTTGTCATGCAACAAAATGATGTTAACAAAGTATTTGGTACTAGCAGACACAAATGTTGATACAACACAAAGGACTGCCAAACAAAACAGTTGTTTAAACTTCTTTTTATCATTCATCATCTTTTTCCACATTCACGTTTATAAAGTCACAGCAAATTCTTTCAAAATGTTGGTAGTCTGTCTTTTAGACGTCGTTAGGGATTTTTGTCTTTTCTCAAAAATGTGTTTTTCTTCGCACGTGTTTAATTTCCAATGCGTCGATATCTAAACATACTTCATAGTCTTCTGCCGTTCAGGTTTCGATCATATATCTTAAAGAGAGATTACGTAGCACTATGATTTGTCAGCTTGTTCTCAGATGATTGGCAGATAATTCTATAGTTGATGAGTAACTAAAGAATCTTCAGAAAAATAGTACATTTTGATATAAAGTACGAGTGCTTGTACACACACTAATAAGGGCAGGTGATATGATACTTTGAACATACTCAAATAGTATTTAATCATGTAAGTAACATGTGTCTACCTAATAGTTAAGCTTGGGGGAAACCTGACAGACCTCAATCTGACTGTCCAGTTTATGGTTCACAGTTAACTAAGCGCACGACCAGAGATCGCTGAAGAAGAAGAAGATACAAGAATTAAATGAAGATACCGTCCACAAGGAGTGCCAACACAGGTAAATATAATTATATTGCGTCAATCAAATTCCATGCCTGTCGACGTAGGCGATCATGTCTCTCCACTTGGTGCATGTAATCAGTTCTGACATACAGATATTGCATACGATTTCCTAATAGTCAAAAGTACTAGAGATCTCATAGTAGAAATTCAAATCAATTGACGGTGGTTGAACATAACTTCTCCTTAACTTCACTCATCGATTGTGCTAGACAGGCACTCAATTAATAATGGCAAGTCAAAAAACGAGGATAAATCTAGATCTGATATTAATTGAAAACCATCGCTTCAATTACATGACTATGCCTGCTCTTAAACTAATGTTATCTCTAACAACAACAGCCACGTCTGCTCAAAGTAGCAACAAGAACAATGACGTCTGCTAAAAGTAGAAACAAGATTAATGACTGCTATTTCAATTGATCATCTTCATTCCAACGCCAACACTACTTGAATCAATCAAGTACCATGCCTGCCGAGGTAGGCGATCATGTATCTCTACAACTCTGTCTCCTTGGTGCAGTTAATCAGTTCTGACATCGATCTTTTGTCGAACTACGATGTCAGACCATCCAACATCTTCTCTGTCTGTCTTCCCGATCTCTACTTCCTGAATTGTATCTGTTGTCACCAAATGTTCTAAACTTTCTCTTCGCATTATATGAACGAAGAACCTTGATTGTCGGATTCTTATTCTTTTGATAAGGTTTCTTTGTTGTGCAGGCCTGATTTAAAACCTCATCATTTGTTTTCTTTACTGTCCATGGAATTTTCAGCATTCTTCAGTAAAACCACAACTCTATGGCTTCCAATGATCTCATTGTTTGTTCATTCTCCATGATTACTTAGACGTACTTAATATAAGAGATATTATAAAAAATCAAACAAAATTATATCAAAAGATCCTGCTGTAATTTCCGTATAGTCAAATTCAAAACAATAAAAAAAGAGCAACTGGGGTCAGATAAGGAAGTCTATTGTGATGGCTGGCCTACTTGTAGGCGCATAACTGGCAAAACGTACAATCGCTCTTAGGTTCAGATGACATACAAATCACAAAGAGTGGTTAACAAGTTATCGATATGGAGCGTTCAAAGAAGAAGAAGAAGACTATCTAAATTCTTGAATCACCCTCAACTATAATATATTATATATAATATTGAATTATTTATTCAATACTACTTTCAAACTTGTATAACATGTTAATGTATATGTTAACGTGAATATAAAGGTGCACGCTATGTCGTTGAGCACGTGTGAGCACGTACACAAAGATGCACTAATCATATATGCACTCACACAAGAACTTGCTAATGTTAAAAGCACTTTTGAAAAATCAAACTATAGAATAGTAAATGTCGTTGCAATGTCACGCCCTGATTTTATTTCCCGTTTTGTTGAGTAGTTTCTCTAGCACTTGATAATCTCCCTTATATGATAGACGTTTGGTGAGATCAACAAAATACTTATTTAAATGCTAACCTTACTACTTAGCTTGGTCAGTGATTTACGCATGGAATTTTTTTCCTGCTAATACCAGCTCTCAGGTGGGACCATCTTCAATTGGATACCAAAGTAAAGTTACTAATTAGCTTCAGATTGAATTTACGACAATTTTTCCCTACAATAATGGCTCTCAGCTGGGACTAGCTTCAATTCGGTAACAAAGTAAAAGTTGACGGTATGTTGATCACACCACTCACCGTGTGCCGTATGTCAATTAAAACTATGGGCCTAAACATCACATTCAACAATCTACCTCATGGTATGAAAACAGTTTTTGGAAAGTTTTTTTTTCCATTTATTGAGCATTCCATTATATTTTACATAAATTAATCTGACAGAGAAAAAAAAAAACTAAATTTATCTCACGTGTTTTAATCCGATTCAATATATTGATATTCCTCGCTCACAAATAGTGCCCGTTTACTGCTGCACACGCTCAAGACCTAGTAGAATAGACATGCACAGAAACGTATACATTTTAAAACCTATTTATCTAACTCAAAGAGTTGAAAACGGTTGTGATGACATACATATTTCTACATTACAAGTTCTTCCTGCGACACACAAACAGACAATGTGTTTTATAATAAAGGTTACAAGACTTAAGACACTGGTAGAATACATACATCATTTGTCAAGTAATCGTTAGATTAGTACATAAAGCATTGATTTCACCATTAAATTACTGTTACACACACTTATGTATATATCATTAAATATAAAATGTAACACATGTTGAAAATGTATTGCAAATATAGAAAGAGAAATAAGTTCAAGTATAAGAAAGTTCAACTCAAAGATCGTTAAACAAGTGTAAGGCTAGAACAGGGACCCACCCATTAAGAATTTTTGACTTCTTGTGTTATTGTACGTCTCCATTCGCTGACAAACTAGAACCATAACTGTAATTCTTTGCAGTTATTATGTGCCAAAACATTTATATACTGGTTTATGTAACTTTCTTTCACGTGAAAAGTTATACAACTTTCTCTAGTTATCCACGATTAGTATGGAGCAGCGGATAAGCGTTTTCTCTAATCCTGTTTTGTCCCACAGATAATCTGCTTGTGTGGCTGAATCATTTAATGTACTGTTTCTCAATGAATTTCAGTCCTGATGTGTATCCACTTTTTACTTGAAGTCTTCATTTCTAAACCGGTCTCTTCTTGTTACTCCCAGTATTCTACGTAGACACTTCATCTCTGTCGTGACTAGTTATCTTCTATCATTTGATATCTTTAAATTAGAAGCATTGAAATCCATATCACTGGTTACTATTAGAATCAATATACCAGTTGTCTGATCAACAACAGCTGTACATACTCGTTGATATTACTTCAGTTATCAGTTATTTGAGGAATATCATCATAGCACTCCGGACACGTCCATAGGTGCTCCGTCCACCGCCTCAACAAATCCAGCAGCATCCAGCGGCCCAACACACCAGTTCGATGTTAATTAATCAATCTCCTTGCATATTTTGTATGTCTTTCTTTTCGGGCTGTACCAATATTGACACACATTTCTCTCAGTCTGGTCAGCGAGTGGGAATCATAATCCTGAAACTCTTCTTGTCGAAAAGACTCTCTCAGAAAGCGTTAAGAATGTCATTTCCTCAAGAGTGGATATTACTTCATTTCAAACAAATGATCTGTTGTGCAGACACAATGGGAATGCTAAGCTTCTTTATTATTCATATCCTTCTACTTGTATTGATTTGGGGCACAAATTTCCTCCACCTTCAACTTCTTCAAACACGCATGATTGCAATGTGCGCAACAACCACTGTCTCCTGAAACTAACATGGCGCCATTAGAATAGATTTGGACAGAAGATAATAACGGATAATAACGGATAATAGCGCATATACTGACGATAATGTTTGTTAATGACTTACAGAGGCTATCCCACAATTTCACGAAATACACATCGCTATCACTCAAAGTTATTTTTCAAGATTGGCGAGACGGTGGTCTGCCTCTGTGATCACACTCTACAAGACTGTACAGCGAGACGGTGGTCTGCCTCTATGATCAAACTCCACAATACTCTGTACAGCGAGACGGTGGTCTGCCTCTGTGATCAAACTCCACAAGACTCTGTATAGCGATACGGTGGTCTGCCTCTGTGATCAAACTCCACAAGACTCTGTACAGCGAGACGGTGGTCTGCCTCTGTGATCAAACTCCACAATACTCTGTACAGCGAGACGGTGGTCTGCCTCTGTGATCAAACTCCACAATACTCTGTACAGCGAGACGGTGGTCTGCCTCTATGATCAAACTCCACAATACTCTGTACAGCGAGACGGTGGTCTGCCTCTGTGATCAAACTCCACAAGACTCTGTATAGCGATACGGTGGTCTGCCTCTGTGATCAAACTCCACAAGACTCTGTACAGCGAGACGGTGGTCTGCCTCTGTGATCAAACTCCACAAGACTCTGTATACATAATTTGTTGTTTGTTTGTAGGGATTAAAGCCTATTTAAGCCGCCGCACGACTATTTCAAACTAAGGACGAACCTTATTTTGGTTTTTATAAGAAGAGCGTGTAGGCCAACAAACATGAAAAATAAGAATGAACTCCTTTCGGTGAATCTTAGTTATTATATATAATATAATAGTATGTGCACATACTGCAGTCATGTCCCACTACTTATATAGCGTTGAGGCATCAAATATGACCAGTCTACACATCAGAAGAAACTGTATACACGGTGGAGTAGATGCGTCACATCACAGCTTCCATAGAAGCCTCAGCTACTAATCTAATAACTGGCAGCAGGAAAAAACGAGAAAGAAGAAGAAGAAGAATTGTATTGGTTAGCTCATTTGTCTGTTTTATGTCGCCTATTCAATTATTTGTAAACCTTTTTTTAATATGAAAATAGAAATTAATTATATTGAATCACTTTACTTTTCAAACGAAGAAGCAGTTTCTGGTAAAATTGTAAATGAAATCGAAAGCTTTGCATCAATTATCTAGGAATATTTCGCTTTGGCTGAATCTTTCAAGTAGCCAAGACCGTGAGCATGTGGCCCCATATTCTTGTCGAATATAAAATCCCAAACTACTTTTATCCAAGAAGAATGGTACGGTATATTGTCATAGTATTCTGGGGCTGTCTTGAGTTGTTCCAGACGAGTGTATGGAATATACGGGAAGTCGTGATGCTCATTATGGTAACCAACATTGTACAAAATAAAATTAAGTGGTCCGTAGTATGAATGTGTAGCCTGACCTTTCGTAAAGAGATAGTGTTCGGATATGAAATGACCAGCTAGAGGGTGTAGACCCATGGATAGAAGGGTACCTGCAACCATATACACGATCGCTTTGATTCCAAACAGTTTGAAAATGATGATATCGAAAATGGTTTCCCACAATGTAGATAATCTCCCAACCGGTTAGGCGGTTTCGGGTTTTTGTAGAAAGGTCGGATTGCATGAATGATGGGATGAAAAAATAACCAGATAATTTTGGTTAGTGGATGACGAAATAAAAAGGCTCTGACGTGTTGGAATGTCAACGTCCTGCATCTCTTCACCAAGATATCTGTGATGATCAGCGTGGTATTTCTTATATGAAATAGCCATAGGGACTCCAAAGGCAGGTTAAAAAACAAGCTAACACACGATTTAGCCAAGCATATCTCCCGTGACCAAACGCAAGATTGTGTCCAATTTCAGGGAAACGCTGACCCTGGGGGTGGTTAAAAATTCCGCCATGCAGTACGCCATAGCTATTATGGTTACCCAAGATGCATCTTGGATCAGCCAACACAACAAAATTTGTGAGACAACTGAAATGGATACAGGCACCACAATCCATGGATCTGGTCCCATGAGAGATTTTATCTCTGGATGTTTATCTAAAATTTCTTTTCGTCGTTCCTGTGTAGCTCTTCTGCATATATAAAGTCATCCTCATTTCCTTCCATTCTAGTTTTCAAAGTAATGAAACTAAAAACCATTTAAACGTGCCCGGCCCTTTGTTACTCCATTGACTGTATGCTTTGATGTGGGTTTTAGAAGACTTCTCACTATAGGATGATGACACACCATTTGAAACACCATTGAGATGTCCATTCTGTTTAATCGCCATATTCAGCGTTCTGTGGAGACAAAACATATTGACTAGATTATACATGTTTCTTAAGTTACCAATTTCAAAAAATTATATCGAACAAATTGTTCTAACAAGAAATGTATAGAAGTTAACAAGTTGATATAGAATTTATACACTCCACATACAGTATACTTTTCCTTCCTTGCCTTTGCGTTTTTCCGGCCTAGACTGATGAACCAATTTTTATCATGAATTTTACTGTGATTTTAAGGGACTCCGTTCCCGTACAGCTTTCTGAAGCTCTGTTGTTGTGGCATGACTCTTTCTTATACCTGCTAACCTTTTACATCTTGCAGGACATGTTCTGCCGTACATGTTCTTTTCCATACTTTTCCATATTCTCTCTCTCTTTCTCTGCCTTTTAAACCCGGATTGGGGCATATGCCCTCAACCAACTCATGCCAAGTCTTTCTATCTCTAGATATCTCCTGCAGCTCTTTCCAGCTCTTCTTTACTAGCACATATACCGTTCCTGGTAAGAAATTTATCATTTAAATTTAGTTGTCTTTCTTTCTTTTCTCAAATCCTGTTTTGCCTCACATCGTCAGGATAAGAAAGATTTATAGAACGAGATTTGTGTCGTTTCATCAATAGTTTCTTTCGTCACCTCTTTTATCTCTGAAGTCCACCTTTTTCGTGGCCGGTCTTTTACATTGTATTCATTGTATTGGAGGTAACAATGCTCTTTGAGGCTCACTGTCTATTGTAATTAGCTGCAACTGTCGTTACTGTCTGTAGTACCGCTTTTTAGGGCTGTGTAGGACAGGTGGGACGTGAGCTTGAGAATTTAATGGCGCCTGGCTAGTGCATTTAATGGAAGAATATAGATGATGATGATGAATTTGAGATTTCGAGTTTTCGAAAAAAAGTAGATATTCAAATACAAAGTACAAGTTGGTTGAGGGCATATGTCCCAGACGGAGTTTAAAAGACGAGAGGCAGGAGAGAGAGAGAAGAGAGAGAGAGAGAGAGAGAGAGAGAGAGAAGAGAGAAAGAATATCACTATATGTTTTCTTGTTCTATCATTTAATTGTGTCAAAAATATAATTTTAAATCTGCCTCAGCTTTCAATATTATTAACATTCATCCTTGCTAATATTATTACTATTAAGTGGTATGATATGTTATTGATAACCTAGTTGAACTTTCCAGGCGTGAAAAGGGTTTACTAGACTGACCTAGTAGTTTTCTTCACTAAAAATAATGTTTTCTCAGTTAGCCATCCTTTATTTGCACACTTTATTGGTATACTTTATTTGCACACTTTATTTGACACTTTATTTTAATAATTTTATTTGCACACTTTATTTGTACACTTTATTTGCACACTTTATGTGTATACTTTATTTTATTACTTTATTTGTATACTTTATTTGTATACTTTATTTGTATACTTTATTTGTACACACTTTATTTGTACACACTTTATTTGTACACACTTTATTTGTACACACTTTATTTGTATACTTTATTTGTATACTTTATTTGTACACACTTTATTTGTACACACTTTATTTGTCACACTTATTTGTATACTTTATTTGTATACTTTATTTGTATGTACTTTGTTTGTATACTTTATTTGTATACACTTTATTTGTATACTTTATTTGTATACTTTATTTGTATACTTTATGTGTACACACTTTATTTGTACACACTTTATTTGTATACTTTATTTGTATACTTTATTTGTACACACTTTATTTGTACACTTTATTTGTATACTTTATTTGTATACTTTATTTGTATACTTTATTTGTATACTTTATTTGTATTCTTTATTTGTATACTTTGTTGTATACTTTATTTAACACTTTATTTACACACTTTTTTTGTATACTTTATTTATACTTTTATTTGTACACACTTTATTTGATATTTGTTTGTATACTTTATTTGTATACACTTTATTTGTATATTTTATTTGTATACTTATTTGTATACTTTGTTTGTATACTTTATTTGTATACTTTATTTACACTTTATTTGTATACTTTTTTGTGTAGTTATTTGTATACTTTATTTGTGTAGTTTAATTGTATACTTTATTTGTGTAGTTTAATTGTATACTTTATTTGCACTTTATTTGCACACTTTATTTATATACTTTATTTTAACCTTTATTTATATACTTTATTTGCACACTTTATTTATATACTTTATTTGCACTTTATTACATACTTTATTTGCACAATTATTTACATACTTTATTTACATACTTTAATTGTATACTTTATTTGCACACTTCATTTATATACTTTATTTGCACACTTTATTTATATACTTTATTTGCACACTTTATTTACATACTTTATTTACATACTTTAATTGTATACTTTATTTGCACATTTTATTTGTATATTTTTAATTGTATACTTTAATTGTTTTTACCGTTGTTCAAGTCGAGCTGGATGCCTGAGAGGCAGAGTGTGAAGTGTGTTTAATTAGCGAGCCACAGGAACCATCAGTAAGCATACTCTTCGATATCTGTTGGGGGAGACTGAGCACCTAGGGTCTGCCCGGAGTGCAGTGACTTCAGTTTAGTAACCAATAACTTTAATTGCGGTACTGGAATAGTGAATACTGTTTTAACAGGCCTTCTTTATTTTGTTGTCAGTCATCAGATTGCAACACCGATAGCTTCACGCAATTAAATGAATAATTTGTTGTAGGACGTCCATAGAATTCAAGTTTTAAAGAAGCTTCTCGGATATCTTCTTCTTTGCGTTCCGCCAGCCTGATGGACCAACTTCTATCATGAATTTTACTGTTGTTTTTAGGGACTCCGTTCCTCCGTACAGCTTTTCGCGAAGCTCTGTGTGTTGTGGCCAGTTTCTTTTCGTATACCTGCTAAACGTTGACAGTCTTGCAAGACGTGTTCTGCCGTCATGTCTGCCATATTGCATGGGCACAGGCTAGTTGTGCCAATTTTAAATTTATGGAACATGTGGGTCTGAGCTTGTTGGCCGGTACGGAGGCGAAATATGGCAACTTGTTCACTGCAGAGATAGACCATAGTATCCGTCACTGTCTGTGTACTGTGGGTGGTCTTTTGCCCATTTGCTTCGATAGTGCGAACCGATGGTTGTTTTGACTTTCTCATAGCTGATCTCGAGATCAGTCTGGGGTAGTCGCCCGCCCTCTTTGGCTAGCTTGTAGGCCGCTTCGTTTCTAATGTTGCAGTGTGACTGTATCCACTGGATGACAGTGCGTTTGAGTGAACTCGTTAGTTCAGCGAGGACGTTTTGAGCTCATTCATCTCAGTTTTGCCGACGCATTTGAGTGCCGTGATGACTGATAGAGCATCAGTGAATATCACGACCTTGTTGCGTGTAGTGTTTCTTCTCTCCAGATCATTTCGGCGCCATTTGATTGCCTCTGCCTCAGCTCGGTAGTTATTCGAGGATTTGCCAGTTGCAATCGCTTTCTTGACCGTGACTTTCTTTGAGATTTTAAGCACTATTCCTCCTCCGCCATCGCTTATTGCGTTATTTGCCGATCCGTCCGTGTAGACGTGCGTCCACTCATTTTCAGGGTACTCTGATTCTATGTGCTCTTCTGCTGCAGTTTTTCTGTCGAGGTTTGTTTGATCCCTTTGCACATTATGCCTGGGATTGATTCCCTTAGTTCTGGCATTTTGTTTTCCATGGCGGGCACTTGTCGATTGCCGGGATTTGTTTGGCTGTGCATTTGGACAGGACTGGATGGTCTATGGTCAGTGCGTTAGAGATTCTAACGAAGTTAGATCTCTGTATTCTCCACTTTCCGGATTCATACATTCTTTCATGCATTGGGTGAGATTTGAGCCGTTTGAGTTTTTCCGCAAGTACTACTACTTTCTTGTTCCTTCGGTCAGTCATTGGTTGGATGCCTGTGATGGTCTCCATCGCCTTGATGGGCGTGGACTTTATGGCTCCAGTGATAATGCGTAGGGCCCGGTTTTGACTGCTGCTCACTTTTGCGAATTGCTTGTACGATGCATTTCCCACGCTGCCATACCGTACTCTAGGACCGGTCGCACTCTACCAGAGTAAAGTGTCTTGAGAATTCTGTGTTTGCTCCCATGTGGAACCTGCGAGTTTACGCATCATTGTTAGCCTATGTCTCGCTTTTGCCGTAGCATTTTCGATCTGGGTGCACCAAGTCAGCTTTCTGTCGAGTGTGACTCCTAGGTACGTTGGGGTTTATTTTCTGGAAGGTTCTGCTCATTGACTTTAAGCGTTATCTTGTAATCCTTGTTATTCTGGGAGAACACAGTGTAAGTGGTCTTTGAAGGATTTATTTTCATATTCCACTTTGCTGACCACACTTCAAGGTTATTTAACGTAGCTTTCAGTCGATTTTCTGCTGTGGGCATTGACTCTTCTCTCGCCCATATTGCCGAGTCGTCGGCATACATGGCAGAGTGAACTCGTTCTGGGAGGCATGTTGCAATGTCATTGACGAAGACTAGAAAGAGAGTCAGGAGAGCACCTCTCCTGGGGGACTCCTTGCTCCAGTGTGGCTTTCATACTTTTGTACCCCTGAACCTGAACTCTCGCTGTTCTGTTCTCTAGGTATCTATCGAGCCAATTGTACATTCTTCCCTTTACGGCGAGGGTGAGCAGTTTTAGCCTTAATCCTTCTTTCCAGACTGTGTCAAAAGCCTTCTCCTTATCTACCAAGACCGCCAGTGTCTGTTTCTTTCTGAAACCGTCCTCGATTTCCTGGACAATGTAGGTTACTTGATCCTCTGTGGATCTGTATCTCCGAAACCGCCTTGTTGTGCCATAAGCAGCCCTTTGCTTTCCAAGTGCCAGGATAAGCGTTTGTTCACAGCGCTCCATAAGTTTGCCCGAGCAGCTTAGGAGGCTTATTGGTCTGTAACTCGCTGGGTCGAGTTTATTTGCCTGGTTTTAGGATGGGTACCATGATTGCTTCTTTCCATTCTTCGGTACTATGCCTGTTCTCAGACATGTTGAGAACGGACAGTAGAACGACCTTTGCTCTGTTTCCCAGAGTTTTAAGCATCATTGGATCCCATCTTTCCGGCGACTTCTGGGTTTCAGGTCCTTTAAAGCCTCTTCCAGCTCGTTACTGGTGAATGTGTCCGTTAGGTGACTATCTGCTTTTCTTGGCTCGCCTTGGAGAGCCCGAGCTTTTCTCTTGGTGGCATCAACTTTTCCTTTGCATCTTACTCTGCTGACTTCGGCATATTGTTGTATCAGGATGTTTGCTGCTTCCCTACCCGAAGCCATCTTCTTGTCTTGTTCGAGGACTATTGGTGGTCTGCTGGTGTTTTCATCGCTCAGCGCTTTGGCCAGCTCCACAGTTTATGGCCGTCCCTATCGAGGTTCAGGGATTCGTGTTTTGACCCAACTCTGTCTCGCCGCCGTTTGACCTCTCTTCTGTATTTTGCTGTCCGCCTTGTAGAGCAGTACTTTGTCTCCACTGACTGTGCCTGCTCTGCCTCACTCCTGTCTTCTCAAGGTCTTTTCAAGCTTCTGAACCTCTCTGTCCAGTATGGCTTGTAATCCTTTCAGTGCCCTCTGGGGATGGTTTCCCGTGCCGCTTTCAGGATTGCTTCTGACAGTTCCCTTGCCACGATTCGCACGTTTTTCTTGTCATGCATGTTGATTCGTTCAACATTTGCATCGAGTCAGTGCTCCATACTGTTTCCAATTGGCTCTCTTATAGTTCCACCGTGGCAACCACATTTTAGGCTCAGGTACGAAATTGAGGTCTACTTGTAATTTGACTGGTCTATGGTCACTATCCCAGTTGGTGGTAACCGTCAGGACTACTTTGGTGGATATATCGCTTGTTGCAAAGGCCAAATCAGGGTACTCGTGTGTGCCACGTTCTCAGTAGAAAGTTGTGGATCGTCTGGAGCGTTGGTGAGGAACAGATTGTTCTCGATCTCCCAGTCTTCCACCTCAACTCCTCTACTGTTTGTTTCGGAGTACCCCATCTCCGAGCGGCTTGTTGAAATCACCGACCACAATACATGAGTTCTCACTGATATTCATTGTTTCGAGGACAGTGGGTGTAACTTGGACAGAAAAGATTGTACAGAATGATCTGTGTGTCTTTGCAATGAATTTGAACACCTATGATCTCAACTGCTCCGGGGTTTTCCTTTGTTCCTTCCATCTGCTTGGTTGGAATGCCATTTCTGACTAGGGTGAGGACTCCACCCTTGTGTCCTTCTCTTCTGTTCTGAAGGTCTGGAACTTTGATCTCGAACTTATGTCTGAGATTTAGGTGCGTTTCTGTATGCACGCAACGTCTATATCGTCTTCTGCAAGTCTTATTGCGAGTGCTTGCTTCTTGTGGTGGATACCTTCCGCATTCCATTGGGTGATATTTAATTTCTTATGGCAATACTGACCGTATCGAACCAGTAGCTTTAACTCCGGTTACCTCGTTCGATGCTGTGCCGAGTTGGAGGCGGGACCGTCGGTAGCATAAAGCGGGCCCTTCGAGGCATGGGGCCCGGCACTCGTCCTGCCCGGCGGGACTTCTCAGGCGTAGCACCATATCGATTTTCATTATTAATAAACATATTCATGATAAAATTTAGTCCATGCAGCGTCAGCATGGGTAGCTACGTTACACTTTCAGTGCCGTTTTGAGCTCTGGTGCTTATCTTTCGGACGGTATCCGTTTTCTAACCAGCGTTTGTACGGTTCGCTCTCGTTAGCTTCGACTGTCCCAGCCAAAACTCACAAGGCAGTGAGTTGCCATTTTTTTCAGGGCTACTCCTTAGATGACCTGCCCTCCCGGGCTTATGAGCGCCATCTTCCCAACGAACCGGTCGTTTTACTGAACACATTGGTTCGTCACTCGTTCAGGTTTGTTTACGGTTTGCTCCGCTAGCTTTGTTGTACCAAATGACACCTAACAGTGGCAGTTCCTGGAGAGAACAGAGCTATGTTTCATGGACGCTTTGTACAACTTTTGTTTTGGTCTTTGGTAGGAAATGTTTGTATATTCAGGATCTTTCATGTATCTTATTGCAGTGACCACTTTATTTGTAGTACTCATGTACTCTACTTTTCGTACTTTTGGAGCTAATCGTATTTTTGTGTAGTTTTTGTGCTTATTTGTGTATTAATTGTGTATTTTCAGTATTTCCATATTACTTTTGCATTAATACCTTATTTATTTTTATTGTGACTTTATTACATCTTATCTCACAGTTTCATTTACTAGTTTACATACTTTATTGTAACTTTTTCACCATAAACTTATGTTGCATTTTTCAAGGATTTCATTTTGCTATGTTCTCTAAGTAACTTTTTTTCACACTTTATGTATCTTTTGTAGCTAATTGTTTCGTTGTTCATTTCAGGTGGACAAGGCAGGAGATGTGTTAATTCGACCAAGGAATCTATCGTGAAACTCTTGATCTGTTAGCTCACGGTCTGCCCGGATCCCTGCTCCTTTAGTAACAATAAGCTTTTTCAGGTACTGGTGGTGATTGTTCAGGTATCTTTGGTCTCAGTGCCCCCTTCCGCTAAATGAATATTTTTCCGTCCATGATTGTTTTACATCTTCCTTCTTTGCGTTCCCGGCCTAGCCTGATGGACCAACTTCTATCATGAATTTAACTGTTGTTTTTGGGACTCCGTTCCTCCTACAGCTTTTCATGAAGCTCTGTGTGTTTGGCCAGTTCTTTCGTATACCTGCTAAACTTGGACAGTCTTGCAAGACGTGTTCTGCCGTCATGTCTGCCATATTGCATGGGCTAGGCTAGTTGTGCCAATTTTAAATTTATGGAACATGTGGGCTCTGAGCTTGTTGTGGCCGGTACGGAGGCGAAATATGGCAACTTGTTCACTGCGAGATAGACCATAGTATCCGTCACTGTCTGTGTACTGCGGGTGGTCTTTTGCCCATTTGCTTCGATAGTGCGTACCGATGGTTGTTTTGACTTCCTCATAGCTGATCTCGAGATCAGTCTGGGGTAGTCGCCCGCCCTCTTTGGCTAGCTTGTCGGCCGCTTCGTTTTCCCTAATGTTGCAGTGTGACGGTATCCACTGGATGACAGTGCGTTTGAGTGAACTCGTTAGTTCAGCGAGGGACGTTTTGAGCTCATTCATCTCAGTTTTGCCAACGCATTTGAGTGCCGTGATGACTGATAGAGCATCGGTGAATATCACGACCTTGTTGCGTGTAGTGTTTCTTCTCTCCAAGATCATTTCGGCCGCCACTTTGATTGCCTCTGCCTCAGCTCGGTAGTTATTCGAGTATTTGCCAGTTGCAATCGCTTTCTTGACCGTGACTTTCTTTGAGATTTTAAGCACTATTCCTCCTCCGCCATCGCTTATTGCGTTATTTGCCGATCCGTCCGTGTAGACGTGCGTCCACTCATTTCAGGGTACTCTGATTCTATGTGCTCTTCTGCTGCAGTTTTTCTGTCGAGGTTGTTTGATCCCTTTTGCACATTATACCTGGATTGATTCCCTTAGTTCTGGCATTTTTGTTTTCCATGGCGGGCACTTGTCGATTGCCGGGATTTGTTTAGCTGTGCATTTGGACAGGACTGGATGGTCTGTGGTCAGTGCGTTAGAGATTCTAACGAGTTAGATCTCTGTATTCTCACTTTCCGGATTCAAACATTCTTTCATGCATTGGTGGATTTGAGCCGTTTGAGTTTTTCCGCAAGTACTACTACTTTCTTGTCCCTTCGGTCAGTCATTGGTTGGATGCCTGTGATGGTCTCCATCGCCTTGATGGGCGTGGACTTTATGGCTCCAGTGATAATGAGTAGGGCCCGGTTTTGACTGCTGCTCACTTTTGCGAATTGCTTGGTCGATGCATTGCTCCACGCTGCCATACCGTACTCTAGGACCGGTCGCACTCTACCAGAGTAAAGTGTCTTGAGAATTCTGGTGTTTGCTTCCCATGTGGAACCTGCGAGTTTACGCATCATTGTTAGCCTGTGTCTCGCTTTGCCGTAGCATTTTCGATCTGGGTGCACCAAGTCAGCTTTCTGTCGAGTGTGACTCCTAGGTACGTTGGGGTTTATTTTCGGGAAGGTTCTGCCCATTGACTTTAAGCGTTATCTTGTAATCCTTGTTATTCTGGGAGAACACAGTGTAAGTGGTCTTTGAAGGATTTATTTTCATATTCCAATTTGCTGACCACACTTCAAGGTTATTTAACGTAGCTTGCAGTCGATTTTCTGCTGTTGGCATTGACTCTTCTCTCGCCCATATTGCCAGGTCGTCGGCATACATGGCAGAGTGAACTCGTTCTGGGAGGCATGTTGCAATGTCATTGACGAAGACTAGAAGAGAGTCGGTGAGAGCACTCCTCCTGGGGACTCCTTGCTCCAGTGTGGTCTTCATACTTTTGTACCCCTGAACCTGAACTCTTGCTGTTCTGTTCTCTAGGTATCTATCGAGCCAATTGTACATTCTTCCCTTTACGCCGAGGGTGAGCAGTTTTAGCCTTAATCCTTCTTTCCAGACTGTGTCAAAAGCCTTCTCCATATCTACCAAGACCGCCAGTGTCTGTTTCTTTTCTTTGAAACCGTCCTCGATTCCCTGGACAATGTAGGTTACTTGATCCTCTGTGGATCTGTATCTCCGAAAACCGCCTTGTTGTGCCATAAGCAGCCCTTTGCTTTCCAAGTGCCAGGATAAGCGTTTGTTCACCATGCGCTCCATAAGTTTGCCCGTGCAGCTTAGAGGCTTATTGGTCTGTAACTCACTGGGTCAGTTTATTTTGCCTGGTTTTAGGATGGGTACCATGATTGCTTCTTTCCATTCTTCCGGTACTATGCCTGTTCTCCAGACATGTTGAGAACGGCAGTAGAGCGACCTTTGCTCTGATTCCCAAGGTTTTAAGCATCTCATTGGTGATCCCATCTTTTCCGGGCGACTTTCTGGGTTTCAGGTCCTTTAAAGCCTCTTCCAGCTCGTTACTGGTGAATGTGTCCGTTAGGTGACTATCTGCTTTTCTTGGCTCGCTTTGGGAGAGCCGAGCTTTTCTTGGTGGCATCAACTTTTCCTTTGCTATGCTTACTCTGCTGACTTCGGCATATTGTTGCATCAGGATGTTTGCTGCTTCCCTACCCGAAGCCATCTTCTTGTCTTGTTCGAGGACTATAGGTGGTCTGCTGGTATTTTCATCGCTCAGCGCTTTGGCCAGCTTCCACAGTTTATGGCCGTCCTATCGAGGTTCAGGGATCGGTTGTTTGACCCAACTCTGTCTCGCCGCTCGTTTGACCTCTCTTCTGTATTTTGCTGCTGCCGCCTTGTAGACAGTGTTTGTCTCCACTGACTGTGCCTGCTCTGCCTCACTCCTTGTCTTCTCAAGGTCTTTTCAAGCTTCTGAACCTCTGCTGTCCAGTATGGCTTGTAATCCTTTCGTGCGCCTCTGGGGATGGTTTTCCGTGCCGCTTTCAGGATTGCTTCTGACAGTTCCCTTGCCACGATTCGCACGTTTTTCTTGTCATGCATGTTGATTCGTTCAACATTTGCATCAGTCAGTGCTCCATACTGTTTACAATTGGCTCTCTTATAGTTCCACCGTGGCAACCACATTTTAGGCTCAGGTACGAAATTGAGGTCTACTTGCAATTTGACTGGTCTATGGTCACTATCCCCTAGTTGGTGGGTAACCGTACGGACTACTTTGGTGGATATATCGCTTGTTGCAAAGGCCAAATCAGGGGTACTCGTTGTATGCCACGTTCTCGAGTAGAAAGTTGGTGGATCGTCTGGAGCGTTGATGAAGAACAGATTGTTCTCGATCTCCCAGTCTTCCACCTCAACTCCTCTACTGTTTGTTTCGGAGTACATCCATCTCTCCGAGCGGCTGTTGAAATCACCGACCACAATACATGAGTTCTCACTGATATTCATTGTTTCGAGTGACAGCGGCGTGTAACTTGGACAGTAAAGATTGTACAGAATGATCTGTGTGTCTTTGCACGTAATTTGAACACCTATGATCTCAACTGCTCCGGGGTTTCCCTTTGTTCCTTCCATCTGCTTGGTTGGAATGCCATTTCTGACTAGGGTGAGGACTCCACCCTTGTGTCCTTCTCTGTCTGTTCTGAAGGTCTGGTAACCTTTGATCTCGAACTTATGTCTGGGATTAGGTGCGTTTCTTGTATGCACGCAAGTCTATACGTCTTCTGCAAGTCTTATTGCGAGTGCTTGCTTCTTGTGGTGGATACCTTCCGCATTCCATTGGGTGATATTTAATTTCTTATGGTCAATACTCGACCGTATCGAACCAGTAGCTTTAACCCGGTTACCTCGTTCGATGCTGTGCCGAGTATGGAGGGCGAGGGACCGTCGGTAGCATAAAGCGGGCCCCTTCGAGGCATGGGGTCCGGCACTCGTCCTGCCCGGCGGGACTTCTCAGGCGTAGCACCATATCGATTTTCATTATTAATAAACATATTCATGATAAAATTTAGTCCATGCAGCGTCAGCATGGGTAGCTACGTTACACTTTCAGTGCCGTTTTGAGCTCTGGTGCTTATCTTTCGGACGTGTATCCGTTTTCAACCAGCGTTTGTATCGGTTCGCTCTCCGTTAGCCTTCGACTGTCCCCAGCCAAAACTCACAAGGCAGTGAGTTGCCATTTTCTTTCAGGGCTGCTATCCTTAGATGACCTGCCCTCCCGGGCTTATGAGCGCCATCTTCCCAACGAACCGGTCGTTTTACTGAACACATTGGTTCGTCACTCGTTCAGGTTTGTTTACGGTTTGCTCCGCTAGCCTTTGGATTGTACCAAATGACACCACAAGGCAGCGGCAGTTCCCTGCGAGAGAACAGAGCTATGTTTCATGGGACGCTTTCGTAAGACTTTTTGCGGTCTTTGGTCAGGAAATGTGTGTGTATTTTCAGGGACTTCAGTCTTCTGCATTGCAGTGACCACTGTTTTGGCGCGTACTCACGTACTCTACTGTTTCGTACTTTTGGAGCTCAAGCGTATTTTTGCGGTCTTTGGCCAGGAAATGTGTGTATTTTCAGGGATTCCAGTCTCTACGTTGCAGTGACCACGATTTTTTTGGAGGCGTTCGTACTCTGCTATCTCACAGTTCTTTCTGAGTATGGACATACATTTTGCGGACTTCGACCAGGAAATTTTGTATTTTCAGGATTTCCTTTTATGCGTTGCGTCTCTAAGCTCACTGTCTTCACAGATAACTTTGCACGCTGCTGTTTCGTGCCTATTTCGGAGGACAATCGCCAAGAGAGTGTGAATTCTCCAGGATTTTCGGCCCCTGCTTGCTTTCACAGTCTCCCGATCCTGCCCCCTTGTGCCAGACCGGAACCTGAGTCTTTTCCAGGGTCACCGCGTGGTGATTGAGGAGGGTCTTGGTTAGCGCGCCCCTTCGCTAACCCTGCTCATTTTCCGCCGTGATTGGTGATCCAGTCTCATCTGAACCTCGACTGATTTAATGAGCCATTCGCTGTTTCACCGTGAGACAGTGTGAACTTAGACATGCATGGCTTAATCTTTGAGACAAGCATATGACTACTGGCAGGATCAACCAGATAGCTGTCATGGACGAGACTGGACCGACAATGCTCGGGGTAGGGAAACAGCGCTCTGTGCAGAGCGGATCCCGACGTCCCCGGCGAAATGCGAAATTGAAGGAAACGACCGAGCGCTCGCTTCCACGTTTTGCCGGCAAGACTTGCGCCTCGCCAAGCAAAGAATGACACCATGTTACTACCTGCGGACCCACAAGCTCGTTGCGAGAGCCGGGCCTTTTAACGAGACCACCGTCGAGCGTTTAAAATTTTAGACTGACTGCATCACATCGCGACCGAGAAACTCCGATATACGGACACACACACCACCAATAAGACCGCGCGCGAGCGAGCGAGTCTTAATAGCAACCCCTACCTTGTCCCTTATTCGCTGGGAGCCTCGTTCGCGTGAAAAAGCGAGAAGGCACGCGCAGCCGTTAGAGACTATGCACGCAATTGGTTATCGACATTGGGAACCGCGTTCGCTGACTGGCTCGCCCGTCCGGTTATTTTCAAAACGGGGAGGCACAGTTTGCAGACGCACAACCCAGATTCTTCTCGGATATATTTATCTTCACTTTGTCTTTCCTGTAGACTATACACATGTATGAAGAATATGGTCTCTCGTCTCAGTTCACAAACATGTCTTATGTTTTCTGTACAAAGGACTTCTCAATCTGTTGTGCCCTAATCGGAGAATGTGAGTAATCGCTTGTTCTTTACCTCCTATTTTGTGAAAGGGGTGTTTAGTGTCTACAAGTGGGTGTTGTTGTCTTCAATATTTCATAAGAAATTTCCAGGCGTGAAAGGATTTACTAGACTGACCTAGTAGTTTTCTTCACTAAAAATAATGTTTTCTCAGTTAGCCATCCTTTATTTGCACACTTTATTTGCACACTTTATTGGTATACTTTATTTCTATAGAACTAATGAATGTTTGATCTATTTGATGTTAGAACTATAGTCAGTTATTTTAGTCATTATATTATGTCTTTCAAGTGATTCCCTCTCCTTTGCACATAGACCAGTATTTTCTTTTTCTATTAAGTCACTGTGGTCTGGGATTCATTGCAGTACTTTTAGTGACGATGTTGAGCTACAGCGAAGGCGATATGAATTCATTCATGAGAATATTTTGAGAGTCTTTAAGCGCATGTAACACTGATTTGCCATCAGTTGAGAGGATTATCAGACACGGTCGCTGTCATTTATAAGTATTTTGTGTGCTTCTGTTAAGGCTTCCATTTCCACTTTAAAAATGAAAATCGTGGCGCCATCGTCCTTTTGTTAAAATCAACGGAAACAATTTGCAAGCAAACTGTCCGCAGCGTGATTCGAACTCAGAACGTCGGGTTAATAGACAGAGTCACTAACCCCTAGGCCACAGACGCCACATCCACTTTAAAAGGCGTGGAGAGTCTGTGTTTATGGTACTTTCTATTATTCCTACTTATTGGACAATATAATAATGTAATATGAGATTCATTTTTTTTTACCTCAAATGTCAAGGCTGCTATTCTATATGAAACGGAGACATAGAGAACAACTAAAGTGAACACCAAACATTTATCAATAGATTACTGCGCAGGATACTCCATCTGCGATGTTAGTGACAGGATCAAACAGGGAACTGAGGGATAAAGCGGGACAATACAAAGTGGAATAAGGGATATGTAGCAGAAGGTGGCCATGGATAGGACACATACTGAGGAGACCCCAGGACAGTATCCTCAGACCTGCCCTCCGTCTGAAACCACCCCTTTTATCAAGCCATCTGTAAACACAAACATTTATATACGTGATTTAACCAGCCCCAACATTTATCAGTGTTCTATTTCTGATTGCGCATATAAAGCAGTTTTAGTGGTCTCAGTAGGGGCATTGACTATGACAGCTCTCCGATGGACAGCAGGTGAGAAAATAAGGTCTAAACGGCCACGAGAAGAATGGAGAAGAACAGTGTATAGAGAGTTGAAAGAGTGTAGCCTGACATGAAAAACAATTAATAGAAAGGCGGCAGAACGGCAACATTTGAACCCGTTTGTGGAAGCCTTATGTATCCAACGGGACATGAAGAGGATTGATTGATTTATTGATTGATATGACCATTATCATTGCACTTCGGTGAGTTACCAAGTGTGCTTCGATCTCTTTCTTACACGGAAAATCTCAGCTGTAGTGCACAAACTCTGTAACACCGGCGAAGGACCTTGATGTAATTTTTGAAGATTGTGAAAATATGTAGGAATTTTATTTTTAATCTTTCTGAATGAATTGTGCGTGAGCAGCGGCTTTCTATCCTGCTCTTCCATATGAAACAGATTTAAATATAAATAGTGTCCCTTCATTTGAATTTGGTTTATAGATACTTTATTGGTAATCCCTGCTATTTTCTGTAAGTTTTGATTCCCTAATGAAGGCATATTAGTCGATATGTTGATTTACTCTTTCTTTCGATAAACTATCAGTTTTTGTGTTTTGATCTTTCACTTGTAATTACCAAACAAGAACTCTAATATTTTTATTTTTCATACAAAGTCATACAGTATTTAACAAATATTAGTCGTTACCTACCTGTGAAGCTTTTACAGAGGGCTATTAATTTTGCATGTCTTAACTTAACAACTTGTTATGTGTAAACAAGTTTTAATGGGTTATTATTTTTGCACTATGATTAACCAACAATTATGTGTACCATGCCTCAGCAGAATATTATGTAATCAAAGTCTTAACACAACTTGAGATAATAAATACAAACATTAAGTGACATCAATCAATCTAACTTAATAGAATGGAGAAGAATTTAGATCTACGTGAGAATTTGCGTTATCACTAAAGTTCAAAGGTGAAGAATTGACTTCATTGCATCAGGTTTCCACGTGGCTCCGTCCCTATCGGTGGAGATGGCATGTCATCTGCCGAGATCATTGCATAAAGCACGAATTCCATAGCTCCTGTAACAATGCTAGGGATCAAATGAACAAATTGCACATGTGTCTCGGTCCGTATTGGAACCCAAAACTTTCGGTACGACAGGCAGACGACTTAACCATAACCACTTCGCCATTGAGATTCTCGCCCGTGTGATGCCGGGGTCCACAAGGTAAGCAAAGAATAGTACGACTGCGACCTACAAGGCATGTCGTAGAGGCGATTGATGTAGGACCTAGTGAAGCTACCTAGTAAATAAAAACATCGCAGGAATCGGATGTGCTAGGCTGCTTGTCGGTGCATAAGTAGCACAGTGTACATTCACTCTGAGGCTCACATCACATACAATTCACACAAAGTGGTTAACAAGTGGTCGATATGGAGAGTTCGAAGAAAAAGAAGAAGAAGAAAAGAAGAAGAAGAAGAAAAGAAGAAGAAAAGAAGAAGAAAAAGAAGAAGAAGAAGAAAAAGAAGAAGCCATTGAGATACCTAATATCACTAAAGTAAGTACTTTTTAAAAAGGTGTTTCAAAAGTGTATGCCGTATGCATTTGAATCATCTGGGCGGGACACTCCTATAAATAATTTATTATCTTCTAATGCTCAGTTACATTCGTTTAACATCTATACGTATATATTTTAATTCAAATGATCGTGTACTAATATATTCATTTATCCTGCTGTTAAAGGGATTGTCACGTACAAGTATATCCATTCTCTAGTTACTCTGTACATGTACGTGTCTATGTATCCCTTAGCTACATGTACATGTACTACTCTATGTATCCCTTAGCTAAAATGTTCATGTAGTAGTCTATGTATCCCTTAGCTAAAGTGTTCATGTACTAGTCTATGTATTCCTTAGCTAAAGTGTTCATGTACTAGTCTATGTATCTCTTAGCTAAAGTGTTCATGTACTAGTCTATGTATCCCTTAGCTAAAGTGTTCATGTACAAGTCTATGTATCCCTTAGCTAAAGTGTTCATGTACTAGTCTATGTATCCCTTAGCTAAAGTGTTCATGTACTAGTCTATGTATCCCTTAGCTAAAGTGTTCATGTACTAGTCTATGTATCCCTTAGCTAAAGTGTTCATGTACTAGTCTATGTATTCCTTAGCTAAAGTGTTCATGTACTAGTCTATGTATCTCTTAGCTAAAGTGTTCATGTACTAGTTTATGTATCCCTTAGCTAAAGTGTTCATGTACTAGTTTATGTATCTCTTAGCTAAAGTGTTCATGTACTAGTCTATGTATCCCTTAGCTAAAGTGTTCATGTACAAGTCTATGTATCCCTTAGCTAAAGTGTTCATGTACTAGTCTATGTATCCTTAGCTAAAGTGTTCAGTACTAGTCTATGTATCCTTAGCTAAAGTGTTCATGTACTAGTTATGTATCCCTTAGCTAGAGTGTTCAGTACTAGTCTATGTATTCCTTAGCTAAAGTGTTCATGTACTAGTATATGTATCCCTTAGCTAAAGTGTTCATGTACAAGTCTATGTATCCCTTAGCTAAAGTGTTCATGTACTAGTCTATGTATCCCTTAGCTAAAGTGTTCATGTACTAGTCTATGTATCCCTTAGCTAAAGTGTTCATGTACTAGTCTATGTATCCCTTAGCTAAAGTGTTCATGTACTAGTCTATATATCCCTTAGCTAAAGTGTTCATGTACTAGTCTATGTATCCCTTAGCTAAAGTGTTCACGTACTAGTCTATGTATCCCTTAACTAAAGTGTTCATGTACTAGTCTATGTATCCCTTAGCTAAAGTGTTCATGTACTAGTTTATGTATCCCTTAGCTAAAGTGTTCATGTACTAGTTTATGTATCCCTTAGCTAAAGTGTTAATGTACTGAAATATCTATGTATGACTTTTCTTCTTTTTCTTCTTCGAACGTTCCATATCGACCATGTGTTAAACCACAATTTGTGATATGTATGTGATCTGAGCCCAAGAACGATTGTACGTTGTGCCAGTTATGCGCCTACAAGTAGGCCTGCACACCCTATTTCTGCTACGCTTTTTTAATAGGGTAGCTTCCTAGGCCCCTACCTCAGTCGTCTCTTACGGCATGCCTTTTTTGCCGCAGTGTTACTATTCTTTGCTCCCCATACGAGCCCCGGCAACATGTATTGTTTTTAAAAGTTCTACAGCAATGTTTTCGTAAGCACTCGGCGAAGAGAAGGAAAATACAGACATCCAACGAGACAAGATCATTGAGGAATGTTGACTTATAAACTATATACCATGTCTCGGAAGATGAAATATGTTGGTCCCATTAAACTTTATATTGGTTTAGAGAGGGAATAATAATCAATGGCATGGTTAAAGGAAGGCGAAACATGGGACAATCAAGACGACGGTGGCAATAGGATAATAGAAGTAACCTTGAACACAGAAATGTAAACTGGGGAAGAATTGACTGGTGATCGAGTCTTTCAATCCACTGAGATTCTCTGAAATGCGCATGCTATACGATGATCCAATATTCTTCTTCGAAGATCCATATCGACCACTTGTTAACCACTCTATGTGATTTGTATGTGATCTGAGCCTAAGATCTATTTTACGTTGTGACAGTTATGCACATACCAGTAGACCAGCACATCCGATTTCTGCGACGCTTTTTATTTACTAGGGTAGCTTCCTAGATCCTACATCAGTTGCCTCTTACGACATGCCTTGTAGGTCGCAGTGGTACTATTCTGTGCTTCCCTTGCGGGCCCCGGCACTACATGGGCGGATCCAATATTTAAAGAGTTCGTGTAGTCAAATAATCATATGGTTTACATACAGTGACAGCCTCCATTTATCCACTTTTAAAGTGTTTCTAGGTCTAATCATCTCAACATGCTTGTAGGTCGCATTTCATTACAGTTCCTTCCACTTCGATCCAATATTTAAAGTGTTCGTGTAGTCAAATAATCATATGTGTTTACATACATACAGCCCTCTCATTTCTATCCATTAATTGATCAGTATATTTAGTGACGAAGAGTCATAGCTATAGAGATCATTATATGGTTCGTCAGTTTCAGTGTGTAATATCTTCATTGCACTCCGGACATGTCCATTGGTGCTCAGATCTTCTTTGCAATATCTCCAACAGCGTCCAGCGACGGACCGTACCAGTTCGATTTGGTTGAAGAGCCTACTCGTATACCTGTAATGCTGTTCTTTTCTTGTCACACCAATCTTCAAACCCAGCTCCGCAGTCTAGTAGTTGACGTGGATTAGGGTTTAGATAAAGATCTTTCTACAGCCACACTCTATGAGGGCGTTCAAGTTGTCAGCTCTGTCCATTGGCAGGCCCTCTGATATAGCGGCAGAGCCAGCCAGTCTGTCTGTATTATATGGTTCAAAATGTTAAAGGAAAAATGAATGACTATATTGCAGCGGGTTTTCATTTATGACCCTCCAGTGTGGTGCCGAAACCCGCAAGGAAAGCAAAGAATAATAGCACTACGACCTACAAGGCATGTCGTAAGAGCCGGCTGATATAGGACCTATGGAAGCTACCCTATGAAATAAAAAGCATCGAAGAAATCGGATGTGCTGGCCTACTTGCAAATACTTATCTAGCACAACGTACAATCGCTCTTAAGCTCGGATCACATACAAATAACAATGATCAATGTGGTCAATGTGGGGCTTTGGTCAATGTGGAGCATTCGAAGAAGAGTGGAGTGGAATCAAGAGTGGGACGAACAGGGAGAAACACGAAAAAGTACGGTTCAGACGCGTGAGTAGCCAGCGTGCTACGGAAATATTTAGTACACTTCGTATCCTTTGCCATCTACCATGGGAAGACTGTGCACAGATTGGTCTACCCGAAGTGTACGTATATCGGTTCTTAAACATTGAAATTGAATTCTACATGTATGGAAATAGTAACACTATTACATATCTAAACGCCCGAGTGGTTACCGGGGCCTAAATTTGGGGTGTAAAGAATATAACCACTGTTACCTGCTACGAATGTTGTAAGGGGCGACTAAGGATGTTTGGCTGAAATCGGATGCACATGTCCTAAACGTGTAGAAGTCTATGCGTTTAGGGGCCTTCTAAACCAATGTGCAACGTATACACGTTCTTGACAAAGATCAAACATCACAAAGGCTGATTAAAATTGGTCGTAAAGAACGAACGCAAAGAAAAAGAAGAAGAGACAAATCTATAAAAGTGCAATTAACTAATCAAAAACCATTGTTACACCCATTATTTGTAATTGACACCCCGTCCTGTGTGTAGTACATCAATAATCGGTAGGGCAATAAAGCGTGAAAGTAGACTTTGACAAACGTACGCCTGTAATCTGATTACTGGATACACTGTAAACTAAACATAATTGATGATACAATCTGCATAGCATGAATATAGTTTCAAATAACGCATGGAACTTGATTTTTCTATAAGTGTTAGAAACTCGTTTAAACAGAACAAAACAGAAAGCAGGTTTGAAATATATTTCAATCTTGCAACTAGAAACGGTCCCTTACTTGTTAAGTGAATATCTGTGGATGACTATTTTATTTGTTTGTGGTTTGGTGAATGTGTTTGGCTGATTGATTGCTCATCATCAGATGCCGTGCAGGCTGGCGTAGGCGATCATGGATTTCCACAAATCTCTTATCTTTGGTGTTTGCTATCAATTCAGATGTTGACGCTCTACTGTACCATGAAGTCATGCTATCCAAAATTTTCTTTCTCTGTCTTCCTCTGTCTCGTCTACCCTCGATTTTACCAGTTGTTACAATGTGTTCTAAACCTCTCCTCCTCATCACATGTCCGAAAAATGACGACTGCCTCTTTCTTATATTGATAATAAATTTGCTCTGTGCCTTGACCTCATTCAACACCTCAACATTAGTGATTTTAGCAGTCCATGAGATTCTCATCATTCTTCTGTAAAACCACATCTCTGTGGTCTCCAGAGATTTTTCGATCGGTTTGTTTATTGTCCATGACTCGCATCCATATGTCAGTATTGGTTCTATGTAGCACTGAATAACTCGCATTCTGACCTCAATTGACAAGGACTTGTTGCATATGTGGCTTCTCATTTTCAGGAACGATATTTTCGCATACCCTATTCTGCTCTTTATTTCTGATCGGCATCTGTCATCTGATGTTACCAGGACTCCGAGGTATTTATATTGCTGCACTTGCCTTAGCGCAGTCCCCTTTATTGTGATGGTGCATTTTGACAAAGTCTGCTTTTTTTATATAATCATAACTTCTGTCTTCTTAATATTCAAACTGAGTCCTTTGTTGTTACTTTCTGTCACAAGCTCATCAAATTATTTCTGGAGCTCCATTTCATTTCTTGCTATTAAGACAGTATCATCAGCGTATCTCAGGTTATTTATGATATGTCCTACCACAGCCGTTCCATGAATATCCTTTATAGACCTAAAAATGCTTTCACAATACAGTGCGAACAGGTCTGGTGATAATACGCATCCTTGCCTAACACTCTTTTTGATCTTCTGGAAAGTTTCTATCTTTTTGTCTATTTTTATAGCTGCTGTTTGTTGCCAATATATGTTCTGAATGACTCTTAGATCTTTGCTGTCGATGTATATGCTCTCTAACATTTTCGAAAGTTCCTGATGGTTTACTTTGTCGAACTCCTTGGTGTTCTTAGATTGATTGCTAGGTTTATTATTACTTCACTTCGATGAATAACAATATGTTATCCTATCTCTTTCTTACACAGGATAATCTCAGTGCCAGTTCACGAAGTCAGCGGCAATGGCGAAGATCTACGATATAATTTTCAAACTGAAAAAATGTATGAAGTATTCTAATCTTAAATGTCAATAAATGTGCGAAGATTATTCTTAATCTTAAAATGTTACCAAATAAATGTGCAGAAGATTATTCTTAATCTTAAATGTTACAAAAAAATGTCAGAAGATTATTCTAATCTTAAATGTTACCAAATAAAATGTGCAGAAGATTATTCTTAATCTTAAAATGTTAAAATAAAATGTGCAGAAGATTATTCTTAATCTTAAATGTTACCAAATAAAATGTGCAGAAGATTATTCTAATCTTAAATGTTACAAATAAATGTGCAGAAGATTATTCTTAATCTTAAAATGTTACCAAATAAAATGTGCAGAAGATTATTAATCTTAAAATTTCCAATAAAATTGAAGATATTAATCTTAAATGTTACCAAATAAAATGTGAGAAGATTATTCTTAATCTTAAATGTTACAAATAAAGTGCAGAAGATTATTCTTAATCTTAAAATGTTACCAAATAAAATGTGCAGAAGATTATTCTTAATCTTAAAATGTTACCAAAAATGTGTAGAATGTTATTCTTAATCTTAAAATGTTACCCCAACAGCAGCTCTGCAGCATATTCTTATTGGTTTTCAACTTTATCTTTTGTATGCTCAACTTGAACATGGGATATACGTTCTATAGTTCGTCTCCGATAGGACTAGGAACTTGATCTCAACTACATTAACATCAGAGATCCCTTGTAGCTCGATTGCTTTGCGCAGAAGAGAACCGAAAATATTTGGAGCGTGATAGACGAGCAGCATACATCCACATCAAATTACCTCCCATGTGTTTGCTAGATGAAAATGAGTATCCGAACTCTTTCTGGATTTGAAGATAATTTAAAATCTTCCCAAGCGCTACTTTGCAACAACTCTGCCGCTGACACTTTCCATTGCAAATAAGTATTTTTTAAATATTCAGGGACATTGTGCTTACATTTCCAAGAAATCTGTATCTTCTTCCGTTTATAGAATACACTATTATATTGAATATTAAAAGTCAATATCAAACTTCCAAATCTAAAACAACTACCCTCTCACAGTGAGAACTCTATCTAACGCAATGGTTCTCAACCCAGGAGACGTGAGGTATTATCATGAGAGGTGTGAAACATTATGAAAATATATAGAATTTTGTATTTTAATTTGATTTTACACTAACTTGTTTTTCCAGTTAATATACGGTTTTTTCCTCATTAAAACCGGGAGCTCAAAATTTCTTTTAAAAAGTAGCAATGAATATCATTAATTTAGAATCATTTTGACATTTTTCTCAAATTTCTTGTCAAAAATTTGTTGTAGTTTTTTGTAAATTTCTCCCTGACAATGTTATTGTACTTGGAGACAGTACTGTTACAAAGCTTAGACTAAGAATCACTTTTTTCCGTGTGCACTTTGGAAATTACAGTTAATTTGACGGGAGGAAATGATTGTGAAGACAGTAGAAGAAGATCATCTTAAAAAGTTGTATTTTTTGGGATCAGAATTTTACATGAAATTAATGTGTTCATATTTTAGTTCTCCTTTTTTCTGCCATTTGTAACTGGTCAATTTATTTGTTTTCAGAAAAAGTTAGTCGGCGTAAATGTTTAACACAGAATGATGGTTTAAAGTGAGAAGGTTCGTATTAAGAATCTGCATTTCATTAAATAGCAAAAGGACGAATTTCTAGTTCTATCGCAGACGGACGATAATAAATAGGTCCCGTGTTCAATTTGAGCACGTAAAAAACTTGACAGTTTAAAATCAATAAGAGCATGCTGAAAACCGCTGCCAAGGCTCATTAGAAAAAGATTTAAATAAAAAATTCCTACACAAATATCTTCACCATCTTCAAAATTACATTGGAGGCCCTCGCCGGTGCTACGTGCACTGCAGCTGAGATCTCACTGTGTAAGAAATAGACCGGAGCATATATTGTGAATCGCCGAAGCGCAATGATAATGGTCCTATTAATTAATCAATCAATCGTTCAAACAGCAAAAGCTACTGAAAATAAGATAAATACACAACTTTTATTACATATGAATATGAGATCATTATTATGTGCCGTCTGGTGTAGTTGATGATGAATCTCTACAAACGTATGTCCTTAGTACTGACTACTCGTTTGGTTGTTGACACGTTCCATGCCATGAAATCAGACTATCGAGAAATATAGATATGTAAGTATAACGAGTACATAGCAAGAGGAAGACCACGCAAAATATAGAGCGATGGCATCCGGAACAACCTTAAGAAAATAAATAACAGCTTACAAAGTGCCTTCGAACAAGCACATACAAGATCACAGCATCCCCCCCTCCCACCTCAACACTTCTATAAAGAAGTAAACGGTGGAAGAGAAGAAAGAGAAGATATATGTATATCGTCCTCTTAACTGTGTCCTTGTTATAATTATAACCATTATTTGCGATCGATAAGAAAATATTTCAGTTGGTAGTTTGACTCAGGTAACATAAATACATCAAAACAGCCAAGGATTCGATCGCAACTTTTAATGCTGAAAACAAAACAAAAATGTTACACTTTAAAAGCTAAATAAAAACTTAAATTACCATTATTTGCTAATCTTTGAGCAATTGGGGCTGGCACTGGTGAAGATAACATTGAGCAGTTTTAGAAGGAAGGAACTTTGAGCAAAGTACTGATGTGAAGATAACATTGGAGCAGTTTTAGGAAGGAAGGAACTTTGAGCAAGTACTGCTGTGAAGATAACATTGAGCAGTTTTAGAAGGAAGGAACTAAAGAAATTGAAACCAGACCAGAAAGAGAAAACAAACAGACTACTGGATCCCCTGGTGTATCCATATGGAATTCATCTATATCTTAAAACCAATCTTCTTTTTTCTCCTTTGCGTTCGTTCTTTACGACTAATTTTATTCACTCTTTGTGATATGTTTGATCTTTGCCAGGAACGTGTATACGTTGTACATTGGTTTGGTAGGCCGCTAAACGCATAGACATTTACACGTTTAGGACATTCTTAAACCAATTACACGTTAAACGTTCGTTCCCTAATGTCTCAGATTTTAACTTTTTAACCAGTGTTTATTTTCGGAAATAAAAACACGAAATTTTGGAAGATATGCTAATATTCTTTATTGTTGTAAATTTTTACATATCACTGCAATTTTCCCCCATTTATATTCAGTTTTATCGTGTTTTTTATAAATCAGATTGTTTCTTGCGCAAGATTAAAATTAAAATATATTACTAAATAAAGTAGTATTTACTATAACAAGATTTACACACGCGCTGGCTACATCCATTGGTAACATACGACTATTAAGTGGATATAGTCATCTTCACTATCTCGCCGCAAGTTTTGCTTATATTATATTATTTTGGGAACATGGTATGCTTGTTTCATGAGGTTACGTAGCGCATTAGTAGTCAACTGAATTTTTGTGCATCAGTGAAAGGTGTTCAATTTCGGATGGAGTCAATCGAGATGAAAATTGGTACTTGAATTTTATGAGTTAGAGTAAAATTATGAATCATCGCCGGTGTTATTGTTAATGTGCTCTGTCGTTGAAAATCATAACAGGTTGATAAGGAGGAAATTCTAATATAATTTGGTGGTAATCGGGATATGAAAAATGAAATGAAAGTCTTGGCATATCCTTTACAGGAAGTAGCCATCAACCACAGTAAACGAGTCGTTAGTCGTTGATTTTTTCTAGGCATCACTTATACGTTCAGTAGTTTGCCATCTTTTTCTGAATGGTGAGGTCTATTTTTACCTTTTCGTACAAATCCCACGGAAACGAATTTGCTTCTAAACTTGCCCACCGTTTGGTTTGAACCAGGTACGCTTGGGTTTGTGATCGAGCTCACTACCGCTTGAGCTACAGACGTTCACATGAGACGCTACAGACGTTCACATGAGACGTTCACATGAGACGTTCACATGAGACGTTCACATGAGATGCTACAGACGTTCACATGAGACGTTCACATGAGACGTTCACATGAGACGTTCACATGAGACGCTACAGACGTTCACATGAGACGCTACAGACGTTCACATGAGACGTTCACATGAGATGCTACAGACGTTCACATGAGACGTTCACATGAGACGTTCACATGAGACGCTACAGACGTTCACATGAGACGTTCACATGAGACGCTACAGACGTTCACATGAGACGTTCACATGAGACGCTACAGACGTTCACATGAGACGTTCACATGAGATGCTACAGACGTTCACATGAGACGTTCACATGAGACGTTCACATGAGACGCTACAGACGTTCACATGAGACGTTCACATGAGACGCTACAGACGTTCACATGAGACGTTCACATGAGACGCTACAGACGTTCACATGAGACGCTACAGACGTGCACATGAGATGCTACAGACGTGCACATGAGACGTTCACATGAGACGCTACAGACGTTCACATGAGACGCTACAGACGTGCACATGAGATGCTACAGACGTGCACATGAGACGCTACAGACGTGCACAATCGGGATATACGTATTGAAAAAGAAATATGACGAAATATTCAACCCCTGTTTTGCAAAAACACAAAATCAACGTTTCGACCACATGAACTTTATCATATGAGCCAAAATAAACTGGCATTTATATGTGGCGCTCTTAATACAGAGGCTTCGATTCTATCCAGCTTTACTGTTTCAAACTCTTCCTCTGTCGAGGTGGATAAATTGTAAAATAGCAAAACAAATGACAGACAGGTACGTGGAACTGATGTTAGGCAACACGGAAGAAAAAATATCATAAATAGTCAACCTGGAGTAGATTCTATGAACTGTCTGAGCTTATGCGACAAAACCAAGCAAAGTAGTTTTAAAATTGTATGAACCTGTAACCAAAAATAACCGAAACAGTCTTATATATATTTATATGAAAATTGAATAAAAAGACAACAATGGTAGCAAACAAAAGTATATCAACGAAGTAGTAACAAATAAAATAAACAGATGATATTCAGATTGCACAAATTTATAGTGAGACCGGATTTTACAACTTTTTTTTTCATGTTAAATATAATGCAAGAAACAAGCTAAATATAGAGGAAAGACTGTGTGTCAAACACGTTGCCACAATTTCCAAGCTGGCTGGCCACACGGACTTAATCACACGCATTACATTGTCACTATATTTTGCGAAATGCGCAACAGCATGAGGTAAGCTTGTTTTATAAAGTACAAAAACAAGTTACAACGAAGTTTCGACTAAAAGGCATTTATTAAACAAAAGATACAACAAGAACAAATGGTCCACAAGAAGACGGAAACATGTATAATAGACACAGTGAAACGATGAATTTCTTTTTACTAACTAAACTAGAACTTGTATTTCGTCTTTAATACAGTTTTAACGCAGTTTTCCCATTGAATATTTCTCAGTAAGAAGGATCCGATGAGGTATTAGTTTTAAAAAATGAAATATTTCTGGTTAATTTCTTTCTTTTTTAAACAAATAATATTTATATCTTCACAAATTATTTAAGGAAAACTATTCATTATGTGATGTTTTATAAATTTAGTTTAAACGTATTTTTTTGGGTCTACTGCATGGACCTTACAGTGCTCGCCCTAAAAGTACTGGATTCTTTTCCCTCGTCGATCGGTATATGATACCTGATCTCAGTGTAGGTGATATCAAGTTCCAAGTCATATATGTCACGAAAGATAAAACGTGTGTCTTCTGTTCAATTTGAGCACGGAAAAGAATCATTGGCAGTTGAAAATAAACTAGAGTATGCTGGAAAGCCTCTGCCAAACAAAATTCATTAAAAGTTAAATAAAATTCCTGAATATTTTCCCCACATTCAAAATTTGTGATATCCTCGTCGGTGACACGGAGTTTAGGAATTACCGTTGAGATCTTCATTTGTAAGAAAGAGATTGAAACACACAGTTACTCACCGAAGTGCAATGATGATGATCCTGTCAATTTATTTAATTTTCGTTCCTGAGAATGTGACACGGCGTCAATGGTCGCTTTAGCATTAGTAAAAAGAGCCACGAATTTAAAAGTGTTGGAAACAACTAGTGTACTCTATCAACCTCGGTGTATCAACTATTTTATGACAATATATTTATACCATCGCATAGATTACTAAACTGTTTAAAAGATGTAAAACTATGGTTCGATTGCTGCCTTATCATGACTCAAATCTCACCGAGATCGCGTGATCAAGAACTGGGCCCAGAACGTTTGCACTAAACAAATAGAAATGTAGAACTGGTTGGGTTGTTCCAATGATAGTTATATCGTTTTATTAGTTAGCATGATCAAGAACTAGTGCACAATCTTCATATTGTGGTACTTACTCAATGACGTAATCTTCTAAACAAACAAAATCCCAGAAATTATTGATCTTATAAATATATATATAAACTGCACTTGACAAAGAAGGCATGTTAAATCATAAAATGTCAAAGTCGATAACGTTTATTTTCATTGCTGTTGTCCTGGTGAATATCGTTTCTTTGTAGTTTATACGTGATTCAGCTATTACTCGTATCAAACCCGTAGTGAAAGTAATGGATAAAGCTATTAAGTAGTCTGATAATGCGCACTCTGATAATGCGCACAGAGTCCACATAGAAACAGTCGATGCGTTATGCAAAGACAAAACAGGCCAATTATCAGTTTACTGTAAACATCTATTCGCAAGATATAATAGAAAATAAAAACAAATAGGTCTTCTGCCGAACTGCTATTAACAATAAATCTTCATATTCTTCGAACACTCCACATCGACCACTTGTTAACCACTCTTTATAATTTGTATGTGATCTGAGCCTAAGAGCGATTGTACGTTGTACCAGTTATGAGCCTACAAGTAGGCCAGCACGTCCGATTTCTGCGACCTTTTTATTTACTAGGTAGCTTCCTATGCCCCTATCTCAGTCGCTTCTTATGACATGCCTTGTAGGTTGCAGTGTTGTATTCTTTGCTCCTTGCGAGCCCCGGCAAACACACGAGCGTTAACAATAAATGAGAATAACGCCGATAACGAAAAGGTTTTATGAAATCAAATTAGAGAATCCAGTAGAGGACGGAAAGAAGGAAGGGGGAGAGTATGTGAGGTGGACATAAAATAACAAGGAATGAATAGGTCAATTGTAATTTTATAAAGCAAGAATACAGAGAACAGTAAACATACAGACAGCGTTACGACAAAAAAGGCATTTATCAAGGCATAACAGCACAAAATAAAAGATTTAGGTAATTAACTACAGCATTAAGAAGCTGAAGGTGAGGAGCGTCTGACCGAATGGATTAGAGCGCGGCTCACAAGCGGGAGACCCGTGTTCAGTTCACGGTACGGCCAAGGATTTGTTTCTGTTGTTGGTATAAATGAAAAATTCTAATCTCTCTCTCTCTCTCTCTCTCTCGTTGTTCTTTTTTGGCCATGTTTATCATTCTAATTCTGATATATATACACAGCCTTTGCCAAGAACGCAATTTTACGTCACAACGATCAGTACCATTTGGAGTTCTAGTGCTTATCCTTCGGTGAAGTGTTCGATTTCAACTAGCGTTTACTGGGTTCGCTCTCCGTTATCCTTTTGCTGGCCCCAGCCAACCTACAAGGCAGCAGGTTGCTATTTTCTTTTAGGGTAGCAACCCTTAGACGACCTGCCCTCCCGGGTTGATGAGCGTCATCTGCCCAGCTAACCCGTCTTTTTATGGACTACTTGGTTTGCCTTCCGTTCAGTTTTGTGTACGGTTTGCTCCGCTAGTCCTTGATTGTCCCCAATCACACTACAAGGCAGCAGTAGTTTCCTGCAAGCGGAAACGCGCACTGGCTTCAACCTCAAATCCTAATCTAAACCGATTCGCGCTACTGCAATAACCATACGGCTATTAAATTGCTCAGGCTCTCGTCCCACCAGTCCTACACCGCCCTAACAAAAGCGGTTCTACAAGTAGTGACGATAGTTTGTTTTTTTATTTAAAAGAAAAACAGTAGACACTGAAAGCAAAAGAAAAGAAAAGTCTGAAAAAATGAACAACAATTATAATATCCAATATTTCTTCTAAAAGTTAATTTCATATCATTTACAGGACATTGCGAATCAGCCCCAGCTTTTTAACGCTGTTTGTGATTTTTCTAGGCAGTATTACGTTCAGTAGTTTGCCATTGCTTTCTGTTTGCCAATATTTCGTCTACCACACATTAATGTCTCACATGGAGCGTCGATAGCGAAGTCGATAACACTCTTCCATAGTAACCAGTATTATCAATGATGCAACAGCCAAGGTAGGATTCAGTATGCTAATTTTCAGTCACCAAAACATCTGCTGTGCATTCCAAGCTATACTGACTATTCAAGCCAAGAGGATCATTGCTTCCTGCGTGACTGCGCCTTTACGATCCATGTCATTCGTACAAAACAATCTACACACATTGGTTCTGTATCTTTAGATCTTGTAAAAATCATTCTGTTTATTTTCAACCGCAGCTGGTGAATGTATATTGTCCAAGTGCACAAAAATGTTTTGTTTTTTAGTTTAGTCGTCAGATCATCATCACTGCAAGTCGAACCAATTAGTCACAAGTGCTCCGATCTCACCCTCAGTATGTCTCTCAGCGTGTGGCGACTAACGACCCTGTTTTTTGTTGGTCTACTATTCTTCTTTGGCTACCAGCATAGTGTTCTTGTCTAGCTACACCACACTTGGCCTGGAACTCTTGCAGTCTGGTTAGTGTTGTAGATTCACCACTATTACTTGAATCATTTACACCTCCATCCTTAGGGAATTCTACTTTCTTTAAGGAACTATTATATCCTAAAAGACAAAGGACCTATGTTGCTCAATGATTCAACAGCCAAGGTAGGGTTCAGTTGTTACTTTCCAGTCACCAGAATGTCTGCTGGTTATGCAGAGCTATACTAACTATACTGTAGACGTGTTCAAATGTTCAAGGCAAGAGGATCATTACGTCCTGACTGACTACGCCTTTACGATGGATGTCATTCGTTACAAATCTGCACATATTGGTTCTCTATCTTCAAACATAGTCAGAATCATTCGGGTTTTTTCAACCGCATTTGGGGCATGCATTTTAAATGCCTACAAAAATATTTCTCCATCTTCAAAACTATATTTGAGACACTCGCCGGTGCTACGGAAATCGGGCACAGCCACTGAGGTCTTCCTATGTAAGAAAGAGATCGAAGCACACATGGTTATTTCTCGAAGTGCAATGATGATGGTCATAGCAATCAATAAATCCCAAATCCAAGAACACAAAAATGTGGACAGATGGGCTACTTATAAAAGTTGTACATACAGAAACCCTACACGTCTTTGAATACCTCATCTACTGAGTTAGACTGGAACATGGTCTGATCTGATTGATCATATGGGAGACCGTCAGAACTGACAAATTGCAGTATCTTCCCAACTCATTTGCTTCATTTGCAACAGAACCAAATTTAAAAACTCTATTTAAATTTTGTTTTCATGTTTTTGTAGAAACAATTTTTATGAACCATACTGCGCATTTGGCCAGATATGTGTGACAACAGAAATTCTTTGACGCAAGTCAATTTCTATGTTAGTTTAAAGGTATACATTTTATTTAACGACTTTGTTAACCTTTGCCATACACTCTTGAAAGCTAAAAATCGTTTGACGTTTTTTCAGATTCCAATGGAACATAGAGCTGAAAATGATCGCTGATATTTATATTAGTATTTAAATTCACAATTTCTCCGGTTCGTAAGGGGAGCAACGAACATTAACATTGCGACCTACAAGGCATGTCGTAAGAGTCGACTGAGGTAAGGCTCTAGGGAAGCTACCCTAGTAAATAAAAAGCGTTGCAGAAATGTACTGGCCTACTTGTAGGCGCATAACTGTCACAACGTACAATCGCTCTTAGGCTCAGATCACATACGGTTAACAAGTAGTCGATATGGAGCGTTGAAAGAAGGAGAAGAAGAAACAGGACACGAAGAGAATATAGATATAAATAGTGTTCAACTTTAAATGATCATAAGAGAGACAGTCAGAGATGACTCATGTCCACAATCATTCTTAGTACGCACATACTGTATTGATAAGTGCACCTTATGGTTATAGAGCTGGCTTTTAAACACACCTATAAACACACCTGGTAAATCTACCTAGTCGTAACAGAATTTCCGAATCAATGACGAAATTCAAACCATGATGAAAGATACAGTAAACATTTTCTATTGCTGACATTTCATTTATAAAAAAAGAACATTGCTGAATAAGAGCGACGTAACTAGAGATCGGCCTTAATGCAATGACATGTAATAGAATACCAGTTTTTAAACTGCAGCAAATCCAGACCAAAGATCTGTTTCAAAAGAAGAAAGGTTATGTAATTCACTTGATATTCAACTCGGCAAACAATCTGAGGTTACTCGAGTACCAAAACTGTTCTTTTCTTTGTTGAAGAGCTGTGAATCGTGACCTGACTACTTCCTTTGTGAACGACATTTAACATTGAAGTTTCTAAATCGAATGAGAAGACACCTAACACAACTCAACAATGATACAGACTTGACATATTTGTTTATGTATATATATCCATGCTGAAATTCACAATGAAAAAAAAATAACAGTGCAGTTCACCTTATTGATTGGGTACCAATTTTGACTCCAATTTGTGGAAGATAGTATAAAAGAATGTATGTTACGAACTGCCAAAGCAACGTCAGTTTTTACATGTCCACATTAAAATATGAAATTCCAAGTTATATAGTTGTAAAACTAAATTATGAGCTTTTCAGTTCCAATGTTGTATCAGTTCTAACATTAGCAAGTAAGAGATGGAAACTGTGCAAAGATATTGAAAGAACGTTAAATGTGCATTTGAAAATAGATGTCTGCAGTAAATAATGAACGTAACATGGGACGAATTCAGAACAAGTAATAAAATCAGAGAAATGTCTGATCAACCACTAGTAACAAATATTGTAAGAAAGAAAACATTATTCGGAGATGTCAGGCATACTATGAGAATAAATGATCAACGAATCACATTGCGGTTACTGAAGTGGGAAGCAAAGGATTCAAGAAAGAAAGGAAGCCCTAGGATAACCCTGAAACGGAATTTACTGAGGGAGGAGAGAAATATCGAACTTAATTTCATAGTAGAAATTGAACCAGTTGCCCAGGATAGAGGGGTATGGGGAAATTGTTTGCTTGCCTCATGTGTCGTAAGACGGTACGTGGGAATTATACATATATATATATATATATATTCAGTTTCAATATTATATATATTATATTATTTTATGTATATATATATATATATATATATATATATATATGATATATATATGATATATGTATGATATATATATATCATAATAATAATAATTCCTCTCGTACCGGTATACGTTACATAGGACCTGCTAGCAATTTATCTGTACCGCTCTATCCTGGACAACTCGCTCAATCTCTTCCATGGAAATGCGACCGATATTTCTTGCCTCTCTCATCAAAGTTCGTTTCAGTGTCTCCTTAGGTCATCCTCCTTTCTTGAACCCTCTGCATCCTACTTCAATTTCTGCTTTGATACTCTTTGATCATTTCTTCTCAAGGTGTGTCCAACATCTGCATCTTCTTCTTATAACAGTTGATTTCATCACTTCTCCTGAATTCTTTCCATTTTTTGTTCATTATTTTTCGCATATATATCATCTCGTTCCTGTGTACTCTAGCGGTGTCGAAGGGAAGTAAAGGGTCTGTCGACTTAAGTGTATCGACTGGCTGATCGCATCAACTCAAGCAAACAAACTGAAATTAACATTGTTTGTTTTTTAAATAACACTCCATGATCCATATTCTCATTGACTGGTTGCTATTGAGTTTCTTAAGCTAAGAATTCAAAGAATCAAAATTAACTTCACATTAACAAAGATTGAAACTGTGTTCTCACACCTGAGGCACTGATGACATAACCACACAGAACGTTTATTGACATAAACGTTCGCGGTCTGAACAGTGGCGTATCTTGGTCCTTTATTGTGAACGTGTCATAGAATCTGAGAAGTGAGTGCTTCATAAAATCAATGTTTTTAGAATGACTTTCCCACAATATATTTTCAATTTAATGTAGTAATAAATCAGACTCTCAATTAACCGGAACACATGGGATCGGTAGATGCCGATTAATTGTAGTTTCTGGTTGATTGAGAGTTAATATTAAAAGAAGCTGAGCATTATATTTCACTAAAGAAAAATGTAAATGACTAAAGATATAGCAAGTAATTTGAATGCATTTGAAAAAAGATGTCTGCGAAAAATAATGAACATAAAATGGGACGAATTCATGAGAAGTGATGAAATCAGAGAAATGTCTGGTTAACCACTGGTAACAACTGTTATTTTTTTTTTTCTATCCAGAAGCACTGAGCTTTTCAGCTCTTCGGCTCTGTGCCATGGACATCGTAACCCTTCGGTTCGGTGCCACGAACACCGTAAATCTGGGGAATATGTGGCTTTTTCTGCCATCCTGCGGAATTGAACCCGCACACACAGAGGAATAGTCACCCGTAGTCCAACGCGCTACGAACACGCTGGGCAGACGGGCATAACAACTGTTATTCAGAAGGAAAAGATGTATGATATAATCTGAGAAGGAATGATCAAAGAATCCCACAACAGATATTGAAGGGGAGGGGAGGGAGGGGGTTGAGGCAAAGATTTCAAGAAAGAAATGACAATCTGAGGAAACCTCGAAACGCACTTTATGGAGAGTAAAGTAATATCGGACTAATTCCATAAAGAAATTGAACGAGTCGCTCAGGATAGAGCGGTATGAAGAAATTGCGTGTATATCATATGAAACGTATAACAGTAGGAGAGGAACGTAATAATAATTAAAACGAATTCTTTACTTTATACTACACCATCAACTTTGTATTGAACTGATATTAATTAAATACAAAGTCAGGCAAATAACGAGAAAAGCAAAGTATCACTTTTTAATACCTCGAGTTATACTGGATGATATGGTCTTAGGTCCGTATTTTCATTGACCGTCGGCACACGATGGGTGATGTGGTCAATATCACGCCGGCCGCCTTTACTTCCCAGTGCCTTTTCTAGTACCCAGTGGCGGCTCGTGATCATTTTTGTTGGTGGGGCCAGAAAAAATATTCGGAAAAATCATGGTTTGTGGTTGTTATGTTTTAATTTCTAAAATAATAAATACACGTTACACATTTTGTTGGTGGGTCCCGGCCCCAGTGGCCCTTAATGACGAGCAACCACTGCTAGTACCCAATTGAGGCTGGGTCTACATAAGAACCCTTACTGTCGGAAAAATATTCCACGCCTTCTGTAGAATTGAATCCGGACCACTAACCTAAGAAGCGAGTTCACCAACAACTACGCTACTGCGGCTTCAACTAACGAGAAACAGAAGTGAGTTCACTAACAACTACGATACTGCGGCTTCAACTAACGAGAAACAGAAGTGAGTTCACTAACAACTACGATACTGCGGCTTCAACTAACGAGAAACAGAAGTGAGTTCAATAACAACTACGATACTGCGGCTTCAACTAACGAGAAACAGAAGTGAGTTCACTAACAACTACGCTACTGTGGCTTCAACTAACGAGAAACAGAAGCGAGTTCCCGAACAACTATGATACTGCGGCTTCAACTAACGAGAAACAGAAGTGAGTTCAATAACAACTACGATACTGCGGCTTCAACTAACGAGAAACAGAAGTGAGTTCAATAACAACTACGATACTGCGGCTTCAACTAACGAGAAACAGAAGTGAGTTCACTAACAACTACGCTACTACGGCTTCAACTAACGAGAAACAGAAGCGAGTTCAATAACAACTACGCTACTACGGCTTCAACTAACGAGAAACAGAAGCGAGTTCAATAACAACTACGATACTGCGGCTTCAACTAACGAGAAACAGAAGCGAGTTCAATAACAACTACGCTACTACGGCTTCAACTAACGAGAAACAGAAGCGAGTTCACTAACAACTACGCTACTGCGGCTTCAACTAACGAGAAACAGAAGTGAGTTCACTAACAACTACGCTACTGCGGCTTCAACTAACGAGAAACAGAAGCGAGTTCACTAACAACTACGCTACTGCGGCTTCAACTAACGAGAAACAGAAGCAAGTTCACTAACAACTACGCTACTGCGGCTTCAATTAACGAGAAACAGAAGTGAGTTCAATAACAACTACGATACTGCGGCTTCAACTAACGAGAAACAGAAGTGAGTTCAATAACAACTACGCTACTGCGGCTTCAACTAACGAGAAACAGAAGTGAGTTCACTAACAACTACGCTACTGCGGCTTCAACTAACGAGAAACAGAAGCGAGTTCACTAACAACTACGCTACTGCGGCTTCAACTAACGAGAAACAGAAGCGAGTTCACTAACAACTACGCTACTGCGGCTTCAACTAACGAGAAACAGAAGCGAGTTCACTAACAACTACGCTACTGCGGCTTCAACTAACGAGAAACAGAAGTGAGTTCACTAACAACTACGCTACTGCGGCTTCAACTAACGAGAAACAGAAGCGAGTTCACTAACAACTACGCTACTGCGGCTTCAACTAACGAGAAACAGAAGCGAGTTCACTAACAACTACGCTACTGCGGCTTCAACTAACAAGAAACTTCACTTAAAGTAACATATTTCTATTACAAAAGCAGCTTGTTTTTAGTGCAACTTGTATATTAGTTAAAACGACAGTCAATAAATATCCTTTTCTAAAACAATATTTCTTCTTCTTCTTCGAACGCTCCATATCGACCACATGTCAACCACTCTGTGTGACTTGTATGTGATATGAGCCTAAGAGCGATTGTACGTTATGCCAGTTATGCGCCTACAAGTAGGCCAGCCCATCCGATTTCATCGATGCTTTTTATTTACTAAGGTAACTTCCCTACGTCCTACATCAGTCGCCTCTTACGACATGTCTTGTAGGTGGCAGTGGTACTATTATTTGCTTCCCTTGCGGGTACCGGTACAACACGAGTGATTTAAACAATATAACCAATACTGTCTTTTAAGAAAATGTCGAAGTAATTAGTCTTTTAATTAATGAATAAAAATACTATCATAACATATTATTTAAAATATATTGTTTAGTTTCATTGTATGTGAGGAGCACACCTAACACACGTGGAATATACGCCACTGAGTCTTCACATTTAATATATCTAAACTTTGGTCAGAGAATGGTGTAAGGAAAAATATTTATTCGCCGAATGTTGCTTGAGTCAAAAATATAAAGATAACTATGTTATGCGGGTAAACTGCTAACATAAGCACCCATATCATCCGGTCCCTTCACTGCTAAAGATGAATTAGACTGCCCTACACGGCAGTGCTATCCAACGTTTTTATGGGCACAGCTGACTAATGAAGCTGGAGGTGCGGGCGCCATGTGGCAATTGTAAATGTGGCAAACTATACTAATAATAATAATACAGTAATATTAATAGCAACATGAATAAAAATAATAGCAGAAGAAAACTTGATCCTGACAACGTTTAACCTTTGTTTAATAAAAGAAATTTAGTGAGTTGCTCAGCTTAGAGCGGTATGGAGAAATTGTTTTTATGTCATATGTAACGTATAACAGTACTCTCTCTCTCTCTCTCTCTCTCTCTCTCTAATAATTAAAAGAATATAATAAATAACAATATTACAATAATATTAATAGTAACATGAATAAACATAAGTGCACATGACAATACTGACAAGGTTTAACTTTGTTTAATATTGAAAAACATTGAAATGTACTGTTATTCAGAAACCCATTGATTTTCTTGACATACTAATTAACGTTAAAATATGAGAAATAAAAGGGGGCGCCAGAGATGTATTATACGGGCGCTATGGTGTTGGACAGCTCTGCTCCACATGGCAATAGGATGAACTAGACTTAAACAACTAAACTGTCTTGTTACAAGGAGTACATAGGGTTATCTATATCTACAACTTTAGGAATCATTTTCTTTAGCTCTGTCTCTGAGACTGTCACTCATTTTGTTCTTCCGTTTGCATTACGTAGTCTTCGCTGCTTTTCTATTCTTTTGTGGGTTCCAGTAAAAGAATATTAAATTATGTTGTGATGTTGTTTTCAATAGTTTTAAATTATATCTCCGGTTTTTCTTTAACCTCCATCCGTATTGGTCTGTGCTTGTTCTTTTCTAATAGTGTGTAAATTATATCTCCGCGTTTTTCTTTAACCTCCATCCGTATTGATCTGTGTCTGTTTTCTAATAGTGTGTAAATTATATCTCCGCGTTTTTCTTTAACCTCCATCCGTATTGGTCTGTGTCTTGTTTCTTTTCTAATATTCGGTATTTTATATCAGTTGAAAGCAATGGCAAACCACTGAACGTATAATTGGTGCCTAGAGAATCAACGACTCGCTTACTGTAGTAAGGATAGGCTTTGATTATATTTTATTTATTTCTATCACTTCTAATAAAAAGAAATTCCATAGTATCAATTATCACTTCTAAGGAAATAGCTACAGAAACTTGTATAGAGCGGTATGGAGAAATTACTTGCAGGCCCTATGTAACGTATAACGGTACGAGAGGAATTATTATTATTATTATTATCACTTCTGGTCATCGTATAAGCTATAATTGAAACTAAATTAGTGTATTGAATATAGGAATAGGTTTAGCCAAACTTCTTGTGTTCTTTCATTGAGTATAGTATCAAGTTTAACCAAATTTCTTGTGTTCTTTCATTGAGTATAGATAGTATCAAGTTTAGCCAAACTTCTTGTGTTCTTGCATTGAGTAAAGTATCAAGTTTAGCCAAACTTCTTGTGTTCTTTCATTGAGTATAGTATCAAGTTTAGCGGAACTTCTTGTGTTCTTTCATTGAATATAGATAGTGTCAAGTTTAACCAAATTTCTTGTGTTCTTTCATTGAGTATAGATAGTATCAAGTTTAGCCAAACTTCTTGTGTTCTTTCATTGAGTATAGCATCAAGTTTAGCCAAATTTCTTGTGTTCTTTCATTGAGTATAGTATCAAGTTTAACCAAATTTCTTGTGTTCTTTCATTGAGTATAGTATCAAGTTTAACCAAATTTCTTGTGTTCTTTCATTGAGTATAGCATCAAGTTTAGCCAAACTTCTTGTGTTCTTTCATTGAGTATAGCATCAAGTTTAGCCAAACTTCTTGTGTTCTTTCATTGAGTATAGCATCAAGTTTAGCAAACTTCCTGTGTTCTTTCATTAGAGTATAGATCAAGTTTAGCCAAACTTCTTGTGTTCTTTCATTGAGATAGTATCAAGTTTAACAAATTTCTTGTTTCTTTCTATTGAGATAGATAGTAATCAAGTTTAGTGGAACTTCTTGTGTTCTTTCATTGAAGTATAAGACATCAAGTTTAACAAACTTCTTGTGTTCTTTCATTGAGTATAGATCAAGTTTAAAAACTTCTTGTGTTCTTTCATTGAGTATAGTATCAAGTTTAACCAAATTTCTTGTGTTCTTTCATTGAGTATAGCATCAAGTTTAGCCAAACTTCTTGTGTTCTTTCATTGAGTATAGCATCAAGTTTAACCAAACTTCTTGTGTTCTTTCATTGAGTATAGTATCAAGTTTAACCAAATTTCTTGTGTTCTTTCATTGAGTATAGTATCAAGTTTAGCCAAACTTCTTGTGTTCTTTCATTGAGTATAGCATCAAGTTTAGCCAAACTTCTTGTGTTCTTTCATTGAGTATAGCATCAAGTTTAGCCAAACTTCTTGTGTTCTTTCATTGAGTAAAGTATCAAGTTTAGCCAAACTTCTTGTGTTCTTTCATTGAGTAAAGTATCAAGTTTAGCCAAACTTCTTGTGTTCTTTCATTGAGTAAAGTATCAAGTTTAACCAAACTTCTTGTGTTCTTTCATTGAGTATAGTATCAAGTTTACGAATTCTTGTGTTCTTTCATTGAGTATAGCATCAAGTTTAGCGAAACTTCTTGTGTTCTTTCATTGAGTATAGTATCAAGTTTAGCCAAACTTCTTGTGTTCTTTCATTGAGTATAGTATCAAGTTTAACCAAATTTCTTGTGTTCTTTCATTGAGTATAGATAGTATCAAGTTTAGCGGAACTTCTTGTGTTCTTTCATTGAGTATAGCATCAAGTTTACAAACTTCTTGTGTTCTTTCATTGAGTATAGAACAAGTTTAACCAAATTTCTTGTGTTCTTTCATTGAGTATAGTATCAAGTTTAGCCAAACTTCTTGTGTTCTTTCATTGAGTATAGTATCAAGTTTAGCCAAACTTCTTGTGTTCTTTCATTGAGTAAAGTATCAAGTTTAGCCAAACTTCTTGTGTTCTTTCATTGAGTAAAGTATCAAGTTTAGCCAAACTTCTTGTGTTCTTTCATTGAGTATAGCATCAAGTTTAGTCAAACTTCTTGTGTTCTTTCATTGAGTATAGCATCAAGTTTAGCCAAACTTCTTGTGTTCTTTCATTGAGTATAGCATCAAGTTTAGCCAAACTTCTTGTGTTCTTTCATTGATATAGATCAAGTTTAGTAAAATTTCCTGTGTTCTTTCATTGAGTATAGTTTCAAGTTTAGCAAAATTTCCTGTGTTCTTTCATTGATATAGTATCAAGTTTAGTAAAATTTCCCTGTGTTCTTTCATTAGTATAGTATCAAGTTTAGCAAATTTCTGTGTTCGTTTATTAAACATAAGAACAAGTTCAGTCAAATTTCTTGTGTTCGCTTATTGAATATAAGAACAAGTTAGTATAGCTTTTGTGTTCGTTTATTGAACATAAGAACAAGTTCAGTATAGCTTCTTGTGTTCGTTTATTGAACATAAGAACAAGTTCAGTATAGCTTCTTGTGTTCGTTTATTGAATATAAGAACAAGTTTAGTATAGCTTATTGTGTTCATTTATTGAATATAAGAACAAGTTCAGTATAGCTTCTTGTGTTCATTTATTGAATATAAGAACAAGTTCAGTATAGCTTATTGTGTTCGTTTATTGAACATAAGAACAAGTTCAGTATAGCTTCTTGTGTTCGTTTATTGAATATAAGAACAAGTTCAGTATAGCTTATTGTGTTCATTTATTGAATATAAGAACAAGTTTAGTATAGCTTCTTGTGTTCATTTGTTCAATATAATGCCAAGTGTAGTAAAACTTAATGTGATGGTTTATTGAATATAACGTCCAGTAAAGTCAAAATGGTTGTATTCCTTTAATCACAATATAGATGAGACGGCAGTAAAACTATTTTATTGGCGAAACACGTAATTACAAAGTACTGTAGTTTTACAAATTACAAAAACAATGGAAAAAATGACTGTAGTTTACAAATTACAAAAACAATGGAAAAATTACTGTAGTTTACAAATTACAAAACAATGGAAAAAATTACTGTAGTTTCAATTACAAATACAATGGAAAAAATTGTATTCCTTTACGAATATAAGATGAAGTTTATTAAAGCTAGATTTCTATGCTGAGATTAATAAACGTGAAGGAATATGGGAATATGTTGGGCATACTCTGAGAAGAAATGATGATCACAAAGCAGACATTGAAGTAGAATGCTAAACGTTCAAGAAAGGACTCTGTGGAGAAACTTTACTCAGAGAGACGAGAAATATCGGACTCATTTCTACAGAAGAGATTGAGCGAGTTGTCCAGGATAGAGCGGTATGGAGAAATTTACTCAGAGACGAGAATATCGACTCATTTCTACAGAAGAGATTAGATTGTCAGGATAGACGTATGGAGAAAATTTACTCAGAGAGACGAGAAATATCGGACTCATTTCTACAGAAGAGATTGAACGAGTTGTCCAGGATAGAGCGGTATGGAGAAACTTTACTCAGAGAAGCGAGAAATATCGTACTCATTTCTACAGAAGCGATTGAACGAGTTGTCCAGGATAGAGCGGTATGGAGAAAATTTACTCAGAGAGACGAGAAATATCGGACTCATTTCTACAGAAGAGATTGAACGAGTTGTCCAGGATAGAGCGGTATGGAGAAATTCCTTACAGGCCATATTTAACATATAACTTGACTAGAGAAAATAATATAATAATATCTTCACTATTTTCTAAAAATACAACGGACTGCATTCAACACAATAATCGCACAGTATCCTGTAACACTAATCTGTGTATTGTATTACACACACTATAAGTGAATACAACTTCAAGTTTCTATTTTTAACAATGTGTCCTACAAGGGGACTTCTTAGTATTAAATACGATCATATACAACTAAAATAGAATAAATTTAAAGTATATTTTTAGTGCTCCCTTTATGTGCGTAATCTCTTACAGCAACATGAAAGCGTCAGAGGGAAAAAAACGCACTACCATTGGGGACGATTCCAATTTTTTCAATATAAGGAAAGACTGCAGTTAAACTATGTAGCCCCCACCTGCCCAGCGTGTTAGTAGCTCGTTGGACGACAGGTGACAAGCCCCCATGTGAGTACGGTTCAATTCCGTGGGCTGGCAGAAAAGACACAGGTTCTCTAGATTTACGGTGTTCGTTGCACCGAACCGAAGGGTAGCGATGTCCATAGCACAAAGCCGAAGAGATGAAAACTTAAGTGTTTCTGGATCGAAAAAAAAACCCAAAAAATCAACTATGTCGCAGTGGCGAAAGACGTAAAAACAAAGTACTGTAGTTTTATAAAATACAAAAACAGTAGCAGTACACAGCAACGTTTCGACCAAAAGGCCTTTATCAAGCAAATGATTGCAAAAGAAATTAAGAAATGAACTTCTTACACGGCACACTTGTATAGAGTGAGACAATAATTGCATTTTGGTCGAAACGCTGCTGTGCATAGCTATTGTTATTGTATTTGTAAAACTACAGTACTTTGCTTTTACGTGTTTCGCCATTGTTACATAGTTTTACTGCAGTCTTCCCTTTTATCGATAATACTATTCGCCAATTTGCTGCAACTATCCGTCGTGACGTTGTTAGGTTAGATTTAGTAGTTATATTTGTTGTGTATTTATATCTCTCATCAATAGCGAATTTTTTACCAACACAGAATGTCCAGATACCAATTTTTCACCAACACAGAAAGTCTAGATACCAATTTTTCATCAACACAGAAAGTCTAGATATCAATTTTTCATCAACACAGAAAGTCTAGATACCAATTTTCAGACGGAGTTAATGGAGAATACGCTATGCCGATTTTTCAAATCCGTCTGTGATCTATGTCAGCTATACTTCTACTCCGACTTTTTTCCACAATAAGTTCTTCATCAGTTCTTCCACAATTTATCTCGAAGGGCTGCTTCCTCAGATCAGTTTCGTTATTTGAGCGGCAATGACGTTTTGTGGTTCTACAAAATCCACGTATTTGGAAGACCCCATCGAGGTAGGAGGTTCGGTGTCTGTACAACCATGTCCCGTCCCATATGATCGACATCATATCGGTCTGGTATTTAGTGCATAGCATCTTATCCTTTGAACGCTCCACATCGACCTCTTGTTAACTACTCTTTGTGATTTATGTATGTGATCTGAGATTAAGAGCGATTGTAGTTGTGCCAGTTATGCGCCTACAAGTAGGCCAGCACATCCGATATCTGCGATGCTTTTTATTACTAGGGTAGCTTCCCTAGACCCCTACCTCAGTCGCCTCTTACGACATGCCTTGTAGGTTGCAGTATTACTATTCTTTGTTTCCCTTGCGAGCCTCGGCAACATATGGGTGATTGCATAGCATCGATTACAATGCGTAGATTCTCAGTTTATTTCAAATCAACTTGGGCATACATTTTCCAACTAATGTGTATGATGTTTCTTCTCTGGATACCACCTTCCATGCATGGAATACTCTTTCCTTGTTTATTGAGTCGATATGTCCATATTGTTATGTCGCTACTTCAAAGTCGTAGCAAAGAAACTCAGCATGCTAGCAAGGCAAAAGTGGTTTGACATTACGTGTGACCTACACGTAAATGGATTGCATTTAGCTGTTAATAAGCTCCATTTTTCAGGAACTGCATTATTGATTAGAGATCATTCACTAATGCATAAACAAACAGCTCGATACAACAAAGACACTGATTACAATAGGAAAGCTTAACAAAACATGAAGTATAGCAGTGTCACAGTAGACAATAGAACAGTAGACAATAGAAGAGTCGACGCTTGGACTAAAAGAATCGAACTCACGTGTAAAAAACAAAAATCAATGAAAGACAACTGAAATACCACACATGGTTTCATAGAACAAACAGTTTAAAACACAAATTTATGACAAATACAAATTAAGAAGTTTAGTCTACATAGCAAACCTAAGACACAGCAATCAATAGACAATAATATATTATACTCGTACATAATGTCAGTCAGACGACAAAACCAGAGTTAGAATCAGCAATTAAGTAACTGCGCACAGATAAAACTGCCGGTAGCAACAAGTTAATTCCCTAACAGCTTTAGAGCAGAAGCAGATGCCTTGAAAGCTAAGCAAAATTATTCGTTGTTTATTGGTTACTAGGATTGTTGCTGGAGCTACGGAATTCGTGATGTGCTATTTCTACCGAGAGGGGTTGCTTCATATGGGGAAAACAAGCGCATTGAAGTTAATCCTTCGTCTTTAGACACTTCAGCAGATCCTATCTAAAGATGTCCAGCTAAATAACGAATGTATTGGATCGAAATATATTATATCTTAATGAACGATACACTATATCTTCATGTTTACGATTTATCATCATCAGGTGCCGTCTACAAATCAATGTCCCTGGTGTTTGCTATTATCTCAGATTGTGACGCTCTTTCGTGCCATGAAGTCAGGCTATCCCAAAATATTTATATCTTCCTCTGCATCGTCTCCCCTCAATTTTACTTTTTGTCACAATGTGTTCTAACCCTCCCCTTTTTATGACATGCCCGAAAAAATGTAGACTGCTTTTTTTCTTTTATTGACAATACGTTTTTTCCTGTGTCTTGACCTCATTCAATACCTCATTAGTCACTTTAGCAGTCCATGGGGTTCTCATCACTCTTCTGTAAAACTACATCTCTGTGGCCTCCAGAGATGTTTCGACCTGTTAGTTTACTGTCCATGGCATCCGTGTGTCAGTATTAGTTCTATGTAGCACTAAATAACTCTCGTTCTGACCACAACTGACAGTGACTCCTTTGACAATTGACAGTATATGATTATCAATCTACAATCTTGACAATTGACATATATGATTTCAATCTCCAAAATTTGACAATTAGTATATGATTATCAATCTAAATTTTATATTTTAAACAAAAAATAAAATTACCACATGCGCAATGAGATGCCTGAGGAAAGCAGTAAATAAAATAAGAGACCATATAAGAAATGAGGAAATTAGAAGAACAGTTGGAACAACACCTACTATAAGATTTATTGAAAACCAGAGACTCAAATGGTTTGGCCACTTGGTCAGAATGAACCCGAATACACCAGTTGCAAGAGCGTACAACCTGAAAATGGAATCATCAAGAGGAAAGGCAGACCAAGAAAAAGATGAGTTGATGGAGTTACAGACATCTTAAAACTCCACAATACCACACCATATCAAGCGACCGAGCGTGCATTATCTGGGAAACCGATCATCAGTTAAACCTGCTACGCCTAGCGGCAAAAAAGCAGAGAAGGACAAAAGAAAGAAGAGAAGAAATAGGAAAAATAAAACCATAATCCAAACAAAACTAGCAAACTCGTCCTACATTTCACGGTACAAAGAAATTAATACGAAGATAAATAAATGATAAACATATTGAAATTAATAACGCACACACCCTCAGGCAATCCACTTTAGATCAGATGTATGTAAACAATAGAGGCTCTCAAACTAATATGATCGCTTTCGATCTTTGCATCATTAAGAGACAGCAATTTCTAGCAAAATGTCAGGCATTGAGTGCAAGGCGTGTTGCTGTACTATTATCTTGTTAGCTGTTACAGTAAATCAACTAAAAGTAGACCTGTGCTTGTTGAAGTTTTGTTGTTGTCGTTTTGTTAAATTATCTATATATATATATATATATATCCTAAAAATCTCTCAACGGAACTAAGAAAACAAATATCAGAATACTAAGAGCATGCATATTCCCAGTTGCAACATATGGGTGTGAAGCATGGACATTTAATAAGGCAGTGGAAATACACATATGTGCCTTTGGATATAAGTGTTACAGAAGAGTCCTCCGTATATCATGGACAAATAGATTTATCCAGAAAGAACTCAACATCAAAGAAAACTGACTGATGCTACACTTAAGAAGAAATAAAGTGAGATATTTTGGACATATGAAGGGTTGACGAAGACCATCATGGAAGGAGGCATACCAGCAAAGAGAAGAAGAGAACGAACACTGAGAAGATAGATTCAGGATGTAACTGATGGTTTGAACATGACAGCTGCAGATGCGGGACATCTGGCCTATGAAAGAGAAATTTCGGAGAACTGTTGAGTTGGCAAAGTTCTGCTCAGGACAAGCTATTTAATGAATCAAAAATCTCTCCATCATATGTAAGGTGCATGTAATGCATCCATTTGCATTTCGTATATCTCATAGTTTTTATTTAAGATGGGTAATCGTATACTGTCAGTTGTCTGTTGAGTTACTGTCAGTTACTCAAAAAGCGAAAGCGATTCAAAGATACACGATACACTCAAGAACTCGATTAAATCCTTTGGCATAGATGTCAACAACTGGGAGAATGTTGCTCAAGACAGATCAGCCTGGTGCATACTTCTTCGACACGGTTCCTCGGCCTGCGAGGCATGTAGAACAGCACGGATGGAACAATAACGTCAAAGTAGAAAGGCAGTAAAACTTCCCATAAGTGCAAGTATACATTGCCCACACTGTACACGAACATTTCAAGCCCGTATCGGGCTCACTAGACATCTACGCACACACAGACAAACATAACGCAACTACATTCCCTTGGATGAAAATTTGTATGGTCATCATCATCCGTGATTGACGAGCATCATCAACTGTCAGTTGCATTAACAGCATCAATTGCTGGGGAGTTTAAGATGGATAAGGGGGATGTTCTTTGGTCTCTTCGCAACTACCTGTTGGATGAAGACGCTAAATTAGATGTTGAATTGATCCACCGCAGTTTGGAGTTACCTGTTATACGGGTAGAACTGGATGCATGAGAGGCAGAGTGAGGAGTATGTTTAACTCTTTCCAAGCTTTAAGCCGCACACTGCGCCACGGCGGAAGTCCGTTGCGCGCTATTAGCCGCACACTGTGCCATAGAGTTGCTTCCCTTAAAAGAAGTTTTTCTAGTTTTACTTATACTACTTTTCAACCTTGTTATTCTATTGGGTTGTCCAGTTGGTTTGTCTTTTTGTTTTTGTTTACCTTCCTTGAATTAACTGCTTAAATGGGGGACTGCCTAGAGTAGTTGATAGTAGCTCGGCCTCTGCTGTGAGACGCCTCATAGCTCGGGTTCGAACCTACTGTCCGGCATTTGTTCGAGTCCCTGGTCTTACTCAGGACGATAACGTGAGTACCTCTGAAGTCGGAGAAAATATGCCTGTATGGCGAGGGAATACTAATTACGAGTACATTGAGCACGGCTGCCGTGTAAAGTAATTTACAATGTCCTGCTGCCATGAAGAAATTGAAAACGATTTTCACGCAAAATCAGTTTCAAAGATAAATTAATATTATTGAAAGTGGATGTATTTTTGGTTTTTTTACTTCCCTTGAATTAACTGCTTAAAAATTGAGGAAATAATTCCGCGTGGAAAGGGAACAAGTAAATATAGAACCAGTAACGTTCAGAATGCGTTAAAGTAAATTTATATCTAATTTGACAGTGAAATACATAATAGCTCAGTACGTGGCACATGGCCAAACAGATTTAGTAACTAATGTGTTATTCCTTCACCACACACTTCACCACACTACACCTACCACTGTTGTAGTACGGAATACTTTGACCGTGATGCTAAAGTCTAACAGGGCTCTGACTCGCCTAGGAAGATGGGCTTCCCTAGGTCAGTTGTTTTTTGTCTTTCGTTGGGAGGCGAACCCGAATAAATGGCATGCAGAAACAAGAATAGGGGTATGAAGGAGCCTAACTGGAAAAGCAAGCAACTATAAGTTGACTAGCCCATATACAATTTTGTTAATTGACATTTAAAACAAGCGTCTATTCTCATAAATATCATCATCATCAGGTATCGTGCCGGCTGACGTTGCCGATCATGGATCTCCATAAATCTCTGTCTCTGGTGTTTGCTATCATCTCAGATGTTGACGCTCCTCCGTGCCATGAAGTCAGGCTATCCACAATTTCTCTATCTGTCTTCCTCTGTCTCTACTACTCGATTTTACCGGTTGGCACAATGTTTTTACGCCTTCCTTATCTCATCACATGCCGAAAATGATGATCTCTTTCTTATATTGATGATAAGCTTTCTCTGTGTCTTGATCTCATTCAACACCGCAATATTAGTCTCAGAATTATACATATATTATATGTTGTATTGTTGTATTGATCAGAAATGATCAACGAATATCAAAGCAGGCATTGAAGGGGATGCAAAGGGTTCAAGAAAGAGAGTCGACCTAAGGAGACCCTGAAACGAACTTTGCTGAGAGAGGCAAGAGGTATCGGTCTCAGTTCCATGGATGAGATTGAGCGAGTTGCCCAAGATAGAACGGTATGGAGAAGTTATTGCAGGCCCTATGTAACGTATAACGGTACGAAGATTTATTATTATTATTGTTATATAGGTGGAACGGATTATCGTAAATCATAAGCATTAGCATGTCGACTGGAAAACAAGACGGTTCTGGGCTCAACATTAGCATGTCGACTGGGATACAAGAAGGTTCTGGGCTCAACATTAGCATGTCGACTGGGACACAAGAAGGTTCTGGGCTCAACATTAGCATGTCGACTGGGACACAAGAAGGTTCTGGGCTCAACATTAGCATGTCGACTGGGACACAAGACGGTTCTGGGCTCAACATTAGCATGTCGACTGGGACACAAGAAGGTTCTGGGCTCAACATTAGCATGTCGACTAGACACAAGAAGGTTCTGGCTCACATTAGATGTCGACTGGGACACAAGAAGGTTCTGGGCTCAACATTAGCATGTCGACTGGGACACAAGAAGGTTCTGGGCTCAATGACACACTTGAAGTTCCACGCGTGATGAAATGTACTAGCTTTATCTCCTGCACACTAGAATCTATAAATGTGAAGTCACTTCACATCCTAAGATCTGAAAAGTCTACGGAAAATTGTATTACCTTAACTTTGCATAGAATTTCAGAGGTGTAATATAGTCATTTGTATGACCTACTTGTCAAGAGAACGCAATTTCACTTTTGACCAGAGAGTTGTCTACCGTTTGTTGACGTTTGAAAACAACACCGGTTGTTTGTATTGTTGCTATATTAATCCAAGAAAGAATTCCCCCTCCCTTTCTCAATCACTGATGTAGTAGCAGATTTGTAAGCAGTATCTCAGCAGGAAACAGCATGAGTTGTGTATGAATGAATGGTTTACCCGCAACGAATTAATTGAATTGTACAAACGTATTTCTTGTTTTACTTTACATTAGTCTCACTTCAAGCTGTTATTGTATTTACCGGACGGAAAGCTAATACAGATTGATTGTTTTGGATGAATCTACTGAACTGATTTTAGCGTACTACTTGTTGACTCACATGTGCTCTCGTGATGAAGTAAATTTGAACAAATATGTTAACCATTTAACTCCTGAATTTGTTTGTTTTTACCCCCTGATGCATTTATCTGTAGTGTTTACTGAACTGTGGTCGTCTGTAGCTTAAGCTTTAGTGAGCTCGATCACAACACAAGCCACAACCAGTTCTAAATTGGGCCACATAACTGACCGGGGAAACCCTGACCTAGTTTCAGTTTGTGGGGTGGATTTTATATATGTTTGAGCACTGCAAGCTTGTTTGCAAATTTACTCAATTCTATGAGTCTATGTTTATTTATTGATGAAAGATATTCATAATACTGATATTCCTAAGTGTTAAACTTAACTTGTTACATAATATAAACCTTGATATAGCATGTTGTGTTGATTTTAAAATGAATTCGTCTATAAATAACAATACTGGAATGAGAGGTCACACAACGATTGTGGTCTTATTTCCTAGAACTTTTACATGAGTCCGCTGGCCGCATTTAGAGTTGGCTGTGCACAAGCGTACCTGTTCCAAATTCCGACGGCAGGCAGTTTGGAATTAAATTCGCGTCCGTGAGTTTTTACGAACGGTAAAAATAGACACAACGGTTCAGAAATCAATGGTAAACGACTGAACGTATAAGTGATGACTAGAAAATCAACGACTCGTGTATTGCTATTGATGGCTAAGCCCTGTAAAGGATATGCCACGATTTTCATGTCATACTGACCTAGCTAGTATACCGGCCTCGAGTCATCTAATAAAAAAAGGAACGAGAGCTAGTAAATCGGCTCAGATGTGTGAAAGGGTTAAGATTGTTGATTAGCCCTGGCGATGATCTCACTGTCACTGTTGACAGCCATAGAAAAGCCACTCACCCAAGTAGTATCTTAAGTTTAGTAGTCTCTTAATATGTCGGATGTTATAGCCTAACAAATAGAACGTTCGTTCTCGAATCGATCAAAAATAACAACAAATAGTTATGAGTTGCTTGCCGATGAAGATATTGGCGATGGTTTCCTCTCTCTCTAACACAGTAAAGCATTTAAAATAAAATTAACTATTGTGCGTGGAACACGACACTGGGACTGAGAGAAGTTATCTCTAAGAACTGAGAGAAGTTATCTCTAAGAACTGAGAGAAGTTATCTCTAAGAACTGAGAGAAGTTATCTCTAAGAACTAAGAGAAGTTATATTTATCTCTTGGTTGTATCAGGACGAATTGGTTGTAGCATGATGGAGAAACCGCAAAATGTAGCTGAACATTTTTTACATATTTTTGTTTGTTAGGTAGGGATTAAGTTTCTTTAAGCCGAGTCACGACTGTTCAACCTAAGGACGAACCTTGTTTCGATTATATCAAAGCGTGTATACCAACAATTAAAAGTAAAATGGAGTGATTTTGTTTCGAAAAACACAGTGAGAGATAGAACACAGCAACAACCTGTATCAAATATTATAAGGAAACGAAGGTGGAAATATTTAGGTCATGTTCTTAGATCAGACGAAAAGAGACTAAATCAACAAGTCCTATGTGGTCACCAGTTGGGAAAAGAAAACGTGAAAGACCTAAGACCATTCTTCGAAGAACAATCGAACCGCATTACATTGAGATCTAAAACCTCTGCCCTATGTGCCGCCTTTGGCACGAAAGGAACAAACTAACTAACTATACCAACAAACATGAAAAATAAGAATTAATTCCTTTGGGGAGAATCTAAGTTTTTATACGTTAGCAAACAATATTAACATGACAAACAATACTTGTATTCTAAAAATGAAAATCGTCGCATATCCTAAAGGACAGTGATTCGTTGTTGATTTTTTCTAGGCACCACTTATACGTTCATTAGTTTGCCATTGCTTTCTGAACGGGTGGCGCCATCGTCCTTTGTTAAAATCAACAGAAACAATTTGCAAGCAAACTGTCCGCAGCGTGATTTGTACTCAAAACGTCGGGGTTAATAGACCGAGTCACTAACCCCTAGGCCACAGACGCCACTTGTATTCTACTGCATTACGTTTACGTTATTAAGTACGTTTCTTCTATATTGCAAGTATTAGGTACATTTTTTCTACAGTAGATGTATTAAGTATCTTTTTTCTACATTACATCTATTAAATACATTTCTTCTACACTACATCTATTACGTACCTCTCTTCTAAATTGCATATATATTACATTAGGGCACTTTTATTTTACATTGCATATATTACTTTAAGGCACTTTTCTTCTACCTTACGTGTATTATTTACAGGTATTTCTTTTTTTCGTCATATGCATTACTTATGGACAGTTTTAATTGTTCACTTTATGTATTACTTATGGGTAATTTTATTTTATATTACACGTATTACTTATTACTTACCGGTATTGCTATTTTACCTTATATGATATACATTATTTACGATACTTGTTTTCGTACATTACATTTCTCACTTACAGACACTACTCTTAACTTTAGCTGCAATGTGCTGAACTATTAAAATATAGACTTGACTAGGATGCTCTTGTTCATAGCACACCTGTTACAGAATTGGAATATCACTAACTTTAGTATTCCACATTCTACAAAAAAAATGTTGCTTACAGTACAATAAAATCAACCAACGCGGGTAATAAAAGTGAATCGTTAATGATACATTTGGACCCTGTACGGTTAATATTACAATTCAGATAGAAATTGATATCAATATTTTTCTTGATATCCATCTCGATTTAAAAACATTTCTGCTCGATTTACTTCTTTAAAAAATAAAATGAAATACTCCAGTTTTTTATATGATGATCTGTGACTAGCGTATACCTACGAGTTACACGGGGGATACAAGTAGTAATAATAAAACACACCCAGAATTATGAGTATTCATTGTTCAATAAACGGATTGTATAAAAACCAAAGACGCAATCATATTTCTATTAATAATACAATACAATTTGTAACACGAAAAGGTAATAATCTTACCTTAATATATATATGCGCTCAATAAAACCAGGTAACCTCACGCGTGTTACAGTTAACACATAACCCAAGCGACACACAAGAAAATAACGATGTCACCTGACACAACCTACTTCTCTGGGACAATTGATGGCATCGGGACTTGGGTTCACACTCGGAGCCCGCCCTCTCCGAGTTCACAACGCGTAACGCGTGGGTACGTGTTTACCGTGACATTTTCAGCCTGTAGAGATAACAAATGTGTTGGTTACACGGTCTAGTTATTATTTTTATTTTGTGTGTGTGTGTGTGTGTGTGTGTGTATAGAAGATGAATTCCTGTTGATAAGTAAATATGTGCAAGCCATGTCATATCATACACATCTAATATGCGTATGTTTCAAAATTGTTACAACTCATAAAGCGGATATAACAGGCGATATATGCGGCAATTGACATAACTTGGATAGAGTTGATCATCAAATAGCTTGTCCTGAGCAGAATTTTGCCACCTTAACAGTCTTTCGGGATCTCTCACTCTCATAGGCCAGATGTCCCGCCTCTGCATCGGTCATGCTCAAATCATCAGTTAATCCTGAATCCATCTTCTCCGTGGTCTTCCTTTTCTCCTCTTTGCCGTGATCCCTTCTTTCATGATGGTCTTCTCCAGCCCTTCGTGTCTCTTTATACGTCCAAAATACTACAATTTTCTCACTCTTTTTGTAGCATCAGTTAGTTTTCTTCGATTTTGAGTTCTTTCTGGATAGATCTATTTGTTTTATTCTCTGTCCACGATATTCTTCTTCTGCGTTCTCACTAGATTGGGATTTCAGATTCTCTAATAAAGGCAGCCATCTGCCTCAGATTATCAGCCACGCCATACAGTTTGTCTTCTGCGTTCTCACTAGATTGGGATTTCAGATTCTCTAATAAAGGCAGCCATCTGCCTCAGATTATCAGCCACGCCATACAGTTTGTCTTCTGCGTTCTCACTAGATTGGGATTTCAGATTCTCTAATAAAGGCAGCCATCTGCCTCAGATTATCAGCCACGCCATACAGTTTGTCTTGGACGCTAGTGTAAGTGGGCCACCTCTTTCTTCTAAGTCTGCACACTGAGGGCAGTTCTGTAGGATATAATTCCTATGATTTCTGCTTCCGCGTTTGTGCCGACCTCTTCAGGCAGTAAGTTTTGGCCACCCTCGTGATGGTGGATCTGACATTCTTACTGCATATAGAAATCTCCGATGCAGATTGGCGGCCGTAGAATCCGTTATCCCATTCCTCATTGTGAGGGTCGTTGCATCATGTTATGCGCCTTTATGGCCTGGTGCATCCGTTTTCTGCAAGCATTTGTTTCGGGTTAGCATTCCCTAGCATGCATCCGATTTCAGCCAAACCTCCTTAGTCGCCTCTTACGACATGCATGGCAGGTAACAGTGGTTCTATTCTTTACACCCCAAATTTGGGCCCCGGTAACCACTCGGGTGTGTCCATGATATACGGAGGACTCTTCTGTAATTCTTATATTCAAAAGCAGATACGTTTTTCCACCGCCTTGTTGAATGTCCATGCTTCACACCCATACGTTGCCACTGGGAATATGCACGTTCTTAGTATTCTTAACTTTGTTTTCATGTCAGTCCCATTCCATACTGTTTTTAGTTGTTTAATTTTTTGTAAAGCTTTGTTTGTTCTTCCTTTAGTCTCCTTCATCTCATTTCCATCTGTTGTTAGCAAAATTGTAGAGTTGATAGTTTTGAATATTTAAGTTTAATGCTAGCAAGCGACAGAAATGTTATATATGATGAAAAAATAAACAAACGAACATGGCTCTGCAGAAATTAAAAGAATTATAAAACTTGTAGTAAGTAACTGATATAAAGACCAAATTTAGATTTTTAAGAATATGTATGTTTCCCATACCAACGCTTAGCTGTGAGGCTGTAGGCAGTGAGGCTGTGAGGCAGTCGTCAGACCGAATGGATTAGAGAACGGCTCCAATGCCGGAGACCCGTGTTCAATCCACGTTAAGATCAAATATTTTTTTTATGTTGGGGCATAAAAGAAAAGTTATAACCTGAACAGTTGGCGGCGATTGCACTAGCCGTGCTGCGACCATTAAATTCCTCCGGTTCTGGTCCCACTCCCCAGTCCCCCGTCCCTGACCTTGACCGCCTTAAACGTCTGTAGCTTAGCGGTAGTAAGCTCAATTACAAGCCAAGAGTGCCTGATTCAAATTCCGCGGCGGGCACTTTGAAAGCAAATTTATTTCCTGTATTTTTACTAACTGTAAAAATAAACCTCACTTTCAGAAAGCAAAGGCAAACTACTGAACGTGCAAGTGGTGCCTAGAAAATCGATGACTCGTTTACTGGGGTTGATGGCAACGTTCTGTGAAGGATATGTCACGATTTCCCTTCACAGGCAGTAACGAAAGTCTTTAGAGTATTTTTGTTTAAAGATAACACATGTGTAATGTTATACGGTCCGGTTTTGTGTGTGTCTGTGTATAGATGACAAATTCCTGTCGATAAGTAAATGTGTGCAAGCCATGTCATGTAATACATATCTAATATGCATATGTTTCAAAAATGTTACAATTAATAAAATGGATAGTACCAGCGATAGAATGCGTCGATTGGATTGGCTACCAAATTGAACAAACGGGTTATGGCTGAATTAAATTTATGTCGTATTTTCCCATTGCAGGTGTATGTACAAATTCAACTGCAGTTTCTTTAATTATTTTCCGATTTTTATGAGTAATATACCAATTTGTAGGTAAATGAATTTTCGTTAAGACAGATCTAAATAAATACACAGTGACGCTCCCAGTGGCTTATGTGAACCAATCAGTTAAGTAAAAACAACCAAGATATGCAAAGAAAACAGATAACTTGTCATCTGTAGCATCAAAAGTGGGACTGCAGGTAAGCTGTAAAAAGACAAATATAATGAAGACACTTATGGCAAGTAATGCAGATATCACCCAGGAGTATAAAATGATAAAAATAACAGAGCATGCTAGCAGTTCACCTATTTGGGTAGCAACGTTTATTACACTGAAAATGTTAAACAAGAAATTATACTACAAATTGTCAAAGCAACATTAGCTACTAAAAATGTAGAAAGTAAGTTGACTCATTTGAAAATAGATGTCTGCAAAAAATAATGAACTGGCATGGACATGGGACGAATTCAGGAGAAGTGATGAAATCAGAAAAATGTCTGGTCAACTGTTATAAGAAGAAGATATGTTGGGCATACCTTGAGAAGAAATTGATCAAAGAATACCACAGCAAGCATTGAACTGTGATGCAAAGGGTTCAAGAAATAGAGGATGCACTAGGAAGATCCTGGAACGAACTTTGCTGAGAGAGGCAAGAAATATCGGTCTCAATTCCATGGTCGAGATTGAGCAAGTTGCCCAGGACAGAGCGGTAGGGAGATATAACTTGCATTCCCCATGCAACATATAACGGTTATATATCTTCTATATATATATGCGTCAATGGACATAACGTGGAAACAATTAGTAGTGTTGAAAATTTAAGTTGATTGCTAACAGGCAAAGAAAATGCGATAAATTGCATTTTTTTTTTAAAAAGGGAAATGTCTCATCAAGAATTAAAAGAACTATAAAATATTTTCCTGGACTTTGTGGATGATCTTGCCTTGTTCTCGCACTGGCTACAAGACATGCAGGAAAAAGTGGATGCTCTGACGGAAACGGCCCAACGGGTTGGACGTAAAATCAGTCACGAGAAAACAAAAATACTGCGAAGCAACAACATACAGCAAGACCCAATATTGATTGAGGGAAGGGGTATAGAAAATGTTGGTGAATTTTTCTACCTTGGAAGCAAGATCAGCAAATCAGGAGGTACAGATGATGACATTAATGCCAGGATTAGGAAAGTCCGAAAAGTCTTTGCTATTATGCACACAGTTTGGAAGTCCACTGCCATCTCCACGAAAATAAAGCTCAAGATATTCAGCTCATATGTGAAATCTGTGATGCTGTATGACTCAGAAATATGGCGATTCACCAAGTTAAATACAAATAAGATTTAGACTTTGTCAGTGGATGTCTTTGGTGGATTCTCAGACTGAGATGGTATGATAGAGTTGCAAACACAGACCCATGTAAAAGAACCGGACAGGAACTCATGTTGACCCAGGTCAAGAGGAGAAAATGGCAGTTGGTCCGGTGCACCCTACAGAAGACACAATCGAGTGTCACTAGACAAACACTTGAGTAGAATCCGTAAGGAAAACGAAAAGAGGACGCCATAATCAGACCTGGAGACGAAGTCTTCTTGAGGAACTGAAAAGTGCTGCACTATCATGGGAGACCATAAAGAAAATAGCCAGAGACCGAGAAAAGTAACGAGCAACTGTTGATGTCCTATGCTCCACGAGGAGAGGAGAGAAAAAAGTCACATCAAGTCATCAAACATTTTAAAATAGGAACGGACATAAAGATAAAACTTTTACTTTTTAAAACATGTATTGTTCCCATAGCAACGTATGGATGTGAGGCATGGATAATTGATAAAAAATGTGAAAAATCGATTAATGTCTTTGATTTCAAGTCCTACAGAAATGTGAAAAATCGATTAATGTCTTTGATTGCAAGTTCTACAGAAAAGTACTTAGAATATCATGGACATAAAAAAGAACAAATAAAACCGTTCTGTGACAGCTTAAAGTTTAAGAGAAGTGATTTGAGAATAATGAAATATGTTGGACATAAAACGACATGATTCTCTGTAGATCATTCTGAAAGACATTCTGACAGTCGTAAACTAAGGAGAAGATGTAAGATGTCAGAGACGAGTTAGGTATGACTGTGACAGACGCAGGACACCTCTCACAGGACAGAGATGGATTTACAGCTGATGTCATGGAAGCCAAGTTTTAACAGGAACAAGGTAGATAATTAAGATGATGATACGTTTTATGCGTCTGTGTATGCCGGCCTGCCCAGCGTGTTCGTAGCGCGTTGGACTTCGGGTGACAAGTCCTCTGTGAGTGCGGGTTCAACTCCGTGGACTGGCAGAAAAGCCACAGGTTCCCCAGATTTACGGTGTTCGTGGCACCGAACCGAAGGGTTACGATGTCCATGACACCGAGCCGAAAAGCTTTCAGCTCAAGTGCTTCTGGATCGAAAAAAAAAATGCGTCTGTGTCTAGGACGATAGAGATGACGTGTCTACGTAGAATGCTGGAATTATCAAGAAGAGATCGGTTTAGAAATGAAGTTATCAGGGAAAAAGATGGTTAAACATCAGTACTGAACTTCATCAAGAAACAACATATTAAACCATTAGGACACATAAACAGATTACCAACAGACAGCCAGCCTCTAAGAACAATGCTCTCCGATACAGTGGTCAACCAAAGCAAAAGGACGTCCACCCAAAAGGAGGACCATATAATACAGGGACAGACACTATTTAGTAAGCACACGTGAAAGCTTGTTCTATAAATCTATTTTTATACTGATGCTGTTGGGCAAAACATGATTAGAGAAAGAAAGACAGAAAATGTTTATGCTTGTATCTTGTATTTGTTGTTGATCTTCATGGATGTACGAGTTTTTCCATTTTTCATTTTTACTCTCACTCATTTTCAGTAAATGTTTTCCTGATTGTAACTTCAAACCAAGGCTAAAAAAATCAACAGGACGTTAAATACTGGGAAGTGAAGCTACTTAAATTTTAAAAACTCAATTGCGAACTGGAGTGCATTGCCTCCAGGCACTTAGTTTTTCTCTCTCTGTAACATTGTTCCGTGTCTGTGATCATCAGTGCGCTACCACAGTCGTTTAGGACATGAATCATTTGTGTTTACTAAGTTTGTTTTATGCCAACAGGTTTTTGTAATGTTTAATGTGTTTTGTTGTTTCATTCATTGTTGTTATGTTAAATGTGTTTTTGTTATTTTTAACACTAAAACCAGGAAATTACAGTAAAACTAGTTACGTATCAAAGGATGAATGAATTTCTTACTCTCTCTCTCTCTCTCTCTCTCTCTCCATATATATATAGTTAGTTAGTTAGTTTGTTCCTTTCGTGCCAAGGCGGCACATAGGGCAGAGGTTTTAGATCTCGGTTCTTTGCTACCAGTTGGAGATCTTGTATGGTTTTACATACCATTAGTTTACTTTCTTGTTGGATGGTTCTTCGAAGAGTGGTCTTTGGTCTTCCACGTTTGTTTATATATATATTTGAAAACGGTGTAAAGGCTGTATTCTATCTCCGCTATTGTTTGGAGTGTCCATTGACCTGGGTGATGCGAAAATGTTGCAGGGGCGAAACTGGCATCGATTGGGTAGAAAATAGTCAACTAGTAGATTTGGATTTTGCAGATGATATTACACTGTTAAGTAGAAACAACCAAGATATGCAAAGAAAAACAGACAACGTGTCATCTATAGCATCAAAAGTTGTATTGCAGATAAGCTATGAAAAACAAATATAATGAAGACACCTATGGCAAGTAATACAGATATCACACTGGAATCTAAAATGATAAAAATAACAGAGCAGTTCACCTATTTAGGTAGCAATTTTGATTACACAGGAAATGTTAAAAAGAAATTATGATACGAATTGGCAAAGCAACATCAGCTTTTAAAAGTCTAAATAAAATATGGAACTGCAAGTTATATAGTATTAAAACTAAATTACGAATTTTCAATTCAAATGTATCAATCATAACATATGCTAGCGAGAGTTGGAAAATGACTAAAGATATAGAAAGCAAGTTGAATGCATTTGAAAATAGATGTCTGCGAAAAATAATGAATATAAAATGGAACGAATTCAGGAGAAGTGATGAAATCAGAGAAATGTCTGGTCAACCACTGGTGACAACTGTGATAAGAAAGAGAAGATGGAGATATGTTGGACACACCTTGAGGAGAAATTATCAACGAATATCAAAGCAGGCATTGAAGTGCGATGCAAAGGGTTCAAGAAAGAGAGGACGACCTATGGAGACCCTGAAACGAACTTTGCTGAGAGAGGTAAGAAATATCAGTCTCAGTTCCATGAAGGAGATTCAGCGAGTTGCCCAGGATAGAGCGGTATGGATAAATTACTTGCAGACCCTATGTAACGTATAACGGTTTCGAGTGGAATTATTATTTATATATCTATGTTGTAGGCGTTCTTGTTGTTGATGGTATATTTTAGATGTTGAATTAAGACGAGGTTATTGTAAGCGGAGTGACATGGCCTGTATTCATGTTATGTTTTTAGTGCAGTCAGGTAAATATATTAGTGGTAATGCTATCATCCTCAGCACTGGCACCGATGGTATACTTGACTGATTAAAATAATAAAAAGATAACAACAAACCATGTATCCGGCTTACTTGGCGTTTATTACTCGTCTGTATAACACATACTTTAAAGGGCAGGTTAACGATATCTATCTTTCTCTAGTCTCATCATCATCACGGTGCATATCCCTTATAGGACGTTTCTCTCTTTGCAGCGCATCTGAAGTTCACTCTCTCTAGCCAGTTCACCCACTTCTCCGATGGTCATATTTATGGTTTCTTTAATATCTGGTAGCCATCTTCTTCTTGGTATGCTTCTGCGTCCTGTGACCCTGCCCTCTAATATTGTTCTCTCCAGGCCATCGTGGCGCTTGATGTGACCAAAGTTTCTAATTTTTTTGTATAGTGTATTGTTTATCGGCCAATTGTCTGTAACATTCAGTTCTTTCAGGACATCAGTGTTATTTCTTTTTTCTGTCAAATATTCGTAAGGTCTTTCTGTAGTATTTAGTTTCGAAGGACTGGATTTTCGTTCTCGTTGTTTGTTTAACGGTCCATGATTCACAACCATAAGTAGCCACTTGAAAAATGCATGTTCTCAATATTTTTAATTTTAATGTTTTGCTGGTGCTTTGCCACATCCTGTGTTTATCTTCCTGATTGCTATTGCCAATCTTCTTGAGATCTCTTTAGAGCAGTCACCGTTATTGTTGACTATTGATCCCAGGTATTCGTAGGTTTCTACACATTGGAGCTTTTCATTGTTTATTTGGATGTTAGGTGAGCCTTTTGCTTTTTTTTTGTTTTTTATGTATTCAAATATAGATATTGGTCATCACTATGTTTCTTTGTCGTCATGATTAAGTTTCCAGACCCCCTTTGCTGGTGGATAATAATACTGTATCGTCTGCGTATCTAAGCTCTGGTTTGGATTTGCCGCATATAGTGAAAGGGTCGTAATTCACATAGTTGACATCATGTTATCCGCATATATGTTGAATAAGTATGACAGAATACATCCCTGTCTTACTCCCTTTTTAATCTCTAACAATTCAACCATTCAGCTATTTCACTTCCTATTTTAATGGTTGCCTGTTGTTCGTGATATAGAGAATCTATGAGTTGTATTATGTGTGTTGGAAAATGCATATCCTTCACGATGTTCCACATTTTCTGGTGTTGTTTGTATATGGTCGAAAGTCTTGCTGTAGTCCTTGAAACATGAATTCAGTTTACAACATTATAATATCTATCTTATCATATCTTTTGTGGGTTGCCATCTACATCCACGTCTGTCTTGGAATAGTGTTTATTATGTCTCTCCTACCCCGTCAATATCACTTAGCGATCCTGTTGTCAACCTACGTCGAACTTATATTCGCCTTTCCTAACATTTCTACTACGCTGTGCAGTCTTTGGTGTGCATCTTTTCTCCTATTACATAGTCTCTCTGTATTCCTTCTATGTTGTCGTCGACTATATGCCTTTTTTTTCTAGAAGGATAGCTATATCCTATCAAGGGTGGCTATATCCTATATATATATATATGTATATATATTCTCTCTCTCTATATATATATATATATATATATAGAGAGAGCTCTATATAGCTCTATATATATTTTATATATAATAATAATAATAAAAATCGTTGCATATCCTTTACAGGACTGAGCCATTAACCACAGTAAACGAGTCGTCGATTTTCTAGGCACCACTTAAACGTTCAGTAATTTGCCATTGCTTACTGAACGGTCGGGTCTATTTTTACAGTACGTAAAAATCCACGGACTCGAATTTGCTTCCAAATTGCCTGCGGTGGAGTTTGCATCAGGTACGTTTGGGTTGTGATCGAGCTCACTACCGCTTAAGATATAGACGTTCATTATATAAATATAAATATATATATAATATATGAGACTGTTTTCTTCTTTACAGAATGCCATTTGACAAGTGTGTAACTGTGATGACTTCTGAGTTTGCGCTTGTTTCCCTTGCCGTCAAGCGCATTCATTTTATTTTGAAAGATTCTTCTGTTTTGTGTAATGTTGTATTCCATATAACTTGGTCAGCAACTAGTGTTTCCTATGTGTTTTGATCATTAGAAAAGTTCCTCATTGGGGCAGCTATCCTTATATTTCAGAAGTGGTTTGTCATGTAGGGTCTCTTCCTTTAAAAGCTCAAAGAACAGCAAATGTTGTGGTATGCGGCTTTTATCCATTCATTTCAAACGTCCCAGCCGTTTTAGTCTTCTACTGCTGAGCATGTCCATGATGGAAAGCAAGTTTGCACGTTGCAGACTTCAGAGTTGGTTATCTTGCCATTCTACTCTCTCTCTCTCTCTCTCTCTCTCTCTTTCTCTTTAGTATGAGTTTGTGCAGCAACAAGTGCATACCATTCTTTGCCATACTTGGTCGTCCTCTGTATTATGTTCTAGCTGTGTTTTATTTATTTCAGTTCTTGTTTTACTGTTCTCCTAGAGAGTTGGAAAATGATTAAAGATAGAAAAAGTAAGTTGAATGCATTTGAAAATAGATATCTGTGAAAATAATGAACAGACAATTGTACGAATTCAGGAGAACTGATGAAATCAGAAACATGTCCAGTCAACCACTTAGTAACAACTGTTATAAGAGAGAAGATAGAGATATGTTAGACATACTCTGTAAAGAGAGTATCAAAGAATAACAATGTAAGTATTGAAGTTGGACGCACAGGGTTCAATAAAGAAACAACGCACTATGGAAACCCTTAAACGAAATTCACTTACAGGGACGAGAAATAAACTAAATTTCATAGAAGATATTGATATACCCCAAGAATAGTGCGGTATGGAGAAATTGTTTGCATGCCCTATGTAGAGTATATCGGTACAATAGAAATGTAATAATAATACTTTTTTGAGGGATGCATCTCGACAAAGAGGAGAAGAGGAGGACCACGGAGAAGATGGTTTTATAATATGATTGATGATTTGAGCACAACGGCAGCAGAGGCGAACATCTGACCTGTGAGAGAGAAAAATTCAATAAGATTGTTTGAAGGGTACCAAAGTTCTGTCCAGGACACGTGATGATGAATTTTGTATTATATTCAATACTTCTGTGTCTGTTATTTGTAATACTTCTTTGTGTTATTTTTTAATACTATTGTCTATAGTTTTGTGTTTATGCGCCTGCCCAGCGTGTTCGTAGCGCGTTGGACTGCCGGTGACTAGCTCTCTGTGTGTGCGGGTTCAATTCCGCGGGCTGGCAGAAAAGCCACAGGTTTCCCAGATTCACGGTGTTCGTGGCACCGAACCGAAGGGTTACGATGTCCATGGTACCGAGCCGAAGAGCTGAAAGCTTAAGTGCTTCTGGATCGGAAAAAAAAAATGGTATATTTATACTTCTTTGTTTGTGTTAAGTTTAATACTTCTGTGTTTGTTATTTTGAATACTTCTATGTTTGTGTTATTGTTTATACTATTGTGTATACTTCTGTGTATATGTTGTATTAATACTTCTTTATTTGTGTTATACTTCTGAAAGCTTAAGTGCTTCTGGATCGGAAAAAAAAAATGGTATATTTATACTTCTTTGTTTGTGTTATACTTAATACTTCTTTATTTGTGTTATACTTAATACTTCTTTGTTTGTGTTATACTTAATACTTCTGTGTTTGTGTTATACTTAATACTTCTTTGTTTGTGTTATACTTAATACTTCTTTGTTTGTGTTATACTTAATACTTCTTTGTTTGTGTTATACTTAATACTTCTGTGTTTGTGGTGATGGATTATGTGAATCTCTTACTTTCTTTCTTTCTTTTGTTCTTCTTTTCTTTTTTCCGTTAGGCGTAGCAGGTTTAACGATTATCGGTTTCCGAGATAGTGCACGCTCGGTCGCTTGATATGATGTGGTATTGTGGAGTTTTAAGATGTCTGTAACTCCATCAATCCACCTTTTTCTTGGTCTGCCCTTCCTCTTGATGACTCCATTTTCAGATTGTACGCTCTTGCAGTTGGTGTATTCGGGTTCATTCTCACCAAGGGGCCAAACCATTTGAGTCTTTGTTTTTCAATGAATATAATAGCAGGTGTTCTTCCGACTGTTCTTTTTAAGTGCCTTATTTCTTATATGGTCTCTTCTAGTTTTATTTACCGCTTTCCTCAAGCATCTCATTTCAAATGTGGTTTCAATGAATCGTATAGCTGCTGAATCTCTAACAATGAACACAAAATCAAACCTTTTTGTTAGGAATAACACACCTACGTTCACAAGACAACAAGAAGTTCTGATAGTTGTGAAATGCCATCAGTTTGCATCGTTCGTACATGCAAACAGACAAGATTCTCTCAACAATAAAAACAGTTATTCAATGAACAGTTTATCGTGGTAGTAAAAGAGAAAGGCAAAGAAAAGCATGGAATGTCAACATCGAGGATTAGTCAGTAGAGAACTTTCACTCTAATCAGTCTCGCATACGAAAAAGATATGTGGATGTACTAGTGTGTCGGTGACTCCATCGTAGAACTTCTATGACACTAATAAATAATTATTATTTCTCTCGTACATAGGGCCTATACGTTACATAGGGCCTGCAAGCAATTTCTCCGCACCGGGGAATCAAATGGGATACTCGCTCAATCTCCTCCATGGAACTGAGACCGATATTTCTTGTCTCTCTCAGCAAGTTCGTTTCAGGGTTTTCTTGGTCGTCCTCTCCTTCTTAAACCCTTTGCATCCCCCTTCAATGCCTGCTTTGATATTCTTGGGTCGTCCTCTCCTTCTTAAACCCTTTGCATCCCCCCTTCAATGCCTGCTTTGATATTCTTGGGTCGTCCTCTCCTTCTTAAACCCTTTGCATCCCCCCTTCAATGCCTGCTTTGATATTCTTGGGTCGTCCTGTCCTTCTTAAACCCTTTGCATCCCCCTTCAATGCCTGCTTTGATATTCTTGGGTCGTCCTGTCCTTCTTAAACCCTTTGCATCCCCCTTCAATGCCTGCTTTGATATTCTTTGGTCGTCCTCTCCTTCTTAAACCCTTTGCATCCCCCTTCAATGCCTGCTTTGATATTCTTGGGTCGTCCTGTCCTTCTTAAACCCTTTGCATCCCCCTTCAATGCCTGCTTTGATATTCTTGGGTCGTCCTCTCCTTCTTAAACCCTTTGCATCCCCCCTTCAATGCCTGCTTTGATATTCTTGGGTCGTCCTGTTCTTCTTAAACCCTTTGCATCCCCCTTCAATGCCTGCTTTGATATTCTTGGGTCGTCCTCTCCTTCTTAAACCCTTTGCACCCCTTCAATGCCTGCTTTGATATTCTTGGGTCGTCCTCTCCTTCTTAAACCCTTTGCATCCCCCCTTCAATGCCTGCTTTGATATTCTTGGGTCGTCCTCTCCTTCTTAAACCCTTTGCATCCCCCCTTCAATGCCTGCTTTGATATTCTTGGGTCGTCCTCTCCTTCTTAAACCCTTTGCATCCCCCCTTCAATGCCTGCTTTGATATTCTTGGGTCGTCCTCTCCTTCTTAAACCCTTTGCATCCCCCCTTCAATGCCTGCTTTGATATTCTTGGGTCGTCCTCTCCTTCTTAAACCCTTTGCATCCCCATTCAATGCCTGCTTTGATATTCTTGGGTCGTCCTGTCCTTCTTAAACCCTTTGCATCCCCCTTCAATGCCTGCTTTGATATTCTTGGGTCGTCCTCTCCTTCTTAAACCCTTTGCATCCCCTTCAATGCCTGCTTTGATATTCTTGGTCGTCCTCTCCTTCTAAACCCTTTGCATCCCCCTTCAATGCCTGCTTTGATATTCTTGGGTCGTCCTCTCCTTCTTAAACCCTTTGCATCCCCCCTTCAATGCCTGCTTTGATATTCTTGGGTCGTCCTCTCCTTCTTAAACCCTTTGCATCCCCCCTTCAATGCCTGCTTTGATATTCTTGGGTCGTCCTCTCCTTCTTAAACCCTTTGCATCCCCCCTTCAATGCCTGCTTTGATATTCTTGGGTCGTCCTCTCCTTCTTAAACCCTTTGCATCCCCCCTTCAATGCCTGCTTTGATATTCTTGGGTCGTCCTCTCCTTCTTAAACCCTTTGCATCCCCCCTTCAATGCCTGCTTTGATATTCTTGGGTCGTCCTCTCCTTCTTAAACCCTTTGCATCCCCCCTTCAATGCCTGCTTTGATATTCTTGGGTCGTCCTCTCTTCTTAAACCCTTTGCATCCCCCTTCAATGCCTGCTTTGATATTCTTGGGTCGTCCTCTCCTTCTTAAACCCTTTGCATCCCCCCTTCAATGCCTGCTTTGATATTCTTGGGTCGTCCTCTCCTTCTTAAACCCTTTGCATCCCCCCTTCAATGCCTGCTTTGATATTCTTGGGTCGTCCTCTCCTTCTTAAACCCTTTGCATCCCCCCTTCAATGCCTGCTTTGATATTCTTGGGTCGTCCTCTCCTTCTTAAACCCTTTGCATCCCCCCTTCAATGCCTGCTTTGATATTCTTGGGTCGTCCTCTCCTTCTTAAACCCTTTGCATCCCCTTCAATGCCTGCTTTGATATTCTTGGTCGTCTCTCCTTCTTAAACCCTTTGCATCCCCCTTCAATGCCTGCTTTGATATTCTTGGGTCGTCCTCTCCTTCTTAAACCCTTTGCATCCCCCCTTCAATGCCTGCTTTGATATTCTTGGGTCGTCCTCTCCTTCTTAAACCCTTTGCATCCCCCTTCAATGCCTGCTTTGATATTCTTGGGTCGTCCTCTCCTTCTTAAACCCTTTGCATCCCCCCTTCAATGCCTGCTTTGATATTCTTGGGTCGTCCTCTCCTTCTTAAACCCTTTGCATCCCCCTTCAATGCCTGCTTTGATATTCTTGGGTCGTCCTCTCCTTCTTAAACCCTTTGCATCCCCCCTTCAATGCCTGCTTTGATATTCTTGGGTCGTCCTATCCTTCTTAAACCCTTTGCATCCCCCTTCAATGCCTGCTTTGATATTCTTGGGTCGTCCTCTCCTTCTTAAACCCTTTGCATCCCCCTTCAATGCCTGCTTTGATATTCTTGGTCGTCCTCTCCTTCTTAAACCCTTTGCATCCCCTTCAATGCCTGCTTTGATATTCTTGGTCGTCCTCTCCTTCTTAAACCCTTTGCACCCCTTCAATGCCTGCTTTGATATTCTTGGGTCGTCCTCTCCTTCTTAAACCCTTTGCATCCCCCCTTCAATGCCTGCTTTGATATTCTTGGGTCGTCCTCTCCTTCTTAAACCCTTTGCATCCCCCTTCAATGCCTGCTTTGATATTCTTGGGTCGTCCTCTCCTTCTTAAACCCTTTGCATCCCCCCTTCAATGCCTGCTTTGATATTCTTGGGTCGTCCTCTCCTTCTTAAACCCTTTGCATCCCCCCTTCAATGCCTGCTTTGATATTCTTGGGTCGTCCTCTCCTTCTTAAACCCTTTGCATCCCCCCTTCAATGCCTGCTTTGATATTCTTGGGTCGTCCTCTCCTTCTTAAACCCTTTGCATCCCCCTTCAATGCCTGCTTTGATATTCTTGGGTCGTCCTCTCCTTCTTAAACCCTTTGCATCCCCCCTTCAATGCCTGCTTTGATATTCTTGGGTCGTCCTCTCCTTCTAAACCCTTTGCACCCCTTCAATGCCTGCTTTGATATTCTTGGGTCGTCCTCTCCTTCTTAAACCCTTTGCATCCCCTTCAATGCCTGCTTTGATATTCTTGGTCGTCTCTCCTTCTTAAACCCTTTGCATCCCCTTCAATGCCTGCTTTGATATTCTTGGTCGTCCTCTCCTTCTAAACCCTTTGCATCCCCCTTCAATGCCTGCTTTGATATTCTTGGGTCGTCCTCTCTTCTAAACCTTGCATCCCCTTCAATGCCTGCTTTGATATTCTTGGGTCGTCCTGTCCTTCTTAAACCCTTTGCATCCCCCTTCAATGCCTGCTTTGATATTCTTGGGTCGTCCTCTCCTTCTTAAACCCTTTGCATCCCCCCTTCAATGCCTGCTTTGATATTCTTGGGTCGTCCTCTCCTTCTTAAACCCTTTGCATCCTCCTTCAATGCCTGCTTTGATATTCTTGGGTCGTCCTCTCCTTCTTAAACCCTTTGCATCCCCCCTTCAATGCCTGCTTTGATATTCTTGGGTCGTCCTCTCCTTCTTAAACCCTTTGCATCCCCCCTTCAATGCCTGCTTTGATATTCTTGGGTCGTCCTCTCCTTCTTAAACCCTTTGCATCCCCCCTTCAATGCCTGCTTTGATATTCTTGGGTCGTCCTCTCCTTCTTAAACCCTTTGCATCCCCCCTTCAATGCCTGCTTTGATATTCTTGGGTCGTCCTCTCCTTCTTAAACCCTTTGCATCCCCCCTTCAATGCCTGCTTTGATATTCTTGGGTCGTCCTCTCCTTCTTAAACCCTTTGCATCCCCCCTTCAATGCCTGCTTTGATATTCTTGGGTCGTCCTCTCCTTCTTAAACCCTTTGCATCCCCCCTTCAATGCCTGCTTTGATATTCTTGGGTCGTCCTCTCCTTCTTAAACCCTTTGCATCCCCCCTTCAATGCCTGCTTTGATATTCTTGGGTCGTCCTCTCCTTCTTAAACCTTTGCATCCCCTTCAATGCCTGCTTTGATATTCTTGGGTCGTCCTCTCCTTCTTAAACCCTTTGCATCCCCCTTCGATGCCTGCTTTGATATTCTTGGGTCGTCCTCTCCTTCTTAAACCCTTTGCATCCCCCCTTCAATGCCTGCTTTGATATTCTTGGGTCGTCCTGTCCTTCTTAAACCCTTTGCATCCCCCTTCAATGCCTGCTTTGATATTCTTGGGTCGTCCTCTCCTTCTTAAACCCTTTGCATCCCCCCTTCAATGCCTGCTTTGATATTCTTGGGTCGTCCTCTCCTTCTTAAACCCTTTGCATCCCCCCTTCAATGCCTGCTTTGATATTCTTGGGTCGTCCTCTCCTTCTAAACCCTTTGCATCCCCCTTCAATGCCTGCTTTGATATTCTTGGGTCGTCCTCTCCTTCTTAAACCCTTTGCATCCCCCTTCAATGCCTTCTTTGATATTCTTGGGTCGTCCTCTCCTTCTTAAACCCTTTGCATCCCCCCTTCAATGCCTGCTTTGATATTCTTGGGTCGTCCTCTCCTTCTAAACCCTTTGCATCCCCCTTCAATGCCTGCTTTGATATTCTTTGGTCGTCCTCTCCTTCTTAAACCCTTTGCATCCCCCTTCAATGCCTGCTTTGATATTCTTGGGTCGTCCTCTCCTTCTTAAACCCTTTGCATCCCCCCTTCAATGCCTGCTTTGATATTCTTGGGTCGTCCTCTCTTCTTAAACCCTTTGCATCCCCTTCAATACCTGCTTTGATATTCTTGGGCGTCCTCTCTTCTTAAACCCTTTGCATCCCCCTTCAATGCCTGCTTTGATATTCGTTGACACTAATGGGTTCTAGTTATTAGTATTATTATGTTTGTGTTACATGTTATTAGTATTATTATGTTTGTGTTACATGTTATTAGTATTATTATGTTTGTGTTACATGTTATTAGTGTTATTATGTTTGTGTTACATGTTATTAGTATTATTATGTTTGTGTTACATGTTATTTGTATTATTATGTTTGTGTTACATGTTATTATTATTATGTTTGTGTTACATGTTATTAGTATTATTATGTTTGTGTTACATGTTATTTGTATTATTATATTTGTGTTACATGTTATGATGACTAAATAGACAATGAACAAGTATTAGAGGCTACCGGAAAAAAAAAATTACCAAACACAGGATTCGAACCACTTACTCTTATTTCTTACGTCACCAATTGTCTAGCCTAGCAATACATACGTTTTTACGAACATAACCAGCGAGCTATTCACACAAAACTACATGCAACATGTAACAAAGATCAGAATGCCAAGAGTATGCATATTCCCAGGGCAAGGTATAGGTGTGAAGCATGGACATTTAACAAGGAAGGTGAAAAGAACATGTACTTTTGTATATAAATGTTGTAAAGCGTAAAAAGTACTGAGTTTTATAAAATACAAAACAATAAATACAAGCAGCGTTTCGACCAAAAGGCCTTTATCAACCTTATAAATGCTTTTTAAAGGTTTTATAAAGACCTTTTGGTCGAAACGTTGCTGTGAATTGTTATTGTTTTGTATTTTTAAAAGGACAGTACTGTGCTTTTACGAGTTTCACCATTGCTACATAGTTTTACTGCAGTCCTCCCCTATATCGATAATATAAGTGTTACAGAAGAGTCCTCTATATATCATGGACAGAGAATAGAACATAGATCTATTCAGAAAGGACTCAAAGCCAAAGAAAACCGGCTGATGCTACAAATAAGAAATAGAAAATTGACTCATTTTGAACATATAAAGACCCACCTGCCCAGCGTGTTCCTAGCGCGTTGAGCGACGGGTGACTCCTTGTGAGTGCGGTTCAATTCCACAGGCTGGCAGAAAAGCCACAAGTTCTCCAGATTTACGGTGTTTGTGGCACTGAGCCGAAGAGCTGACAGCTCAAATGCTTCTGGATCGAAAAAAAACATATAAAGAGACATTGGAGAAGACCGTTATGGAAGGAGGCATCGCGACAAAGAGAAGAAGGAACGACAACAAAAAGATGGAATCTTGATGTAAATAATGATTTGAGCCTAACGGTTGCAGAGGCGGGACATCTAGTTTATAATAGAAATTCAGAAGGACTGAGACAAGCTATATGATGATGCTACATGTAATATTTCTATGTTTGTTGTTACATGTAATATTTCTATGTTTGTTGTTACATGTAATATTTCTATGTTTGTGTTATGTTTATACGCATGAGTGTACACAACCGTTCAAGTTAATCATTTGACATACGTGTCCTTATTCAGCTGTATTATTTAGCTGTTACAGGTTACGGTTTGTGATTCTGTTTTACAGTTTATCTATATATATATATATATATATATATATATATATAAGTGCATGCAGCGTGTTACATAGCACGTATTGTAGATTATTTCGCTGCATGTAAAACTTTGGTCAGAAACGGTGTGTAATGTTCTTTAGTCATCATCATCATCAGGTGCAGTGCCGGCTGGCGGCGATCATGGATCTCAACAAATCTCTGTCTTTGGTCCTTCCTTCCTTTCGTTCGCTTGAAATAATGTCTATATATTTAATGTTACCTTCTGTCTTTGGTGTTTGCTATCATCATGTTGACGCTCTACCGCGCCATGAAGTCAGGCTATCCAAAATTATCTCTCTCTGTCTTCCTCTATCTCGTCTACCTTTGATTTTACCGGTTGTCACAATGTGTTCTAAACCTCCCTTGCTGATCATATGTCCGAAAAATGATGATTACCTCTTTCTTAAATTGACGACAATGTTCTTTAGTAAGAGATAGAAAAATGAGATCACAGTTGGGAGAAATGTTTGAGAGGTATGCTGGGGCCCTCAAACACAAGTAACATCCGTGTGGTGCCGGGGCCCGCAAAGGAAGCAAATAATAGTACCACTACGACCTACAAGGCATGTCGTAAGAGGCGACTGAGGTAGGGACTGGGGAAGCTACCTAGTAAGTAAAAACATCGCAGAAATCGGATGTGCTGGCCTACTTGTAGGCGCATAACTGGCACAACGTACAATCGCTCTTAGGCTCAGATCACATGTAAATCACACAGAGTTGTTATAGTACCGCCCTTTCTTCCGGCTGGGTCTACAGTACTATCTTTTCTTTGGTTACTATCGGCTATTTGTTACGGTGGTATGGTAATAATGTTGTTGATGTTGTAGCCGTTTCCATTGATCTATTATATTATCCTATCCATTGCGTATTCCACGATTGCAGTGAGTCGGGCTTATTTATTCATTCCCTTGTTGTACCATATTCCTTTCACCGTAGACTCAATTTTAGTTTCCTTCTTCGGATCCTTCTTTATCTTTGGTTTATTTGACTGATTATTTGATGTTGTTGTGGGTAGATGCTTAATGATAAATCACACCAATGTAAAATGATACAAACACCATATTTCAGTCCATATTCCTTTATTTTGGATGTTAAATGCAAGAGCACATGAAACCACGTCTACTCAATGGTCATGTTTATCTTTGTCTCTGTTTTCTAGCAACCGTTACTACATCGTCACTATTTTACTACACAAAAGCGTCATGTCTCGTAGTTATGTGTTGCACTTCTGCTTAGAGAGTGCAACACATAGTCTCAACTATTAAATATATAATTATACTACACTAACTATCTGGCTAACTGTCCATTCCTCCGCTGCCACCTGGGAGGGGGCTATGACAGACTATGACAGAGTGGGTTAACAAGTGATCGATATGCAGCGTTCGAAGAAGAAGAAGAAGAAACAAAAATAAGTTATTGGGAAATATCAATCTAGTGAAATAAATTGTGCTTTTTTAAATTATGTTTTTTTCAAACTATCACATGACATGATCTCATCTCTCTCTTTCTCTCTCTCTCTCTCTCTCTCTCTCTCTCTTCTACCCTTCGCCCCAAAGGACCCATAGGTCCCCAACCAAGGCCTTATAAGCTCCCATGCGCTTGGTTGCGATTTTTGAAGCATGATCTCATATGCTATCTAATAATTCGTGTTTCTCTAGCGCAAGATCGTGTGTCATATTTCTAATTATATATTGCTTGTTTATTTAACAACGCAATCTATTCGTCATTGGCAACTACAGAGTAGTAACCGTAAACGTTCTTATCTTAAGATAATCAATATCTTATGTGTTGTGTTATTAATTTATATTCAATTTATATGTAATTACTTTGGTCTCAATCGTTTAGTTGGGTTCAGGACGTTACGCAGAGACAATACGTCTTATTCAAACCGAAAAAAATGTGTTATCTGTTGTTGAGTACACAGTACAAATAAAATGTAAGTAAATGAACCCTATGCCAGCCGACACGGATCCTGATGATAATGATGAATGTAAAACTGTAATATACATGTCCTTGTCCATATTGTAGAAGATTACTAACTCGCTCTGTCCGTTGCCATGGTAATACATTATGGAAACATGTTCTATCTCCATCTCTTATTATTTTTCACTCAATTTATCGATGTCTTCCTCTTGTACGCTTGTTCTCACTTTTCATTTCAAATGTGATTCCCTGTACAGTATAATATCTCTTTGTGTGTTCAAATTATCTGACTTGTCTCTCTGTGACCTTCTTCAACAATTCAGTAATAAGGAATAATCAAAACATGAAAAGTTGATGCACAAAAAAACATCTGATAAAATCATAAACAATAATCAAATATCACATTCTCATAACGTATGATCATGTTTTTAATTGATGTTGTATCTTTATTGTGATTTTTGCATTTACAATTTACCTGAATATGTTTGTCTTCCTCTTTGATATTGAAAAATAACATGTGTTGCGCTGTCTGAAAGGCAAATGATTGATTTCTTTACACAGGGTTCCCCCAAATTGCTCGGTCACTTTCTGCAGAAATAGCAAGTCACTTGTAAAGAGTATTGTACAAAGCACGAATATTGTGTTTATTTCTCCTCAACAGAACGATGTGGTCCGGTTTCGAGCCCACGACTTTCACAACGCGTGGAAATCTACTAAACCACTTCACTCACCAATACGTTATGTTGCTGAACAGTTTACATCCAGATGGATATATTGTATTACAACAATACGTTATGTTGCTGAACAGTTTACATCCAGACTGATATATTGTATTACAACAATACGTTAAGTTGCTGAACAGTTTACATCCAGATTGATATATTGTATTAACAACAATACATTAAGTTGCTGAACAGTTTACATCCAGATTGATATATTGTATTACAACAATACGTTAAGTTGCTGAACAGTTTACATTCAGATTGATATATTGTATTACAACAATACATTAAGTTGCTGAACAGTTTACATTCAGATTGATATATTGTATTACAACAATACGTTAAGTTGCTGAACAGTTTACATCCAGATTGATATATTGTATTAACAACAATACATTAAGTTGCTGAACAGTTTACATCCAGATTGATATATTGTATTACAACAATACGTTAAGTTGCTGAACAGTTTACATCCAGATTGATATATTGTATTACAACAATACATTAAGTTGCTGAACAGTTTACATTCAGATTGATATATTGTATTACAACAATACATTAAGTTGCTGAACAGTTTACATTCAGATTGATATATTGTATTACAACAATACGTTAAGTTGCTGAACAGTTTACATTCAGATTGATATATTGTATTACAACAATACGTTAAGTTGCTGAACAGTTTACATTCAGATTGATATATTGTATTACAACAATACGTTAAGTTGCTGAACAGTGTACATTCAGATTGATATATTGTATTACAACAATACGTTAAGTTGCTGAACAGTTTACATCCAGATTGATATATTGTATTACAACAATACATTAAGTTGCTGAACAGTTTACATTCAGATTGATATATTGTATTACAACAATACATTAAGTTGCTGAACAGTTTACATTCAGATTGATATATTGTATTACAACAATACGTTAAGTTGCTGAACAGTTTACATTCAGATTGATATATTGTATTACAACAATACGTTAAGTTGCTGAACAGTTTACATTCAGACGGATGTATTGAATTATTTCTAACCGACCCCCCCTTTTTCAAAACGTTTATTTTTAAACCGGGATTTTGTCTTTTCAATTTGATCCATACACGTTTAGCCTGAATGTATTGTTTCAGTCATTTGTATCCTGTTATAAAAAAATTGTGAGGAGCCTATGGCGGGATGGATTAGAGCGCAGACTTCTATTCAGAAGACCCGGTCTCGATCCACGGTAAGTTCTAGGATGATTTTATGTCCGAGGCATAAAGAAAAAATCAAAACCTGAGCTGTTTAGTTACTGCACTAGCCATGCGACCATTAAATTCCTCAGGTTCATGCCCAAATCCTCCACCCCCTTCTGCACGTCCGATACCTCACTAAATAGCGGTAAAACACAAACAGTAACTACATGTTGTTGTTTTTTATTATGAAAAAGTGTATCCTGGAGTGGGTGGAGATGCTGCGTATACTTTGCCTTGTTGTTTACGTTACATCGTTTACTTGTTTAAATCAGCTAAGTCATCAGCAGAACATACTTAAACATGCACTGTTAACATCAGTTAATGCAGAAATTCTCAAACTGGGATCCGTGGAACCCCGAGGGTCCACGATGTACTCACAAGGGCTCCTCAAGCGCTTGAAGAAATATTATGATCTTCGACATATCAAACAGATGAATTTTTTGTTAAAACATGTATAAAAACAGTGGCAAACTACTCCCACTGCAAAATCAAAGAACCTAGATCAAACCGGAGTCTAAATGTCTGATAGACAGAATGAAAGATCATTTGAAATTTCCCGCAGTTGGAGAAATTGGTACCAGCTTAACTGTTGGTGTGGTGTAATAATTACTCCGTCGCTAGAAGAATGAAATGTAAGTAAATAATTAGCTGCAACAATCTTGGGAAAGATATGATAAACAACGTTAACGGGCACTGGATTTGGCTACAATACATTTTTGCTGAGCTTCAGGGTGGATTAAATTGAAACGCAAATGTGCTCATGATGCTAATTTTATCGCGTCTTGTTCAAGGCAAAAAGAAAACTCTTCCTGTTTATTAAATTGTTAAATTGCAGAAATTATTTACTATTGTAACACACTGATAATTCATTACTGTCCATTTTCATATATAGAAACTTTTGAAGTCCGACATCAAACTCTATTTAAAAAGGTGTCCGCGGTAATGCAAAGTTTGGGAACCTCTGATTTAATGTGTACATCTTAATTAGAGCGTGTGTCTACCATTCGGCATAAATTATTTGCGAAGAGACTGCACGCACACAAAAATTCATAATAGCAATTGACGACAACTAAACAAAAACCAGTTGCTAAGAGACTTCACAAAAATAATTTAATTAGAGCATGTGACTACCATTTTACAAGAAACTATTTACTGGTAGATTGCACAAAAACAATGATGTGTTCTTTCTTTCTTTCTTTTCACCAATCCTGTTTTGCCTCACAGCGTCAGGATAAAAAGATATTTATAAAACGGACTTTTGTGTGCGCTATATAAATAGTGTCTTTCCTCGCCTCTGTTATCTCTAACGTCCATCTTTTGCGTAGCCGGCCTTTTGCTTTGTATCCATTGTATCGACAACATAGCTCTTTCCGGTGCACTGTCTGTTGGTAATCTGTTTATGTGGCCGAACCATTTAATTTGTTGTTTCTTGATGAAGTCTAGTACTGATGTTGTACCCACTTCTTTTTCCTGATGTCTTCATTTCTCAACCGGTCTCTTCTTGTTACACCCAGCATTCTGCGCATATACTTCATCTCTGTCGTGGCTAGTTTTCTTCTAACGTTTGTTGTCATCGTCCAGGTTTGGCACTGGTAACATAATATTGGGAGAAAGATTGTGTTGAATATTGCTCTTTTTGTGTTCATGGTGACATGTTTGCATTTTAAAATTGGCACCATTTGTCCTATCATTTGATTTGCTTTGTTGCATCTGTGTTGAATTTCATTAGTTATTCTTCCGTTTTGCTGAAAAATGCTCCTAGGTATGAAAAGTCTTTGACTTGTTTTAATGGACGATACTCTGTTCTTTCAATGATGATTAATATAGCAAATTAATTTTAACTATAATTTTTTAACCTCATACTTTTAGTAATTGTTTGCTTACATAGTATATGACAGAATACAGATGTCCTTTTCCTGTCTTCTCATTTACATGTTCCTATATGAGAAAATAAAATGAGAAATGTAATGACAGCATAATATTAACTCAATTTATATCATTGATCACTATAGTGGCGTATAACCAAGCGCCAATCACACCGCCAACCAGTATAGTAGCGTACAACCAAGCGTCGATCACACCACCAACCACTACAGTGGCGTACAACCAAGTGCCAATCACACCACCAACCACTATAGTGGCGTACAACCAAGCGCCAATCACACCACCAACCACTATAGTAGCGTACAACCAAGCGCCAATCACACCACCAACCACTACAGGGGCGTACAACCAAGCGCCAATCACACCACCAACCACTACAGTGGCGTACAACCAAGCGCCAATCACACCACCAACCACTATAGTGGCGTATAACCAAGCGCCAGTCACACCACCAACCACTATAGTGGCGTACAACCAAGCGCCAATCACACCACCAACCACTATAGTGGCGTATAACCAAGCGCCAGTCACATCACTGACCACTATAGTGGCGTACAACCAAGCGTCAATCACACCACCAACCACTATAGTGGCGTACAACCAAGCGTCAATCACACCACCAACCACTATAGTGGCATACAAACGAGCTGGGAAACATTGGTTTTGGAGTCGCTGTAGAGGTCTAGACTGACAAACATCAGTTTTATTTTTGTGTCAGGGTATGAAGGTGAAATGAACGTGCCGATAGACTTGAATGTCTGGCTGGTGTAAAAAGCGAGTGGGCAGTGGACCAGACTAATATTCTGAATTCCCTATGGGAGAGAGGTCGTGCGAATGATTCATATAATATGGGTAAGTCTACAATCCTAACAAGACTGTAAGAATACCATGTCAAATGTAATATAGCTAGACAGGGTACTGTACTGGTCGCCAAAGAAGAATAGCAAACCAACAAAGAACCGATGTCGTTAGTTGCCGCACGTTGAGAGACATACTGAGGAGGAGATTGAAGCACTTATCGACTAATTGGCTCGAAGTGCAGTGATGATGATCCTACGACTAAACTAAACAAACAAGTGCCAATCACAATACCAACCACTATAGTGATGTTGAACATAGATCACTTGCTTTCTATTTGTACTGAACCTTTCAAGTTTTATCCTAGCTAGAAATAGTAAAACAAATATATTTAACTCAATAGTACATCGAGCTTTTTTCATAGCTGCTGTCATGTGAGCCAAGTTCCTGAAGGGACAAACTACTTGATGATGATGATGATGATGATGATGATGATGATGATGATGATGATAGTGATGATGATGATATGATGATGATGATGATGATGATGATGATGATGATGATGATGATGATGATGATGATGATGATGATGATGGATGATGATGATGATGATGATGATGATGATGATGATGATGATGATGATGATGATGATGATGATGATGATGATGATGATAATGATGATGATGATGATGATGATGATGATTAGGATGAATAAATAGAATGAGATAGTATATCTTGTGAAGAGATAATATTAAGAATGATATACTCGTATAATAATATGATACATCATCATCAAGGTGCTTATCCTTTATAGAACGTTGCTCTCTTTGCAGCACATCTGAAATTCTCTCTGTCTCTTGCCAGTTCACCCACTTCATCGATGGTCATGTTCATGGTTTCTTTAATATCTTGTAGCCATCTTCTTCTTGGTCTGCCTCTGCGTCCTGGGACCCTGCCCTCTAGTATTGTTCTTTCCAGGCCATCGTGACGCTTGATATGACCAAAGTATGTAATTTTTCTGTATAGTATGTTGTTTATCAGCCAATTCTCTTTAACATTTAGTTCTTTCAGGACATCAGTGTTCTTTCTTTTTCTGTCCATAGGATACGTACTGCAAACATTTAACTAAATAATATATAGAGTGTTTTTCATGGCTGCTGTCATGTGAACGAAGTTCCTGAAGAGACAAGCTACATGATGATGAATTTATAGACTGAGATAGCACATCTTGAGAAGAGATGGTATCAAGAAAGATATATATAAGTATGACACCTACTGTAAACAATGCAAACACAAACGTTTGTGCAAAGAAATTTAAGGTATCATAAAACAGTTGTGGTCAGAACCCAGTAACATTCGTGGTATGGAAAGAGTTAATGACTGATACATTAAAGAACTTGAACAATAAAATAGTTCATATAATTTCAACAAAAAAACACGCAAACACGGAGTCAGATTATTTTACACAGTGCATAAAACAAGATACAGCGATGTTTCTATCAAACGATCTTTGTCAAACGAAGGATATAAGAGAAATATGGATACAAATAGCTGGTCCTATACAGCAGACATCATTGGCACCGTGAAACGATCAACTTCTGTCTTTAAATGAACATAAGTGGTTAAAAATGTAAAGAAAAATAAATGAGAAAAGTTAGAAATTAGAAAAAATAATAATAAAATAGTACTAAAATATATACTATATAATAAATAAATATATATATATATATATATATATATATATATATATATATATATATATATATATATATATAAGAAGCATGAGAATTGATAATATCAAGAAGTATATGAATGTAGTGAATCGAGTCGAAAAGATTGCAAGTTATCATATAAAATATAAAACATTGGTTTATCTGACGGGCTGGTTCGAATCCTGGGAGCGTCGCTTGGTTCATGAGTGCATTTTTAATGGGATCCTAGGAGTATTGCCAAAGCTACAGAAATCGTGCTTTGTCCAATAACTTCGGCAGGTGGCGAGTCATTTCTGTGGAGAGAGTCCATGTTGTACAAGAAAACACATTGCAATGAAATCAATCCCTTGCTTTAAAGATCTTTCAATAAAACGATTTTTACGAACAAATCTACTCATTTCATCAAAGAAACATGATAAGGACTGTGACCAGGATATCGCAACTGCCAGTGCCATTGAAGTGCGTGGCTACAGAAGTCACAGAGAGCTTGCAAACATTGCGAAAAAATCACCAACTTTTTTGTGTGTGGTTATATAGTTTTCCTTATATGAAGACACTGCAGTTTACAAATAATAGTGCAGATAATGTTCCGGGACTCGCATACAAAATTATCCTCAATATTCAGGTATAGTTTCGTCTATTTGAGTTCATCGATTTTTTAGGAAGCAAATATCTTTCACTGAAAGGTCTAATTTAACGCAGAGGTCTAGAAAAACAAATAAATTCCCGCGCATCTCTCCAATTAAAATCTATGACACAAGGAGATAATCGATAACAAATATAACATTAAGGAGTAGGCATGGGCGTTCACAGTTTTCCCAGAGAGAATCAAAATGGAGGGGAAACAAATTAGTTAGTAGTTTACTACGCGGAAATAGAGAAAACCACATTCGCATAAAACTGTTTTATCAAAAAATCCATGTCGGACAGATTAATACATGTTCAGTTTGTCTCAGGTTGAGGCGACGAGCTCAGTTAAAAATTATCTCAAATCAGACTACTCACATCACGCCTTGTATTTCAGTATCGTTAGACGGATTCATTTTTATAAACAACGCAACACGTGAGAACAAGATTATATTATGTCACAGATTAAATTTAACGTTAAGGAATATCAGTATTATTCACACTTTTTTGTCAATAAATAACAATGGACTCATAGAACTGAGTAAAATTGCAATAACATGTGTCTATCCTTAAGTCAGATCCTGAGACCCGTTCAGTCTTCCCCAACTATCCGTTGGTGGCTTACAGACGGGACAGAAGTCTTAAGGATATGTTGGTACACAGTCGCCTTAAGTCTAATATCCAGAGTCATTTTGGCACTGCCCAGTGTGGCCGTCGACGTTGCAATACGTGTGCTTATGTAATACAGACTCACACTGTATCTGTTCCTTAGGCCACGTTTGTTATTGAAGATGGTTTCACATGCGAGTCCCAAAATATAATCTACGATATCACTTGCAAGCGGTGTTCTAAGGCATATATTGGCGAAACAGACAAAATGCTTAGTGACCGTTTCGGTCAACACTTACGCGATATACGCCAATGCTCTTTGACCCATGTAGCCACTAATTTCAATGGAACTGACAATTTGGGTGCTCGCGTCGTCCAGGTCACTGCCATCCCATCATGTTCATCTGATGATCGTAGTCGATTTGCTCTGGAGAATCGCTTTATTTCTTTATATGATACCTTGCGACCTCATGGGCTCAAAGCTCTACATTCCTATGTTTCTTAGTACTTTTCTCATGCTCTGTATTTTATATGTGTATATGTTAAAAGTATATGAGTCATATATTTACTTGATTTTTTTATTGCTTCTCTTCTTTTTCCACTTATAATTTTTCTGTATTTATTTCGTTATTCGTTTTTAGTCACATATTTTCATTCCTTTTTAACCGTTGTAATATCTTTGTCAAAGTTTATATGTGGTGTTCCGTGACATTCTTCACTTTTGTTGTATCGTTTGCTTGATAGAGGCCTTTTTTATCGAAACGTTACTGTGTATTGTTATTGTTTTTGTATTTTGTAAAACTACAGTACTTTGTTTTACGTGTTTCGCCATTCTACATAGTTTTACTGCAGTATCCTTCTATATTGACAATAAAGCTTACAGTGTTCTATCAAACTTATGTAAAAGTCAAACAGAATTTCGATTTCCCAACTGAACTAGTCGGTATTATTTTGTTTTGGCCTTGAATTATAATCGAGCCAAATCCAGCTTCGATGGGCCATATTCTACTCTAACAAAGTTGGATTTCAAAATTCACGTCTTCGAGAATACAATAAATGTATGTGTCTTTTTTTCAATATGGGCTCGTTGAATAATCTTTATCCAACAGATCAAATATCAACACTTTGTAATCAACTGTCTTGTTATAGCGAAATTCAGAGACTGTACAATATTGCCCTCAACACATCCATGCTAGTTTCCTGTCTCTAAGCTACTAATGCATTTTTTCAGTCGATCAACTCACATGCTGTCATATCTACTAGAACTGATGTGGATTCCTAGTTGTCTCTTTCTTATCTTTTATTTGACATATATGTTTCAGAGAGTTTCATAAGCGGATATTTTGTTTTTCAATATAAGGTATGAAAAAATATTGTTAAACTTCTCCTAACATGCTGCCACAGACTTATGTTTTGCGTGAACGCTTGCTTCTACAGTATATAATAGTTGGGATAGTTTTAAGTATGTGCTCTGCAGTTTGGGATGCCTGTGGGCATGGCTAAGTTGCCAATCTTAAATTTTGTATGTAGATTTTTTTTGCGATATATTACTTCTTCTTCTTCTTCCAACGTTTTCAGACATCGGTTTATATACGTTTAAAGTAGTTAGTGGTCAACCGGAGTCCATGTATACATCTCCATATAGCTTGTCTTAGGCTGATATTAGGTTGCCCATGTGTTTCTCTCTGTTCACTGTATGTTGGACATTCTTGCAGTATGTGTGTCTCTGTCATCTTGCTGGTGCCAAATGTGCATATGTCAGAATGGCCTATTTTGTACTTGTTAAACAGATGGTACCCCAGCCTATTGTGCCCTGTTCGCCAGCCTATTGTGCCCTGTTCGTCAGCCTATTGTGCCCTGTTCGCCAGCCTATTGTGCCCTGTTCGTCAGCCTATTGTGCCCTGTTCGCCAGCCTATTGTGCCCTGTTCGTCAATTCGCCTTAAGAAGGGATTTACTTGTATGTATTGGCTGACGTTGTTTAAACCTTCTTCTTCTTCAAACGCTCCATATCGATCACTTACTAAACCACTCTGTGTGATTTGTGTGTGATCTGAGCCTAAGAGTGGTTGTACGTTGTGCCAGTTATGCTCCTACAAGTAAACAAGCACATCCGATTTATGCGATGCTTTTTATTGTACTAGTGTAGCTTCCCTAGGTTATACATAAGTCGCCTCTTACGACAAGCCTTGTAGGTCGCAGTAGTACTATTCTTTGCTTCCCTTGTAGGCCCTGGCACCACACGGGCGAGAACCTTCTAATATTATTGAGCGATTGTTGTATTATAATGTTTGTTGATGTCTTAGCGTCGCTTCTGCATGATTTTACATTTAATTTCGAGAGCGTTTTTTATTCTTGATGTAGAAATGTGTGATGTTTATCATTGACAACGCGTACATTTAAGGTTGGCTTTGAAATGCTGCCCATGCGCTTCTGACTTGAAGGGCAGAAAGCATATTTTTTTTCGTTTGACTTTGAAATAATATCGTTGTGTAACTACACCTTCAAACACTAAATTATTTTTAGCTCAATAATTCTAGTTGATGGAGAGATTTACGCGTTTACAACAAAAGACAGGAAGAGTTGTTTAAATGATATGTTGGTTTTATATGTTGGTTTTATATGTTGGAGGTTTCTTTGCCTGCAAGAAAGCCGGATACTCTCCCCCACGAACTATAGGAAAATAGGGGGAAACTGATACTTCCTGGGGGTTGGACAATAACAACAATAACAGCAAGAGAATATTACATATTAATTTGTGTGTGCGTGACACTTTCATTCATCATCATCAGTCATCGTCGCACCCAAGGAACATAAGATTGAAACAACAAATGTTCACTAAATATTAATATATGGTCTTCTTCGTCTTTACAGACGGTCAATTGACAAGTGTTTTACTGTGACAATTTCTGAGTTTTCGCTATTCTCTCTTGTCCTTACAGACGGTCAATTGGCAAGTGTTTCACTGTGGCAACTTCTGAGTTTTCGCTTGTCTCTTGTCTTTACAGATGGTCAATTGGTAAGTGTTTTACTGTGACAACTTCTGAGCTTGTGCTCGTCTCTTGTCTTTGCAGACGGTCAATTGGCAAGTATTTCACTGTGACAACTTCTGAGTTTTCGCTTGTCTCTCTTGTCTTTCAGCTCATCCCTGAGTCTCTTTTCAAAAGATTATACGCCTTTGCTTATTAATGTTGTATTCCACACAACTCGATCATCAGCTAGTATTTCCTATCTGCTGGGACCAATAGAAAAGTTATTCATTGAGGCCTTGCATACATCCTTATATCTGAGCAGTGGTCTGCTTTGGTGCCTCTTCCCCTCCGAAAGTTCACAGAACAACATGTGTTTTGGTATGTGGCAATTGTAAACTCTTCTCACATGAACTAGCCATCTTAGTCTTCTACTGCTGAGCATGCCCATGATGGAATGTAAGTTTGCACGTTACAGTACTTCAGAGTTGGTTATCGTGTCGTACCACCTGACGTTCATAATCTTGCGGAGATATCGAAGGTGAAAGATGTTAAGTCCCCTCTCGTGCCTATATATCTGACTATTTTGTATAATATTCCATTTACTGAAACCAGTATAAATTATGATATGTGTTGTCATTAACAGTGAAACAATACGACATTGCAAGGGAGGCAACCAAATAATATACCAGTACACAAAAATAAAAGGGTGATATATCTTGATGCATTTGAGACAGAATTGATGCATTTGAGATGTGGATATATAGAAGAATAGGCAGAGTTTCATGGACAGAAAAACAGACAAATAAACAAGTATTATGAAAACTAGGCATGAAGAAACAATTATTAGAGAAATAAAATTCAGACAAGTAAAGTATTTTGGGCTCATAAAAAGACATGACACCATGATAAAACATTTACTAGAGGGGAAAGTTGAGGGAGAAGAGCAAGAGGAAGACCGAGAGATAAGTGGGAGGGAAACTTTAAGAAATGGACAGGTTACAGTCTGACAGTGTGCAACACCAAGGCGAAAGACAGAGGATGCTGGAGATTCATTGCAGCCAACCTTCGATGTGAGACGGCACCTGATGATGATGATGATATATCTTTGGCACAGCTCAGCTCATGCCAGATCTTCGGGAAATTTTTTTTACAATTCAATATTAATTTGATAATGAATAATGTGACAGTTGTTGTGGTGATCTATCGACCTTACACGTTTACGGAAAAAAGTTGTGGCCATTTTAATGTTACTAGCGAAGAAGTTATGCAAAGATGCATATTATTTAATGATCTGTTTTCTCTTATAAGTGAAAACATTATGAGATCATTTGCTTTGATGGTGTATTTTGATAATATCTGCTATTTTTAGATGAAAATACACAATCAAAGCAAACGGGTAGGCTGCTAAGCAGTGGCGACTAGTGATCATTTTTGTTGGTGGGGCCAGACACAAATTTTCGGAAAAATTATGGTTTGGGGTTGTTATGTTTTAATTTATAAAATAATAAATACACGTTACATATAACTTTTGGTGGGGCCGGCCCTTAATGACGAGCCGCTACTACTGCTAAGATAAGCCCATCAATTCAAATACGTTAGAACTTTGATAACATCAGATGGTAGATGCAAGTCAGAAATAAAGAACAGAATAGACCAAACAAAAACAGCATTCCAGAAAATTAAGAGCATTAAAGGCAACAAGACGTTGTCTATTAAAGCAGAGCCAACTATAAACTCATAGGGCCTGCGGACTCGGATAAAAATTATGGGAAATCAGACCCCAACCGGTAACGTGACCTCGCATTCCAGTAGTGTTGTATATAGACGAATTCATTTTAAAATCAACACAAATGCTAAATCAAAGTTATATTATGCAACAAGTTAAGTTTAACGATAAGGAATATCAATATTATTAATATTGTTCATCAATAAATAACCATAGACTCACAGAATTGATTAAAATTGCAAAAAGCTTGCAGTGTTATATCAAACATATATATAAATATTCCAGACCCCAACTTAAACTAGATCAGGGTTTTCCGTCAGTTATCAGGCCCAGTTAGAGTTGGCTGTGATTGAAGTCAGAAAGAGAGTTCATCAATGCTATATAGAGTGGTGTTAACATATGGATGTGATTTACGAACAATAAAATAGATAGTAAAAGAACCCTTGGCAGATCAAAATCAAGAAGAGCAGGTTGGAAAGCCGCTGTCCAGGCAAAATTCATTAGAAAAAGGTTAAAAATAAAATTCCTACAAAATATGTTTACCATCTTCAAAATTACACCGTGGACATTCGCCGGTGCTACGGAGTTCGTGCACTGCAGCTGAGATTTTCCTGTGTAAGATAGAGATCACAGTACACATTGTTACTCACCGAAGTGCAATGATGATGGTCCTATCAATCAATCAATCAGATAGTAGCATCACTAGAGGTCCCACACATTTGGTTTGACATGGGAGAATGTTGAGAATATCATAGACTGCTAACATGAATAATGTTGACATATCAAAAGAGTCAATGCGTAAAGAAAACTCACTATCAATATATAAAAAAGGAATAATATTTTGCAACGTTTCGACCAATAAGGCCTTTATCAAGCAAACAAACAACAGGAGTGACAAATTTAAAAAACAAATGGACGACCAAATACAAACGTTTCTAATGAAAATCTGGGGAAAAAACAATTAATTTTTGGTCGTCCATTTGTTTTTTAAATTTGTCACTCCTGTTGTTCGTTTGCTTGATAAAGGCATTGTTGGTAGAAACGTTGCTGTATTTTGTCATTGTTTTTGTAATTTGTAAAACTACAGTACTTTGTGATTACGTGTTTTGCCAATCAAATAGTTTTACTGCAGTCTCATATATAAATTGGGAATAATATTTTGGGCGTGTAATGAGAAACTGTTCGTAAAATCCACGTACACGAATTTGCTTCCAAATTACCTGCCGCGGAGTTTGAACCAGGTACGCTTGGGTTGTGATTAAGATCACTACAGACGCCCACATTTTCATGGGATTTTCACGAAAGATTAAAAATAGACTCATTGTCCAGAAAGCACTGACAAACTACTGAACGTTTAAATTGTACCTAGAAAATCAACGACTCGTTCACTGTGGTTGATGGCTACGTCCTGTAAAGGATATACCACGATTTTCATTTAAATATTTTACTGCAAAGATAACTTTTTTTATTATTCAAATTTTATATATCTTATTACTGACATGCGTGTGCGAGTCATGGACAATATACACACCGATTGAAAAATGTGGTTTTACAGAGAAATGATGAGAATCCCATGGACTGCTAAAATTACTAATGTTGAGGTGATGAATGAGGTCAAGACACAGAGAAGGCTTATCATCAATATAAGAAAGAGGCGGTCATCATTTTTTGGACGTGATGAGGAAGGGAGAACTAGAACACATTGTGACAACCAGTAAAATCGAGTGTAGACGAGACAGAGGAAGACAGAGACAATTTGGATAGCCTGACTTCATGGCACGGTAGAGCGTCAACATCTGAGATGAGAGCAAACACCAGATACAGAGATTTGTGGGGATCCGTAATCGTCTACACCGGCCGGCACGGCACCTGATAATGGTTGATGATGTTTTATTTCCCAGATCAAGCAGTCTTTATCTATATCAGAAATGCCGCTAAATTAATACACAATTTCTTTTAAATTCTAAATATCTGACAAAAATATACCTGTGAATCTATTCCAATTATAATGGCGGTAGTGAAATGAATGAGAGATCTTGATATAATGAACACTAATGAAAATGTCAGCATTCAGCATGCAAAATATGTTTTAAGGTGTTTGGCTTTTTTCCCCATTGCTGCCTGGCGTTAGATCAAATTTTAGTCTGACAACTGAAAACTGGGTTACCATCTTGGCATTTTTAAGGCCAGATTCGAGACATTTAGTCTTTTTTGAAAGTAATTGGCTTAAAAAATGTGTTTGGCCTTTTGGTCTATTTTAGGCCTTTTTTCATATGCAAACTTTTTTTTTCTACAAATTCGTATAATTCTTAAGAGCAAATTGGGTAAATATACCGAATATGAGGTTTTTGTTGGTTTTGGTTGGTATTGTTAAAATATCTGCTTAGTACTAAAAATTTTGAAAGATTATGGAAAGTTACATCACTTCATTTGCTCTTTTTCCCACCTCCGAGCTATGCACCGCAGTCCTGTTATCTCTTTTTCCCACCTCCAAGCTATGCACCAGTCCTGTTATCTGTTTTCCACCTCCAAGCTATACCAGTCCTGTTATCTCTTTTTCCCACCTCCAAGCTATGCACCGCAGTCCTGTTATCGCTTTTCCCACCTCCAAGCTATGCACCGCATCCTGTTATCGCTTTCACCTCGAGCTTGCACCGCATCCTGTTATCGGTTTTTTCGTGTAAAATTTCGGTAATTTCGCTATTAAACTCTAACTATGGCGACAACAACACCCTCCCCATGAGGCCATTACCTTGTAGTGGTGGGGAGGCTTGCGTGCTCCAATGATACAGTGAGCTAGGACGGCTGGAACTTATGTTCCCGGAAGGGTTACCCAAGCCGGAAAGGTCACTGAAGAGAGGACAGACGAAGCATGGTCTTCTGGTCCTCCAGGTTGGGGGTTGGGCTTGGGACTAACGATCCCATCCTTTAAAAAAATTAAAGTTAAGGAAACAACAACAAACATACAACCTATCTACGGGCATGAAGGGCTACCAGAGTCATTGACTCACATGACTGGAAGTGGTGAAAGCCGAAAGGAAGCTACTTTCATGCAAGAGCTGAAGGAAATGAATCATAGCTGGAACACAATACAGAGGAAGGCCATGAACAGGGAAGAATGGTGTACGTTTGTTGTTGCCCTAAACGCCAAGGGCGTAACAGGCTAAAGAGGGAGAGGATGGCGACAACAAAATTGTTGAAACAATCATATCACCATAGTCATAAATACAAAAGTAACTGGAAAAGTCTTTTGTATAAGTCAAAAGATATTTGATGGATTACAAAACGCTTATTGTAAGTTATGCCACTGTACCGTCTTGCCTAAAGCTAGTGGTCTCACTGCTCATGAAAAATGCGAAATACACAGACAGAGGACTCCATCAACAGCACAGAATAAATATCCAGTGGAGAAGGATCCTTGTGCTTGTCAAAATTGAGCCCTATGATAATGTTAAATCAATCAGATAATGTTTAAGGCCTTTATTTGCAGAACTATCATTTATGCACATTGCGGGAGAAAACATCAGTGCAATACAAAAACGTAACAGAAAACTAATTTGTGTTAATTGGAGAGAAGTCCAATTTAAGAAAAATGATTTTTTAAAAGACAGTGAAATGTTTTGTGTTGGTTTTCTTCAATATTAGTCAATTAAAGAGCTTGCCATCTTTGTTCTGACTTGTTTAATAACTCCATTTAGTAATGCTATTATTGATAGGGTGTTCTCTCTTGTATCATCAGTCAAAACAAAAGTTAGAAATAGAACGGAGCTGCAGCTTCTTGAGGCGACAATGAGAATAAGTACAGAACTGCTTTTATCTAACAAATATTGTAAGGACTTTAGTGCATCCTCATATATGGTAAAGAACGTATCTACCGATAAAGTGTATGGTGCTGGTTTCAGTGGTGAGGATAGTGATGACCTTGATTTTGAGCTCTTCTTATGATGTATGAAATAGTACCGTTTTTTTTTCTCCTGGCCTATTTTTGGCCTATCCTGCTAATGTTTGCTAGATTTTCTCAATTTTCAGATGGCAACCTCTGACCTATCGAGTAACGTAACTGGAACTCGTGTTGTTGTATAATTCGCTGCCTGAGATTCTTGTAGCAAACATTGTCTGTCAAATGCAACTACAATACTTTCATCTAGCACTGTAACTAGCAAGGAAGAGAGTTCAATAAATCTGATGATGCCCGGTATGGCATTTACTTAGTTTAAGGTTATAACTTATATTATATAGTAAATAATAGTTTATGCGAATCAATTTAAATAATTCTTGTATTTTTGTTTTCTCTTGTTCAAACTGAGGAGTGCTGCTGTGATACATAATTAATAATTTAATAATGATAAGAAAGTTATACTAGTGTACAACACTCAGTCGGAGTACTCAGAATTTAATGTGTAAGTCTAGTGAACTGACCCTAGTCACTAGTGTTAAGTTTATGCAAGGTCTACAGTAGTCTGCACACAATCATGTCATCAATGAAAGTCATCCCCAAATAAATGGTCCCCATTGACTCAAGTCCATTGTCTTGTGACCGATGCCCATGGTGATGGTATTCCGTGTTAGCTCCAAGTTCACACTCTCTTGTTTACTTAGGTCTGGGTCTGTCTGTCTCCTCTTTCCATCTACTGTCCACTGAAAGATGGCTAGCTATCTTTGCAAAAGTACTCGGAGGCATTTTTTCATTATACTCAACACACGCATCCAAGCTATCTAGGGCCTCACTGTTTACTGATCGTGGCAGCAACTAAGACTAAGTTCACCAAGCAAGTGATGTGCAATTGGTTTTCTTCGGCAGTTCACATTTGTTATCTTTTATGGTCAAAATATTTGAATACATTTTCTAAGACATTTATTTTGGAAGATCTTTAATTTATGTGTAATGATGCCTGCATCATTTTCCATTATTATCAATCAATGTGTAGCTAAATTCCCAAAACATTGCTGCTTGCATCATTGCTTTGACTTTGGTATTTAATTTAGTGCTAAGTTTGGGTACAAACCAATTCATTTTTTTAATCACTATATATCTTTAGACAAGGGAAAGGCTGGGTTTAGTTTGTTTTGATTATTCTTGTTAACCTACATGAAAATTTGTGTTATTTTTGTGCAAGAAAATTATCTCTATTGTTCAGTTCTTGTGTACTATTAGAAGCTGATGAATGACTCAGCACATTATTTATATTATAATATCAACAGTTCAGACTCTTTCTCTCAGGTAACTATAACTAACAGCTGGGAAATTCAATTGTGACCTTCTCTTTCCCCTTCCCTAAACCACCTGTCCCTAGTTTTATTAATCAGTCCTGTTGTTGTAATATATGTCATGTTGTTTTGCAGCATAGTTTGGCAGTGTATATGTCGTTTTTTTAAATTTGTAAACTTGCTTAATGCACCACTTAAAAATTTCAAATTTCATTCATAAATTGCTAAATGGATGTTGAATTCATATATAATATAGCATTATATTTTGTTGTCTATATATCAATAACAGTAATATAATTGGACAAATTTACTTCAACATGTTGAAATAAGACACGTAAAATTAAGTTTTGCCAGAATAAATTGACATGTATGTGACAGATTGAACTAACTTGTAGCACAATAAACCATATAAGACTTTCAGTCTATATTCAACTTGTGTGATGGACATTAACTACTGCATTGAAAAAACATAATGAGAACATTCATTTTTTGTCTTCACTTTTTCAATCACAATATCTGTATACAAATTATGCTGTAGTTTTCATATTCTCTAATCTAAATTTGTGAATGACATGTAATATTGTAGTTTTTTTTGGTTTTTACCGATCCAGAAGCACTTGAGCTCTTCGCTCGGTGCCACGAACACACGTAAATCTGGGAATCCTTTGGTTCGGTGCCACAAACACCGTAAATCTGGGGAATCTGTGGCTTTTTCTGCCATCCTGGAATTGAACCCGCACACACAGAGGGATAGTCACCCGTAGTCCAACGCGCTACGAACACGCTGGGCAGACAGGCTAATATTGTAGATAAAGGAATGTACTTTTATCACAATCTAACAGAATCTGAAGGACCAAATTTGAAAAGTAGTAATTATGTTTGTTTGCATTAATTCTTTATGACCAGTTTGATCACTCTCTGTGACATGTTTGGTCTTCGCCCAGAACAGATATACTTTGCACCTCAGTTCCTAGGCCCCTACACATGTAGGACAGGGCATCCGAAATTCTCGGCCTGCTGAAAATGTTTGAGTCTGTCTCTCTGACAGTCAGTCCTTCACACTTTCCCTTGCAGCCTGTGTTCAACATTCTTTAATGATTAAGGAGACTCTGGTCTTGAAACTTTTTCGTTGCTTTGGTATTAATGTAGAATTTGTATAACAATTTTGAAAGATTATGACTTAGAATAGTAGAAAAAATTAGTAAAAAATAAAAAGGCAACGCTTGCCATGGAAACAATACAAAATGGCGCAAGCACAAAATTTCAAATTCCTAAGGCTCTGAAGTTAATGAATATAAATGAATTCTGTTTTCACTCTAAGGTGAGCAATTGTAATATCTACAAAATTACACATTCTTTTTAGGATATATTAAATATTACATTTTTATGAATTTTTGTGTAAACACACCCACCAAAAACAGCTTTTTTTTTGACCAAATTTTGAGGAAATTTTTACTCAAAAATTTATAAAAAATTAAATATTTAATATATCCTAAAATCATGTGTAATATTTTAGATATTACAATTGCGCACCTTTGAGTGAAAACAGAATTCATTTACATTCATTAGATTCAGAGCCTTAGGGATTTGAAATTTTGTTTTTGGCCGCCATTTTGTATTGTTTCCATGGCAACACTTTGACATTTTTTTTTTACTAATTTTTTCTACTATTCTAAGTCATACTCTTTCAAAATGCTTATACAAATTTTATATTAATATGAAAACAACGAAAATAGATTCTTGATTTTCAAGACCCGAATCCCCCCTTAATTTGTATGCAGTATATTTGGGCTTGTGATCTGCACCAAAGACCATGTCTACAGTTAACAACCTTTCTGACTTTTGTGAGGTTGTTCTAGATGGAACATTTTCAGCCATTTTGAGACATGTATGGGCACTTGACAATTTACAGTTTTTCCTCTGCATTTTCCTTTGCATCTGGAACCAACGGACTGGGTCTGAACATAAATAAACAAGAGGGCTGTTTAAGAGGGCTAACAATGCAACTTTAGGGTTGTTGCTCGCCAACATCACCTACAACAGTTCTTCCGGGAGGGAAGTTTTAATCGGGCAAAAAATGCAATTTTGCGTTTTTGTGCCTTTGGTACCGAACCCGGTTGTTCCATGGAGGGCAGTTTGTTAAGCACCAGAATAGAACTTTAGGTTTTGCACTCTGCCAACCATACCCAATAAATTGATCTGCACTTGGCCTCCAATACAGGGTATACTGCAGCCTTCCTTTTTATTGCCATGAAACATTACATCGTTCTCAACAAGTCTTGCCAGAGCATGCAATTATGATGCGACTATTGATTCTGTGGAATGTGAGGTTATGCTTGCAGACAACTCGTACCATTTACCTACTTCTTACATTTGTTTTGTATTTATGCAACTTTTCCCATTACTAGACATCGGCTAGGAGAAACATGTAAGTACATTCACTCTAGGATTCTGCTTGTCTAAGTTGCAAGTAGATCTCATATAAAAAATGACAGCGTTTGCACTACTATTTATACCAGAGTAACTCTCCCTTGATCCCCACCCACTTAGCCAGACAAGAGCCATTGTCTGTTTCCAAGGCCACCATGAGAATTTGGGATAGGGTCTTGGTCAGTGCCAGTTCACTGATCCTGGCGCTACGTTGCTTACTTATGATATTGCACCAGTGGTCCTGTATTGAATCATTTAATGTACAACATTTTTTTAGTATGAAACTAAAAGAAGATCAAAAGTCTAAATTCAGATTAAAAGGTGAAATATTTGATTGACATTCAATCTTCAGTTTTTTGCTGTCAAGATTGTTTCATCGTCATATCTCAAGTTAATTATGTTTCTGTTCACCTGCTGCTATCCCAGTCATTCCCTTTATTGCTCTCAAATCGCTTCACTGTACCGTGACAAAAGATCACGAAATAATAGACACCCTTGCCTAACTGTCGTTGGTATCTGTTTAAAGTTTCCAATCTACTTGCCTTCTTTTATAGTTGCTGTTTGTTGCCAACATGTTTTTAATGACTATTTGATCTTTGCTGTCAATGTTGTAAGCATTTTAATGTGATAAAACCTAATAGTTTCCCTTGTGTTGTTCCCGGGGTAGAGAAGAATAGATCCAAATTCTCTTCTTGCATGTAATAAAATATGATAGGAGGGGTTGCGTTTGTCGGCAGCAACCCCAAATTTTTTTTTAAACTAACAGAAACAAAGACAGAAAAAACCCAAATGTCTCATGAAAATATGGATGCCATAGTGAGGAAACTCAAAATGAGTTGAAATTTGTTGTCTCTGACTTATGTGCTTTTGAGCATGATGAAGACTGATGATGATGGTGGTTCACCTATGTCAAACATCTTGATTTAGCCTTTTCTTTCAATAAGATAAATAACTATCTATATTATTCAAATTTCAGAAAAAATATGCTGGTATTATTGTTTTTACACGATCTGAAATGTTTTGTTTTTGTTATTTCAGTCACCTAGTGGTAATCCACTTTGCTGCCTCATGGGCTGAGCAGTGTCAGCAGATGGGAGAGGTTGCTAATGAGCTTTCCAAAGATCCTAAATTTGCTCATGTAACATTTATTACTGTGAGTTCTAGAACGTATCTCAGATACTATTACAACTTTAGTAGACAGCTATTCCTAATACTTTAGTTGTACATATTTCTGATGTCATTAATACTTTAGTTCTACATATTTCGCCCGAGTAGTTACCGGGCCCAAATTTGGGGTGTAAAGAATAGAACCACTGTTACCTGCCATGCATGTCGTAAAGGCGACTAAGGAGGTTTGGCTGAAATTGGATGCACATGTCCGCTAGGGAATGCTGATCCGAAACAAATGCTTGCAGAAAACGGATGCACCAGGTCATGAGGCACATAACATGGTGCACGACCCCTCACAATGAGGAATGGGATAACGGATTCTGCGGTTGCCAATCTGCCTCTGAGATTTAGCCACGCAGTAAGAATATCAGACCTAACATCACGAGGGTGGCCAAAACTTACTGTGGAAGAGGTCTGCACAACGGGATGCAGAAATCATAGGAATTATATCCTACAGAACCGCCTCCAGTATGCAGACTTGAGAAGAAAGAGGTGGCCCACCTATACTTAGCGTCCAAGACAAACTGTATGGCGTGGCTGACAATCTGAAGCAGACGGCTGCCTTTATTAGAGAATCCGAAATCCCAATCTAATGAGAATGCAGAAGAAGAAGAAGTACATATTTCTGATATCATGAATACTTTAGTTGTACATATTTCTTATATCATGAATACTTTAATTGTACATATTTCTGATATCATGAATACTTTAGTTGTACATATTTCTAATATCATTAATACTTTAGTTAAACATATTCCAACCACGACCTTCGAATGCAAGGCAAGACTTCGCCACAAATACCCCTAGGAATAGCCACATTTGAATATGTGATAGGTTCATCTTAATCTAATGTGATTTGGTTTTAAGTTTCGAAACTGTTCAATCTATCATATATTTAAGTATATCCAGAATTTTTTCCCATTTCTGAGAGTACGCTAGAGGATTGTATAATAGCCGTCCATCGCAAGCGATGATGACAACAATCTCAGACGTGTACTGTTGCACCTCTCTGGTGTGTGCGGAGGTGACTGTAGAGTCCAATCCTAGAACAGAATCCCCGACCACAGGTGGGGCATACATGATCAAGGTTAGACATGTGCGTGTTGTGTGCTCTGTCTTTTCGCGCTGCTCGTTTTCTCTGTGACTCAACAATACGATGATTCTCAGCTATTCGGGTTCCTCTTTTGTTGTTACAGCGCCACATTTGGCGATCTTGCGCAAGGATTCCCAGCACGTATTGTCTATATTGAAGCATTTCAGAGACACTTTAAGAGTGTCTTTAAAGCGTTTTTTCTGTCCACCTGCTAAACGTCTGCCCCTTCAAGCTCGCCATACATCAACTGTTTTGGGATGCGTTTATCAGGCATTCGATAGGGCGGAGGAATTAAGGTTGCTTGCCCGAAGCTGTTGACTCACTTTCACAGATCATCATTAGTTTTATTTTCTCCCCAACAGAAAACTGTTGACCGTACAGTGAATTAGAACACATGATGCTTTTGTTAGGAAGCACCACTGCATTTAACCATTCTGTCACATTTTATACCATATTATAGATGCTATGAACATCAATTTTAGGTGTGATCCATTTCTCTTCTCAGGTGGATGCAGAGAGTTTGGCGGAGGTATCCTACAAGTATGAAATAGTGGCAGCACCAACATTTATATTTGTCAAGGTAGTCTTTAGTATATATATGTATATGCGTGTGTATAACTATCTGTTTGTATGTAGTGCTCACTTGTTTTTCAAAATGCTCTGCTCTAAACCCCTGGATAGCTTAAGAATTCATTGATGAGTGATTGAACTTTACAATAAATAGCCAACCAAAACAATCTTATAGTTATTAACAGCAGTTCAGTTATACAATTAATGACTAACCATATATTTATAATAATTGACATCAATTGTAATTTAAAATAAATTATCGATCAAGCTCTACAACCATTGATTAGTAGTTGAACTGTACAATCAATGACCAATTTACTACAATCATTGATCAGCAAGTGTACAATCAGACCAACTATGTTGACAATCATTGATTGGCAAATGTACAATCAATGACCAACTATGCTTTACAATCATTGATCAGCGTGACAATCAATGACCAACTATGCTTGACAATCATTGATTAGTAGTTGAACTGTACAATTAGCGTCAACAATTTGCAGAATTACACTCATCTTAATTCGGGACACATGAGTGTCGTTGGCAATGAGAGAGCAGACAGGCTGGCGGGAATCGGCTCTGCCACTATATCAGGGGATCAGCCAACATTCTGAACGGACTCATAGAGTGGCAGCAAAGAAGATTTTCATTTAAATCAATTCATGTCGCAGCTGTATTGCAATAGCTCGGATTGGAGATTGGAGTGGCCAGAAGGGAACAGCACAACAGGTATATGAGTAGGCTCACCAATCAACATCTAACTGGTACGGTCATTTGCTGGACACTATAGGAAATATTGGGAATTAGATCTGCACACCTATGGACATGTCAGAGCGCAATGAAGATATTCCAAACTGAAGCTGACTCAGGGACAAACTATGCTTTACTATCATTGATCAACAATCTCAGTCTATTTATGTCGTCTTAAACTTTATCTTATGAAAGAGAATGATGACTAGCAATGATAATAATAATTTTTTTCCTTACAAACTATCCTTAGTCTGAAAACAGGTTGACAGAATAGATGGTGCTAAGCAGCAGAGCTAACTGGTAAGGTTACCAAATACTCATCCACATTAGTAGGAGATTTGATTACACCCTCGGCTAAACAGGTATGAGTTATATCATTTGATACTTTTGGTGGTCTTGTTTACTTACTGTTGTTTATGAGGGAGACAGTAGTTTGGAAACAAAAATATAAAAAAGGAAGTGAAGATCTTGATTTAATACCATGTGGTATTTTGGGGAATACAGTGTTGGGGCCATATTTTTTCTGTGACCAAAAGCACAAGATGAGTGATGTGGTAAATCTCACAACGGCTGCCATTATTTCCTAGTATTTCTCACATACCCAGTTGATTTTGGATCATTATGAGAGTCATTTGCACTCAAAAGAAATTCTCCAACTAGAGATGGGCCAAAAACATCCATCTAGGAAGAGAGTGTACTAACCACTATCATATCACAGCTCTTGAAGAATATATATATATGTTGAAATACATCAACATCATGTTTGTCACCATTCATAACTACTGTACTATCGCAACTCTTGAAGAATATATATATATATATATATATTATATATACTGAAATACATCAACATCATGCTTTTCACTGTTTAAAACTGTAATGCTTTTATTTTTAATGAGTTGTTTTTATTCATTATTGCCAATATAGCTTTCTTCCTTGCTAGAAACATGCACTAAATACATGTGCTCTTGCTGTGTGGGTTTATGTAGTGCTTTTTTATAATGTGAAGATGAATTGTCATTTTGTTGTTGGATAGTCTGTAAGATTTTATTTAAAAGAAATTGTTGGAGTAATCTTCAAAGTAGGAGCACATACATGACAAGTTCTCCTGCAAAAAACCAGCAACTGTACTGGATATCCAATGCTCCATTTGAAGAAAACTAGGAAAGATAATATCCTTAAAGATATCTTATGTTGACGGCTCTTCATTTGCTACAGGTACATTTGCAAACAAAATGGTAGGAGGGGCTTGGATTTGATAACTGTTAAAGACAGACTTGGACAACACGCTGACATAAAGTGCACAGAAGCAAGTACAAAGATATACAGAATGTTCTACAGTCTCTCAACATGTGACAGTTTCATCATCTCTAGGTTTTCATATTACATCCCTGTTCATCTTAGTTTGACAGACTATATCATTCTTTATGTGTATATTATGAAATATGATAATAAGATTGTCTCTACTTCCCAGAACTTGAATGAACGATTGAAGACACTGATCAACTCAGCACCTGTACTGCTGTTCATGAAAGGAAATCCTGAAACACCACGTTGTGGTTTGTATAAGTTGAAACTATTTTTAAAATTCTTCTAAAAATAACTTTCAACAATGTGCCGTAAAAGTTCTTTATAAAAATTTCAAGGCAAAAATGCCCATGCAACAAAACCACCAGATGTTTGGGAAACTAGTGATCATTGCATATGCTGTCAGTTATAAGTATGCTTAAATATCTCAAACTGTCATTACTGCCTGTAATACTGCTTTTTGGGGTGGTGTAGGACAGGACGGATATGAGCCTGTGGAATTTAATGGCCGCATGGCTAGTGTAGTCGCTGCAAAACTGTTCACGTAAGGATGTTTTCTTTATACCCTAGACAGAAAAAACTATATGGCCTTACCGTGGATTGAACCCGAGTCTCCCGCATGGGAGCCATTCTAATCCATTCTGCCAGGCACTCTTCTTATACGAGGTGTTCAACTTAAAAACCTGTGGGATGGAGTATCTGGCATTAATGGAAATGAAGGTTCAGTTATGGAACTAGTATAGGCAAGGTGTGTGATGGTTTAACTGTAGTGCTGAAGGGCGATGAACCAATGTGACGTAGACAACTAGTCAGAACGGTTTTAAATAGTAAATAGACAAGATGCAAAGCGTACCTGGCAAATTTCTATTTATCACTGGGGTTGCTTTTAAGTTGAACACCCTGTATATCTGCAGAGTATAAAACTCAACTATAGAGGGAAAACTCTAGAGAGGATGTCCGGAGAGTAGCCATTCAATGGATACTATTACACTGCAGCCTTATGGGGAAACAAAATTACTGATTATATAGGCAAAGGAGGAAAACTGCCACAAAATGACTAGTCAACTAAAGGAATCCAAAACTTCCATGCAATGACAATACACTGCGAGGAAATAAAAACCATACAAAAAACAGAGGATGGATATTGCCAACTGTCCAGAAAAGACCATGTAGTCATACTTTGATTCAGAATAGGATGCAAGAAAATGAGACATCACTTGTACACTAAATTCAAGATGGATATCTCTAGTCACTGAATTAGCAGATATGATGTCAGACCAGAAGATAAGAATGGGGTCCATATCAACCACCTTTGAAGAGAGTATGCTAAAGTTGAAACTCTGAAACAGAGAGCAGGCTATCAAGAGAGTCTGGAATCTCAGTCTAAAACTAATATTAATTGCAGAAAAATAACATAAGGAAATTCAGTTTTATTCAATATTGTTAAGGAATATGTATGTTTCTTCTTTTGTTCATATTACCAGCAGAAGCAAACTGGAATAAACTTAATAAAAACATTACAATAATTTCAATACAACATATTTTTTTGTTTTGTCAATCCAGGTTTTAGTCGCCAGATCACACAGATTCTGAATGAGCAAGGAATCAAGTACTCTACTTTTGATATTCTCTCAGATGATGATGTCAGACAGGGTAAGTAATGAGTTCAGTAAATATTGATGCTGTTTCAGCAACTTATACAGACAGATCAAGAGGAGTGTTTTGAAGGTTACAGTAGTATTATCACCTACTGTCAGTCCAAAATGTTTTACAGCTGCAGTTCATGTATGTCTTGATATAGTTTTGTACATGCATACACATAACAGTATATTTCCTTTGACACAGGATGTACTTTGTTGTAAGATCCATTGCAATCACATTTTTTTAATTCTTTTATTTTGATGCTCAGGTCTGAAGTCTTTTTCAAACTGGCCCACATACCCACAGCTATATATCAAAGGTGAACTCATTGGTGGTCTCGACATTGTGAAGGAGATGGTGGCTTCAGGAGAGTTGAAGGACGTTGCTCCCTCGACAGAGGATCTTAACACTAGGTGGGTTGATATTCTATAATATGGGAGATTAATTCATCAAGTTAATTCATTAATCTTATTGAGGATATCAATAGCGAAGTGGTTAAGTCATTTGCCTGTCGTACTGAATGTTGTGGGTTTGAGCTTGGACCGAGACACAAGTACAATTTTTTCATGAAATCCCTAGGATTGTTGCCGGAGCTTTGAGTTCGTACTTTGTATTGGCAGATGGCATGCCATCTCTGCCGACAAGGACGGAGCCATATGGGAAACCCAATGCAATAAAGTCAATCCTTCGCCTTTGAATTTATCTTAATAAGTTGTCCTGTACTCAAAGCACCTTATATTGTATTTAACTCTAGGAGAAAATATGACCGGCAGAAATCCTGCTACTTCTGAATCTGAGAATTTTATAGTTGACCTTAAGAAGTGTTGGCATTAACACTTGGATTCTCGAAAGAGTTAATTCTTTTATTCATGTTTGTTGGCCTACATGCTCTGATATAAACAATAAAAGGTTCGCCTTAGGTTGAAAGAGGTGTGCCTCGGCTTAAATCCCCTACTAAACAAACAACAAAATAGTTGACCTGCATTGAATTGTACAGTTCTTTAAAGCTGCTGGTGTTATGATCTGATAAAGGATAAAGGAACAGCGAAAAAGAAAATTGTTTCTCATTTAGAAAGTAAAATTTAAGGATATCAAAATGGGAGAATTTCAGCTCTTTGGAATAACAGGACAAAAATGGGAAATGAGACCTCTTCATTTGCTCTAGTATATCCATTCTTTGTGCTGACTTTTTTGTGATTTGAGCATACATACTTTGTTGGTATGTTTACTACATCAAAATCTGCCTTTCTGCAAATCACATCCAATTTCATGATTCTCTTTTTGTTTGTGTTTGCTTTCCCAGTTGTTTCATGATGTTAGATTTAGTGGTAAGAATTAAATTTAACTTTTATATCTCAAATTTTGTTTGAACAGAGACTAAACAACCTGCTGTTTCAGTTGCCATAGGTTCTTTTATGTTCTTAACTTGAATCTGAAACTTATGTTTTATCATTTGTCTCTGATAGGACTAGATGCTATCTTATCTACCCTGAGATCAGGGATTATTGAAAAGTAGTCCGATCACTTCACATGAAGTGTGAATCAAGAACTATATGACTTGAGACAAGTCTTGTTGCCGTAGAGACCTTCCAAAAAGAATGACCATCTAACTCTGAAGATTTTCAAGTGTTTATATAGTTTTTTAGGAGCGTCTGTCAAATGGATTAGAGCGCTGCTCCCACTCAAGAGACCTGTGTTCAATCTAATGTAAAGCCAAGACTTTTTTCTGCCGGGAAACTACAAGAAAAATTATAACCTGAACAGTTTCGTTGTGACTGCACTAGACGTGATGCCATTAAATTTCTCAGGTTCTTGTCCCCACTGTCTTACACCATCCCTAAATAGTTGTATTACAGGCAGAAACTACAATTTTATCTTTTTAAAATATAGTTTTACGCAGGTACCCAAGTTTTCCATTTAATTTAGAATTTACCAGCTAATTTACTTTTCAAAAGTTGATCATAGACTTTGATCTACTCTTCTATCTATATCCTTTTTCATAGTTTGTCATTGTGTTCAAATGTGACCTGTTTATACTTTTCTTCATTATTGTGTTTACAAACAGTTTGTGACACCTGTCATCTGTTTTTATATTGAATTCTTACAATCTTTCTGAACAGGCTCAAAGCATTAATCAACCAGTCTCCTGTTGTGCTTTTCATGAAAGGAACACCTTCAGCTCCAAAATGTGGATTCAGCAAAACTACAATTGCTATTCTAGATGAAGCAGGGTTAGTATTGATGTGCGTTTGTTGAAATACTCATGATTTTCTGATGCTTTCAGACTATAAGTATATCATGATTAGATGCTATCTCTCTGTTGAAGGTTGGCTACAATAGTCCTCCAATACCTCTTGCTTTGATGTTTGCACTCGGCTTCCAGTTTAGAAATGGCGTTGCGTGAACGTCACAGTTAGTGTCAGCAATAAATTTTGATCATTTCATCTTGTTTCCATGGCTTGGATTACTGCTTTTCCTAGATTTGTATCCAAGATATGTTGTTATTCACAGAAATGTTTTGTGTTGTAAAGCGACGCAGAAGTACATTGGTGATCGATCAGAATTCTGCTACAAGAGCAATATCCCACCAGCATATGTTCACAGATGGCTCAGCTACAGATGCTATCAGGAAGGGAGGCAGCGCAATCTACATCACTCACCTCCAAGGAAACACAGAAAAACACTGCCTGGCAGCAGGAGAAACATGCACCAACTTTAGAGCAGAGGCAACAGCCCTTCTTGCAGCCATACAGATTCTCAACGACCAGCAAGTGGCAGCAAAAAATATTGCAGTATTTAGCGACTCAAGATCTGCTCTCCAGGCCATCTCATGTCCCAAGCAAGACATGCTCATCAGGATATAAGTAAAAAAATCAGCCCACTGTCAGAGAAATCAGAATTAGTCTTTTAGTGGATACTAGCACACTGTGGCATCCCAGGAAATGAAAAGACTGACAAACTCGCACGGTCTGGATGGAGCCTTACACAACACCACCCAACACAAAGCTTTACACAAGCAAAGACTCCTGAAACAATCCAGAAAAATGATGTGGAGAAAAACAAACGGAGGATACAACCCAGAGCATGACACTATAAATACACTAAACAGAAAAGTACAGTATTCAGACTTAGAGCAGGACACTCCAGTCTCAGAAAAACGCCTCCATAGAATGGGTCTCTCATCTGCCTGCACCTGTGGAGCACCAAAGCAGTCCCCAGAGCACATTTTGCAAGACTGCCGCAGCCTGAGCAGTGTGAGAATGGAAATCTGGCCAGCAGAAACAACCCTTCAAAACAAACTATGGAGGACCGGTGAAGACCTCAAGCGCACCGCCGTGTTTATGACACATACCAGAGTAGTTGCATATCATAAATTGATCAAAGAAGATATAGCACTCTTCTTCTTTCCCTTATTGCTCCTCAAGGTGTTGGAGGGAGATGTAAGGATCTTCTGTGCGACTTGTCTAATCCACTTTGTAAGTTAGTATTCATTTCTGTAAAGTTGTTCTTGATGCTGTTACTCCATCTTTTGTTTGCACTCCAGCTCTGTATTCATTATATTTTTCAATGTGACTGACTCTCTGTGGTAGACGATACCAGGGCATTCTTGTCAGGTGGCCAAACCATTAAATCTGTTTTTATTTTATGAATTGAATGACTGGTTTCATTCGTAGCATTCATCTAATTTACTATACGGTGGCTGATTAATAGGTTCCGGGATTGATTTTTGTGTGCACATGTTTGTAGATTTAAAAGTTGGTTGGTTAGTATTTTGTGCACCCCTGAAGTCGGAGAAGGCATGCCTGTATGGCGGTGCACACTGATAAAAAGGAAAGCATGTCTCCATGCAAAAATCAGTCATACGCGCCTTACCAGACATCCTGACTACGCCTGAATGCAAAGCGGGCGAATACAAGAAGTATTTTATGCATATACTGAAACTTAAACAAGTCCTTTTGGTACAGGCAAACGGTATTCTGTGCAACCATACCTTTAATTCTGCAAGTTTTGTGCTACTGTTTTATGTAAATATATATCATATATCTATGTGTGTACATGATGTAATCTATGAAAATATGTGTGCATAATTTGTAATGAATACTTTGTGAAGGTATTTGTACTGTTGATAAAAAATTATGTTTTTGTTCATTGATGGTACAATGATTCACTGTATCTCAAATTTGTTACATTATTCAGCTGTTGATTTTGTTGTGTTCCACAGTGTTCCATATACAACCTTTGACATCTTATCTGATGAGGAAGTCCGACAAGGTCTAAAGACATACTCTAATTGGCCAACATTCCCACAGCTGTACGTGAAGGGAGAGCTAATTGGTGGATTGGACATACTAAAGGTATGGATTTCTATTTTAAATAATGTATTATAGAGGTTTGTGCTTAGTTCTTGTTAATATGATAGAAAACAGTAAGATAGAATATTCTGGAATGAACAAAAAGGATTGACCTGGCTAGAGTTGATGGTAATATACAAGATACGGAGAACTTAATAAGCATACCACCTGCTGTTAGTTTTAGTTTTGAATATCTTTATTACACTCTGGACATGTCCATAGGTGCTCTGATCTCCTTCACAATATCTCCAACAGCATTCAGAGACTAACTGTATTATACAAAGCACAAGCTCCATAAATAATCCTAAGGAATGTTCAGAGTCAACCCACATGAATTCAGAACACACGCCACACTGCTTAACTCGGAAAACACTACCCTCCTAATTGCTGATTACTATGTTTACAAAACTAATGTTGTCACTAGAAGAACATACAAATAGTAATGTTACTACAGAGGTTCTTCTTGATGCAGACACTATGTCCTCTTATTTTTTAAATCAGTACGTCTGTTTAGTCTTATTATTAATTTGTGAAACTGCCTGTCTTCACCATGTTTTGATATTTTGTTTTATAGTTTACTGCAGTCTTCCCTATTAACATTTGCTAATCAGTTGTAGTTATGATATTTCTTTATATTTGATATGGCATAGGCTTACATTGTTGAAGATGACCATATATTAATATTATAATAATTCTTCTATTGAACAGGAACTGAAGGATAATGGAGAACTAGAAGCACTTTACGGGATAATTCACACCAATAAACACATAAATTTTGTATGAGAATAAATGGAGGAGAGAATAATTCTTTTCTTGTATATCATTCTGATTTATCTTCCTGTGTGTATATTCCAGCATGTATTTGGATGTCAAAGTTACTAGTTAGAAAATCAGCTTATGTTTTGTGTATTACAAACAAAGGGGGCTCTAAAAGTTGAAGAATTGACTTCATTGCATCGGATTTCCCCATATGGCTCAGTTCCATGTATGCATAAATGACACACCATCTGCCTAGAGTGGTGCACATAGCACAAACTCCATAGCTCCAGCAACAATCCTAGGAATATCTTAATAAATTGCATGTGTGACTCGGTATAGATTTGAACCCACAACCTTCAGAATGACTGGCAAATGTTAACTACTTCATCATAGAGAATCTGCTTGCAATCCCTGCCACCAAATGTCACACAAAGAACAAATGATCATACACAAACTCTGAACAGGAGACAGCAGATTGAGAAGCCATATGTACAGAAAATTTAAGATTGGCTAGACAGAGTTGTGGAGTAAGAGCAGACTGCAGAACAAATCCTTCATGTAAACCTATGTGGAAAAAATATGGTGAACTAAGATGTTGCCACTTCCAAAACTGACAGATTCTAGTTGATGACAAAGTGAATCATACAGCTCTCAGCTTATCAAAGCTGGTCAGATAGTCTCTGCTGCCGTCATGCTAAAATCATCAGTCACATCTTGAATTCCTCTTTGCGGGATGCCTCATTTCATAATGGTCTTCTCAGCCTTTGTGTCCTTTTATATGTTCAAAGTACCTAAATTTTCTTAGTTGTAACAACCAGTTTTCTTTGATTTTGAGTTCCTTCTAGATAGATCTATTTGTTCTCTTCTTGTCCATGGTATACGAATACTCTTCTGTAACATTTATATTCAAAAACATATGCTTTCCTGCATAGGATAGTAACTTTGAAAAATATTAGTACGTGGTGGTGTCTTACTTAGACTATGACTTGAGTATCACAAAACATCATCAATAGACGATGAGAAAACATGCCAAACTTTTGACATCATTTAATCAAGAGTCACAAATACAAATGATGAAAAAATGTATGTAATGTCATGCGTGTAATACTAATTATTTGAAACATTGACAATCTACAATTAAGAAATAATTGCAGCACCCAGAAATAGAACTATCATTTATAAAACCACCAAATGATTAAAATAAAACACATCATCATCACAATACTACTAGTCTGTTGAACTTGTACTTCATGATTCTGATAATCAAAGATATCAAAATTGAATCAGGAGACTATTTTGGTTAAAGAGAATTGTGTAGATTGATATTATGCCTGTGTGTTGTCGGGGCTCGCAAGGAGCAAAGAATAGTAACACTGCAACCTACAAGGCATGTCGTAAGAGGCGACTAAGTAGGGAAGCTACCCTAGTAAATGAAAAACATAGCAGAAATCTGATGTGCTGGCCTACTTGTAGGTGTATAACTGGCACCTCGGAAAGATACAAATCACAAAGTGTGATTAAAAGTGGTGATATGGAGAGTTTGAAGAAGACTAGTTGAGAATTGCAAAGATGTTGGAGTAATGTTTATGCAGTGAGTGCATTTTAATGTAACAAACATGTTAGGGATTACAAAGATAGATTAGTAAAAAATTTTTAAAAAACCAAGACAAAAATGTGATGTTGATATTGTGATAAAATATGTTGATTGATTGGACCATCATCATTGCACTTTGGTGATTAACCATTTGTGCTCCAATCTCTTTCTCACACAGGAAGATCTCAGCAGCAGTACACGAACTCCTTAGCACCGGTCCCTGGTGTAATTTTTAAGATGGTGAAGATATATTTGTAGGAAGTTTATTTTTAATCTTTTCTAATGAATTTTGCCTGGGCAGTGGCTTTCCAGCCTGTTCTTCTCGACTTTGAACTGCCAAAGATTCTTTTACATGTTCAAATTGAACACGGACCTACGTTTTATCGTCCGTCTCTGACAGGACTTGGAACTCGATCTCACCTACACTGAGATAAGGAATCTCTGGAAAAATATCCAGGGAGCGAATCTGGTACCTGGCACAGCAAACAAAAATATAGATGATCATGTAACTGAATTTTAAATAAAATTCCTGCAGTTTTTTTGCAGATTAGTTGGTGTTTTTTTTTTTCATCACACTGTTACTAAGTTGTTGTCTGTCTTGCACTGCTCTAGTGACTTGAGTGATAGTTATTTTTACTTTTTTCACAGGGTTTTGCTATGCCATCTATCCATCTTTTTCATGGTCTTCCTCTCGCCTTCTTTCCTTATGTTCTGTTGTAGAAGACTGTATAGAGTTGAGTTTGGTTGCATTCTTATTAAGTGGTCAAAGCACTTCATTCTTTGTTTCTCAATGTAATTCAAGGTTCTGTCCCAACATTCTTTCTTATGCTGATGTTGGTGTCTGGTTTTTTTTCTGGTGGTGTTGGTAACTTTCATAGGCACCGTATTTCACATGTAGTTATTATTTATTTTTTTGCGACTGTGCTTTCCTCATTGTCTATGTTTGGCTCTGGTGACACAAAGTAGGTATGAAAATGCTGTTGATCATCCGTTGTTTAGCTGTCAGTGAGATGTTTGGGTGCCTTAACAATGGGGCTAGCTGGTAGGTTACATTTGCTGATGGCTCTGCTTAGTGTAGTTTTTGCTTAAAGCGATGGGTTTTTAAGGGTGACCAGTGGCTCAAAGGGTTAAACTTTAAGAAATTAATTTGAAATTGGTAAGGATCTAACAGGTCTAAAGCTGAAGGATTGACTTCATTGCACTGGGATTTTACCCCACATAGCTTGGTCTCTCTCCACAGAAGTGGCACGCCACCTGCAGAGAGTATTACACGAACTCTGTAGCTCCTGCAACAATCCTAGGTACTGATATTAGTTATTAACATATAATTTCGGTATGTAATAATGTCCTTTACAAATATGGATACAAGAGTTTTGTAGAAATACATGATCAAACCATATGTGTGTTTTTACAAAACCTGATGGGGAAGTGATTGTCATAGTCAATAATGTGTACATTTAAAACAAATGATTTATCAAAGATAAGAACACTTGTATGATGAAATGATATATCAACTAGATATAATTGTGGGCATCATTATTTATGACACAATAGCCCTTGTTCAGTCAATTACAATATGATAAAAAAAATATTTTAGTGCCTGTGGTAACATATTTAGATACCATATGTGGCTCTGTTGAATATATTTTAACATAATTCAAATATAATAAAGTTTGCAATCTTTTCAACTGTCCAGCACCATTATTATGTGGAGCATTTAACATGTTCATCTCATTGGTTGCTTGCTTTTACCCGTCTGTTTGGAAAATCTAATGAACAATTCTATCTTCGCATTCATGTTTGCATATTTCTTGTCACTTATACATGTTTGTTTGTTTTTAAAATCTGATGGCACATTCTATCTCTCTTTTTTATATTTTGTGCATGTAACAATTTTCTTTACATGTATGTTACTAAGACTCACAAGGAGCAAAAATAAAAACACTAACTTACCATGCATGTCTTAAGAGAGAATAAATTGATCTAAAGCAAAGGATTTACTTCATTGCACCGGGATTTACCACATATAGCTTGGTTCCTCCGAAATGGCACTCCATCTACTGAGAGTATTGCACAAAGTTCTGTAGATACCGGATTTACCCCATATGGCCCTCTGCAGAAATGACACCTGCTGGGAGTATTGTACAGAGCATGAACTTTATATCACCAACAATATTCCAAGAGATCTCTGGAAAAAATGCATGAGCAATCAGAATATTTTTCCAGATATTCCTTATCTCAATGTAGATGAGATTGAGTTCCTAGTCCTTTCAAAGACGGATGATAAAATATAGATTCTGTGTTCAAGTTAAGCATTTGAAAAAAAACCTTGATAACTGAAAATCAATAAGAGTAGGCTGCAAATCTGCTGCCTAGACAAAAATCATTCAACAGATTAAAGTAAAATTCTACAATGTTACCATAATCTTTGAAACTACTTGAATCATTCAAGACAAGAAGGTCTACAATATATGTCAGAAAGCTGCCAACATTGGTTCTCTAGTCTCATGTTTACTCTTTATCATTATGGCTTTTTTTCCAACTACAATGTGCATACAGACTGTCTGATAAGGACACAGACTTGTACGGATGGGCTACTAGTAAGATTTTATCAAAACAAAATCCCACTTTATAGTACCATATCGACTGAGTTACACTGTAGCATTGTGTTAGATTTGACAGGCCATTTGGGAGGCTATCCGAGTTGATTCACACTCTTTAGTTTGAACACTTGTGATTTGCAAGAGTTCTTCAATGGGATCACAAACTGCTCTCTTAAAAATACAAACTAATCTATCATTGAGAGCCATAGTTGTTAGTGAACTCACTACTTAGACCAGTGGTCAGGGCTCAATTTCACAGTGGGCGTGGAATTTTTTTGACCATTGCAGCTCTCGGGTCATAGAAGAAGAAGCATGATGAATTATCAGTATCCTTAGATGAATGGGGCACATATCTTGTGAAGTAATATTTGTCATGCCATTTCATCTATTCAATCATAGAACAAAAAAATGGCTAACTTTTGTTTGATTCATGAACCAGCCTGTACCGCACGTAGAATCACCATAAAAATAACTAAAACATTGTTACTGTTATGACATATTCTAAACCAGCGTTTCCCAAACTTTGCATTACTGAGAACACCCTTTTAAATGTATTTTGCTGTCGCGGAACTCCAAAAGTTTCTATATATGAAAATAGACAGGAATTAATTATCTGTGTGTTACAATAATAAACAATGTCTGCAATTTAACATTTTAATAAACAGGAAGAGGTTTCCTTTTGCCTTGAGCAAGACGCACCATCATTAGCATCATCAGCACATTTGCGTTTCAATTTCAGCCAGCAATCCATCTGGATGATCAACCAAAATTAATTAATTTTCATAATACATCCACATTTACATAATCAAGGAAGCGTCATCAGTTGTTAAGCACAAATAACATTTTTATAAAAATGTATCTTGTTCGGAGTATAAGAATCCAATGCACACCAATGTTATTTATCCTAAAAAAGTTTAGGGGTCTCTGTGGCTAAGTGGTTATGCCCTTTTGTCTTGTGAGTTTAAGGTTGTGTGTTCGAGTCCGGACCGCACCATTCTGTTCACGAGTGCATTTTTTCCAGAGACCCTAGGATTGTTGCTAGAGCTACGGAGTTCGTGCAATACTCTCGGCAGGTGGCATGCCATTTCTGCGGAGAGGAGAGGACCGAGCCGTATGGGGTAAAACCCGGTGCAATGAAGTCAATTCTTCGGCTTTTAAACCCTTTATTTATCATATCTTTCCCAAAATAATTTCAGCCAATTACTTACTTCTTCTTTGCATTCATTCTTTCGACCAATTTTAATCGCCGAGTGGTTACCGGGGCCCAAATTTGGGGTGTAAAGAATAGAACCACTGTTACCTGCCACGCATGTCGTAAGAGGCGAGTAAGGAGGTTTGGCTGAAATCGGATGCATGTGTCCTAAACATGTAGAAGTCTATGCGTTTAGGGCCTACCAAACCAATGTGCAACGTATACACGTTCTTGGCAAAGATCAAACATATCACAAAGAGTGATTAAAATTGGTTGTAAAGAACGAACGCAAAGAAGACTTGTTTGATCTTTGCCAAGAACGTTTATATGTTGCACATTGGTTTGGTAGGCCCTAACGCGAGACTTCTACATGTTTAGCACATGTGCATCAGATTTCAGTCAAACCTCTTACGACATGCGTGGCAGGTAACAGTGTTTCTATTCTTTACACCCCAAATTTGAGGCCCCATAACCACTCAGGCGATACTTACTAAATTTCATTCTTCTAGCGATGGAGTTTTTATTACACCACACCTACAGTCAAGCTGGCTCCAATTTCTCAGACTGCAGTAAACTTCAAATGATCTTTCATTTTGTCCTGTCAGACATTTAGACTTCGTTCTCATCTGCATCCTTTGATATCCAGCGAACTAGTTTACCACTGTTTTTATACACGTTTTTTTTAAATTTATTTTTCTGTTTGAAATGGCACTTGAGGACCCCTGTAGTACCTCACGGACCCCGGGGTCCGAGAACCCAGTTTGGGAAACGCTGTTCTAGACAACACTAAAACTAGTAGTTAAAAGCAAGCAAGTGCATAACTGTTCACCATTAGCAAAAGACGTATACGCCTAACATTAGTGAGTAATATATAGACATCTGTCTGTAGTGCATCAGTGTAATACACAGAATGAGTGGGCATAGCCTACAGGGTGAGTGGGCAGTGGCTGTGTAACATACTTGGAGAGTAGCAGTGTTTCTATGTAACGTACTGGGTGACTGTAACATACAGTGAGTGGGCCAGGTGCAGTGTTTCCATGTAGCGTACTGTGTAACATACAGTGAGTGGGCCAGTGTTTCCATGTAGCGTACTGGTAACTGTGAAACATACAGTGAGTGGGCCAGTGTTTCCATGTAGCGTACTGGGTAACTGTGAAGCATACAGTGAGTGGGCCCAGGTGCAGTGTTTCCATGTGGCAGTGTAACATACAGTGAGTGGCAGTGTTTCCATGTAGTGTACTGGGTAACTGAAACATACAGTGAGGGCCAGAGTGTAAATACAAGGTAAGTGGACAGTGTGTTCATGTAGCGTATTAGGTGACTGTGTAACATACAGTGAGTGGGCCAGGGGGAGTGTAACATACAGGGACAGTGTGTCCGTGTAAAATACTGCATGAGTGGGTGGGCGATGCCTGTGTGTAACATACAGGGTGAGTGGATGGTGCCTCTGAGTATCATACTGGGTAAGTGGGTGGTACCTCTGTAACTTGTAGTGTCCAAGGGCAGTGCCTCTGTGTAACATACAGGGCAAAAAAGCAGTCACTGTATATACCTCCATACAAAAAAATAACAATATAAAATCATCAAAAGTTGCAAAATCAAACTTTCCGTCGTATTTACAACAATTTGCTTGAATGGTAATAATTTATTCACAATAGTGATGTTGGAAATCACTATATAAAAGCAATGCTGGAAATATCACTGATACTATATCAAACAGACACGAAGATAATAAATGACATAATGAAATATTTAATTTGTCTTAATCATACAAATAACAAAACAGATAACAATAACAAGCACCAGATTGCATCAAAAGCACATTCTTGAATAGATATCAGCCTGTGTTTTGCTGGGGCTCACAAGGGAGTAAAGAATAGTAACACTGCGACCTACACAGCATGTTGTAAGAGACGACTAAGGTTGGGAAACTACCCTAGTAAATAAAAAGCGCTGCAGAAATCGGATGTGATGGCCCACTTGTAAGTGCATAACTGGCATAACATACAATCGCTCTTAGGTTCAAATCACATGCAAATCACAAGTAGATATGAAGCATTTGAAGAAGAATAGATAAGGTGTTCCTCTACACAAAATTAATGACGAGTCCAGGGAGCGGATATATGACATTCAGAACAGAATGGTTGGTAAGGGTGAAGATTAGGATGGGAGCAGAAGATGGTCAGTGCATTTTGAACTATGGCAGGAATCAGATAGGGTCTGAGTCCTAGCCAAGCAGAAGATAGTTCAAGTAGATTGAAGAAATACAATTTTCAATATCTTGACTATGTAATTAACATGTAATGGATGCTGACATCAAATGATAGAAGAAAACCAGTCATGACAGAGATGAAGTGTCTACGCAGAATGCTGGGAGTATCAAGAAGAGACTGGTTTCGAAATTAAGATATCAGTAAAAAGTGGGTACAACATCAGTACTGAACTTTATCAAAAGTTAAATTGCATATCCTTTACAGGACTTTGCGAATCAACCCCAGCTTTTTAATGCTGTTTGTTATTTTTCTCAGCATTATTATGTTCAATAGTTTGCCACTGCTTACTAAACAGGTGGTGCCATCGTCCTTTTGTTAAAATCCACGCGAACAATTTGCAACCAAACTGTCCGCAGCGTGATTCGAACTCAGAACAACTGGGTTAATAGACCGGGTCACTATCCCCTAAGCCACAGATGCCACCAAACTTTATCAAGAAAACAACAAATTAAATGGTTCGGCCACATAAGCAGATTACCAACAGACAGTGCACCTCAAAGAGCAATGTTACTCCGATACAAAGCAAAAGGTGTACCTCAGAGATAACAGAGGCGACGAAAAACACTTTATGAAGCGCACTTAAAAGCATGTTCTAGAAATCTCTTCTTATCCTTACACTGTGAGGCAACACAGGATTAGGGAAAAAAAGTAATTAACAACAATGGAGACTGCACAGGAGAAGATTGGCCATGATAATTAAATAATATGAAAAACCTATGGCCATAACACAGACAAGTTAACAAAAATAAAATTTCTGATAATTTCAGTTTCAACATATGGACCTGAATCACAAACCATTACACAAATATTAGAGAAGAAAATGAAATCTTTGGATACAGACAAAGTGCTAGTTCAGACAGACTGCACAGTGAAAGCAAAATACAGACAAAGTGCTAGTTCGGACAGACTGCAGTGAAAGCAAAACTTTACAAAGGAGATGCTACATGAATAGAATGAGAATAAGTGAAGTCTTTCAGATAATGTTGAGACAAAGTTCACAAAGGACATACTACATGAGACAATGAAAAAGTGAAGGTTCATTGCAGCGTATAAATAATTAATTCAACTGTCAGGTATGCCTAACCAGCACAAAGTCGTCATAGTCTTCACAGCTTTCTATAGTTACAGATTGTATTCAGGTAGTACACTTCAGTTATCAATTGTATGAGCAGTATCATTATAGCACTCCGGACATGTGTTGTAACACACATAGTACACTTATTAATGTTATGTTATGTGATCGACATCATGGCACATTGGGCATTCCCATGCGTACTCTGTCCTCCGCCGCAGCAGCCATCCTAAGTCCATTTTCTCACCGTACACATGAGAAGTTGATTAGTAAACCTTCTCTCTTTACCACGAAGACAGACACTGTTTGGCATGTACAAACTTAACTCCTGATTCTGACTCGTTCCAGTGTATAGTACACTTATTGTCCAGGAGTCAACATGTCACCTCTAACATAATTAATTGCCCACATATATCGACCCAGAGGTCGAATCCAATTCCCTCAATTGCAAAATAGATGCATCATCAATTTCAGTGTCCTCTTTCAACAGGCGATCACTAAGTAACTGTAGTACACCCCATTATGCTCCAACTTTTGGGTTTTTAAAATGTCTTTACTGTCTGTGTAATACTGCTTGTTTTATGGTGGTGTAGAACAGGGGGGACAAGAGCCTGAGGAATTTAATGGCTAGTGCAGTCACCATGAAATTGTTCAGGTTCTGATTTTTCTTTATGCCCCAGACATAAAAAACTCTTTGACCGTACCAAGGATCGAACCAGGTCTTCTGAATGGGAGTCTGCTCTGTACTCCATTAAGCCAGACGCGCCTTCCTTCAATGATTATATCACTTTAAACAGACACTGGACATATTGAGCCTTTAGAAGGATGTACTGAAAGTCAAGACACTACATGTCCCAGTAAATGTGTCTCAGAGACATTGTTGATGAACAGCAGTAGTAGCCTCAACCTCCATTCTCATACTGAAAATAGTTGTCTTGTATGCTCTGTGACAACATTCTTTGCTCAGTTGCAGCGTGTTATGGTAACTTTCTATTGCTAATAGTAGTGGACTCATTTCTTTTGGTTTATATACCAGAGTCTCAAATAAATTACATAAACAATAACTATGAAAAAGAAAGCAGGTCATAAGTTGATAATGCCAAATAGAGTAGGAACCATCTTGAGAGCATCACTTTGAACAATAAGGGATGAAGTGGTGCTAGTGAGTGACTTCAATTCTTCTTCTAGTTTGTTTTGGTATTCCTGAAAGTAAAATGAAGTATAGGTAAATAAGTAACTGTTAGTGAGAAAAATTCTAGATATGTGCTTAGTAATGCAAAGCCAACCAGCATGTCTAGTCTCTGATTGTCACTGACACCTATGTGCTCTGGAACAAAGATAAGTATAATTTTGCAAATTGATGCGCTTGTAGTGATTCAGTCCATTGCCTCGCATCGAACCAGCCTCAACCTTTCGGATTATATGCAATGAATCACTCAGAATGCACAGATGAGTGTAGTTTTGTGACTCTAACTAGAGTAGAGCTTTAGTCATCTGTGCAGTGTTAGCCTGTCTGCTTTCTCATTGCCATAACCACATGCATATTCAGGACAGTAGATCTACCTGTCTCTGGAGGTTGAAATCCTTGATAGAAAGCATCCACTAATAGTGCAGCCTACAGTTGTAGACCTTCGAAGCATCAACTGAGAGTCCAATACTTCTTCTTTGAACGCTCCAAATCGCCCATGTGTTAACCACTGTGTGATTTGTATGTGATCTGAGCATAAGAGCGATTATACTCTGTGCCAGTTATGTGCCTACAAGTAGGCCAGCACATCTGATTTGACGCTTTTTATTTACTAGGGTAGCTTCCTAGGTCCTACATCAGTTGCCTCTTAAGAAAAGGCTGTGTAGGTCGCAGTGGTACTATTATTTGTTTTCCATGCGGGTCCCGGCACCACACGGCGAGTCAATACAATAATGGCTCTAGTAAAAACAGTCCCAAAGAGCCATTAAAGGGCAGCAGTAACTACCTCAACCTTCATCCTTACACTATCTCATGTCATCATCAGGTGCTGTGCCGGCTGGCGTAGGCGATCATGGATCTCCACAAATCTCTGTCCCTGGTGATTGTTATCATCTCAGATGTTGCGCTTTCGAGCCATGAAAGTCCAAAATTTTCTCTTCTGTCTTCCTCTGTATCACCTCCCTCGATTTTACGGTTGTCACAATGTGTTCCAAGCTTCCCCTTTTCATTACATGTCTGAAAAATGATGGTTGCCTCTTTCTTATATTACACCATATCATACAATAACATCATATCATCACAAAAGTGAACAAATATACAAACATAAAAATGTATAAAAACATTGGAAAATGGTTTAGAGACCTCTTTATCCTGGATATTTAAACACAAAGAAGCAAATTACTAAAGATGTATTCAATATTTAAGCATTCAATACAAAAAGTAGACTTGCCTGAAATGTCTGTATCTCCTTACACATTGCTACATTATCTTGCAACGCTTTGTTCAAACATTTTTTCAGTACAGATATTTCTTGCTCTCTTTCTGTAAATGACAATTTTATTTTTTTTTTTAAGCCTCCAACATATTATAATTACCCCAAAGCAGATTAAGAAACAATAACTACGCTAAAAGCGTGGCCCCGGGTAACATTAGGCCGACTAGCTCAGACAGGAAAACAAAAACTCCGGTTTTGTACATGTTTGATAGAACACTGTAAGCTTTTTTGTAGGTTCACTCAATTCTATGAGTTTATGATTATTTATTGATGAAAAATATTAATAATACTGATATTCCTTAGTGTTAACCCTTTGACCGCCATATACGGAAATATACGGGTTTACCGTAGGCGCCGATACGAAATATACGGGTTTTTATATTGTTTGGAAGAATTCGCTAAATAAAGCAGAAGTCCAAATTTTAAATAGCTTGAACTGTGACCTATAAGTAGGACGAACATGGAAATTTTCCTTATTTCACGCCGAAAACTGATCGGAGCTAGTATTTCTTTGTGAATTTTATAAATTGTGCTTCGTAGTTCGAAATTTTTTGGGAAATGGCTTCTAATTTCAATACCGATAGTTAAAGTGAGGACTTTGAGTTTGAGGGACATTTCATGCAGCTAGGTGAGATAGGGATTACATTAGATCTTGTGATTCTGAGAGTGATGTTGAATTGTCCAGTGACGACGAAGCTAAACCTGTCGACCACGATGTTCAATTAGATTTAGAGGATTTTTCTTCCGACATCGAGGAGACCGGCCCTGTGCCCGTTGTTGACAGGGATGGTTGGAGTGATACCACTTCCCCATTAGTTGTGGAGCCATTTATGGAAGAGAGTGGGCCTTCTCATACACTAGAGGAGGGTGCAGAACCATTCGATTATTTCAGCTTAATTTTTGAGGAGCAGTATTTTGAATTTGTACGCTGATCAACGTCAGAAAAGAGCTGGGAAAATTGATTCAAAGTGGGACGCAGTAACTGCTGCCGAAATCAAGGTTTATCTGCAGAATTACATCTTTATGGGTATAATTTCTTGTGAAACTTTATCCAGTTCACAGTATTGTTGCTCATTATTTGAATGTTCTACAAGCAATAGTTTTATTATTATTAATTTTTAGAAAGACATGTTGCGTTTTTTGAGGAGTTATTCCCCTTTTAGTGTTTTTTTGGGAGGTAATTTTTTTTTGATGTGCTGGGGACCAAAGGGTTAAACTTAATTTGTAACATAATATAACCTTGATTTAGCACGTTGTTTGTTTTTAAAATTAATTCGTCTTTAAACAACAATACTGGAATGCGAGGTCACACGACGGATGTGGTCTTAATTCCTAGAACTTTTACCTGAGCCCGCTGTCCGCATGTTATCAGAGATCATGGCTAAAACTAAGCAGACTGATCACGTTCTGTCAGCATATTTACACTGACATCTGATAGTACACACAGAAGAAGAATATGAAAAAGATGAAAAATATTAAAGTAAGGAAAATCTAATACAAAAGTAAGTTAGAAAACCAGCAGAAAAATACTCACATTAACAACATTAGACATAAATAAAGTATGTAAGATGACACCAAAAATAGAGAAATACTTCAAAGTTCATGGAGATAAAAAAAAAGACTAATTAGAAAAATACAGAAAATCAACAGGAGATCATAAGAAAATTATAAATTTTTACATACCATAGTTCTTATGAATAAACTCCATCATGAAGCCATGAATATCTACTGGTCCTGATGGAGCAGCTCCAGTCTCACTAACACTGCTGCATGAACTACTGCTACAAGAATTTCCTGTGGTTCTTGGTGCAGAAGTGAAGTCATCCTGCGACATGTCTTCTGAGACCACTAGAGCACTGTCCATGAATGCTTGTTCTTCCTGCTGTTGTCGTAATAATTCCTTCTCTACAGCCTCTGGACAGGATTATGATAGTTAGAAATAAGGTTTTTTTTTAATGCTTAGAGTCTAAGTAGCTGTATATCTATCAGATGACGGAAGTCTGCTAACCATAGCTGATCAAGACCCTACTTTACCTCCAAGTTGTAGCCATGGTGTGGGACCGCATTACTGCAGTCTGACTAAGCAAGTAGGGAAAGCAAATACAATAATATAACTCGTAACCCATTAGTATCATTGAAGTGTCATGATGTAAACATCAGCACACAAAACTAGCCATTTTTCGCTATCCTCAACTTTTTAAGCAAGTGTGGAGAAATCTTGCCCTGACCATCTCTTAACAATGTAAATTCCTGATTAGACAATCTTTGAAAATATATTCTCCCTCATTATATGTTCAAGCCATGCAAGCTTACATCATTTCAGCAATTCCAAAAGTGGTTCCTGTCGACCTGCAAGTTTATTTATTTTTCCTTTGACACATGTATTCATTTTATGCTTCTGAAAGAAATTGCTAGCTCTCGTCTGTATTCAAAAGCCTGGACCCTCCTCTCCATGTCTGCAGTAGTAAGTGTCCAGCTGTCATATCCATACGAACCTGCTGCCTTGCAGGCCGGCTAGGGACAGTCAAGGCTGATGGAGAGTGAACCCAGTAAGTGCTAGCTGAAACCAGACACATCGCCGAACGATAAGCACCAGAGCTCCATATGGCACTGAATGATGTGCGAAAAACCACACCAATGCTAAGGCTGCATAAATCAGATTTCCACATGAATTAGATTTATGGGAGATCTGTACACCAGTCTAAGCAGTGATCCCGAAGAATAAGATATCCATACAGAAGAATAGATAATACTAGTGATTTCTATATGTTAATTTTTACTGTAATACTGATTTTGATTTTCCAAATCACATTCAGTCGAGACAAGGCAAATTCAGTTCAATAACCATCAGGTTGAAAATGGAGAACAGAGTTAAAAAAAATAAAAATCTTGTAGCCTGATTATAAAATGTGACATGGTGCAACAAATGCCTTATTCATGATGACTGAAGAAGAAATACCAAAGTTGATGCGCTTCTTCTTCTTCTTTGCGTTTGTTCTTTACTGACCAATTTTAATCACTCTTTGTGATATGTTTGATCTTTGCCAAGAACGTGTATACGTTGCACATTGGTTTGGTAGGCCCCTAAATGCATATATTTCTACAGGTTTAGGACATGTGCATCCGATTTCAGCCAAACCTCCTTAGTCGTCTCTTACGACATGCGTGGCAGGTAACAGTGGTTCTATTCTTTGCACCCCAAATTTGGGCCCCGGTAACCACTCGGGCGATTGATGTGCTATTTTATTACTTGTTTCATGATCGAATAATTTGACCTAAGCTGAGCTTTATCCACCTAACAGTCCTTCAAAATTTATATCTCACATAGGGGTCTGCTGTTGTCATGTTAAAATCATCTATTCCATTCTGAATTCATCTTCTTCATGGTTTTCCTCTTCTTCTGTTTGCCTAGTTGGTCTTCTGTGAAGATTGATATAGCTTCAGCTATTAGTTTTCTGTAGGTTAATACAATTTTACCATCCCATGAGACCATTACCTTGTAGTGGATGGGGAAGGGAGGGGCGCAGCTTGAGCATATGAATGACTCGGAGAGCTATTCCGGCAGGATTATCCAAATCGGACAGGTCAAAGGATAGAGATCAGATTAAATGTGGCCTCCCGGTCTTCCAGGTTATGTGATAGGCTAACTATCCATCTATTTAAAAAAGAACGTAGTTCCAGAAACCGAAAACAAATTGTTCAAAACTAGCTCAAATCTCTGAAGGACTAGGGATCCACGCCAGAGACATATGACGCACAGCAGCCAAACCCACAAAGAAGCTGATGTGCTGATGACACTCTTTCAACCACAGACAACAAATATAGAGACTCCCAAGTTATCCTGGAAGACCATAAAGAAACCAGTCAAAGACCAGGAAAAGTGGCGAACAACTGTTGAGGCCTTATGCTCCATGAGGAGTGAAGAAGAATAAATCAAGTAAGTCAATACAACTTTAGCCATTGGTTCTCTAAAGATGAATACAACAACTGAAATGACTGTCAGTTTTAAAAAAAGTGACCATTCTCATTCATTATATAATCACTTACCTGTAACATTTTGTATATGTGCTTTGCCATACATGTGCTCCCTTTTGTTATGAAGATTGCTAAAGTAAATATTGCAGACTTTACAGTGAAGCTCATTTGAATTGTCCTGTTGAAAATTATATGATTCATTGTGAGGCTATAACCTATATATTAAACATTTACTAATATTTAAATAATGCATGAGTTTTAGTAGGCTTAACAAGTAAAAACAAAGTATTATAGTTTTACAAAGCACAAAAAAAAGGTACAGTGATGGTTCAGCCATAAGTCTTTTATCAAGCAAAGGATACAACACAAGCAAAGAAATTCAGACTTCCTATACGCCAGACATAACATATACAGTCAAACAATAAATCCCTAACAACCACAAAATGATAATATGTGACTAGAAACTAAAAATGTTAAAAACTAGACATGGAAAAAAGAAGATAAACAATAATACTCAAACATATACATTTAACATGTACACATATATTATGGAACATGAGAAAAGACAGCAATACAAAGCACAGGAATGTAGTGTGATGAGCCCATGAGGTCGCAAGGTACTTTATAAAGATATAAAATGATTTTATAGAACAAATCAACTCTGATCATCATACGAACAGGATGGGATGACTGTGACCTGGATGTCTCAAGTTCCTAGATGGTCCGTGGTATTCAAGTGTATGACTACAGGGGCCAAAGAATGTGCGATGATTCAAATGTTGGCAGAAACCAACACTAAACAACTTGCCAGTTTCACATATATACATCCTATAACAATGTATGCAAATGATGGCATCGATAACACTGGGATTAAAATTTCAAACCATTTTTTTTTCTTCTTCTTCTTACGCTCCATATCGACCACTTGTTAACCACTGTGTGATTTATATGTTATCTGAGCATAAAAGGAATGTTCGTTTGCCAGTTATGCACCTACAAGTAGGCCAGCACATTCTATTTCTGCGATGCTTTTTATTTACTAGGGTAGCTTCCTAGGTCCTACATCAGTCACCTCTTATGACATGCCTTGTAGTTCACAGTGGTACTATTCTTTGATTCCCTTGCAGGCCCTGGCACCACACTGACGAAACCATATTCAATAATAAATGGAGCTTTAAAAAATGATATTTTTCAACAGTCTATATTTCATCGATCAATCAAACTTTTTGCTACACTTTCCCTTCTGTTAAGTTATCATTCTAGTCACCTAACCTACCTCATCACAGTTTAATATATCTGTAGCCTCATTCATGGGTGTCATGTCTCCTGTGGATGGTTTAACAAAACTTTATATTGCACAGCACAATACAACAATACAGTTTTAAGTTTAATCATCAGTATGTGTTAGACTGCATTATCCATGCAGTTTAGTAAACCACAGCCCCATGTAGTCATTAAGATGGACCAGACAGAGGGTTCAAGTAGTGATTTGGATTCTACGTCTATGTCCCAACTGCAGGGACTTGGGAATCAAACATAATGATGGTGGATTTTTAAACACTATGGGAAGGAGTATACGGTTTCATGAACCAACACAGGAATGGAACTGTTAGTTGCTTTGTGCTGACGGATATACTGAAGATAAGATCTGAGAATTTATGGGCTTGTTCCTTGTGCAATGAGGATGATCTGATGACCTAATGTGTAGCATATTATATTCTCAAAAGTCCCTGGAGGTTGGAAGTCCTTGATAGAAGTTCCACTCATAGCAAACTAACTTTTTTTAAAAGTTATCTTGAATGCGCTAAAACAAATCAATCTATACTAAACATTTTTTTAAATTAAATATCCACACATTTTTTTATGAATTCATTATTTAAAACTAAATTAATTATTTAAAATCATTGCAAATTTTTTTTTCCATTGTCTAATTAAGCAAATGAATAGTTTTACCTCCATTTGACATCAGTATCTTCTTCCGGACAGTTTCTTGGTATGTTTCTGATGATCTAAATGCTTTCAGCTCTTCTCTATAACGTTTTTTATCTGCATCTGCGGCTGCTAGGTATTTCTTTAAAAAATATTGAAAGATACAATTTAAAGTAAAGAATACTAAACATAACTCTCTAAACATATAAAAATAATGGGTCTTTTGCATGGTCAACCACAAAATTCATGTTGACAATCGTTTATATGAAAGCAAATTCAGTATTATTTTTAAAGCACTCTTTCAGAAAATTCAAATAAATAATACATAAAGAAATCTTTTCAATTGATCAGTGATACACAATTCTTGTTCTAATTCATCCCACGTACTAATTAGGGGGAGGTCTCTGTGGCTATGCCTTTGCCTTGCATTCCGACAGTGGTTGGTTCGAATCAGGACTGGGCTGTTTTGTTCGCCAGTGCATTTTTTCCCACAGACCCCAAGAATTGTTGAAGCTATGGAGTTTGTGCAATACTCTCTGCAAGTGGCATGCCATTTCTGCAGGGAGGGCCAAGCCATAGGTCAAAGGTGCAAGAAGAACAGGGAACGTGAATGTTGAGGAACGTAGTGATCTGGTGTGTGCTTGTTTAAGGCACTTTGTAAGCTGATATTCATTTCGTAAGGCTGTCCATCGCTCCATCTTTTCGTGGTCTTCCTCTTGCCTTGTACTCATTATACTTTTTATGTGTGGCTCTCTGTGGTAGGTAATATCAGGGCCTTCTTGTCAGGTGTCCAAACCATTTAATCTGTTTTCTTTTATGAATTGCATGACTGGTTTCACATCCAGTCTTCTTCCGATTTCTTTATTTCTAATTTTGTATCTTATTGTCACACATGCAGCTCTTCTAAGACACCTCATCTCTGTCATTATGATTTTCCCTCATTAGAACCTTTAGACATACTATCTAAAATTTATTTCCCAATTTTGCACATAAAAACGATTATCCACTATCAAGACAAAATATCAACAAATGAAAAGGTATGCATCACTGCCTGAAATTCTATGGCATACATTATCAGTTATGGTTGACAATAGGACAATGTGTATTTTAAACAGCGATCAGTTTGTAACCTTCTTGTTCTTTCACTCAACGTCAACCACTGGTTAAATCACTATTTGTGGTCTGTGTGTGATTTGCACCTTAGAGCATGAGTTCATTGTGCCAGTTAGGTGCCCATAGACCAGCACATGCAGTTTCTTCATGCTTTTTGTTTATGTTTACCTCTCCAAGTAGAACCCTAAACAATACTGAAATATTTTTTTAAACCTGACCTAGGAGAGTTTATCTCCTCAGGCGAGTCAGAGTCCTGTTAGCTTTGGACCTCACTGTAAATGTTTCCCGGCCTACACCACCGGGAGGTGGGGTTGACTTGTGTGTTCTATGGGTCATCAGCAGGCTACTAATTTTCAATTTATGCCTTTCCTAAGAAAGATTAGCCGACCTCAACCTGGTGCAGAACACATACTGCAAGCCAATTTGTAATCCTTAATTGTAACTAACACAGTGTTACTTGCAACATTTTCTATTCCGCTTGTTGCAGGAATTTTTCTTCACCAAGCTTTGGATGAATCCCAATTTTATACAACTGGAGTCATGCTCTTCCAAGAATCTGAGCCAGATCATACTTGCACACATCCTTGAACCTAAGTTGTAGTCTCATGGCTGCTCTCTACCTCTCTGTCATTTGTTGATAAAGGATATCCTTAGGAATGAGACTTCACAGACTAAACTTGGTGCACATGATTAACGGACAAGCTCTTTAAAGTTCCATGGGCATCATCAAATAGCTTGTTCTGAGCAGAACTTTGCTGCCACCCTAAGTCCTTCAGAATTTCTCTCATATACCTCTGCAGTCATCATGCTTATATCATCTGAATCAATCTTCTATGTGATCTTCCTCTTCTCCTCTTTGCCAGGATGCCTTCTTCCATAATGATCTTCTCCAACCCTTCGTGTCTTTTTATATGTCCAAAATACTTTCAATTATTTCATTCTTATTTGTTGCATCAGCCAGTTTTCTTTGACTTTGAGTTCTTTCTGGATAGATCTATTTGTTCTCTACTCTGTCCATGATATACGTAGGACTCTTCTGTAACACTTATAATCAAAAGCACATAAATGTTTTTCCTGACTTGCTAAATGTCCATGCTTCATACCTTGACGCAAACTCTTAAAGTACCATGGTACTCTATACTAATATTTTAAATGATATACTGCAGGTTTGAAAAAATCTCAATAAAGATAACCGACAGCATGAGTACCTCTTTGACTTGTGCAGCCATGTTGCTCCATTCTTGGCCTAGAATCTTAGTGACCTCTGGAAAGGTTATTTCTGGATGACTATCCTTTATCTCTTTCCTTCTGTCCATAGCATACAGAACATATCTGAAAAGATTTTACACACATATCTCATATTTATGACAGTACTTGTAGTCACACATGCTATCATATTTAACTTACTTTAAGTACATTATGATTCCTGGTACCACTAGCCACAGCTTTCAAATGGTGACTATTATGTAAAAAAAAAGCTATAGGAAATTAACACAAGTAAAAGATTACAAAATAGGAAACTTTTGAGGACACAATTTTCCTGTGTCAACAGATTGATGTAGAATCAATCAAACGATTTAAGGAGTTTGGAACTACACGTTGCACAAGTAGAGCTGGATGCTTGAGGAACAGAGAGAGGAGTGTGTTTAACCAGCAAGCTATAGAAACAATTAGTATGCGCACCCTTTGACATCTGTTGTGGGAGGCTAAGCACTTATGGGTCTACACAGAGTGCTGTGACATCAGTTCAGTAACCAATAACCAATGGATGGGAATCATGAACCATAACACAAATATTAAAAGAAAAAGAATATATATACCCAGTCACTGGTGCTCTGGGTCCAGTCACAGCTGGTTTATTTTTTCGTTTCCTTCCTTTTGGCCAACCTCCTTTTCTTTTCTGAAAAAGAAATACCTTGAGTAAATAAAGGATACAACAGTATTGTCAGAAGAAATGTGTGAGTCGAGAAACAGAACATCGGGACCACCAAACAAATGCTGCGTATCTTCTAACTCCTTCACTGTATAGATAAACACAACAGATTTGCAAATATGATTATTTTGCAGAACTAAAAATGTTTTAATGATGTGAATTTTTAAGACTAGAATATAAATATTTTCAACATAGAATTCTAGTTTGCACCCAATTAGAATTAACAAAAACAAAAAACACAATAATCAATGATATACGTACTGTTGTGACACACACTTCTGTGGTTTCATCCGAGACTGGCTGGTCATGCAAGTCAATTGACATATCATTCTTTATTTGTTCACCTTCAGTATCATCCTGAGATGAAAAAAAGAATGCTGTCTTTAATTGGCTGTAAACAATCTCAGCATGTTTAGCTTTTTCTAAACAATTTTCTTCATATTTTTGAAGACAGTCATCTATTTTATATGAGTACCTCGCCTGTGTGTTGCCAGGGCCCACAAGGGGAGCAAACAATAGTAACACTGCAGCCTACAAGGTATCTCATAAAAGGTGACTGAGGTAGGGGACTAGGGAAGCTGCACTAGTTAATAAAAAGCGACACAGAAATTGGATGTTCTGGCCTACTTGTAGGCGCATAACTGGCACAATATACAATCGTTCTTAGGTTCAGATCACATACAAATCACAAAGGGTGGTTTAACAAGTGGTCGATATGGAGCGTTCGAATAAGAAGAAATATAAGTACCTGAAGATGAGAGGACATTTCCTCTGTTTCATCATGTGATTGTGACTGTCCATCTCCATTTTCTGTGTCATTGCACACTTCCCCTCCATAAACAGCAGCAGTATCCACATCCACTGCTGAATCACAAGCACTGAAGAGTGACACTGTAGAAATCAAAATATTGTGTACTTTTACCATCTCTACAGTTAAGATTTATCAACAACTGATAAGCACATAATTAAGAACGAAAATCCAGTCCTTCAAAACTAAATGCCACAGAAAGATCCTACAAATACCATGGACAGAAAAAAGAAAGAACACTGAGTCCGGAAAGAACTAAATGTTAAAGAGAATTGGCTGATAAACAACATACTATACAGAAAAATTACATACTTTGGTCACATCAAGCGTCACGATGGCCTGGAAAGAACAATACTAGAGGGCAGGGTCCCAGGACGCAGAGGCAGACCAAGAAGAAGATGGCTACAAGATATTAAAGAAACCATTAACCTGAATAAGAAGATGATGATAAACACATGTCACACAACAAACAAATGTACATTATTTAGATAAAAGGTTTCTATGGCTAAGTGGTTACGCCAATCCCTTGCATTTCGATGGTAGTGGTTTCGAATCCGGACCACATGCTCTGTTCACAAGCACATTGTTTCTTAAAATTCATAGCATTGTTGCCGGAGCTACAAAGTTTGGTTTTTGTGCAGTACTCTTGGCAGATGGCGTTCCCTTCTTCTGCAGAGAGAGACCAAGTTATATAAATAAAACTAGTGCAATGAAGTTAACCCTTCATCTTTAGACCCTTTAGACTTGGATAAATGATTTTATTCTTCAAGTCAATTCTTCTATTTGTAAACTCTCAAACAAGGTTCTCTATATACATTGATTGTTAATGTTCTGATATTGTTACTTTGTTAGTGTTCCATTCTTTTATCTTCTTCTTCTTCCAATGTTTTCAGATATCGATTTGTATAATTCTAAAGTTGTTAGTGATCAATTGGAGAATATTTTGGACCAAGTGGAGTATTTTTTGTACATCAAATAGCTTGACATGGGGCTGGCAAAGTGTATTTTCCCTGTTCAGTGTATGTTGGACATGCTTCAAGAATGTATGTCTCTATCAACTTGCTGGTGCCACATGTGCAATATATCAGAAGGACTCATCTTGTACTTGTTAAACAGATTGTACCTCAGCCTATTGTGCTCAGTAAGTAGCGGGAAGATGACAACCTGTTCTTCTGTATTGAGTTGTTAGTATGCACCATTTTTCTCATTTTTCATTAGAAAAAAGTTGTAAAAGCATGAGAAAACTTGTTTGCTTTTTGTATCATGTTTTTATTAATTGTGGCTTTCTTGTAATTATAGTTCATAGTTCATATGTATGGTTCCAACTTTACTGCAACGGATCACCCCATAATTACTCCATTCCTGTGTCAACGAAAATCACATGAAATGCTAACAACTGTCTCCTTTGTGAACTAATTCCAGAATGAAACAGCCGTACACCACAAAAGCAACCTGCACCGCATAAATGCATATGGTCATCACTAAAAGTGTCAACACAAACTGTTCATCACTTGAATTGCAATTCATGTCGAAGGAACATCAATCCCGACAAAATCCAGCTTTCTGCACACGCAATATCACTGCATACGGCAGAGTGAGTCGGTTCGTCATAACCGCTGTCCACCATTTTCTGAATACCCACAACAAACGCATGGTTGACACAGCAAAAATCATTCCATGTAACATTCATAACTCCCAGCATTGCTCAAGCACTAACTCAGTAGCTCTGCAACGAAACCGGAAAATATCTGACCAAACATGGTGGAAATGCACTAGCAAAGTCTTGTCCAGAATCAAACAGTCCTGATTCTGAATGTCCCTTCCGCCATTGCTGCCAGATTTTTTCTTTAGTCTTACTTTCTAATCTCTTTTAAGATATAACATTTGTGTCTGCTCAATTGAGATAATTCTTCACACATATCACACAACTACTACTGATATTACTATTAGAACCTTGAGAAGGATGCCATGGATGGCACAGAAAAAAAAGGAAGAATGGACAATTGACTCTGAGAATTACAATAATTTATTAAAAACCATGATAAAGATTGATATATGGCATAGCAGAATCCTGTCAAAAGGCAAGAATAACTATCGACTAAGTCACTAGAGCAGTGCAAGACAAAAATATAAAACCACATTACTGGGCTATAACCAAGTAACAGTGTGGCAACAGAAGAAGAAGAATGAAGAGATTGTGATGCTGTATATACTGCTCAGTCTACACTGCATGATAAAGATGTGGTTTCTTTGTTAGTTTTAGAGGTAGGGTCTTGCCAAGAAGATTTTATAGAATAAAATTTTCCAGGTTCAGAATGTAGACTGATTCAGTTACTGTTGTTATGACATCAGTGGGCACAACATCAATACTGAACTTCATCAAGAAACAACAAATTAAATGGTTCGACCACAAAAGCAGATTACTGACAGACAGTGAGCCTCAAAGAGCAATGTTGCTCTGATACAGTGAATATAAAGCAAAAGGTAGACCTCAGAAATAAGAGACAGTGAAAAACACTATGTATTAAATGCACACAAAAGCTTGTTCTATAAATCTCTTCTTATCCTGACACTGTGAGGCAAAACAGGATTTAAGGACAATTTATAAGCACACATACAGGACAAGAGATGTTTTCTTTATGAATTACCCGGTGAGCTGTCATCTCCATAGGATATTGCACTTATGCTTTCAGGAACTGTTAACATAAGACTGAAAAATGGAAAGTAACAAAAAGTAAATGCATGAAGGAATAAGTAAGTCTATGTTCTTACAAACAAAAAAGGAAAAAAGTAAATAACATAATAAGAATTATGTATCGGTGTTCAAAATTACCCAAACAAAAGCATGTGTTCATCTTCTCTTCCACCATTTACTTCTTTATAGAAGTGTTGAGGAGTAGGGAAAGAGAAATGTAGTGATCTTGAGTGTGCTTATTTTAAGCCACTTTGTATGCCGTTATTCATTTTCTTAAGACTGATCTTGATGCTGGAACTCCATTTTTTTTTCATGGTCTTCCTCTTCACTCATTATACTTTTTCAGTGTGGTTCCTTGGTAGTCGATACCAGGCCATTCTTGTCAGGTATCCAAACCATTTCATCTGTTGTTCTTTTATGAATTGCATGACTGGTTTCACATGCAGTCTGCTTCTGATTTATTCATTTCTAATTTTGTCTCTTGTCATTTCTGCAGGTCTTTTAACGCACCTAAAATCCATCGTTATGATTTCCGCTCATTAGCTACTGTTATTGGCCACATTTGGCACTGGTAACATAGTGTTGGCCAGAAAATCACTCATGAATGCTTCAAAAAAGGCATGGTAATTGTAAAAAAATATAATCTCATTAATAAAATAACAGTTGAATAATAACATATGTTCTGCAAGGGTAAAGACTGGAAACTGTCACATAAATTGTTTTTTTAACTTCATAAATCTTTTTGTCCTGTATTGCACCTTATTGTTCATTGTTTATTTGAGGATCTTCTTCATCGCACAACAGACGTGTCCATAATTTGTCAGATCTCCCAAGCATATATTTCAGTGTGCTTAGACTAACAACTCCTGTTCTATGTTGGTTGATGTACCTACTGGGGTTTCTCTCATGGTTTTTCAGTCTTGCCATACCTATCGGTAACTTGCACAACCAAGATAGAGAATACCCTTTATATTCTTCATTGAAATCTTCAGAGTGTATGTTTTCTCTTAGATCATTGATGATGTTGATTTTGTCCATAGAAGACCCATTCTTGATTGCAGCACCGCTCGCCAGCGCATCCACTCTCTCATTGCTTCAGAATGACCTGGGGCAAAGATGAAAGTAAGTTTCTGGATTGTCACATTTTGTATTAATTGCATCCACTGTCTTCGTACATAACCAGTCTTGATCTTCTGTATCATGCTCATAGAGTCGCTGGGCATACATTCGTGAATGTTTGCATCTTTAGCCACTCCAGGGATTTTGTCACTGTCATGACCTCCATAGTCATGCTGTTGGTAGTTGTTGCATATGCGCCACTTGCCTCTTTGATGACCTTTTCTTTAATTCTAGTACCTTAACTCTTTCCATGTCAACCGCTGAACACTGCGCCACAGAGTATTCCGTTGAACGCAATTCACCGTACACTGCGCCATTCAGGTGGATTCCTTTATACATGTCTTTCTAGTTTTACTTCTATTATTTTACTTCTGCTACTTTTTAAAACCTTGTTATTCTAATAGGTTATCCAGTTTTCTTCAAATTAGTTTATAATAAGATATTTATATGTTTATTTATTGACAAGTAGTTATGATTTAAAAATTATTGTGCTTTTTGCCTCCTTGAATCAACTGTGTACATGTGAGGAAATAACTGTGTATGGAAAGAGTTAATATAGACAAAACCAAAAAAACGTATCCGAAAAATGTGTGAGATATTCTACCCCAAAAAATAAGAACAAATCAGCACTTATTTATATACATACCCTCTAGGAGTTTCCATTAAGACTGCATTTTCAGGAATGAATGCTGAATGGAGTGTTATTTCTCCATCCTTCTCTAAAATTGAGGCAGAAACACCATTTGGAATGGAAATGACACTTCTGCCACAGTCATCTGAAGAAAGCTCCTCAATCATGCTTTCAGACCCATGCACAAAATCAGTTGTAAGGACATGCAGTCCTACCACATCCGCAGACTCATCCACACTACCATTGGTTAGAGACAAGTCGGCAGAAGATACTGTCAGCATGTCACTATCCATACCAACTAATGTGTTTCATGAAAAAAATTTCAATTTTTAAATAATCAATTAAATAGAAAAAAAAATTATTAACATGGGGTGGTGGGGTTTCTATCATTGGAAAAGATTTTTTTTACAGAGAAACATTTCACTCACACTATAGTGTGACGTTGGTTTTAATAGTAAACAAGAAAAATCAATCCAAGCTGCACATTGCAGAAACAAAATTACTATAGACAGACATTTATATATATATTCCTCTAGTAGCATTATATGTTACATAGTGCTTGCAAGTAATTTCTCCATAATGCTCTGTCCTGGGTAACTCGCTCAAACTCTTCCATGGAATTGAGTTTGAAATTTCTTGCCTCTCTCATCATGAGAGAACACCATTAATTTAGTTCATAGCTCAGCTGTAACAGTGTAATCTGCTTTACTTTTGACACACTTAGACTTAGTGACATTTGATGATACTGCTACTAGTCTAATCAATTTTATTTGTACTGTGTCACCATCTAAGTTACTTACTTTATCTATTACTTCTTATTAGCTTAAGTAACTATTTTACTATCTTCTTTTTACTATCTTCTCAAAAAGAATAATAATAATATTTGTCTTTGAACTTGTTTGTTCCAAAGTGACCAAAGTCTAAAGTTAGTGATCACCCAGAGCGAAAAGCTAGTTAAATCGATCCAGTCTACGTGAACGCGGTTTTTATAATTGATAATTAGTGATTAGGTCACTGGAACATCATCGTACGAACTTATCACTTGTCTTTCAATGATAAATAACAATTTTCAGAATTTTCTGATTTAACATAACTATAAACTATAACAATTTAACATCAACAACATTAAAACATGATTAATTAATTAAATTATTACAATTTGTTTATTTTTTATGATATTGTCATCTCAAAATATATTGCAATTTAGTTTTGATCTATTATGAATCGCAATGAAAATACTTCCCGAGCCTCAAACTAATGGATAATGCATGGATGGTTACTAGCGAAATAAATACCCCAGGATTCCATAAAACACATAACAAACCTCTGGCATTGACTTGTTCTACAACTAGGAAGTATCTCTCCATTGAAAGTTATTCCCCCTGTAGAGCTCTTTGTTATCGTGTTAAATAAACACAACCAGAGTGTTTCCCACTTGACCTCGTCATTTTTATGTTTCAATGAGACAAATATAATTTCCGAGACTTTTCAAACGCTAAGATATGAAATGCTAGTCACTTGATATTTCTAGGACCTAGTGTGCAGGGGGTAGGTGGATCAATCCCTTTCCTCACGTGTGGAACGTCGAATGTGGGACTGAATCCCCAACCTGTCTGAGTCGATAAGCGAACTCCTGGATACAATTGATCTATTTTCTATTATTTATGATCAACAAATAGACAGCGTACAAGTATTAAGAGCTTCCGAAAAACAAATTGACAAACACAGGATTCGAATCACTTACCCTTATTTCTTACGACACCCATTGCCTAGCCTAGCAATGCGAGTGTCCTTTACGAACACAACCAGCGAGCCATTCTAAACAAAATGACTCACTGCGGAGTGTCTTTCACAAACACTTCGCTATAGCTAGACACAGAATAACCAGGTAAGGTTCGATTGAACAGTGTTTGCACAAACACATGCTATATGTCTTTGAATAAATTTATTTGGATAAATCTGGCCAGGAATGCGGGAGGGCCATTGAGAATCAGGACTGTTTGATTCTGGACACGACCTTCCTAGCGCATTTCCACCATGTTTGGTCGGGTATTTCCGGTTTCGTTTGCCGAGCTACTGAGTTAGTGTTTGAGCAATGCTGTAAGCTATGAATGTTACATGGAATACTTTTTACTGTGTCAACCGTGCGTTTGTTGTGGGTATTCAGAAAATGGCGGGCAGCGGTTATGACGAACCGACTCTGCTGTATGCAGTGATATTGCGTGTGCAGAAAGCTGGATTTTGTCGTGTTAGGTGTTCCTTCGACATGAATTGCAATTCAAGTGATGAACAGTTTTGTGTTGACACTTTAGCGACGGCCGTATGCATTTATGCGGTGCAGGTTTATTTTTTTGGGGGACTGTTTCATTCTGGAATTATTTCACACGGGAAACAGTTGCGTGTGATTTTCGTTCGCACAGGAACGGAGTAATTATGGGGTGACCGTTGCAGTGAAGTTGGAACTGTACATATGAACTATGCTATAGTTTATTGTGCCTGTATATATTTGAGACAAGACAATATCATACATACACACATGTATACACATATAACGCACACATCATTCAAAGCAGCTTCAAGTTTATTGTAAGATGAGAACTGATTTTTTTTTTGTAAGAACCCCAGAAGTAGCAACGGCAGCAAAGAATATGTGCAACAATTAGACAGTGTACAAGTATTAAGAGCTTCCGAAAAAACAGATCGACAAACACAAGATTCGAACCACTTACCCTTATTTCTTATGACACCCATTGCCTTGTATTTTTCGCCAATATATGCCTTGTCATACCGTTTGCAAGTGATGGCGTAGATTATATTGCGGGACTCGCATGCAAAACCATCTTCAATAACAAACGTGGCTTTATGAAAAGATACTGTACGGGTTTGTATCACAAAAGCACACGTATGGCATCACCGACGGCCACACAGGACGATGCCAAAATGACTCTGGGCATTGGATTTAAGGCGACTGTGTACCAACATATCCTTAAGACTTCTGTCCCGTCTGTAAGCCCCCAGAGGATAGTTTTGGAAGACTATATATGACACAGAAACGAGGACACTAACCAAGCAACTAAGAAAGAAAGTTGGCCTTTACTTTTTGTATTTACATAATTTAAAAGAGCTGAAAAGAAATTGTCTGTGCATAGAAACAAACAAATAGAGAAGCCTTTGTGAAATTCGTAAAGAAAGGAGATATTGTTTAACAAACCCCACATGCATGAAATATTTTGTACACTTTAGGAGATATGATATTCCGCTGATAACTATATTACAGGGAAAGATTTGTGTTATCAGGCAGGGCGAAGGCAACGATATGTGTGGGATGGATGCATTAAAAGATGGAAACAACACATTTTTGCAGGGCCACAGGTGCATTAAAACAAAGTTACAAGACTGCACCAGGTCCTGTAAGCTAGAACTGACCAAGACCCTACTCTACCTACGCATGGTGGCCCTGGAAACAGACTGCTCCACAAATAGTCTGACAAAGCGAGTAGTGATCGAATGAGAGTTACCGTACGATAAGGGAGTAGTGTAAGCGCATACACGAATCCACGAATGATATGAAATCTGTTCGCTTTGACAGACGAGCAGAATATAAGCATGGATACGTCTATACGAGTCTCCTGGTCGACTTCTGGAGATGGATAGCAGGGACAAAAGCTGTGCAAGTGACTGAGTTATTGATTACAGAAACTAAACAGTCTCGGTAGATGGCATGCCATTTCTGTAGATAGGGACGCAGTCATATATGGAAACCAGTGCAATGAAGTCAATCCTTCATCTGTAGACATTTTTTTAATTAAAACTACATCAAGAATCAAATGACTGGTGTATGTGTGAGTGAATGCCATATACATAAAAGTTCAAGGTCTTACATTGATCTATTGAATATGCAAAACACGTAATTACAAAGTACTGTAGTTTTACAAATTACAAAAACAATGACAATATAAAAGCAACGTTTCGACCAACAAGGCCTTTATCAAGCAAACGAACAAACAGGAGTGACAAATTAAATGAAACACAAATGGACGACCAAATACAAACGTATCTAAGGAAAATCTGGAATAAAAACGAATAACGAAATAAATGTAACACAAAAACACACATAAAAACTAGAAATAGAAAGGAAAATAAACAATGAAACATCTAGTAAATATATAACTTAAATACATGCAACATATACCCATATAGATTACAAAGCATGGAAGAGAAAGTACTAAGAAGCATAAGAATGTAATACGTTGAGCCCATGTGGTCGCAAGGTACCATACAAAGAAATCAACCGATTCTCCAGAGCAAATCGACTGGATCATCCGAGGAACATGATCGGATGGCTGTGACCTGGACATCGTAGCACCTAAATGGCCAGTATCATTGAAATGGGTGGCTACAGGGTCACAGAGCATTGGCGTATGTCGCGTAAGAGGCAATCGGTCCTGAGCCTCTTGCCTGTCTCGCCGATATAAGCCTTGTTACACCGCTACAGATAATGGCATAGATAAGATTACGGGACTCGGATGTGAACCCATCGTCAATAAGAAACGTGCCTAAAGGAAAAGGTACAGTACGCTATATTCTATTGAATATGCAAATTCTTGCATTAAACACACATTTTGTCGAGGTGTTAGAGATGGATAGGTGATGGGGAGGGGGGGTGAAGGCATGCTAGTTACCTAGCGACTAACGGGTCTAAAGCCGAAGGATTGACTTCACTGCACTGGATGTTACCCCATATTGCACAGACTCTCTCTCTCTCTCTCTCTCTCTCTGTGAAAATGGCACGCTCCATGGCAAAATATTATGGGTAAATCTGTGTCATTCGACATTTTTTAAAGGAGTATGAAATGGTCTTCCTAAGGTGCTATGAGGTCAGTTTAACACTCCTTCCCCAACCCACTCGACACCCGCCCCTCCAATATATTTCATACATCCATTTTACATTTGCACAAGAATAAGCAACGAAATATGTTTATGTGCAATAAAGTAGTGTTTCTTCAGTATAATCAACACGAGACAATAATCTTCTTAATTGCTCATTCAAGACAAGAAAGGCACAATTGTGTAACTGTTATACAATTTTTAGCTGATGTCGACATATTTTCACGTTCATGTCTATTTCGATTATACAATGTTTGTGTGGTGTGGTCTTGATATTGTCTATCCATCTTTTTCTTGGTCTTCCTTAGCTCTAGTACCCGATCTCTTTTTATTGTATGCTATTATTGGTGGTTGGTTATATTTCATTCTCATTAAATTTCCAAACCACTGCATTTGTTGTCTTTCGATGTATTCGGCGCATGAAGTTATGCCCACTCTGCTTCTGATGTCCTCCTCATTTCGTAGTCTGTCTTTCCTGGTGACTCCACTGCCTTCCTCAAGCATTTCATTTCGCACGTGGTGAGCTTTCTGTGATGTGTTGCTGTAAGAGACCACGTTTGGCACTGGTAACAAAGTGTTGGAAGGAAAATACTTTTTCTTCTTGATACTACCAGCAATCTTCGTAGACAATCATCTCTGTTCTGATAATATTACTTCTATCGTTTTATGTCAACGTTCAAGTTTAGTACTGATATTCAAACCTTTAAGGTATCAGTATCAGCAGAGAATGGGTGCCATTAGTAAATAAATCATAAAAATTCAATTTTAAAGATATAGATCCCACATTTTCCACAGTACTAAACAAATGATAAAGCAATCTAAAACAGTGATTGACAATGTAGTTCAGTATAGACAGGTAGGTAAGTGAGATTTTGACCCAAAATATATTTTAGTCATGTGCAAAATATAGGTGTAACTTATTACACAATTTTACGACTGTAATTTTGCATGCATGTTAACATTAGGACTGCCTATAGCGTATACTAGGATAATTCCAATATCTTGAGTATAATTTTTTAATGATTTTTCAAAGACGACAATTTTTAACCCATAAAAAGACAATTTTCAGGTGGCAACAAAATAAAATCTATTCAGTGTATACTATTTATCCTAGTACTTACCAAAATCACACAATCTGTGTATATGATGTTTAATTTTGTATGAATTTGACTGTACTATTTCATTAAAATTTTTTAATAAGTGACACCTATATTTTGCACATGACTAAAATAATTTTTCTTGTCAAAAATCTCACTTACCTACTTGTCTATACTGAACTACATAGCCAATCACTGTTTTAGATTGCTTTATCATTTGTTTAGTATGTGTGAAAATGTGGGATCTATATCTTTAAAATTGAATAATTTTTTATGATTTATTTACTAATGGCATCCATTCTCTGCTGATACTGATACCTTAAATGATAATGCCTAGTACTGCAAACCATTTCCACACAAGCTGTCGACGTAGACTACTAAAAAATAAACTGGTAGGACAAAATGTCAGATACCGAAGTCCTCATAAGAGCAAAGCTCCCGAGCGTCAACACTCTGTTACAGAAAGCCCAAGTGAGATGGGCGGTCCGTTTCTCGGATGCCTGATAAACGCATCCCAAAACAGTTGATGTATAGCGAGCTTGAAGGGGCAGCCGTTCAGCTGATAGATATGAAAACGCTTTAAAGATACTCTTAAAGTGTCTCTAAAATGATTCAGTATAGACACCAGGTGCTGGGAATTCCTGGCGCAAGATCGCCAAATGAGGCGTAACAATACAAGAGGAGCTCTCATAGCTGAGAATCGTCGCGCCGTTGAGGCAAAGCGAAATAAGCTGCGCGAAAACACAAGAACACACAGAACAGACAGAACACACAACATTCACATATCTAACCTTGAGCATGTATGTCCCACCTGTGATTGGGGATTGTGTTCTAGGATTGACTCTACAGTCACCTCCGCACACACCAGAGAGGTGCAGTAGCACACGCCTGATGCCGTTGTCATCATCGATTGCAATGGACGGCTATTATAAGGTTTACATTTATTAACACACATGTGACATTAAATTCTGCAGGGCTAGTGTTATCTTTGATATCTTAAAAGACAATTTGGTACACACTGATAAATATAATGAACTAGAAGGTACTAGTTCGTCACAATGAAATTCATATTTTAGTCCTAACTGTAACTGTAAATGACTGTCCCTCAACTATGTTTAAAAATATATGTCTTAAACAATACGAAATTGAGCATATGAAAAAGACGTGTGACCTCAGGTCACCCGCATCACTTCATGTTTCATTGCCCCAAAATTTGATGCGTATCTATTAATAAAACGGCATTTTCTCTTTATTTCAAAATATTAAAATATAATAACGAAATCCTCATATTTCTTTATTAAATTTAAAAAGAAAAGAGTTATTGACTTTGCTTACTTTTAACTTACAGTCCCTCCTCCCCCTCACCCTCCTGTACTCCTGACATTTGTGTAATGAAGTTCAATCAGTTTTAGGATGTAAAAATGATAACAAAAGTTCAGTTTTAAACTTTCGACATTGTCTACACCAGCAGTTTCGAAACTTTGCATTACCGTGGACCCTCTTTTAAATATATTCTGCTATCGCAGAACAGGCAAAAGTTTATATGAAAATGGACAGCAATGAATATATGTGTGTTACTATAGTAAACAATGTTCTCAGACTGTGGGAAACCAAATGATCTTTCATTTTGTCCTGTCCGACATTTCGACTCCGGTCTGGTCCGGATCCTTTGATTTCGCAGCGGAATTAGTTTACCACTGTTTTTATACATGAACAATTTTTTTCCTTTTGAAATGTCAAAGATCATAATATTTCTTCAAACACTTGAGAACCCCTACCTCGCGGAACTACTGGTCGTCCGAGGACCCCTACTTCGGGAACTACCGGTCGTCCGCGGACCCCTACTTGCGAACTACCGGTCGTCCGAGGACCCCTCTTCGCGGAACTACGGTCGTCCGAGGACCCCGTACTTGCGGAACTACCGGTCGTCCGAGGACCCCTACTTCGCGGAACTACCGGTCGTCGAGACCCTACCTCGCGGAACTACCGGTCGTCCGAGGACCCCCTACTTCGCGGAACTACCGGTCGTCCGAGGACCCCCTACTTCGCGGAACTACCGGTCGTCCGAGGACCCCCTACTTCGCGGAACTACCGGTCGTCCGAGGACCCAAGTTTTGGGAAATGCTGGTCTACACTGTATAAGCTACAAACGTGTCAAATTTCAATTTCTCTTGCAATTCTGATCGTATTTTGAAAGTAGTATTTTGAAAGTAGTATTTTGAAAGTAGTATTTTGAAAGTTAGCTAATTGCCTTTATATCTATATATATGTTTATATATGAATATGCAAACATTAAGTCCGACTGCACACACAATTTTTACAGACTGCTTTTTGTTAATTCTCTTTACAGATGCAATTCGAACATTGGTTCAAGTTTCTTTTTATTCTTGTGAATATCTCTGGCTCGCCAAAATAAATCGAAAAATATAATGATGAATGTGACAATGGAGATTCCTATGCAAACCGCTACGATAGTTGTGATGACTGTATTTGATGAAGTGAAGGAGAGCGCTATTTCTTGGTCGTTTGTTTCATAATCAGATACGTCATTATCAACCAACATGTCAGCACTTGGTAAGCTTTGGGTTGTATTTGTTGCAGGTGGTTCACTGGTTGTAGGAGATGCTAAATAGAATATAAATCAAATGTGATGCAGTGTAATATACCAAATATTATGAGAACATCTTCTTTTTCTTCGTTAGCTCTAGATCAACTATTTGTTAAACCACTGTATGTGGTGTGTATGTTATCTGATCCCTAAAGAGTTAGTTCGTTGTGCAAGTTAGGCGCCCACAGATAAGTGGGCCAGCACACCCGGGTGTGTGGGTAGGACCACAGCCAACTCTAGATAAGTTTATAGTTGGCGCTGGTAGGACACACACTGAGGAGACCTCCTGACAACATCACGAGACAGGCCCTTCGATGGAACCACAGGGTAATAAAGGTAAGGAAAGACAAAAGAACACACGAAGGCGGGAGTTGGAAGCGGAATGAAAGAATAATAGGGAGAAAGTTCAGAAATCTGGAAAATATGACTTTGGAAATCTTGGTTGCGGACCTATGCATCTCTAGAGGTGAACAGTGAAGAAGACATCCGGTTTCTGCATGCTTCTTATTGAGGTTCGCCTCCCTCTTGGACAGTGTGATCAGTCAATGTTTACAATGATCCAATTTTGTATTGCTTTCCTGGCTTGTCTTCTCTGTTCTGATTGCCTGACAAACCAATGCACGGTGTCGAAGAATGTACGTCAAGTCGTTAGGTCCTGTGCAGAAACTTTCCACGTGACAGTTTCTACCAACAGTTTTTAGCGAGGTTCTAAGCGTGTCTTCCGAAGGTTTCTTATGGCAGCAGTGAGAGCGTTTACCTTTCTGCGGTTCACTAAATCTTATCCTTTTCTTTGCAGCTGATGGTCTGGTATGCGAATTACATGACCTGCTCAGCGGAACTGTGACTGCATCAAGATGGTGTAGATAATATGGAGACTCGCTCTGTGGATTAGCGTAAGCGTTCGCATATCGACCCGGACACAAGAGAGTTGTGGGTTCAATCCCACACTCGACGTTCCACACGTGAGGAAAGGAATTGACCATCATACACACTAGGGTAAAGAGGTGTGAAATAACAGGCACTTCAGACCCTATGGCTTGAGAAGGCAACGGGAATTATTATTTTCCCTTCTTCTTCTCTTCCCCAATTTACTTCTTTATAGAAGTGGTGGTGGGGCGTAGTGATCTTGTGTGTGCTTTATTATTCACAACTCGGAAACTCGGGTACTCATTTTGAACTGGGTGGACTGGAGAGGCGAGTTACTGGGATTTGAGTCCGATTAGATCAGTGAACGAACAGGTTAAAAAGACTAGTGCTGGATAGGACACACTTTGCGAAAACCGGAGGGGAATATAACAAGAAGGGTCCTTGCCTGGAACCCGCAGAGACAGCGAAAGAAGGGAGGCCGAGAAATACATGGAGACGAGATTTGGAGGCGGAGATCAACAATATAAAGAAGAGTTGGAGGGAGCTGCAGGAGATAGCTATAGATAGGAAGACTTGGCATGAGTTGGTTGAGGGCTTATTCCCCAACCCGGGGTAAAAAGACAAAGAGAGAGATAGAGAGAGATAGCGGCTGTCTCTGGCAAAACAAGATGCATGCCATTTACATACCTAATGAGTAAGCTTTGGAGGATCGATACAAGCAAGTTTTGCGATAAACAGGTAAATAGCAGTCTTTAGTTCTCTTTTCCAAAAACTATCTTGGCTTATAAGTCTGCATATGCATAGACGAAGGAAAATGAAAGGGCACATACACTAGACATATATATATATAATAGGTGGTATTTATTGAATGTGGGGAAAAGTACGCAGAGAGCGAATATTATAAATAACCTCTGGTTTACATATATTGACACATAATCAGGGACATTGAAAATCTGGTTGAAATAGAGGCTATGTACGAACAAGCGCGATGGTAATGTCTGTGGGATAGAGAGATAAGACGTGGCAACACCACTTGGGTACAGCAAGCGTTGGAACATTGTAATAGATTCTGCATTGAAAGATGGATCATGCATGGACTTGCCCAATATAAGAGGATGTCAATTAAGATAACTGAATTCGCCCTGTGGTGCTGGGGCCCGCAATGGAAGCAAAGAATAGTACCACTGCAACCTACAATGCATGTCGTAGAAGCGACTGATGTAGGCCCTAGGGATGCTACCCTAGTAAATAAAAGCAGCGCAGAAATCGGATGTGCTGGCCTACTTGTGAGCGCATAACTGACACAACGTGCAATCGCTCTTAGGCTCAGATCACATACAAATCAAACAGAGTTGTTGACAGGTGGTCGATGTGGAGCGTTCGAAGAAGAAGAAGAAGAAGAAGAAGAAAATAACTAAATTAAAACCATCCAAGTTTGGTTGTTTAACTCAGTGTAAAAATGGCAATGTTAGAAGAAATCACTTCAACACTAAAATGGACACATACAGTTTATTATATACGATACACTTGATTGGCGCAGAGTCTTTTGAGAAGAGACTTATGTACGAGCTGAACGACAAGAGAGAAAGCGAAAACTCAGAAGTTGTTACAGTAAAACACTTGCCAATTGACCGTCTGTAAAGATGAAAAGGGCCATATATACTTGATTGATTGATTGATTGATTGATTGATTGATTGATAGGACCATCATCATTGCACTTCAGTGAGTAACCATATGTGCTCTGATATCTTTCTTACTCAAGAAAATCTCAGCTGCAGTGCACGAACTCCGTATTACCGACGAGGATCCCCGATGTAATTTAGAAGATGGTGACATTATTTTGTAGACATTTTTTTTCTCTCAATATTTCTAATAAATTTGATCCTAGCAGCCGCGTTTCAGCCTGTTTGACTTGATTTTGAACTGCCAATGGTTCTTTTACGTGCTCAACTTGAACACACCACCTACGTTTTATCGTCTGTCTCCGATAGCACTAGGAACTCGATTTCACCTACACTTAATAGTAACACTAAAAGATACACTTAATATTACTTACGTGTTCGAGTGTATTGCGAGATCTTTGGTGTGATAACACATAATTTCACAATCGGTTTGTCGCCTTTGCCAGAACCTGTTAAGCAAAATATTATACGAATGTTTGTGTGTTATTGAATGGGCAAAAGACCACCCGCAGTACACAGACAGTGACGGATACTATGGTCTCTCTCGCAGTGAACAAGTCGCCATATTTCGCCTCCGTACCGGCCACAACAAGCTCAGAGCCCACATGTTCCATAAATTTAAAATTGGCACAACTAGCCTGTGCCCATGCAATATGGCAGACATGACGGCAGAACATGTCTTGCAAGACTGTCAACGTTTAGCAGGTATACGAAAAGAGTACTGGCCACAACACACAGAGCTTCGCGAAAAGCTGTACGGAGGAACGGAGTCCCTAAAAACAACAGTAAAATTCATGATAGAAGTTGGTCCATCTGGCTAGGCCGGGAACGCAAAGGAAAAGGAAGGAATCGACATCATACTACACCGGACATACCCATATGTGCTTACTCTTCCCCATCAGCTATCGAAGTTTATGTAGGATTTTTCCGAGGGTCCTGCAAGGAAAGTAAAGAATAGTAACACTGCCACCTACAAGGCATGTCGTTAGAGGTGACTGATAAAGGACCTAGAGAAGCTACTCTAGTAATTAAAAAGCATCGTAGAAATCGGATGTGCTGGCCTACTTGTGAGCGCATAACTAGCACAACGTACAATCGCTCTTAGGCTCAGATCACATACAAATCATACACAGAGTGGTGAACAAGTGGTCGATATAGAGTACAGAGCGTTCGAAGAAGAAGAAGAAAAAGATAAAGAAAACAGCTATGATTTTAAATTAGAATTCCCTACTTATGTAATTGACAAATTACCTACCAAATTTCGCAACCTGTGCCCCTTTTCTGTCTCCCTTGGCCATATACCGCAGACTGTGCTATGATTTATTTTTCATTGTAAATTTAGCTTTAAATTAATATTAACGCATTTGAATAAGTACCAATTCGAAGTTTATTCTGTCACACTCTGTTAGCTTGTAGTAAAAAAAAACCCACTCATTTATCTACAAAATAACATGTAGTCATCAGATTTTCTTTTTTAAACAAGATAACTACAAATTAATTTGTACATACACCTGCGGAGTGAAATGGTGATCAAAATTTTAATTAAAACTTGGCATTTTTTCCTTGGTTAGCTAATGTGTTTAAAAAAATACATGATTACGTAAAATGTGACTAATAGTTAAATGGACAATATTTTTTTCAGAAAATGTACTTACAATTTCCAGGAGTGATTTGTATATCGTCAATTGCAACATATTCAAAGAATCCGGCTTTTTGACTTTGAAATTTAACCTAGGAAAGGTAAAATATATTTTTAAAACCCATTCAAACAGTCTTTCAAAATAATGGTATCGGTGTTTACGCTGACAGAATCTTCCTGACGAACTAAGGAGTCTGGTGTAAAGTACATTCGGAGCCTTTCTCACGCATACAATTACACAGTATGCGTTCATGCTGGGTATCCATGTTCATATTGCAGTTTGTAAAGTACTTATAATGCAACTGGTGAGTGTAATCACATATGGGTGTCATAATAGCCGTCCATCGCAAGCGATGATGACAACAATCTCAGACGTGTGCTGCTGCACCTCTCTGGTGTGTGCGAAGGTGCCTGTAGAGTCCAATCCTAGAACAGAATCCCCTACCACAGATGGATTATACATGATCAAGGTTAGGCATGTGTGTGTTGTGTGTTCTGTATTTCGCGCAACTTGTTTTCTATGTGCCTCAACAACACGATGATTCTCATCTATACGGGTTCCTCTTTTGTTGGTACAGCGCCACATTTGGCGATCTTGCACAAGGGATTCCCATCACGTGGTGTCTATATCAAAACATTTCAGAGACACTTTAAAAGTGTCTTTAAAGCGTTTTTTCTGTCCGCCAGCTGAACGTCTGCCTCCTTCAAGTTCACTATACATCAACTGTTTTGGGATGCGTTTATCAGGCATTCGAGCAACGTGACCGACCCATCTCATTTGGGCCTTCTGCAACAGGGTGTTGACGCTTGGAATCTTTGCTTCTGTGAGGACTTCGGAATCTGGAATTTTATCCTGCCAGTTTATTTTTAGTATTCTGCGTAGACAGCTTGTGTGGAAATGGTTTAATTTTTTGCGTGTCTGCTATACACTGTCCATGTCTCGCTTGCGTACAGCAGCTTGGTTAGCACTATGGCCTGGTAAATTTTCAGCTTTGTGGCTTTGCTTATCCCTTCCGCTCCCACACAGTGACACGTAACCTTCCGAACGCAGCACTGGCTTTGGATATCCTATTGTTGACCTCAGAATTTATGTTTGCCTATCTGCCAAGATAAACAAAGTTGTCCGTTGGCAGGAGACCCTGGTGTTTAATGTTGATGACTGGATCGTAGTACTGCTCTCTAGGGGCGGGCTGGAACATGACCTCTGGTTTTTTTGGTGTCAATGGTGAGGCCAAACTTATCACAGGCCATTGAGAACTTGTTCATGTAAGTCTGCATTTCTTCCTCAAAGTTGGTAGCGAGGGCGCAGTCATCAGCAAACAACAGGTTTGAGATAGTTGATTCTTTTACCTTGGTGGAGGATTTTAACCTCCGAAGATTGAATAGATTACCGTCTGTCCTGTATCTAATCTTTACCCCATGTTCGTGCCCATGGGTGTAAATCATAGACCATAACACAGATTTAAAGAAGAAAATCGGATCGTTTAAAAGAAACTGTTTCATAAAAAATATTAGTATCATTCAATAAAAATATAAAATATATATATATATATATATATATATATATATATATATGGCCTTTTCGTCTTTAAAAACGATCAATTGGCAAGTGTTTTGCTGTGACATCCTCTGAGTTTTCGCTTTTCTCTCGTCTTTCAGCTCATGCATAAGTCTCTTCTCAAAAGACTGCGCCCTTGCGCAATATCGCTTCCACGCAACTCTGTCCTCAGTTTTTCCCATGTGCTGGGACCTATAGAAAAGTTCTTCATTGAGGCCTTGAGCAGTGGTCTGCCCTAGTACCTCTTCCCATACGAAAGTTCACATAAAACATTTGTTTTGGTATACAAATTTCTCATTCCTCTCACATGCCCTAACCATCTTAGTCGTCTACTCCTGAGCATGCCCATGATATATATATATATATATATATATATATATATACATCATAAAAATATAGTATAAACTTTAGGAATATTGATACATAAATAATATCATCTTCCGGACACTGAACTACATTGGGCACATTAAACGTCAAATCGGTTTAGAAAGAGAGCAGCAACGTTAGGAATTGTTGCTGGAAGAATGGGCAACCAAATGATGGTGGCAACAGATTATTATGAATAATTTCAGATGACATCTTGTTCACGAGGAACTGGATGAATTAGGGTCAGAACATGGGAATATGTTTAACAGGGACTTCTTCTTCGAACGCTCTATATCGACCACTTGTTAACCACTCTGAGTGATTTGTATGTGATCTGAGCCTAAGAGCGATTGTACGTTGTGCCAGTTATGCGCCTACAAGTAGGCCAGCACATCCGATTTCTGCGATGCTTTTTATTTACTACGGTAGTTTCCCTATGTCCTACATCAGTGGCCTCTTATGACATGCCTTGTAGGTTGCAGTGGTACTATTCTTTGCTTCCTTGCGGGCCCCTGCACCACACGGGCGGTTTAACGGGGACAAATCTAGGGCGTTGGAAGATAACTTTACAGGTATATTGCAGATATTATTGCGGATGTGAGAATACTCATTCAGCGCAGACAGTATGGATGTTGACCCTTCTACCTTTCAGACAATATGTTTATAGTTCTCTTCATAAGTTCTTTCATCTTTCGCAATACGGGTGTCTTCTCTGATATTACAGCTTCAGGTGAAACAGTCTTGGACGAAAGTCTCACAGGAAGTGATGTCAATGTTTAAGTTTTGAAAACATTTTCAGTTAGTCTTTAAAGCACTGGAGAGTGAATTAGTTCAATTCCCCGTTAAGGTCAAAAGTTTTTTCTGCTAGGGATAAAAACAAACAGATGAAATGTGCACGTGTGGCGACAGCATCGTGAAAGCAGTCATAATACCTCTGGTCTATACAATCTCCCAGCGTACTCTCAGAAATGGGACCAAAATTCTGTAATGAAAGGTTATTTTAATGAGTTGTCAGTTTGATAATATCTTACCCTGTCCGTTTTTCCCCGCTAAGTTCATTGCACAGCAGCTGTTTTGGAATACAGTCAGAAGGTATACAAACAGCATCAGTTGTCTATCTTAACTGATCTCTTTGCAGCAACGAGTAGACACTGTACAATTTGACCCTCGTCAGATCTTCAGTATTAACTACTTTATTGTGTCATCTGGTCATAAGTAAAAAAAAAAAAGTAAAGGAACCGTCTTTCATACCTTGAGATATATTGTGTAAAATGGCGTTAGGCCCGTATCTTTCATTGATCGTCGGCACACGATGGGTAATGTGCTCAACATCCCGCCGGCAACCTTTACTTCCCAGTGCTTTTCCTGGTAGCCAATTTAATCTGAGTCGACCTGAGAGCCGTTAACGTCCCACTGTGTAGTTGAACCAGGACGACACGAAAGACGCATAAGAAGTGAGTTCACTAACAACCGCTACCGTGGCTCTTATGCCAGCTGGTTATAAACAGGATTTAATAATATAAGTATATAGAACACACGAACAGTGGCTTCTTACTGTTGAATTTTCTTTAATTTCAGTGGTAATGTTTGCTTGTGTCCATACATCTGTATTTTGATCAAACACCATCAGAACAGTATCAGGCTCTGTACTCATTGGGTCTATGATCAAAACATCTATAGTGCCTTGTCCTATATATTATTAAAATTGAATTATGAAACGTTAAAATTCAGAGAAAAATGATTCATTAGTTTCTTCAATAAAATTGTATATTGGATGTCTTCTTTTTTTTGCCATCGGTTTCATTTGTTCAATCTATACTATGATTGTCTGTGTGAAGCTGCCCGTCGGTTTTAGTTCCTCAAGGGTTACCCATTGCTTGCGCTGTAAGCATCGTTCTTGAGGCAGTGTTTCGTTTTGCTGGTGCATGTATGATAAAAAGAACTGCAGGATGTGTTCTGGAGTCTGTGTTTGAGTCTGATATGTGAGTCTTTTTAAGTGGATTGTACACTTACTATCGTACCTCGACTTTCGACACATCGCTCTTTCGACCATTTTAATTTATAATCACCCTTTTTAACTTCGACCGTTCCGTTCCCACTTTCGACTGGATTTCGATCATGCTTATATTCTATGACTGAGCTTATTTGAAGGATCGTGTAACATGACAAACACACGGTTTCTGCCCAGGTATATTCTTGCCCAGACATCAGGAGAATATTGCAGTTTCTTTTGGTCTTTTCTTTACCTCATTAGCTTAAAATATAAATGATATCGTCTATTAAGGAGGAAAGATGCAAACAATACATTTAACTTGCGAGTGTAATTAGAAACAGGATGTCAATAGACTGATCATTGAATGTTAAGAAGGACATAGTAATGGAAAATAGTATACCTGGAATCATGTAGTAAAACAGGATACAAATATCTCCATTATAGTTGAGTTTGGGAGATTCAATCCCAGACTTCATGCCAGACCATGCATTATCTACATTGGTAGCTAGGTACAGAAAATTGCCTACAGAAAAAAGACAGATAAACTGATGTTCAAACGTAACTTACTTTCAATGATAAAAAATGGACTCACTTGTCTGCTGTTGAGAGTAAAAGTCGGACTGCTGATAAACACAAAGACAGACAATATACAGATAGAAAGACATAAATACAGACAGGCAGGTATGCAGATATTGCACTGTATTCTATTCTTCACGTACCGTTATACGTTACATACATGGCCTGCAAGCAGTTTCTCCATACCATTCTATCCTGGTCAACTCAACTCATTCAATCTACTCTATGGAAGTGAGTCCAATATTTCTCGCCTCTCTCAGTAACGGTTTTTTTAGGGTTTGCCTGGGGTGTCCTTTCTTTCTAGAACCCTTGTCTCCACTTCAATTTCTGCTTTGTTATTCTTTGCTACTTTCTTCTCAGAGTATGTCCAACATATCTCCATTGTATCTTTTTTTTTTAAAACAGTTGTCACTAGTTTTTGACAATATACATGCAGACATATATAAATATAGATAGGTAGATATTGAACATATATATTTCACGTAGATGTATATGATAATCACTCTAGATAGCTAGAATCAATGATCAATAGATATTACCTGTATTGATCAATACGACTTACAGACTTATTAGTTATAAATGTCCTCTGTCCTCTTTGCTATCATGTCCTAGTCGCTTCTTCCGTAATATTGGTCGATGTATTAAAAAAAAAGTTATACCACATATTGTCACTGAACTGGTTAGGAATTAAGCTCTCCTGTGTCAAATTTACATAGTGGTTACAAGCATTATGGAGATCCTTACGATCTCAGCGATTTGCCGGCAACTTTATTGCTGTTTTCACCAGGTAATCAAGAACGTTTAAAAGAATGTTTTTTTTAATGGCGGCTGTGACAAGTGTTTACTATTTCGTCCTTGGATGTATTAGTTTACTCGTGGTTTAGGGAACGTTATATCTATACTTGGAAGCATCGAGATGCCTTAGGTCGTTTTTGACTAATAGGTTGACTGTCATTATAGTTATTCGATGTGTAGGTGGGATATATTTATTCATACACTCCGACGCGAGTAACTACCCATTTTCGACGACGAAAGTGATGGACTAGCGATACCGGTTTACGATAGGTTACCCTGAGTCATAGGCAGCTATTTTTAAACGGCAAGGAATGTCCATCCTAATTCAAAAGTCTGTAACGGTAGGGAGGCGGATGAATCAAAATGATCAACGGCTCACAAAGCGAACACAGCAAGTGTGGGGCACATGAGGCGCTTTCAGGACATACAAATGATTTGCGGCTGGCCCCGTGGAAGAAATGGGACTTCACCACGTACAACCAAAGACGTAGCAATGAAGCAAAAGCATCCATCTGAAGATAAACAATACATGAAAACAAGAAAAAGACACATTCGTTTTGCAACATGGAATGTTAGAACCTTACACCAAGAAGGAAAACTAGACAATTTAATACTAGAGACAACAGATATGAAGGTAGATATTATGGGAGTCGCAGAAACAAGATGGAAAGGCAGGGATACACAAGAAGAGATGACTATATATTTATACATTCAGGAGGAGAATATCATGAGCGAGGAGTAGGTATGCTAATAAAAAGGAAATAGAAAAATACATCAGTGGTTATTGGACGTATAACGACAGAATGATGCTTTAAAGATCAGAGCAAAGCCATTCGATATAGAATTATCCAAACATACGCTCCAACATCAGACCATACAGATGAAGAAATCGAAAAATATTATGAAGATTTACAACAAATTCTCAAACAAGTAAAGACAACTGACATACTAATTATAATGGGCGATATGAATTCAAAAATTGGCAAAGGCAAATACAAGAACATTGTAGGACAATACGGACTAGGAACAAGGAATGAACGAGGAGATAGGCTTATCCAGTTCTGTGAAGAAAATAACATGGTTATATGCAACACATTTTACCAACAAGAATCTAGGAGATTATACACATGGAAAATCCCAGGAGATAGAAAAAGGAACCAGATAGATTTCATCATGATTAGGAACAGATTTAAAAATAATGTAATGAACACCAAAACATATCCAGGAGCAGATATAAATTCTGATCATAATCCAGTGATGATCAAACTAAATATAAAACTAAAAAGATAGACCAACCAACAAGAAAAGAACCACATATAGATATATCAGCACTTAAACAATCAGAGATACAACAGAAATATTGTGTGAAGTAAAGAACAAATATGAATGCCTAATGACAGAGTGCTTAGAACAATACAGAAGAGAAAATCCTGAAGAGAAAGTAGCCAATAAATGGGATTGCTTAAAACAGAGTATACAAACTGCAAAAAAAACCTGCCTGTAAAAGAATCTATGAAAAATCAAATGTGGATGACTGATGAAATCTTAGAAAAATGACAGAACGAAAGAAAGCCAAGAACACCCCAAAGTATACAATTTTAGACAACGAAATACGCAACATGTGCAGAACCACAAAAGTAAACTGGTTAGAAACAAAATGCAAGGAAATAGAAGATATGGCAGAAAAACACAGGACTAGAGATATGCACAGAGAAATAAGACAAATGACAAGTAAGAAAATACTGTAAAAAGTGGAGGATGTATCAAAACAACAACAACCAACTTTTGTTTGATAAAACAGAAATATTGACAAGATGGACAGAATATGTAACGGCTCTATTTGATGATCAAAGAGCGTAAACACAGTATAAAGTGCAATGACAGCCCAAGAATATTAAAATCTGAAGTTGTAAGAGCAATCGAAACAATGAAACGAGGAAAGGCTGCAGGATTGGACAATATTACTGTGGAAATGTTAACCTCCTTAGAGGATTTTGGTATTTCAACCATTACAGATTTGTGCAATGATATATATAACACAGGATATATACCAAGAGACTTGAAGACATCAGTATTCATACCACTACCCAAAAAGCCCAAAGCACAGGAGTGCACAGACTATAGGACAATTAGCCTGATGAGCCACATAACAAAAATACTACTCAAGATCATACATGAAAGAATTAAAAACAAGATAGACATAGAAGTAGGAGAAGAACAGTTTGGCTTTAGAAAGAACAGAGGAACAAGGAGGCAATACTTGTATAAGACTACTCGCTGACAAGTATATAGAAGTGCAAAAAGTATCTACTTGTGTTTCATCGATTATAGCAAGCTTTTGACAGAGTCCAACATGAAAAGCTAATCATATGTCTACAAGAAATAGGCCTAGATGGGGATGATATCAGACTAATAAGTAACATATACTGGGAACAGACAGCAATAATAAAATATGAAAATAGCTACTCTCCATACATAGACATAAAGAGAGGAGTGAGACAAGGATGCATACTGTCACCAAGCCTATTTAACATCTACACAGAGAAAATCTTCAAACAACTAGAGGGAATGCCAGGACTCAAGATCAATGGAAAATAATAAATAACTTAAGATATGCAGATGACACAGTATTGGTAGCAGAAAATGAACAAGATCTACAAGAATTAGTGGACCAATTGGACAGAACTAGCAAGGAATATGGATTAGACATTAACATACAGAAAACAAAAACTATGGTAATCAACAAGGAAATGGAAAACCTAAAATGAATATAAAAATACATGGAGAATTACTACATCAAGTAAAAAGCTACTCCTATCTCGGTCAGATGATAACAGATGATGGCAGATGTATAACTGAAATTAAAAAGAGAATAGGAATGGCCAAGGATAATTTCAATAGTATGAGAAAGGTACTGACATCCAAACAAATCACAAACAGGCTAAAAATTGGAATGATCAAATGCTATATATATCCTATATTAATGTATGGCTCGAAACATGGACAATGAACAAGCAGTTAGAAGACAGAATTGATGCATTTGAGATGTGGATATATAGAAGAATAACAGAGTTTCATGGACAGAAAACAGACAAATAAACAAGTTTTAGGAAAACTAGGCATGAAGAAACAATTATTAAGAGAATAAAATTCAGACAAGTAAAGTATTTTGGGCACATAAAAAGGCATGACACCATGATAAACATTTACTAGAGGGGAAAGTTGAGGAGAAGAGCAAGAGGAAGACCGAGAGATAAGTGGGAGGGAAACTTTAAGAAATGGACAGGTTACAGTCTGGCAGTGTGCAACACCAAGGCGAAAGACAGAGGATGCTGGAGATTCATTGCAGCCAACCTTCGATGTGGAGACGGCACCTGATGATGATGAATCAAGAACGCGGCACCCAAGCAGGAGACCCGTGTTTAATTCACGGTAAGGTCAAGAATTTTTTCTGTTGTGGGCATAAATGAAAAATCCTAACCTGAACAGCCTCGCGATGCATGCGATCATTAAATTCCTCAGTCCCACCTGTTCCACACCGCCCTAAAAAGCGGTACTACAAGCAATAACAACAGTTTAATCAATTCCATGTAATTCACAAAGTAGTGTTGAAAATTGATTTTGGAAGGTACAGTCGTTTTACGTATTTGAAAGGATTTCAAATTGCCCAGATTTGAAAATAAAGGACGTCTGTGGCCTAGGGTTAGTGACTCGGTCTATTAACCCCGACGTTCTGAGTTCGAATCACGCTGCGGACAGTTTGCTTGCAAATTGTTTCGTTGATTTTAACAAAGGACGATGGCGCCACCGTTCAGAAAGCAATGGCAAACTACTGAACGTATAAGTGGTGCCTAGAAAATCAACGACTTGTTTACTGTGGTTGATGGCTACGTCCTTTGGGATATGCCACGATTTTTCATCTTCAACAATGTACTCTTTATTTGTATATTTCTGTGTCCCAGAAAAAAAGGTAAAATTCTTCTGTAAATTCGCACTTAGAAGACTGAAATATTGTCTTCTGCTGGATTTTTAAAATCCAATGTCACTGTTTCTGCACCAAATTGAAATGACAAATATATATATATAAGATATGGAGACTGATTTTTATCTGATTAATTATCTGTTTGGATGCTTATATCTGTCTCTTATTGTTGTCTGAAGTCTTGGCCTATGGTACTCTGTGCTTCTTTCTTAATCTTGATATATATATATATATATATATATATATATATATATATATATATATATATATATATATATATATATATATATATATATTAACAGTAATGGAAGGAATATCTCCTGATGGTAGAGGCAGGGACGACCAAGACGATGGTGGCAACAGGACATTAAAGAAACATTGAATATGACGTTAGAAGAGGAGAGAAAACTTTCTAAAGACAGTCTTTTCAAGCAGGATGTGATTAAGCGACGTTCTGGAATGAACATGCTACTTGATTCTGATCTCGTATATATATATATATATATATATATATATATATATATATATATAATACATATGCCTAGCGTGTATGATCATAGATGTTACTAAAATTACAGAGATACATCACTCACTACAGTATACACGTTTTAATGCGACAAATGCCCGCCTGCCCAGCGTGTTCGTAGCGCGTTGGACTACGGGTGACTATTCCTCTGTGTGTGCGGGTTCAATTCCGCGGGATGGCAGAAAAAGCCACAGATTCCCCAGATTTACGGTGTTGGTGGCACCGAACCGAAGGGTTACGATGTCCATGGCCCTGAGCCGAAGAGCTGAAAAGCTCAAGTGCTTCTGGATCGGAAAAAAAAAATGTCCATGGCACCGAGTCGATAAGCTGAAATCTCAAGTGCTTTTGGATAAAAAAAAATGAGACAAATGATTACTGTATTTGTCTTTAGGTGCATTTGTCCTCAACTTCCAGAAACTATATATACCCTTCACAATAGGCTGTGGAGATTAAGCACACATGGGTATGCTTAGAATTCGAGAATGCCTTTCAATAACCAATAACAAATCGTACATGTTTACCTGTTCCATTTGTATGATCGGTCTCTATTCCTCGTACGTAAGCACCTTTGGACCGGACCCATTTAAGACTCCATGAATTATCATTTGTGTAGCCGCAGACATCCGTCTCAAAATCACATGATCCTGGTAAAAGCTGCACATTATATAAAGTATGGTCTTATTGTCTGTCATGCATGTTGTATACGTAACAGATTTACAGTCGTTCTCGAGTAAGTTTTAATCACTCTTTGTGATATGTTTGATCTTTTCGAAGAACGTGTATACGTTGCACATTGGTTTGGTAGGCCCTAAACGCATAGACTTCTACACGTTTAGTACATGTGCATCCTATTTCATCAAACCTTCTTATTCGCCTCTTACGACATGCGTGGCAGGTAACAGTGGTTCTATTCTTTACACCCCAAATTTGGGCCCCGGAACCTCTCGAGCGGTGTTTCGTTAATATTCATCTTATATCTAGATTTCTATCTAAATATATATTTTAGGAGTTCTATCCATGTCAAACCGATTGAAGAATATAAGGCAAACATAATATGGTTGGTCAAGGGGCTGATAACCTATTTCTTTAAAAATAATATTGTGTTGCGAAACGAAGCAAGAGAAACATTTTGTGCATCTTGTGAAGGGTGCGATGTCGATCAGGCAACTGGTTTCATGAAGGAGGCTATTGAGATCAAACCCGAATGAATGTCGCCAGTCATTCGAAACATGGAGAAGAACAGTGGAAATAGAATTGAAAGATCCAGCAACATTGAATAAGGAATATAAAAAACTACAGAACACTTGGTGACTCTTGTTGTAAATGTATCACTCATTTGTTTGCATTTATGGAGAGAACAAGACAGATTCAGTGAACCAAGAGCTAAATAAAGACGCTTGCACTGGATAGGACACACTTTGCAAAAACCTGAGGGGAATACAACAAGAAGAGTCCTTTCCTGGAACCAGCATTGACAGCGAAAGAAGGAGTGAGAAATACATGAAGACGGGATTTCTTCTTCTTCTGCGTTCTCACTAGATTGGGATTTCGATTTCTCTAGTAAAGGCAACCATCTGCATCAGATTGTCAGCAACGCCATACAGTTTGTCTTGGACGCTGGTGAAGTGGGCCACCTCTTTCTTCTCAGATCTGCATACTGGGGGCAGTTCTGTGGATATGTTCTGTTGTCATACTGCTAAGCCACAGTGGCACATGTCGTTGGTGCCTATCTTGAATTTAATGTACAGGTGGTGTCTCATTCTGTTGCGACCCATCCGGAGGCGAAGTACGGCTGTCTGGTTCCTTCTGGACAGTTGATAATATCCATTGTTCTTGTGTTCTGTGTGTTCTTTATTCCGTTTTGATTTGTAGTGCCCTTTGGCGATGGTTTTTGCTCCTTCATGGCTAATCAGGTTGTCATCTTGGGGCATTCCTGCTCCCTCTTAGCCAGTTTTAGCATCTTCATTCCCTTTGATCTTGCAGTGTGAGGGTATTCACTTGATTACTACCCTCTCAGAATCATGGGACAACTGGGCTAAGGTTGACCTGAGATCACTTAGTTCTGTGTTCCTTTCAGATTTCAGTGCTGAGATAGCAGACAATGCGTTTGTCAAATCACTATTTTCCATGTGTTTGGTTCATATGTTGTAGTGCCATTTTTTCAGCTGCACTGAGAGCCTCTACCTCGGCCCTAAAATTGGTTGAGAACTTGCCGGTGGTCAGAGCTAAGGTTAATTCTACTCCATATTTTAGTCTCAGGACAATCCCCTCCTCCATTGTGGGTGGCATCTGTAGCCGAACAATCCGTGTATACATGTGTCCATGAGTCCATTGGGTAGTTTTCGTTTATGTATATTTTTGCGATGAGCCTTCTCTCCAGGTCTGTCTGTGTTCCTTTCTTGTTATTGCCACTTATTTCTTCTGAGACCTCTGAGAGCCTGCATGCCGAGGGAGGGGAGGTTCTGGCTGGTTGTATGTGTTTAGGTGAGCCAGTGCCATTATTGGGTCTTTGTGAGCAAGTTCTTTGAAGTTTGCCACAAAGTTACTTTTTTTAAAACTGCCCCTACCGTAGCTGTTGATTCGGAGGTTCATCAGTCTCTTGTATTTTTCTCCTTGTTAAAGTACCTTCATGTCCCGTCTGTCCTCCATTGGCCGGAGCCCTGTCATAGTTTCCAGTACTTCTATGGGAGTAGACTTCATGACTCCAGTGATGATCCGTGAGGCCTGATTTTGTACTCTGCTTACCTTTATCAATTGTGTTTTGGAGGTTGCGGCCCAGGCTGTTATGCCATACTCAAGTACTGGTCGGACTCTTCCAGTGTACATACAACGTTTTCAAAATGCCACTATTTGCACCCCATGTGGTGCCTGCTAGTTTGTTCATGATTCCCATTCTCTGTTTTGCTCTTTTTCCATCTTTGTCTGTCTGTGTTTTCCAAATCAGTCTGCTGTTCATGGTGATTCCCAGATATGTTGGGCATTCCTCCATTGGGAGTAGGTGGTCATTTATCTTGAGTTTCACCATTTGTTTCTTCTTGGAAAGGCTGAAGACTGTGAAAGTGGTTTTCTTTTCATTTATGGTGAGCAGCCAGGTACGGATCCATTTTTCGAGACGGATTTGAGGCAGAGATCAACAATATAAAGAAGAGCTGGATGGAGCTGCAGAAGAAAGTTAGATATATGAAGACTTGGCATGAGTTTGTTGAGAGCCTATGCCCCAATTCGGGTTTAAAAGGCATAGAGAGAGAGAGAGGTGGAGATAGCATATATCAGCATCGTGAGGAGCCGTCTCCTCATTGAGTGTGGACTGCAATGGACCTCCACCATTCCTTGTCTTTTATCTTGATGCTTCCCTACCCCTTGTGTCTCTGTCTTTCTCTTACTCACCGTCTTTCAACTTCCCTTGTAACACTTATTTCATATTGCTCAATGTACATTTTGAGGATTCTTTTAACTTTCCTGATATTGATTGAATATTTTAAACCATCTGTTATTTTATATCCAAGACAGTATAATCGTTTATGTTGTAGCAGTTTCTCTCTTTTAATATATATATATATATTTGATGTTTGCTACTTACTGGTACAGCTCTTCTGGGTCTATGTGACATAGACGTTAGGTGCTCGCCTCTCGTTCCAAAAGTATCCGGTTCGCTCCCTAGTAGTAAGTAAAGGAACCCTTTCATACCTCGTGGTATATACGAGTAGGTCAATACAGTGTTAGGCCTGTATTTTTCATTGACCGTCGGTACACGATGGGTGATGTAGTCAGCATCACGCCGGCCGCCTTTACTTTCCCAGAGCATGTTTGGTACCCAGTTGAGGCTGGGTCGACCTGAGAACCGTCGCGGTCAGGAAAAATTCCACGCGCATTGCGGGGCTGAACCCAGACCACCAGCCTTGCGAAGCGAGTTCACTAACAACTACGCTATAGCGACTCTCGCTCCCTAGTAGAGCCATCGGGATATTTTTTCAGAGATCCATGATCTCAGTGTAGGTGAGATCGAGTTCCTAGTCCTATCGGAGACGAACGATGAAACGTAGAACCCGTGTTAAAGTTGAGCCTGTAAAAGAATCCTTGGCAGTTCAAAATCGAGAAGAGCAGGCTGAAAAGCCTCTGCTTAGGAAAAATTCATTAGAAAAATAAAAAAATAAAATTACTATAAAATATTTTCACCGTGTTCTAAATTACATAGGGAACCCTCCACGGTGCTACGGAGTTCGTGCACTGCCGCTGGATATCTTCTTGTGTAAGAAAGTGATCGGATCACACATGGTTACTCACCGAAGTGCAATGATGATGGTTCAATCAATCAATCAATCAACTAATCAATCAGTTGACATTACTAACCTCTGGAATTACTAATGATGGTGACGTTTCTGGTAGAGTCTGCGGTCTGGTCATCACGTCATGGATTTGTCCCAGAACACCTGTTTACATGTGAATAACAGTTTTAGCATTGTCTATGTGGCCCTAAACGCATAGACTTCTACACGTTTAGTACATGTGCATCCTATTTCATCCAAACCTTCTTATTCGCCTCTTACGACATGCGTGGCAGGTAACAGTGGTTCTATTCTTTACACCCAAATTTGGGCCCCGGTAACCTCTCGAGCGGGTGTTTCGTTAATATTCATCTTATATCTAGATTTCTATCTAAATATATATTTTAGGAGTTCTATCCATGTCAAACCGATTGAAGAATATAAGGCAAACATAATATGGTTGGTCAAGGGGCTGATAACCTATTTCTTTAAAAATAATATTGTGTTGCGGAAACAGAAGCAAGAGAAACATTTTGTGCATCTTGTGAAGGGTGCGATGTCGATCAGGCAACTGGTTTCATGAAGGAGGCTATTGAGATCAAGCCGAATGAATGTCGCCAGTCATTCGAAACATGGAGAAGAACAGTGGAAATAGAATTGAAAGATCCAGCAACATTGAATAAGGAATATAAAAAACTACAGAACACTTGGTGACTCTTGTTGTAAATGTATCACTCATTTGTTTGCATTTATGGAGAGAACAAGACAGATTCCAGTGAACCAAGAGGCTAAATAAAGACGCTGGCACTGGATAGGACACACTTTGCAAAAACCTGAGGGGAATACAACAAGAAGAGTCCTTTCCTGGAACCAGCATTGACAGCGAAAGAAGGGGAGGCCGAGAAATACATGAAGACGGGATTTCTTCTTCTTCTGCGTTCTCACTAGATTGGGATTTCGATTTCTCTAGTAAAGGCAACCATCTGCATCAGATTGTCAGCAACGCCATACAGTTTGTCTTGGACGCTGGTGTAAGTGGGCCACCTCTTTCTTCTCAGATCTGCATACTGGGGGCAGTTCTGTGGGATATGTTCTGTTGTCATACTCGCCAAGCCACAGTGGCACATGTCGTTGGTGCCTATCTTGAATTTAATGTACAGGTGGTGTCTCATTCTGTTGCGACCCATCCGGAGGCGAAGTACGGCTGTCTGGTTCCTTCTGGACAGTTGATAATATCCATTGTTCTTGTGTTCTGTGTGTTCTTTATTCCGTTTTGATTTGTAGTGCCCTTTGGCGATGGTTTTTGCTCCTTCATGGCTAATCAGGTTGTCATCTTGGGGCATTCCTGCTCCCTCTTTAGCCAGTTTTTAGCATCTTCATTCCCTTTGATCTTGCAGTGTGAGGGTATTCACTTGATTACTACCCTCTCAGAATCATGGGACAACTGGGCTAAGGTTGACCTGAGATCACTTAGTTCTGTGTTCCTTTCAGATTTCAGTGCTGAGATAGCAGACAATGCGTTTGTCAAATCACTATTTTCCATGTGTTTGGTTCATATGTTGTAGTGCCATTTTTTCAGCTGCACTGAGGGCCTCTACCTCAGCCCTAAAATTGGTTGAGAACTTGCCGGTGGTCAGAGCTAAGGTTAATTCTACTCCATATTTTAGTCTGAGGACAACTCCCCTCCTCCATTGTGGGTGGCATCTGTAGCCAGACAATCCCGTGTATACATGTGTCCATGAGTCCATTGGGTAGTTTTCGTTTATGTATATTTTTGCGATGAGCCTTCTCTCCAGGTCTGTCTGTGTTCCTTTCTTGTTATTGCCACTTATTTCTTCTGAGACCTCTGAGAGCCTGCATGCCGAGGGAGGGGAGGTTCTGGCTGGTTGTATGTGTTTAGGTGAGCCAGTGCCATTATTGGGTCTTTGTGAGCAAGTTCTTTGAAGTTTGCCACAAAGTTACTTTTTTTAAAACTGCCCCTACCGTAGCTGTTGATTCGGAGGTTCATCAGTCTCTTGTATTTTTCTCCTTGTTAAAGTACCTTCATGTCCCGTCTGTCCTCCATTGGCCGGAGCCCTGTCATAGTTTCCAGTACTTCTATGGGAGTAGACTTCATGACTCCAGTGATGATCCGTGAGGCCTGATTTTGTACTCTGCTTACCTTTATCAATTGTGTTTTGGAGGTTGCGGCCCAGGCTGTTATGCCATACTCAAGTACTGGTCGGACTCTTCCAGTGTACATACAACGTTTTCAAATGCCACTATTGCACCCCATGTGGTGCCTGCTAGTTTGTTCATGATTCCCATTCTCTGTTTTGCTCTTTTTCCATCTTTGTCTGTCTGTGTTTTCCAAATCAGTCTGCTGTTCATGGTGATTCCCAGATATGTTGGGCATTCCTCCATTGGGAGTAGGTGGTCATTTATCTTGAGTTTCACCATTTGTTTCTTCTTGGAAAGGCTGAAGACTGTGAAAGTGGTTTCTTTCATTTATGGTGAGCAGCCAGGTACGGATCCATTTTCGAGACGGGATTTGAGGCAGAGATCAACAATATAAAGAAGAGCTGGATGGAGCTGCAGAAGAAAGTTAGATATATGAAGACTTGGCATGAGTTTGTTGAGAGCCTATGCCCCAATTCGGGTTTAAAAGGCATAGAGAGAGAGAGAGGGGTGGAGATAGCATATATCAGCATCGTGAGGAGCCGTCTCCTCATTGAGTGTGGACTGCAATGGACCTCCACCATTCCTTGTCTTTTATCTTGATGCTTCCCTACCCCTTGTGTCTCTGTCTTTCTCTTACTCACCGTCTTTCAACTTCCCTTGTAACACTTATTTCATATTGCTCAATGTACATTTTGAGGATTCTTTTAACTTTCCTGATATTGATTGAATATTTTAAACCATCTGTTATTTTATATCCAAGACAGTATAATCGTTTATGTTGTAGCAGTTTCTCTCTTTTAATATATATATATATATTTGATGTTTGCTACTTACTGGTACAGCTCTTCTGGGTCTATGTGACATAGACGTTAGGTGCTCGCCTCTCGTTCCAAAAGTATCCGGTTCGCTCCCTAGTAGTAAGTAAAGGAACCCTTTCATACCTCGTGGTATATACGAGTAGGTCAATACAGTGTTAGGCCTGTATTTTTCACTGACCGTCGGCACACGATGGGTGATGTAGTCAGCATCGCCGCCGCCTTTACTTTCCCAGAGCATGTTTGGTACCCAGTTGAGGCTGGGTCGACCTGAGAACCGTCGCGGTCGGGAAAAATTCCACGCGCATTGCGGAGCTGAACCCAGACCACCAGCCTTGCGAAGCGAGTTCACTAACAACTACGCTATAGCGACTCTCGCTCCTAGTAGAGCCATCGGATATTTTTCAGAGATCCATGATCTCAGTGTAGGTGAGATCGAGTTCCTAGTCCTATCGGAGACGAACGATGAAACGTAGAACCCGTGTTAAAGTTGAGCCTGTAAAAGAATCCTTGGCAGTTCAAAATCGAGAAGAGCAGGCTGAAAAGCCTCTGCTTAGGAAAAATTCATTAGAAAAATAAAAAAATAAAATTACTATAAAATATTTTCACCGTGTTCTAAATTACATAGGGAACCCTCCACGGTGCTACGGAGTTCGTGCACTGCCGCTGGATATCTTCTTGTGTAAGAAAGTGATCGGATCACACATGGTTACTCACCGAAGTGCAATGATGATGGTTCAATCAATCAATCAATCAACTAATCAATCAGTTGACATTACTAACCTCTGGAATTACTAATGATGGTGACGTTTCTGGTAGAGTCTGCGGTCTGGTCATCACGTCATGGATTTGTCCCAGAACACCTGTTTACATGTGAATAACAGTTTTAGCATTGTCTATGTGGCCCCTAAACGCATAGACTTCTACACGTTTAGTACATGTGCATCCTATTTCATCCAAACCTTCTTATTCGCCTCTTACGACATGCGTGGCAGGTAACAGTGGTTCTATTCTTTACACCCCAAATTTGGGCCCCGGTAACCTCTCGAGCGGGTGTTTCGTTAATATTCATCTTATATCTAGATTTCTATCTAAATATATATTTTAGGAGTTCTATCCATGTCAAACCGATTGAAGAATATAAGGCAAACATAATATGGTTGGTCAAGGGGCTGATAACCTATTTCTTTAAAAATAATATTGTGTTGCGGAAACAGAAGCAAGAGAAACATTTTGTGCATCTTGTGAAGGGTGCGATGTCGATCAGGCAACTGGTTTCATGAAGGAGGCTATTGAGATCAAACCCGAATGAATGTCGCCAGTCATTCGAAACATGGAGAAGAACAGTGGAAATAGAATTGAAAGATCCAGCAACATTGAATAAGGAATATAAAAAACTACAGAACACTTGGTGACTCTTGTTGTAAATGTATCACTCATTTGTTTGCATTTATGGAGAGAACAAGACAGATTCCAGTGAACCAAGAGGCTAAATAAAGACGCTGGCACTGGATAGGACACACTTTGCAAAAACCTGAGGGGAATACAACAAGAAGAGTCCTTTCCTGGAACCAGCATTGACAGCGAAAGAAGGGGAGGCCGAGAAATACATGAAGACGGGATTTCTTCTTCTTCTGCGTTCTCACTAGATTGGGATTTCGATTTCTCTAGTAAAGGCAACCATCTGCATCAGATTGTCAGCAACGCCATACAGTTTGTCTTGGACGCTGGTGTAAGTGGGCACCTCTTTCTTCTCAGATCTGCATACTGGGGGCAGTTCTGTGGGATATGTTCTGTTGTCATACTCGCCAAGCCACAGTGGCACATGTCGTTGGTGCCTATCTTGAATTTAATGTACAGGTGGTGTCTCATTCTGTTGCGACCCATCCGGAGGCGAAGTACGGCTGTCTGGTTCCTTCTGGACAGTTGATAATATCCATTGTTCTTGTGTTCTGTGTGTTCTTTATTCCGTTTTGATTTGTAGTGCCCTTTGGCGATGGTTTTTGCTCCTTCATGGCTAATCAGGTTGTCATCTTGGGGCATTCCTGCTCCCTCTTTAGCCAGTTTTTAGCATCTTCATTCCCTTTGATCTTGCAGTGTGAGGGTATTCACTTGATTACTACCCTCTCAGAATCATGGGACAACTGGGCTAAGGTTGACCTGAGATCACTTAGTTCTGTGTTCCTTTCAGATTTCAGTGCTGAGATAGCAGACAATGCGTTTGTCAAATCACTATTTTCCATGTGTTTGGTTCATATGTTGTAGTGCCATTTTTTCAGCTGCACTGAGAGCCTCTACCTCGGCCCTAAAATTGGTTGAGAACTTGCCGGTGGTCAGAGCTAAGGTTAATTCTACTCCATATTTTAGTCTCAGGACAACTCCCCCTCCTCCATTGTGGGTGGCATCTGTAGCCGAACAATCCGTGTATACATGTGTCCATGAGTCCATTGGGTAGTTTTCGTTTATGTATATTTTTGCGATGAGCCTTCTCTCCAGGTCTGTCTGTGTTCCTTTCTTGTTATTGCCACTTATTTCTTCTGAGACCTCTGAGCCTGCATGCCGAGGAGGAGGTTCTGGCTGGTTGTATGTGTTTAGGTGAGCCAGTGCCATTATTGGGTCTTTGTGAGCAAGTTCTTTGAAGTTTGCCACAAAGTTACTTTTAAAACTGCCCTACCGTAGCTGTTGATTCGGAGGTTCATCAGTCTCTTGTATTTTTCTCCTTGTTAAAGTACCTTCATGTCCCGTCTGTCCTCCATTGGCCGGAGCCCTGTCATAGTTTCCAGTACTTCTATGGGAGTAGACTTCATGACTCCAGTGATGATCCGTGAGGCCTGATTTTGTACTCTGCTTACCTTTATCAATTGTGTTTTGGAGGTTGCGGCCCAGGCTGTTATGCCATACTCAAGTACTGGTCGGACTCTTCCAGTGTACATACAACGTTTTCAAAATGCCACTATTTGCACCCCATGTGGTGCCTGCTAGTTTGTTCATGATTCCCATTCTCTGTTTTGCTCTTTTTCCATCTTTGTCTGTCTGTGTTTTCCAAATCAGTCTGCTGTCCATGGTGATTCCCAGATATATTGGACATTCCTCCATTGGGAGTAGGTGGTCATTTATCTTGAGTTTCACCATTTGTTTCTTCTTGGAAAGGCTGAAGACTGTGAAAGTGGTTTTCTTTTCGTTTATGGTGAGCAGCCAGGTACGGATCCATTTTTCAAGACGGGATTTGTAAGCAGAGATCAATAATATAAAGAAGAGCTGGAGGAGCTGCAGAAGATAGTTTAGATATATGAAGACTTGGCATGAGTTTGTTGAGAGCCTATGCCCCAATTTGGGTTTAAAAGGCATAGAGAGAGAGAGAGGGGTGGAGATAGCATATATCAGCATCGTGAGGAGCCGTCTCCTCATTGAGTGTGGACTGCAATGGACCTCCACCATTCCTTGTCTTTTATCTTGAAGCTTCCCTACCCCTTGTGTCTCGGTCTTTCTCTTGCTCACCGTCTTTCAACTTCCCTTGTAACACTTATTTCATATTGCTCAATGTACATTTTTAGGATTCCTTTAACTTTCCTGATATTGATTGAATTTTAAACCATCTGTTATTTTATATCCAAGACAGTATAATCGTTTATGTTGTAGCAGTTTCTCTCTTTTAATATATATATATATATATATATATATATTTGATGTTTGCTACTTACTGGTACAGCTCTTCTGGGTCTGTGACATAGAGGTTAGATGCTCGCCTCTCGTTCCAAAAGTATCTGGTTCGCTCCCTAGTAGAAGTAAAGGAACCCTTTCATACCTCGTGGTATATAGGTCAATACAGTGTTAGGCCTGTATTTTCATTGACCGTCGGCACACGATGGGTGATGTGGTCAGCATCACGCCGGCCGCCTTTACTTTCCCAGAACATGTCTGGTACCCAGTTGAGGATGGGTCGACCTGAGAGCCGTCGCGGTCGGGAAAAATTCCACGCGCATTGCGGAAGCTGAACCTTCGCCTTGCGAAACGAGTTCACTAACAACTACGCTATAGCGGCTCTCGCTCCCTAGTAGAGTCATCGGGATATTTTTTCAGAGATCCATGATCTCAGTGTAGTGAGATCGAGTTCCTAGTCCTATCGGAGACGAACGATAAACGTAGTACCGTGTTAAAGTTAAGCCTGCAAAAGAACCCTTGGCAGTTCAAAATCGAGAAGAGCAGGCTGGAAAGCCTCTGCTTAGGCAAATTTCATTAGAAAAAAAAAATTATAAAAATTACTATAAAATATTTTCACCGTGTTCTAAATTACATAGGGAACCCTCCACGGTGCTACGGAGTTCGTGCACTGCTGCTGATATCTTCTTGTGTAAGAAAGTGATCGGATCACACATGGTTACTCACCGAAGTGCAATGATACTGGTTCAATTAATCAATCAATCAACTAATCAATCAGTTGACATTACTAACCTCTGGAATTACTAATGATGGTGACGTTTCTGGTAGAGTCTGCGGTCTGGTCACCACGTCATGGATTTGTCCCAGAACACCTGTTTACATGTGAAGAACAGTTTTAGCATTGTCTATGTGTTCGCATATGTGTTAAAATGTATGGTTACATCAGTGGCGCCCGCCACAATTTTTGTTGGTGGGGCCAGACAAAAATTTTCGGAAAAATCTTGGTTTCGGTTAGGATATATTTAACGTATAAAATAATAAATACACGTTACATCTTATTTTTGGTGGGCCCGGCTCCACTGGCCTTTAATGACGAGCCGCCACTGGGTTACATATTGTAACAACTTGTATCTTCTTCTTCCTTTTTCTTCTGCATTCGCTCTAGACCAGTGTTTCCAACGTGGGGCAATTTGTCAATTGAGCAATTCAATTTTTGAATATTACAAATTATGTATATGTTACATAGGGGGCATAAGAATTTTAGAAAGGCGTATGTCAGGTATGGCACAAAAAATGTTGGGAAACACTGCTCTAGACTAAAGACGTATAATTCACTCTTTACAGTTTGAAACATTGAATGTCACACGTTATGCTGTTGGTAAACATTGTGGCTGAAATATTGATGTTATTACTACAAGCACAGTGGACGATCTTAACATTTTCTTTCCTTTTGGTGGTGATGCATTCTGTGAAACTTGTCTCTGTCGATCTGCTAATGTTGTATTTCCAAATATATTGTTTGTTATCTTATCGGCAACCTTCTCCCCTCCCAAGCGCATGATTCAGCAGTGCCATGTCTATTTTTGTGTTAAAATATTTTATTTGTTTTGCTATTTTATAAATCAGTTTCTCTTCCTCTTTTAAGATTGGTTCATGTATTTGTTTCAGTCAAACATGTCTGATTCTCCTACAAGTGTACAATTCAAAAGATTGCAATATTGTGTTCATGTTTCTGGCTAAAGTAACAATTTTTCTGCGGGGAGGAGGGGTGGGGGGGGGGTCTGTTCATGTATTATTCCAGACCAAACTGTAGACTCCTTGTCAGTCAAACGTTAGGTTCGCATGTGGTTAAACGGTCGACTCTTGGTTGCAGACTTCCGGTTTGTCAAACGTTAAGTTAGCGATCGATCAAAGTGTAGACTCGCGGTAAATCAAACTGTAGAACGAAAGAATAATGAGTATTAAGAGCCCCAGGGGAATCACTGGAGCCAATTAATATGATCAGAGATAAATAGACAGTGAAAATTCGGAGCTTTCGGGAAAAAAAAATTACCAAACACAGGATTCGAAGCACAAATCTTTATTTTTTACAGTACCCATTGCCTAGTCCTAAACATGAGCGTTTTTAAGAACACAACCAGCTAGCTCTCCAAGAAAAAGCTTCACTAAGTCATGTCTTTTATAAACAGCGTTGGCTATAGAGCACAGAATAATCAGAACTGATTTGATCGAACATTGTTTGCACAAACACATGTGATAAGCTTTCTGTGCTTGTATATATGAGACGAAACAACAGTATACATACTGACAAGTATATACAAAAAACATACATCAGTCACAGGTAGCATAATGACCTACTGTAACCGTTATATAATGTCTAAAATTATATATGCCTCTTGGATACTGTGACTAACGGTTGACTGTGCTCGATACCTCGACTGCCCTTGATACCTCGACTGCCGTGCTCTACAACTAGGCTGCTGGTTTAGCAGTACGATGCCATCAACGCTACTGATAATATTATGTATATGATTAATTGTCAACTTATTGCAAGATGATACTTGAAAGTCACGAATCAAGTGGACAATTCTATTTAAACGTGTTAACAAACAAACGAACTGTAAGCGTCTAGTGATGTGTTCACATGATAAGCATACTTATGATACCCTTGTTATGTCTCGCTCCTGTAAAGTTTGTTACATTGTAAAATGCTACTTGAAGCACATCATGGAAGAAGAAGAAGAATAAAAAAAAGCACAATTAAAATACTTACCCAAAGCAGATATTAAAGCCGCAAATAAACGCATTACACTCCACGATAGTGCCAACATCGTGACAGTAATTTGTAAACTGCTGTTATTTTAGCGAACGGTTTATTTTCAGTAAATTTACGTCGGTCTGTGTTGTGTTGTTTAATTAGAAATTATATTAAAGCACAAACTGACAAATGTCAATTAGTTATCATTAACTTCTTTTCCCTTATTGCTAAGTGCAACACACATAAACGTGACTTTTGGTATTGAAAAACAAGTTTACGACAGACATGAAAAGTAAAATTAACATTTTAATAGAGTTAATACTAACAAAATTATTTTGATCATTCCAGAAACTGGTCCACTAAGCTTATCATTAAGTTCTTATCGGCTCATGTCCGTAAATAACAGCCGGTTCTTTTCTTATGATGGTACATTACTAAAGCTGGCAACTAACTTAAATGTACATATCTCCTGGTGTAGCAGGATTAAGTCAGTGCGATAGCTGATTTCCCTTTTTTAATAGTTCTTGTTTCAATCTTTATAGAAGAATGATGCGAATCCCATGGACTGCTAAAATGACTAATGTTGAGGTGTTTAATGAGAACAAGACACAGAAGCGTATCTTCAATATAAGAAAAAAACGCAGACATCCTTTTTCGGACATGTGACGAGGAAGGGAGGTTTAGAACACATTGTGACAACCGGTAAAATCGAGAGTAGACGAGACAGAGGAAGACAGAGAGAGAAAATTGTGATAGCCGACTTCATGGCACGGTCAGCACCAAATCTGAGATGATAGCAATCACCGAAGACAGATTTGTGGAGATTCAGATCACCTACGCAAGCGCAGGGACCCTGATGATGATAATAATATTTCCGAAATCGATGGCTGTCCACTTGTGGCATAACTGGCACAACGACAATCGCTCTATGCTCGATTCATACAAATTCAAAGTGAGTTAACAGTGGTCGATATAGAGTTCGAAGTAGAAGAACAAGAATGGCCCTATCTCCATATAATGTCGATTGTAAGGAATATAAATTTTCGTCCCCGGACCTGATCATGACAAACCAAATTGTTCTTATCTCTCATTATTCCCTCATTTTATTGTTGTATTTCGTTGATTAAATTGTTTTCAAGATTAAAGCAGCCCCATTGACAAATCGAAAGTTGCCAGATCACATTTATTCAGCGCCTTCCACTAAATTCATACCGTCAATAACCTTGACCTATACTAACCATAACTGAACCTTCTATTTTCTACATTATGCCAGATTGACTCCATTCACAGGCTGCTATTATCTTGAACACCCTGTAGTATGGTGTAGAGCACGTGGTCACATCTATCTGCGTGCTCACCATGTTTGTTTGTATATTTTATATATCTTCAAATAATTATATTTTCATTTCTAATTTTTCTATAAATCGTATAACTGTGTCTTTGAAATAAGCACACTTTTCTGTAAATTCACAACTAAACGTAAACGGCTTCAATTTTGTGTCTAGTTTTCAATTTAGTGTTCATTCTGTTGTGTGGAGGTCAGATGCTCGCCTCTTGCACCAAATGTACTTAGTTTGTTCCCTATGTGGAACGACCGGGATATTTTCTAGATCTCTGCTCTCAGTGTAGATGAGATCGAGTTCCTAGTCCTATCTGAAACGGATGACAAAATGAAGTTCCCGTGTTGAAGTTGAACACTAAAAGTACCATTGACAGTTCAAAGTGGAAGAGTTAAACTGCACAGCCGATGTTGTATAAATTTCATTAAAAGATTAAAATACAATTTTAAACAAACATTTTCACCATCTTCAAATTTACACCGGGGAGCCTCTTCGGTGGTTCTAGTTCGTGCACTGCTGCGGAGGAAATCTTCCTTTGTACGAAGGGGATCGAAGTAAGGCCTACGCGTGGCCATCGGCACTAGTTTAAGTAGGTCATGGTCTACGCAAGGTTATTCACAGAAGAGCATTGATAATAGTCATATCATTCAATAAATCAGTGAAATACAGAATATAAATGAAACGTGCTGACTCATGTGACACAAACTCCAATGACATCTCTCCAATACCAACTACAGTGGCCTACTGTATTTTGTAATCAACGATATCGGCATTGACAAGACACTGATATAATTATTAATTGTATACTGACACAATCAACTATTACTTGTAACTTATTTGTTATTCTGGTTACTTGTCATACAATTTGTGTCCATAGCTGTCGTAGGCCTACTGGCTTGATTGTGTAAGTATCTTTGAATTGCAATTTTCAAAAGCTATCTAGATCTAACTGTATTTTTTTATATTTAAAGAACTACTAAACCTATGGAATGGATTTATTGATTGAATTGCCAACCTGCCCAGCGTGTTCGTAGTGCGTTAGACGACGGGTGACAAGCCCTCTGTCAGTGCGGGTTCAATTCCGCGGGCTGGCAGAAAAGCAATAGGTTATCCAGATTTACGGTGTTTGAGGCACCGAACCGAAGGGTACGATGTCCATGGCACCGAGCCGAAGAGCTGAAAAGCTCAAGTGCTTCTAGATCGGGAAAAAAATTGATTGAATTATTGATTGACAGGACCATCATCATGCACTTCGGTGAGCAACCATGTGTGCTCCGATCTCTTTCTTACACCGGAAGATCTAAGCTGCAGTGTACGTACTCTGAATTTTGAAGATGGTGAAGATATCTTTTGTAGGAATTTAATTTTTAATTTTTTTTCTAATGAGCTTTACTGGGGCAGTAGCTTTCTAGTCTGCTCTTCTCGGTTTTGAACTGTCAACGGTTCTTTTACGTGCTCAAATTGAACACGAGACCTAGGTTTTATCGTCCGTCTCCGATAGGACTAGGAACTCGATCTCACCTACAATGAGATCAGAGATCTCTGGGAAAATATCCAGATGGTTCCACGAGGAAGCGAACCTGGTACCGTTGACACGAGAGACGAACACTTAACCTCTGCGTGACAGAGACCCCTTTATGGAAGGAACTAATAATATAAAGACAAAACTTCGATTTTTAAAATTGAGCAATTTTTTTCCCGATAGCAACTTATGACTGCGTGAGGAATGGCGTACACACCACCTTTGAAAAGTCGATTAGTGTCTGAATGCGTTCTACGGGTTACTCAGAATAGGCCTACCATTTACAGAAAAAGAACTAGTATATCTATTTTTCAATAGTTTAAAATTGAAGATATTGCTAATAAAGAAGATAAATATGAAATATTTTGGACATATAAAACGATATGATTCTCTGGAGAAGATCACTATGGAGGAGATCGTTATACAGGACAGACAACGTAGAGGTAAACCAAGGGGGAAATGGGTGCAGGCTGTTATATACGACTTGATATGATTGCGAAAGACGAGGACACCCCATATAGGACAAGGACTCATTTAGAGCTACTGTTATGTGAGCCAAGTTTCAACGTGGACACGCTAGATAAGAATGTTAGATGATAATCGAACAGGTATTTTAAATGCCGACTGTAGCACTATTTTGATGGGAGAAAATATGTATACAACTGTCTACATCATGACACCGCAATCCTAATCTAATACCACCTTTAGTTCGAAGAATGATACACATAAAGTGTAGATCAGATTTGAGATAATGAGTGAAGAATTGACACCTTGAACACAAATTGTATAAATCATGACATGAAAATCAACAACACTAAAACAGAAATAATGAATATGGGAAGAAAACATAATAAACTAGATATCCATATCAATGGCACTAAAATAAACCAAGTGAAAGAATTCAAATACTTAGGAAGCATATTCACAGAAGACGGAAGACTAGATGAGATAGGCTAGAGTGCAAAAGCAAATGCTGTAACCTACCAGCTAGCCCCATTGTTAAGGCACCACAAATTTCACAGGCAGCTAAGCAACAGATGATCAACAGCATTTTTATACCTACTTTGTGTTACCAGAACCAAACATGGACAACGAGCAAAGCACAGTCACAAAAATAACTACATGTGAAATGCGTTGCCTGCAAAGTTACCAACAACACCAGAAAATAGTCCCAACATCAGCATAAGAAAGAAAGTTGGCACAGAACTCTGTTGAATTACATTGAGAAACAAAGAATGAAGTGGTTTGGCCACTTAATAAGAATGTATCCAAACTCCACAGTCCTCTACAACAGAACATCGGGAAAGAAGGCGAGAGGAAGACCACGGAAAGATGGTTAGATGGCGTAGCAGAATCCTATGAAAGAGCAAAAATAACAATCACACAAGCCACCAGAACAGCGCAAGACAAAAACAGAAAACCACGACACTGGGTAACAACCCGGTAGCAGTGTGACGACAAAAGAAAAAGAATCATGCGTGCAACAGTAAGGTAGGTCATACGTGAAGTACTAGAAGTAAAGCGCAACAACCACATATCATATATTATAAAATAGGCCAAGTGTATTAAAAAATTGTGCTGTACATCGAACTTCGTTGATTTGACATCAGCAATGTAGATAACAAAGTGATACTTGAGGATAACACGTGAGATTGCTGGTGTCCAGTGCTCAGTAATAAGACACTGATAACACTGAGTACTGGCTCCGTGTAAATAAACTTTTTCAAAACGGCCTCATGAACTCAATTAACTCTATGCTTAGTATATTCACTTTACAAAAAGGTTAAGCCGAGTACTTTAGCCTGAAAAGACACAACTTTTTAAAACTCTGTACTGTATACTATAGAATGGATGCTTTCGTTTACATGATTAGTTTATAGTTACAGGCAGGAAGATACGGAGCATTTAGTATACCTAAATGTACGCTACACATCTGGCAAACTTGAAAGTCTACTTGCTCAGGTTGGTCCTCCTATGTTTATATTTATATCTGTTTGCTCAAATAACAATTAATTGTCTGTTTCCAACACTATATGAGTATATATTTCGACTATCACAATTATCAATTAATAATTTAATACGTTAATTTAATAATAACTAAAGTCTAAAGTAACTTACTTTCTCTTTTTTTAAAATGAACAATTTTTTTAAAGTGTTACTATTATTTATTATAATATTTGCGTCTAAATGTTCCTGTATTTATATCAGTCTTAAAGAAGTCGTTTGAAAATTTTTTTTAAAACGATTAAACAACACACAAAACTGGATGTAAATACTTAAAATAGTATTAGATTTACCTAGATCAAATTTGCTGTAATTTTTCGCTCTATACACTTCCTATGAAAATCGTTAAAGAGACGAGCGTATATTCTGAGCTGCCTTTTCGCAGATCTACAGCTACTTTCGCGAGACTTATCAGTTAAATGAGGACTATCATCATACTAGCACTTCAGACATGTCCATAGATGCTCCAATCCCCGCCTAAAAAAAATCACACAGCATAACGCACCAGTTCAATGTTGATTTATCAATTTTTTGTATATTTGGTATGTCGCTCTTTTTGGGCAATACCAATAGCGACACCCTCATCTGGTAATTGACTGAGATTTTCAACCCTGAAAAATTTGCCTGCTATGAATTGAAGCGTGAAAGCTTTGCTTTCCTTATCACAATGTCCTCGCTATTCAGATGAGCCTTACCCTGACTTCAGAGGTAATTGTAATTTAGATCTCCAATTAAAGGATCAGGGTCTCCTGTAGTTATACCGTGTGCACACCGAGAATAATTTTTTTGCCAGCTTGGCCTTGAATCCCAAAATTTCCATAGTCATATCAACTTTGCTATTGGTAACTCAAACTAATAAAATGATTCTCTTTTCAGTCTTATGCAAACTAATATGACTTTATGACTTATTCGGGCATGTGATGAGACATGGCTCACTCTCCAAGATTATCCTACAGGAACAGTTGGGGGTGGCAGAAGGAAAGAAGGGCAGAGAAAATCCTGGTTTGACAACATCAAGAGCTGGTCAGGACAGAGTTTCTCCACACTTGCTCGAAGAGTTGAAGACAGAGACTCATGGCGTGCTTTTTGTGCTGACGTCTCCACATTGACACCTCATGACCCTAACGGGTTATGAGCTTTTTTTTTTTTTTTTTTATAAACTAACATGTTTTTCTTCTTATCTACAGATCATGATGTTTGCCTTTCTTCCCACACTTTGCTTGTCTGTTGTACTTCATTTGGTTGCCTCTGAGTCCCAAAGAATGGCCGTCACTAGACAGTTACAATAAAGATATTGATAGACACAAATCAGTAGCTGATAACATCATTGACTATATTCTCACTGGTGCAGCTAAAGGGGAAGTTTACAGGAGACTGGCTAACATGACGGATAAGTTTGGTTCCAGGTAGGACCACAAGTCTTTGGTGTGTTTTAATGTGTTACGTTATATTTTGTTCATGATCTATAGCAGTGTGATATACAACTGTTGCCAATTTCTGAACAAAATGTTGGAAAAGCTACTGGATTGTGATACTTATTTAATTCATATGGTAAAATATTGGAGAATAAAATATAACACTATTTGGAATGTTATACAAGATAACTAATAATCATTTGTTGTGCTAACTATCATTATTTTCACAAGCCTCGAAGCTTCTGTTGATTCTTATGTCTCATTTCCTTTTCAATTCCCCAAAATTCAATGCTGTTAATGCAAGCCTTCTGCTCTTTTATTTCCGCAAAAGCCTAACTGTTAAGGACAGTGCTTCTACATAAGTTTCTGAAGGTCGAAAACTTCAATAGACATCCACTCAAACCACAACCTGTCATTTTGAACATATCAAAGCGTCGACTGATAGTCGGACATAATAACTCTAGTAAATGAAAACCCAGAGAGCCATTGAAAGTGGTTGTTCTGGAGATACTTCTGAATCAGACCAAAAACAATAACCAGGATTTACTATTTAGAACTGAAGTTTTCAGATTTTTTATACAAAAAATATCTAAATAGCAAAATTATTTTCATATATTTTTTATCTGAATAGTTTAATTTTTGGATTTTGCATTCTAAATTTAGATTGTGTGGATCTGAAACACTGGAAGATTCAATCAATTACATGGTTAATCAGTTTAAGCTGGATGGTCTAGACAATGTTCATACAGAAGCGGTCACTGTTCCACATTGGGTGAGAGGCAACGAGTCAGCACAGTTGATTACACCTCGGCCCAAACAAATAGCCTTATTGGGGCTTGGCAACAGCATTAGCACACCTAAACAAGGAATCACAGCACAAGCTCTTGTGGTAATTTACACTTCTGTTGTTTCAGTGTGTACATTTTTACACATGACTATGGGAATGAATATAAAAAATGGATTGAAGAAAGTGCAATTGTTTTATGTCATAGTTTTATGTCGTTGTTTTAAATTGATTTATTAATTTCCATAAGCTCTTATATAATTTAAAAATAAAATCTGTTGTTAGTGATTACATACTTATCTATATCTTTTTAATGTCAATAGTTGGCACATTAGGTATTCAACTTCTTCTTGCATTCACCCGCTATGAATTCAGGCGTAGTCAGAGCACAGGTTATGGCGCTTGTGACTGATTTTTGTGCGTGAAGATCTGCTTTCCTTTTTTCAATGTTCCTTGCGATACAAGCCTACCTTCTCCAACTTAAGAGGTATTCTGAATTCAAAAGAAATCCTTGTTGTTGCAGGTTTGCTGTCTTTCTACCCATTGTATACCATATCGGTCGATCCTCTTTTATTTTTCTTTCGCCTACTTACTTCCATCTGTTGTCCCTCAATAAGCAGTATTTGTCAAAGTCTGGTGGTATTTTACACACATGTTGAAGCCATCTTCTTCTCTGATCATGGCTGTCAGTAACGTACATTAACGTTTTTTGCTCAGTATCTCATTTGATATTTTTTTTTGGTATAAAATAGTTATTGAATTCTCCTAAGACTTCTTGATTACATATGTGCAGCACTTATTTACAAGTAAAACCAATCATATAAAAAAAGTTCATTGTAAGCACATTCACTATCTGTTATTCTTGTTGTAAGTTGAAACTGAAAAATATCATCCATTGTTCTTTTTCCCATGGAACGTTTTCGTTCACTCTGATTTCAATTTCAACATGTTCAAAGAAAACAATGGCCAGCCTCAGGTTGTCATGGTCTGCAAAAGTGTTGTCATATAATCTGCTTCGCCAGTGGTTACCAGGGCCCAAATTTCGGTGTAAAAATAGAAACACTGTTACCTGCCACGCATGTCGTAAGAGACGACTAAGGTTTGGCTGAAATCGAATGAGCGTATCCTAAATGTGTGGAAGTCTATGCGCTTAGGGGCCTACCAAACCAATGTGCACCGTATACACGTTCTTGGCAAAATCAAACATATCACAAAGTGATTAAAATTGGTCGAAAGAACAATGCGAAGAAGAAGAAGAAGATATAATCTTCTTATTGCCAGGTCAGCCTTTCCTGGTCCTTATATGCTGGACGTATTTGTACAAGGTGCTCAGAATTTTGTCCATGCCATAGTCACATTCACCAGAAGAAGAAGAAGGAGACTTAACTGACTTAGGGGGTCTCTGTGGTTAAGCCCTTGCCTTGCTAGTCGAATGTCATGGGTATGAATCCGATGCGTCGTTCTGTTCACGGGTGCATTTTTTTCCAGAGGCCCCTAGTATTGTTGCCAGAGCTATAGAGTTCATGCTTTGTGCAATACTCTCGGCAGGTGGTGGGCCATTTCTGCAGAGAGGGACCGAGCCATATGGGGTAAAACCCAGAGCAAAGAAGTCAATTCTTCGACTTTAAACTCCCACCCCCCTTTATACTTAACTGCCGTCCTAGCACTCCTAACAGACCCATAGGTGCTCAGTCTCCCCAACAGATGTTGAAGGGTATGCATACTGATTCTCTTCTTTACCTCTTCTATATGCATATTTCCTTGCTTGATCTACTGGAGATCCAGACAGCATTGCACGAATTCCGTAATACCTGCTGGAGCTCATTGGTAATATTACAACTTAACAGTAGGAAATAATATAAATAAGGAATGTCGTACATAATCAACTTATGAAAATGTTCTTTTTTAATATTATAAATTATTTCCTTAACAGGTTCAGTCATTTGATGAACTCACTCAAAGAGCAGCTGAGGCAAAAGGAAAGATTGTTGTTTACAATCAAGTCTGGCAAAACTATGAGTAATCTTTTACAGATAATAATTTATATAATTACAATGTTAAGAGATGTATTTTCTGCATATTAGGTTAATGCAAATGTATTCTTGTTTCACTTTTGGAAGAAAACATTTAATTTAGAAATGTCTTACCTTGAATGAAATACATCATGTGATAAAATAGAGGGAGAAAACAGACATATTAAGTTAGGTAATAATAGATTATGTTCGAAGTAATCATTGACTGGGTGATAAGAAAATGTTGCTGGCACAAACCGCCATGTATTGGGTGGAAAGCAGACACATGGAAAATTTGAATTTTGCAGATGATATTGTCTTGCTAAATAAAAACAACCAAGATATGCAAAGAAAAACTTACAACATATCTACAGCGTCACAAGTTAGACTTCAGATAAGCTATGATAAGACAAATATAATGAAGACACCTATGACAAGTAATGCAAATATCATGCTGGAATCCAAAATGATAATAATTACAGCTTAGTTAACCTACTTTAGTAGCATTATTTAAACTGCACTGGAGATTTCAAAAAAGAAATTATGCAATTAATTATAAACGCAGCAACTGTTTTTAAATGTCTACATCAAATATGGAACACCATGTAAAATAGTTTCAAAACTAAATTACACATTTTTTATTCCAATGTTGTCTCAGTCCTAACATATGTCAACAAATGTTCAAAAATAACTAAAAATATAGAAAGTAAGGCGAATGCTTTTGAAATTATATGAATTCAGAAGAGGTGATGAAATCAGAGAAATATCTGGTCTGCCACTAGCAGAGCTCACAGCCATGCATAAGACTAGGTTTGAGGTATAGAGAATAGCACAAGATCAAATTGAGGGAAATTGTTATTGTCTCTGTCTTATTGCCAATTTACTATTCTCATTAAAGTATTGGCCACTGAATTCGATAAGCATCAGAATATATCCTTGGAATTGGTTATTGGTTACTAAACTGACGTCATTGCAATCTGGGCAGACCCATAGGTGCTCAGTCTCCCCAACAGATATCGAAGAGTATGCATACTAATGGTTCCTGTGGCTCGCTGATTAAACACACCTCTCACTCTGCCTCTCAGGCATCCAGTTCGACTTGAACAACGGGTAACTCCAAACTGCCTAAATCGCTTGATCGATTCAGCATCGATTTTAGTGTCCTCATCCAACAGACAGTCGCGAAGAGACTGAAGAATATCCCCTTATCCATCTTCAACTCCCCAACAATCAATGCTGTTGATGCAAGCCTGTCCGCTCTCTCATTACCGTAACACCCGCATGCCCAGGACAGTATATCCACGTAAGCCGCTGGAGGTTAGAAACTCTATAGACGACATCCACTCATACCGAAACCTGCCCTTCTGGATCTTGTGAAGCATTGACTGAGAGTCAGATACAACAACTGCCCCACTAAATGAAGTCCCAGAGATCTAATGGAGGGCAGCAGTAACGACCTCAACCTCCATCCTCATACTAGAAGTAGTTGTCCTGTATGCCCCACTTCGCTCTGCAACAACCCTACCATGCGCATTAGCCAAGAAACCCCAACCGGACTTCTCACCACGTTGAACCAACCCATCGGTATATACAACATCATCATCATCCCTTGCATTATCTTCTATCAGCTGCTTAACTGTGAGATCAGCCTTCATGTTGCCCCAATCTCTACATTCTCTTCCAAGAGTAATGATAACGTTGAGATAGTTGGTCATGCTACCATCTGTTGGGATCCATTCTTCCCCTTTTGGTAAGGTCGCAACCGTAGTCACCTGGCCAATTGTTCTCTCAGCCTGGGCCATCCACGACATGCCAAGCTTGATTCTCGTGCCCTTAACATCATTAGTGTTCTTGTATAGTGGATGTCTCTTATCCGCAGTAACCCGCATATATGCCTTGGTTTGGGCGATTGCATGACGGGAGTGCAGTGACAGAAGGCCAAGCATATATCTCATCTTCACAATGTGGGGTATCTCTAGTGCAGCCCAGGACTATACGCATACCTTCATTCTGAACCCGTTCAAGTCGTTCACATTGTGATCTTGATATCGTAAGAATTCCGAGTCCATAATCTACCACTGACATAACCAGTCGATCGAACAAAGGGCAAGTAGTCTCTGCTCAAGGTGTGCGGCCACCATAACTTTGAGAGCCGCAAGACCACACTTGCACCATTGTATCGTCAGTTCAATATGGTGTTTGAAAGATATACTACGATCAAAGGTTATTCCAAGATAGCGCAGCCTGTCACTGTGCTTGATGGTATGTTCATCAAAGGTTACATGGGGTAGGTCAGCCTTGACTATGTGATTATTCAACAAGCACCACAACATACATGCTTTTTCAGGATTGACCTGAGAGCGAGACTCTCTACACCAACCCGAGATGGTATGCAATGTTTTCTGAATGTCATCAACCATCTCTTGTCTATCTGACCCAGTCCTATATATTAAGATATCATCTGCAAATATCAATGTCCGACCCAATCCGGTTGGCTGAATTTTAGCTACATTTGCTGTGTAAATATTAAACAACACGTGTCCTTGGAATAAATGCTGTAAATCTGTAATGTTATTGTACATCTTCTCAACTGTTAAGTCATTGCAATATGACTAGAGCATACAATTCTCAACTGTAAATTGATTGCCTTCACCAAAAATTAGTACAATTATGCAGTGCATGGGGTGTGGCTAAAAATTGTTTTGTGTTCAGTTCATTTTGGACATCAGACCAAATGTTTAGACAATTAAAGAGTTCTTAAAGTGGGATTATTGTAATTAATTTATTTTGTGTTCAGTTAATTCTGGACATCAGACCAAGTCTTTAGACAATTAAAGGGTTTGTAAAGTGTTACTATTGTAATTAAGTAATAAATATAATTTCCATATCATACATTAAATTATAAATTGGGAAACAATTAAAAATGAATGGTGACAGAAATACTTTTTGATTATCCTGTGGTTTGATTTACAGAAATAATATATTGTGTAAGAAGTCTTGATCTCTTCTTAACTTTGATTTTACACATGTACATTACATTTCAGTCAAAGTGTCCAATACAGAAGTGCAGGGGCTAGTGAAGCAGCTAAAGTTGGAGCAGTTGCTGCACTGGTTCGAAGTGCTGCCTCATTATCAATCTACAGTCCTCATACTGGTACATTGTCCTATCAAGGTGGTGTAGCAAAGGTAATTGGTATGAAACATTATAGCAGTAGTTTTCATCTTGAATGATATTACCCACTACTTTAAATTTTATTTTATATGAGCCCAAACACTAACAACAACTTTGTAACAATTTATTTCTGTTGACAGAATAGATTTTGGTAGCATATAAATATTTGAAACATTAATATTAATCTCAAAACTGGTATTCATCATCAAATAGCTTGTCCTGAGCAGAACTTTTCCACACTAACAGTCCTTCGGAATGTCTCTCGCTCATAGACCAGAAGTTCTGCCTCTGCAGCCCTCATGCTTAAATTATCAGTTACACCCTGAATTCTTCTTCTTCTTCATGGTCTTCCTCTTTGCTGGGATGCCTCTTTCCATAATGGTTTTTCCCTTTGTGTATCTTTATATGTCGAAAATACTTCAATTTATCATTCTTATTTGTAGCAGCCAGTTTTCTTTGATTTTGAGTTCTTTCTGGATAGATCTATTTGTTCTCTTTTCTGTCCATGATATACAGAGGACTCTTCTGTAACACTTATATTAAAAGCATATATATATGTTTTTCCACTGCCTTGTTAAATGTCAATGTTTCACACCTTACCTTGCCTCTGGGAATATGCATACTCTTAGTATTCTGATGTTAGAGGATAGAATTATATTATTACTCTTTCTTTCCTGTGTCCATGTCTCATATTCTTCTCTCAGGCATGGAATATTTGTTCTCATGTTTTCATAACTTTCTACATAACAGCAACATACTTATGTTATAATTAGATCCAAGACCAGATAAAAAGCAACAACTATTATCAATATACAAGGTTCATGAGAAAGGATTAGAAAGTAAAAGCCTACTTTCTGATGCTAAAAATAAGAAAGAGAAAATTGGATGTATTTTGGACATATAAAAAGACATGAAGGGCTGGAGAAGATCATCATGGAAGGAGGCATACTGGCAAAGAGAAGAAGAGGAAGACCATGAGAAGATGGATTCAGGATGTAACTGATGGGTTGAACATGATGGCTGCAGAGGCAGGACATCTGGCCCCATGAGAGAGAGAAATTCCGGAGGGCTGTTGGGGTGACAAAGTTCTGCTCAGGACAAGCTATTTGATGATGATGAAAAGCCTAATTTAAACCCACTCTTGGGTTTGACCAGATGGGAATGCTGGATTGCTCAAAAGAATATTTTAGACTTACAGCAGCATTCCAATAATACTAATGAGCAGATGTTAGTGTAGGGCGCATCAGTCTGTTATTTTTGTCTACCCTGTTTTGTTGTAGAAGCTCTAAAAATTTTTTTTGATCTAATAATTTGAGAAAGGTTAAGTGTAAAAAATTAATGCTTCAAATTTAATATTTCCTATGATTTTCATAAGATTTATAATTTAAAATTTTGATTAAAGGCATTTAATGGCATGATACATGCAACAGACACCTCTTTTCATGACATTATTGAGGTGCGGAGAGTGAAGTCGACAACACTCATTGCTAGTAACTACGCGCATGACTTTGAGGTCATCTTAGGCCCCAAAATATTTCGATGATTGCGCAGTTGGACTACATGTTTCCTGACCCTTTACTTCAGGATCTAATTTACAAGTACCTCAGAAGTCATAGTAAGGCTCGCCTGAATGGTGAGGGAAAGTTAACCTTCATGCAAAAATCAGTCTGAGGTGCCATATTAGGTGCTCTGACTGCACCTGAATTCATAGCGGACAACAAAAATTGACATATTAAGAGAATATCATATCAATCTTGGTATCCTAGTTCTAAGCATTGTCTCACATGTTAGTATAATCAGTTGTAAGTAAAATAATGTCATTTGTAACCTTTTCTTACAATTACAGATACCTGGTGCTTGCATAACTGTAGAAGACGCCGAGCTTCTGTGGAGAATGTCACAGAGAGGAGAAAACATCACTATCTTTTTATACATGGAAGCCCAGTCTCTGCCCAATGTAGTATCATACAATGTTGTTGGTGAAATTAAAGGAGCTTTTTTTCCTGAAGAGGTAGGAATGATATCATTCAACTTATATATAATTAAACTATCACCTATACTAGTAAAAGTAATGTTAGTTCCATTTCTTTAGAAATTTTTTTTAAAAAAGGGTCCTAAAGCTGAAGGATTCATTTCGTTATGCTGGCTTTTACCCCATATGGCTCGGTTCCTCTCTGCAGAAGTGGCAAACCACCTGCCGAGAGTATTGCACAAACTCTGTAGCTCCTGCAACAATCTTAGGAGTCTGTGGACAGAATTACTCGTTAACAGAACAGCATGGTCCAGATTCAAACCCATGACCTTCAGAACACAAGGCAAATGCTTAACCACTTAGCCACAGAGACCCCCATATGAGAATTAATCTTTATAAACTATCTTTCAATTTTACTGCTTTTTTTCTATTTGAAATCTGCTGTACTGTTTGTTGGGTCAAAAAGTTATACGCAGTGGAAATTGCTGCAAATTGATGCATTGTGAAAAACATGAAAAAAGTAACTGATAAAAAAACTGTTTTTAAAACAGATAAAAAGTTTTCTAAGAGAAAACTTGTCAACAAGAAAAACATTTTAAAAAAAAGAAAATTATGATTTACAGACTTAACGCAAAAATTTATACTGGAACATAGTTGGTTTTGATATACAGTGTATGATATATTTCAGCCATCTGCGTAAACATCAAAATAGGCAACAGCACACCAAAATCTGTCTATATTATAACATGAATTATGCCACAATACTGCAAAAGATTATTTTTTGCGTTTAAGTTCTTACTCTAAATTTTTAAAAATTTCAATTATTTTTTGGTACTGTTTTCTTGGTGTGAAATCAGTTTTACAAGTATGTTGTAGTTTTCAAAAATTTATACGCACAGCTACTATTGATATTTTGTTCTCTTTCATCGTTTCAAGGTTGTTTTGGTCAGTGGTCACTTGGACAGTTGGGATGTTGGTCAAGGAGCAATGGATGATGGTGGAGGAGCGTTCATCTCATGGGAGGCTTTGTCTATTGTACGCCAGCTTGGTTTGAGACCCAGAAGAACTTTACGTGTTGTATTATGGACATGTGAAGAGCTCGGGTTGTGGGGTGGTATAGATTACTTCAACAAGCACAGAAATGAATCCCTGAACATGGACATTGTAATGGAGTCTGATATGGGGACTTTTACACCACAAGGTTTGCAGTTCACAGGATCTAATGAAGCTATGAAAATTATTCAATATATAGCCACAAACCTTTTGAGCAGTCTTAATGCAACACAAGTGGATAATGGGGCTAGTTTGTCAGATGTGACTCAATGGCCTTCACTTGGTGTCCCAGGTGGAAGTATAAAGATTGATACTTCAAAGTACTTTTACTTCCATCATAGTAATGGAGACACAATGACAGTTCAAGATCCTGATACAATGGACCTATGCACTGCAGTTTGGGCTGTCACTGCCTATACTTTGGCAGATTTGGAATTTATGCTGCCTGCTAATAGAACAGTAGTATAATTATAACTATGTTTCAAGCTATAACTTGAACCATACGAATGTATTGCTACAAATATGTTATGATTATTTGATAGGACCATATTATTAGACTGGCTCCGACACGAAAACTGCACTGAGATGGACTCCAGAGAGTAGGGAAAGCGTGGAAGACCCAAGACGATCTGGAGGAGAACGATAGAGCAAGAGCTGAAGGAAATGAATCATAGCTGGAACACAATACAGAGGAAGGCCATGAACAGGGAAGAATGGTGTATGTTTGTTGCTGCCCTAAATGCCAAGGGCGTAACAGGCTAAAGAGAGAGAGATATTATTGCACTTTGATGAATAACCATATGTGCTTCAATCCCTTTCTTACATAGGAAAATTTCAGTAACAGTACACAAACTCTGTAGCACCAGCAAGGTTCCCAATTTAGTTATGGAAATGGTGAAGATATTTGTAAGAATTTTGCTTTTAATCTTTTTAATGAATTGTTCCTGGACAGCAGATTTGCAGCCTACTCTTATCGATTTCTAACTGTCAAGGGTTCGCTTATGTGCTTAACTTGAACATGTGACCCATGGTTTATTGTCTTTTTCCAATAGGACTAAAAACTTTATCTCACATTGAGATCAAGGGTCACTGGAAAAAATATCCTGATTGCTGAAAGTGGGAAATGAACTGAGTACTTTTTAGCAAGAGGCAAGCACCTTACTTCCATACCACAGATACCTCCAAACATGTTATGAATACATACATTGTAAAATTGGTATGAGTTTGGTTAAGAGTTTATGCCACAATCAGGGTTAAAAAAGCATTAGAGAGAGAGAGAGCAATTCCACATCAGAAAAAAGTTAATTATAATATACTACTCATCATCAAGGTGCGTATCCTTTATAGGACGTTGCTCTCTTTGCAGCACATCTGAAATTCACTCTGTCTCTTGCCAGTTCACCCACTTCATCTATGGTCATGTTCATGGTTTCTTTAATATCTTGTAGCCATCTTCTTCTTGGTCTGCCTCTGCGTCCTGGGACCCTGCCCTCTAGTATTGTTCTTTCCAGGCCATCGTGACGCTTGATGTGACCAAAGTATGTAATTTCTCTGTATACTACTACAATATTAATATTATAAGGGTTTTTTATTCCATTCTCTATGTAGCTGTTGTCAAGCTAGAGTAATTTTTTAGAGAATATCTGTTTAGAAATTTGTAAATCAACTTAATGTACAAACATTTGCCAGAAGTGAGAACAAAGCACTTGAGATGTGTGTAGAGCCATTACTCATAAATGAAGATTGATCTTTGACAATCAATAAACACATTGACAAATAATTAGCCATAATAATAAAAGGGATTCAAAAGATAAATGCTACCTATGTCTTAGCTAATAAATCAAGTGAGGAAATATTAACAGAAGCAAATGCTACAGGGTCATTGAACACATTTAACACTAGATTTAAATCGAGGTTATTAGAAACATGATACCAGTGTTAGATCATATTATGACACAACAGTTCCCCACAACAAGCACTGCTTTTTGGATACTTGGTTTCAAGGTCAAAACCCACACACACAAATGATGAATCACAGAAATACCAGATACTGTAGGAACCAACATATGAGTGTGGGGGGACACTTACCTGAGCTCTTTATGTACTCTGAAAGGTTAACTGGAGTAGAGGAAAAAAAGAGTTGTACTGAGATCTCCAAATGTTATTTAGACTGTAAAAGTCATTCTATCTTTATTCTTTTGTTGATATCCTCTCCAACCGATCCATCTAATTCTACTGTGCTTCTCAGGTTTGTGAACATATTGTGTTGCTAGCTCCAGATTCTATATATATTGACATGCGTTGAGGTGCTTCATTTTTGTGAAAAACACGTAATCACAAAGTGCTATAGTTTTACAAAAACAATGACAAAATACAGCAATGTTTTGACCAACAAGGCCTTTATCAAGCAAACGAACAACAGGAGTGACAAATTTAAAAACACAAATGGACGACCAAAAACAAACATTTTTAATGAAAATCTGGGAATAAAACTGAAAATCTGGGAATAAAAACGAATAACGAAATAAATGTAACACAAAAACCACACATAAAAACTAGAAATAGAACGGAAGAGAAACAATGAAAAATTTAGTAAATATGTAACTTGAATACATGCAACATATACCCATATAGATTACAAGACATGGGAAGAGAAAGTACTAAGAAGCATAGGAATGTAATACGTTGAGCCCACGTGGTCGCAAGGTACCATACAAAGAAATCAACCGATTCTCCAGAGCAAATCGACTCGATCATCCGAGGAACACGATCGGATGGCTGTGACCTGGACATCGTGAGCTCCTAAATGGCCAGTATCATTGAAATGGGTGGCTACAGGGGTAACAGAGCATTGGCATAACTTTGTGGCACATAATTTCATTATTTGGCATAACTTTTGTCTTTTTAATGTTCATGTTCAATCAGACTTGTTGGCAGTCAATATGTTTTTTTCTATAATGTGACAATATGATATCATTTGCATGTTTTAATTCTTTCAGCATGCAGAACACTGTCCAGCATAGCTCGTTAGGAATATTTTCTTTGCTTTTCTTTCTGACCACCCAGTCAGGAAGAGAATGGTTGGTAAAAGACACACTTGTTGCTTTCCCATTCTTCTTCACATGGCTTACTACTTTGGCCGATGCTGTACATAGATTGATCATTCAGTTTCGGTTTGGAATATCTTCATTGCACTACGGACATGTCCATAGGTGATCCGATCTCCTTCGCAATATCTCCAACAGCATCCAGCGACTAATCGTACCAGTTCAATGTTGATTGATGAGCCTACTTACATACCTGTTGTGCTGTTCTTTTCTGGTCACTCGAATTTTTAATCCAAGCTCTAGCAATCTAACAGTTGACATCATCATCAGGTGCCATGCCGGCTGGCATAGACGATCATTGATCTCCACAAATCTCTGTCACTGGTGTTTGCTATCAACTCAGATGTTGACGCTCTACTGTGCCATGAAGTCAGGCTATCCAAAATTTTCTCTTTCTACCTTCCTCTTTTGAGTTATGTGATTGATCACATAATTGGCAAGAAGGGGTTAGAAAATCTGGCACTAGTTTAATAGATTTCAAACAGAACAGTACAGGAAAATATAATGGAAAGTTTTGTGACGGTGTAACAAGATGGCTGGAAAAATAATGAATATGCAAAGTATTACAATACTCAAAACATGTTTGTTGAAAAAATGTAATCTTAATACAACATGCATGATACAATTAAATAGTGATGTATGTATTAAAAACAGTGTAATTTGTTATTGTTTGTTCCTGCTGAATACATTCCAAATGAGAGATAAATAAATTATGTTGCTATCATTGAAGGAGTTGTGTAAATTGTGTTGTTCTTCTGTCACAGCAGCAGTCACTTCAATAAACTGTATGATTTGTTTCATGGGATCCATAGAGCTGATCAGGTTTGGAAGTCGCTCCATCTCTAAGAAACAAATAGATCTATCCAGAAAGAACTCAAAATCAAAGAAAACTGACTGATGCTACAAATAAGAATGAGAAAATTGAAGTATTTTGGACATATAAAGAGACACGAAGGGCTGGAGAAGATCATCATGGAAGGAGGCATCCCACACAAAGAGGAAGACAACTGAGAAGATGGATTCAGAATGTAACTGATGATTTGAGTATGACAGCTGCAGATGAGGTACATCTGGCCTATGAGAGAGAAAAATTACAAAGGACTATTAGGGTGGCAAAGTTCTGCTCAGGACAGGCTATTTGATGATGATGATGACCATCTCTATGGTCCATATTTTCTCTCCATCTTTTCTATAGAGCCGACATGCACAAAGAATGTGTTCTGCAGTTTCTAGGCTCAGTCCACAGATGCACAACTCTGTCTCACTAAAGATAATCTCATTGTGAAAATGAGGTACATTGATACATGCTCAGAATTATGCCATTGCTTTCCCACCACGCTTTCATCAATCCAAAACCTATATGATTGGTGCCGTAGACTACAGACACCTACTACACAATAAATTTAATAATATTAAAGTCACATGCAGCATGTCGTGGATGACACAGGCTGAGAAGACAATAGCCCAAATAACCACATCTGTGATCTAATGAAAATGGGAAGAATGGTTTTAGGATGTTTGAAACAGGAATAAAAATTGCTCTTGGATCATTAAAGAAGAAGGTCAATACTTATATAGAGGAATATAGTTTGGGGACAATGGAAAAACGGACGATGAATTAAAATTTTCTCATTTCGCTTAAACATTCCCTACAGTGCAGAGACATGAACATTGACTAAACAGCAACTATAAGACAAAATTGTGGTCTTTAATATGTCGATTTTTGGGGGTAAAATAGTACAAACAAAAAAGGTGACATTTTGGTCAGACATAAGTCAGTAAGAACAAATTATAAATGAACAAATCAGTGACTCGTGATCATTTTTGTTGGTGGGGCCAGACAAATATTTGGAAAAAATCATGGGATTGGGTTAGGTTATATTGTAATTTATAAAATAATAAACACACGTTACACATTATGTTTGGTGGGGCCAACCCACTGGCACCTAATGACGAGCCGCCACAGGAACAAATAATTATAAGTATGTTATAAATTCAAAAATGAGAGCCGCGGTAGCGTAGTTGTTAGTTGAGCTCGCTTCTCAAGACTGGTGGTCTGGGTTCAACTCCCGCAGTGCGGAGAATTTTTACCGACCGCGACGGCTCTCAGGTCGACCCAGCCTCAACTGGGTACCAGACATGCTCTGGGAAAGTAAAGGCGGTCGACGTGATGATGACCACATCACCCATCGTGTGCCGACGGTCAATGAAAATACAGGCCTAACACTGTATTGCCACATATACCACGAGGTATGAAAGGGTTCCTTTACTTATGAATTCAAAAATAGACATATATCAACTATTTTGGAACCGTAAAGAGACAAGACTATTCAGAAACTTCTGTAAAGAAATATTCTGCTGCCCATTTCAAACGGAACTGATAGTTTAATTTTGCTAATTATTTTTCTTTTGTAGTTCATTCTTTTTTACGTTAGGGTAAAACATGGAGGGAAAAACGTCAGAAATACTTACTGGGAACAAACATCAACAATAAAAACTGAAAATAGTTACTCTCAATACAATCACATAAAAAGAGAGTGATGCAGAGATGTATTATGTCATTTAGTCTACACATAGAAAATTTTCAAACAACTTGGAGGACAGCAAGGATCGATGGAAAATAATAAATAACCTACGACGGGCATATATATATATATAAATATATATATATATATATATATATATATATATATATATATATATATATATCATTTCTGTATATATATATCTCTTATATGATATGGTGCATATAAGATAAGACACACAGTATTGATAACCGAGAATGAACAAGAACTTGTAGACAAACTAGATAAAACTAGTAAGGAATATGGATTGCACATCGCATCCAGAAAACGAATACTGGATGTGGTTATCAGCAAAGAAAGGGAGAAGTCAAAAACAAATATAAAATACACTGAGAACTACTGAAGCAAGTAAACAATATCTTATATCATGGGCACATGATTACAGATGATGAAAGACATGAAAAAGAGATTTGGAAGAGAATATAAGCAAGTTGCTAACATCTACAGATAACAAATAAGTTAAAGATGGGGACTATTAAGGGCTATAATTTACTCTATTTATGGATGGTTCAGAACCATGAACAACAAACAAGCATTTGGAAGACAGAATTAACGCCTTCGAGGTGTGGATATACAAAAAAATATGCCGTATTTCATGGTGGAAAAAAACCAAGAAAAATAAAATCTAGAAAAACTAATAGTAAAGAAAGACTTACTGCAGGTAAAAAAAAAATATTTTGGACATAAAGAGACATGATACATTGATAATACCTTTTTGGGAAAGTTGAAGAACGACGCGCAAGAGGTGGACAAATTACAGCCTGGCAGAGAGCAACATCAAGTCAAGAGATAGGGATTTGGAGGTTCATTGTAGCCAAACTACAATGTGGAGATACTAGGCCCTACTTGATAATGCAAAACATTCATAAAATAAACAATAATGTTGTAAACGACAGCAATCAGTCACAATGAACTATAAATATCGACAATCTTAAAGCGTATACGCAAGTATTTAATTGTTCAGATTTATAATGCACGATGTACGTTTGGTGATCTCTGATTATTAATGAATGCGTATAAACGCACCAGTCTATATCCTCTTCGTGTCCCGTTTGACACATACGGCTTCCACAAGATTTCAATTGATGCTGTTCTGCCGCCTTTCTACCAATTGTTTTCCATGTCGGGACAATCTTCCAACTCTCTTTCCACAGCTCTTCTTTGTGTTTCCTTTGGACTTCCATGCCTTATTTTTTCATCCACTGTCCATCGAAGTGAAATTCTAGACAATGTCTCTACTGGCATGCAACAAACATGACCAATCCGAAACTACTTCGTCTTCTATATACGCATACGTCTTCTAAATCGGCTCCAGCTTAACATCCGAGCGGCAAATCGTTGCGCATTCTAGTTTATATAATATATATAATGCACTCGATATCGAGTTCTCAATAATGAGAGGCAAATTTATATGGGACTCGGGATGTGTTGATCCTCATGTCTTGAACATTTAACCAATGCCTTTAGAAATAATAATAACACTCCATCGTAAGGTATGAACACTTAGTATGCCCAGATATATGTTGTTGCACCTCTAGTGTGTGCGTAGGTGATCAGGCATCCACGAAACGTGATCGACTCATCTCACCTTGACCTTTTAGGCAGACAGTGGATACTTGAAATCTTGTCTCTTATGAGGATTTCGGTATATGAAAATGTGTCCTGCCATTTTATTTGTTAGCCATCTTAGAAGACTTGTGTGCAAGGGATTTAGTTTGCTTGCGTGTCTGTTATATACACTGTCCATGTTTCAATGAACTATGGTGAGCACTATGGTCAGGTAAACATTCAGCTTTGTGTCGAGGCTTATCCTCTTCCGCTCTTTCACGTGTTACTGTGTGAGAGTATAGTAAACTCGGCATTACCAGCTGGCAAACTGGTGGCGACAATGAACATAGTGAACCCTACTTTGCTGCAATATTGAGTAGCAAAGAGAGCTCATTCGTGACAGAACAGTTCAGACCTGTCTAATGTCCAGGGTGGCTACAAAATACACACATATTATATTCCAGTGGGACAAATGTCAAGAGCCAAAATGCTATTGGGTGAAAAAGGATATAACAAGAAATACTAATAAAGAAGGATATACAAGAAATACTGCCGAGATATAGGACCTGCTTGTAGTTTGGTATTGATTGTTTGATAACCGATGATCTAGACAAGTACACGTTTGACATGATTTTTTTTAACTGTGGAAATAACAACGCAATTATAGTCTGTCCATTAATTCGTGAGCACGGTTGACATTGATTTTCTCGAAAACTGCATGTTGGATATCAGTGATTTTTGCATGCAGCCTTAGAATATCCATGACGCTAAAATAAAGCTAACCAGTAGTCCATAGATGCTACGGATTTTGCACATCGGCGAATTCCTTTGATCTTTTATGACAATTGCAAATACGGGGGCTTAAATTTTAGATTTTACAGTAATCCCTAGAATTTGTCCATGTCAATTCTATTCATAGGTGTATCTCCATATTAACTTGATAGGTCAAGTAATTAAGTGTGTTGCCCTTTATGTGCAATCGTGAACTTGGATACAATATGCAACAGTTAGTCCTCCCCTTCGGTCACCATTAGACCCCAGGGTGTCTTAACTTCACCACAAATTGTATGATGGTAGACGCATTTGGATATGGAAATGTATACGTTGCTATTTCTCAGTCTGTAATCAAAATATGATTTGTATCATCCCGAATCTGACGATTCCATGAGGTTGATAATTGTTACTGGCTGGACAAATTGTAATCCATCTCGGTGCCAGTACTCGTCTTCCTCTCGGAGCACATGTTCAACACATTTCTTCCAGAACTGCATGTCTATCATTGAGAGGGACTCACGTGTCAGAACTTCAACATCACACATTTTAAACGTCCTGTTCTGTTCGGCAACTTGCCCTTTACTTTAGCCCAGACAAGCTCTATCGGATTGAGGTGAGCATGATATGGAGGTAGTCGCAAAGACGTGTGGCCGTATTCCGCAATGATTTTGTCAATATGAAACACCTTTGTCTTATTTGTCATCCTCACCAGGTGCAACAACTCGGGTTTCAAATATGTATCATCGAAGCTGACATTTTCCTTAGCAAGCCAAGTCCTAATTTGATCTTTTGTATTTGATGCAGCTGGTACTTTGTCTTCCGCTGATACTGCGTTGTGATAGGATGCATAATCCATTACCAAGCATGATGGTCTGTTTAGAATTGGAAGTAGATCTTTCTCCATCCAGTGCCTGAAAATATGTCCATTCATTTCTGTGTGGTAGTCCCTACCGTCGGTACTTTTGATTGGAAAATAAGACCAGCGTCATGGACAAGACCTTCTTCACTGCTTCCTGCATGTGTTAGTATAATACGCTGGCCTTTGCTGCTTGGTATTTTTCTTTTCTGTTCACCGTCTACTGATTGTCATTCTTTAGCATTGATGTGGTGAGCATTGACCCAGGATTCGTCTAAATATACAATATCATAGCCTTGCCTCCGCCGCTCACGGATTTGCCTCAGGTATTTACTTCGGGCAGCAATTAAATGTGGCTTTTCACAAATAATATTCCTGCCGCCTATAGTTTTTCTGAAGGTGAAGCCTGGCTCTTACAATTTTCCATAGAGTACTTTTAGAAATGTCTATGCTGCAATCTGATTGCAGTTTTAATTTCAGTTTCCTGAGAGTAACAAGTTGATTTGTCGCAAACATTTTCAAGAGCTCCTGTCTTATGACATCTATGTCAAAGTCGTCAATTGTTCTTTTCCTTCCTTGCTTGACATTAGTGCACTTTGTGTCCTGTTTAATCCATCGGGAAAGGATTCTCTATTCAGACCAAGCGCCAGTTGCGTTCGTTTCTCAGGTTATGAATATCGCAAAAAAGATGACCTCTCTTAGATTCCCTACGGAAGTGTTGGTATAGTAAAACTGTAACCTTCTGCATTGTTATAAATGTGCACTTCAGACTCATTATGAATGTGATATCAATGTCAGTTTTGATAAGCCAACAAATATGATACAATAGCTTCATACAAATATCGAGATACACCTATAACTATACAACGGTATCCCAATTATAACGTCATATGCTTTCCAAGTCGACTGGGTTAGGTGCACGGGAGTTCGTGAAATTGTTGTTTACTCACGATATTTCAATGTTACCATAATGTATTTTTAGAACAACGCGTCTGTGTACCGTAGATCTGTTACTATTGTGTACAATCCGGTGAGGTTGATTTTAATATAACCTGAAGAAGAAATATTTCAAACTACATCAAATTTTCTTGGAAAAAAAATATTCTCTAGCGTCATGGATATTCTAAGGCTGCTTGCAAAAATCACTGAGATCCAACAGGTAGTTTTCGAGAAAATCAATTTCAAACGTGCTCACGAATTAATGGACTGACTAGTCCGTTCAACAACTCATGTCCACAGTCCAATGCGAATTGTAGCAAAACCACCAATTCTACAGTAGCGAAACTTTGCACCCAACCTTAGAATTATACCGACGCAAATGTCTGAGGAAATAAATTGCTATAGGAAACCTGGATTTTGTAATATAACGTTTTCCTTTGATGTTGGCGGCATATTTGGCTAGTCTGAAACGAAATTTTAGTTCTTACAGTAAACGCACCAATATGACATTTGATGACAAGTCTCATGCAAAGGCGTATCATCTCAGCTTATACATGGGGACCAATGTTGATATTTTCAATAGTCATGAAATATACAAGAAATGTAGACATAGTTGTATTATTGTTTTTAAATAACTTACATTACAGTTAGTTAGCTGCCATGTCATAATGCCATCCCCCTTTGACGTCTAGGCTTTGGACTGGCAATGGCGGAGCTCAAGTAGTAGCAAGTCCCTTCGAGGTAGTAGCAAGGAACGTCGCATTCATCACAGCCCGCCTGAAAAGCCCTATGTCTCTTGCAAGTTCTCCTGCCTCTTCCAGCGTCATGTTGAAGGTTTCTTTGATGTCCTGCTGCCATCTTCGTCTTGGTCGTCCCGTGCTTCGTTTTCCAGGAACCATGCCCCCCATTACATTTCTCTCCAAACCGCTGTGGCGTTTAATGTGGCCAAAATATTTCATTTTCCGGAACACGATGTTATTTATGAGCCAATACTCCTTATAGAAAGGCTACCAAAGATAATAATTGAAATCTCTCGTGGAAGCTTTATGCGGGACACGTAGAGGATATATATTCCCATTAAAAACGTCAAAATATTGGAGAAAAAAAACCCTAGTAGACTTCACAAGCAACAACATTTCATGATGTAGACCTTTTTTGTTTACATGCTTCAATAAAGATGACAGTATTAACATTAATTTAAAAGTCTTTGTGTAATACTTCGTTTTATACCCGTTTGTATCAGATATTTTTTAGTTGACAGTAAGTGATGTGATTGAGTCCCGTCCCGGGCAGTTTTCAACCCACACTCAGACTTTGAGATTGTAGTGACTGTAGTACCAGCGTCGAGTGTAGTCCTTTCTAAACGACTACAGAAACTAGCAGAGCGTGTTCTCCCAGAGTCGAAATGTGGATTCAGAGCTGGACGGTGAACAACTGACATGATATTTAACCTTCGACAGCTACAAGAGGAATGCAGAGAGCAGAGTAAGCCTTTATGTATTGCTTTCGTGGATCTGACTAAGGCATTTGACACAGTCAGCAGGCCAAGTCTTTATAAAATACTGAAGCATATTGGCTGTCCCCAAAGTTGCTCCAGTTGATTGTCTCCTTCCATGAGGGCATGAAAGCCAGCATACAGTTCGATGGCAGCACATCTGATAGTTTCAAGGTTAAGAGTGGAGTCAAGCAGGGTTGTGTCTTTGCCCCCACCCTCTTTGGCATCTTCTTCGCAGTCCCTTTGAACCACGCCTTGGGGGACGCTGATGGTGATGTTTTCATCCGCACTAGATCTGATGGTTCACTCTTTAACTTGGCTCGCTTAAGAGCCAAAACACAAACGACGGAAATTCTTCTCAAGGACCTCCTTTCGCTGACGATGCTGCCTTAGTCGCCCACAGAGAGACTACACTGCAATGCCTAATCAATAATTTTAATACAAAAATAGACATGGCACTGCTGAATCATGCGCTTGGGAGGGGAGAAGGTTGCCGATAAGATAACAAACAATATATTTGGAAAGACAACATTAGCAGATCGACAGAGACAAGTTTCACAGAATGCATCACCACCAAAAGGAAAGAAAATGTTAAGATCGTCCACTGTGCTTGTAGTAATAACATCAATATTTCAGTCACAATGTTTACCAACAGCATAACGTGTGACATTCAATGTTTCAAACTGTAAAGAGTGAATTATACGTCTTTAGTCTAGACCAGTGTTTCCTAACATTTTTGTGCCATACCAGACATACGCCTTTCTAAAATTCTTATGCCCCTATGTAACATATACATAATTTGTAATATTCAAAATTGAATTGCTCAATTGCATAATTGTGAGGGTGAAAGTTTGTCCTTGCTGCCAGTAGTAATACCCTGTCCTCCCTGGCTTTGCAAGAATCAACAGGGCCGCCAGTAGCTAAGGGTGGACCCTTCGAGGCAGGGGGTCCGGTCCCACCACCACCTGGCTATTTCCCATGGTGGTGGCACCACAGTTATATAAATATTTGCATGGCCATTTGAGTTGTTCGTATGTGTCGATTCCTCCCCGCCAATAATGGCTGACACATTCCGTTTCTGAGGACATCTTTTTGAGGTTGTTCTCTAGACAGTTGCAGTCCCCTGCTGACGAGATCTGTCTTCCGGGTTTGTCTGGAGTCGTCCTACTCTAGATGACTTCAGCCTTCTGTTGCCGGGCTCACCAACCCAGGCTTTTTGCAGGGTGTGCTCCCTGGACACTGTAGTTTAATCCTTATGCTTAAGGGAAAGTGTCATAGAAGTAGAAGACAAGACAAGAAAAGGATGTCCTCCTCAAGAGAGAGAGAGGACAAGTGCTATTTGTCCCATAGCTGGGGATGGGTTGGTTGCAGCCAGAGCATTTACCACTCGCCGGTGGGTTCTGCACTGTCACCTTATGAGGCCCCATCCTGCTCCCTGCCTTTTGGTCTGGCCTTTCACCTTCAGTCTTTTCGGCTTGGTTAGACCTGCCAGGAGTTAGACTCCGCCGACATAGCCTGAAGGATCCTAAATGCACACAAACCCTCCAACCACGATAAGGTAGGCTAATATGGAGGGTACTATTTTGGGAGCCATGAAATCTACACCAATTGTAGAAATGGAAAAGGCAGCCAACATCCAGCCTTTGGAAGACAGAAGAAGGAGAAAAGTGATTCTACAGACTGAAAGGATCAAAAGAATGCCTCACCATCCACTGCATGAAAAAATGGCGGCTAGAACAAAGAACAGACTAAAGCGCACAAGTCTAAACCACAAAGCAAAAGAAATAGGAAAGTCATACTTGGAACTACTAAATCATAATTCCATACCTGAAGAATTGCTTTTTGATCACTGGGAACCAGACTCAGTACCACTAAACTCTCAACCTCCATCCCTAAATTATTAAGCAAAGATGCCGAGCCTAATCTAGTGAAATAAGCAATTACAATGGAACATCTCCATTACATGTTTCCAGAATACAGCTGGATAAGAATTTACACAGATGGATCGGCAATGGAGGCAACCATGAATGGTGGAGCAGGAGTGTACATTAGGCACCCAGATGCTACCACTGTGTCTCTAGCGGCTCCTACTGGAAGAATATGTTCCAACTACAAAGCAGAACTCATAGCCCTTCTGATGGCAGCACAGCACATGAATAAGCTGCAAGCAGCTGCAAGCAAGATGGTATTTCTTACAGACTCATTGTCAGCTATACAAGCCCTGGAGGCTAAATCCACTGACAGCACAGTACAAAAACTACAAAGAGAACTTGCTCAGCTTTCAGAAAAGGCAGAAATTCACTTGCAGTGGATTCCATCTCACTGTGGCATTGCAGGCAATGAGAGTGCTGATGTCTTAGCTAAGGAGGGCAGTGCCAAAGAGCAAATTTACCAACCCTTGTCTTTTCAAGAGGTCAAAACCCTCATACAGAGAAAATCTGCAGTAGACTGGAAGACAAACACTGGATATGATTAGGGAAAAGACTCCTCAAAGACCTAAGCAGAACAGACCAGGTCATTATATTTCAACTACGCACCGGACACTGCAGACTCAACAAACACTTATACAGACTAAGAATAAGTCAAACAGCTCTCTGCCAGTGTCAGCAGGCAGAACAGACACCAGAGCATATCCTGCAAGACTGTCCTCTTCTGTGTGAGCTGAGAAGCAACATGTGGCCACACCCAGTCGACCTGAAAACTAAGCTTTGGGGAAACCTGACAGACCTGAAGCTGTCTGCCCAGTTTGTGGTCCACAGTAAATTAAGCGCATGACCAGAGATCGCTGAAGAAGAAGAAGAAGTTCGATGGCAGCACATCTGATAGTTTCGAGGTTAAGAGTAGAGTCAAGCAGGGTCTGTGTCTTGCCCCCACCCTCTTGGCATCTTCTTCGAGTCCTTTGAACCACGCCTTGGGGGACGCTGATGGTGATGTTTTCATCCGCACTAGATCTGATGGTTCACGCTTTAACTTGGCTCGCTTAAGAGCCAAAACACAAACGACGGAAATTCTTCTCAATGACCTCCTTTTCGCTGACGATGCTGCCTTAGTCGCCCACAGAGAGACTACACTGCAATGCCTAATCAATAATTTGTCAAAGGCATGCGACCTATTTTCTGACTATAAGTGTCTCCAAAACAGTTGTACTATGTCAAGGAGGTAACACAACAAATATCACTTTAAATGGTAACCATCTAACACCAGTTCAACAATTTTGCTATCTCGGTCCATGGTCACTGCCAGCCTTCTCTTGATGAATAAATCAACGCTCGTGTGGAGTGCGCTACTACATTCGGCAAACTATCAAAGCGAACGTGGGACAACACAAAACTGACTTGCAGACGAAGATTCAAATATATCGAGCCTGTGTAATTAGTTCTTTACTATATGGCTCAGAAACATGGAGAGCCTACTCAAGACACTAGAGGAGACTTAACATCTTTCACCTTCGATGTCTCCGCAAGATTATGAACATCAGGTGGTACGACAAGATAACCAACTCTGAAGTACTGCAACGTGCAAACCTGCCTTCCATCATGGGTATGCTCAGCAGTAGACGACTAAGATGGTTGGGGTATGTGAGAAGAATGCAAACTTATCGCATACCAAAACAAATGTTGTTCTGTGAACTTTCGGAGGAAGAGGCACCAGGGCAGACCACTGCTCAGATATAAAGATGCCTGCAAGACCTAAATGAAAACTTTTCTATAGGTCCCAGCACATGGGAAGGACTAGCTGATGACAGAGTTGTGTGAAAGCCAAATTACGAAAGGGCGCAGAGTCTTTTGAGAAGAGACTTATGTATGAGCTGAACGACAAGAGAGAAAAGCGAAAACTCAGAAGTTGTCACAGTAAAACACTTGTCAATTGACTGTCTGTAAAGACGAAAAAGTCAATATATGTATGTGTGTATTGTAGGTATAAAAATGTGTTTAGATGTGTTTGGTTCACATCTGGTCTTCTTTTTTCTGATGTTGTTAAGCTTGAAATCGAAAGTTTAGTCTGACGTTACTCCTAGATAGTGATAGGCCTCGTGGGAGCATATAGCAGAGCTGCTGGATAGTTGCTTCTCAGCTACGTAATGACAGTCGCTGTCCCAATTCTTACATTTAAATTATGCTGCCTGTCTCTCAAGGTGGCATTGCATATTAAAGTAAAGCTTTCCTCGGCTTGTTTGATCAGAGTGTGCTCAAAATATAGCGGCACTTGCGCCTCTTTTCTCCAATCAAGCACATCTCCCACTATGGAGACGTCCGTGGTGCTGCATGCAGTGCTATTTCACGCCTCTTGGCGTACGAGAGTATATCCCTCAAAGACCTTTATTGTATTTTCGAAACAAATAATAATGGTTAAAGACCTTAGATAAACATAGAGAGCTCCTTTGTACATTTAGCGCTAGCTGTGCACTATGCTTCAAGCTAGTTTACAGGACTAGTTCGATCGACTATTGTCTGGCGCAAAGGTAGAACAGTCAGATGTAAACAAAATAACTCAAATTGTAAACACGATCTTGCTTAAAGCTATTCACAATACTCAATTGCCCGTGGACAGATCGCACTCGACCTTTGTTACTTCGTTTTGTACCCGTTTGTATCAGTTATTTTTTTAGTTGACAGTATTAATCAGTATCAGTAAGTGATGTTTCCACCCCACACTCAGACTTTGAGAGTAGTGTAAGTGACTGTAGTACCAGCGTCGAGTGCCAGTTTCCAGTCTTTAAACTACAGTTTTCCTTACTGTATTATATAGGAAGTTGTTTTATCTTGTTTGCCTTTATTCCAGACTAATGTAGTGGGACAAATGTGTAACTTAAGTTAAAACGATGATTTAAGAGCACCCAAGTTAATAAACTTTATAATAGTAATAGTAATCAATTATTTAATACCACCATTTATGACACCAGTTGCTGAGTTGCTCCAGTGAGTTAACGAACAAACCATGACAACACCAAAAAATCAAAAAGAGTTATACTTATAGAATCGTTAGAGTCATTTATTTAGTCTAAACTAAAAACATTGTTGAAAATATATTTATGTTGAATGCCGATGGTATTAATTTAATTAATAGTGCACTTACTAGCCTCAGCCTACGTAATAATATGATCTAGTTCAACTAAAAATGAGATCATAACATATTCATGTTTTACAAATAGGAACTCTTTCGACATGACAAAATATGCAAATTGCTTGAACATTTACTTTCACAGTAACAGAGCATGTCCTTTGCAGAACTCATCATAGCTTGTCTGATAGACTTTATCTCTAGCCAGTTCTCCCATTTCCGCCATCACCTTATGCAATTTTTAATATCCGTAATGTCTTGTTTGCCACTGTCACCTCTGTTTGTCCCTGCTGCATCTTCCAGGAACCATACCCTCCATTATTGTTCTCTCTAAATGTTTGATGTGATTACATTATTTAAGTTTCCAAGACATGTTATTGTTATGAGTAAGTTCAATCATGTTATTGTTCCTTGATGTTCAGGTCTTCTGGGATGTCTGTATTTTTCTTTTCTTTGTTCAGGACGTTGTAAGAATTTTTTATGTGACACTTGCCAAAGATCTCAAAAAAATTTATATTTTGTTTTTCTGTATAATTAAATTATATGCAGACATGTTTGTCACACAAATGAATAGACAGTTACCCTTGCCATCTTATTTAGAAAAGGATGTGTTGATGCAACTGAGCTCTGACATCTCTCAAAACAATAGTACCTTCATACATGGAGCAGAGATTGCTTGTCCACCTCTTATTTGGCTCTGTATGTTGGAGACTATGACGAGTTAATATTTCATCATGACAGTGTGAACATCTGCAATACATTAATGAAGCAGGTAAACAGTGCTTGATACATTAAAGATGACTGACTTTCTGATTCCCAGCATTACAAATTTTACATTGATTTTCTAGTGACAAGTACAGATATCTACATATCGTCTTTAGTTGTTCTTTATTTTCATATATGATGTTTGCAGTAGTGGGATTCTGTGACTTGCATAGATCTTCCAATGTTGCCCCCTTATCCTGTCTCTTGGAGTGCCTACAGTAAAAATGGTGTATGGTCTGAAGTTTGTTTTGAGGTATGTGTTTGGTATGCAGCCTAAGTAATATGCATCGGTCTCTGCTGCTTAACCCTTTCACCCTGTATTATTTTGACCTCTGGACGCATTTATTTTGAGATTCAAAGTTAACATTCAATGTCAATTAGTTTAATCCTTTATAACTCTTGTACTGTTTCTCTAAAGTATGACATATAATATAATAAATTGTTGCTAATTGGATGTGGAATACATTAATATAATAATATTTTACATCAGGTGATATACATTTGAGAAAATTAGATTATTGTAGCATGACTATTTTGAAAAAACAAAAATCATAAAAATATTTTTACTCTCCGGTTTGTATTACATCTTAATATTCATAGATGTTTCCAGAAGTAGCAGGTAAATGAAGATAATCCTAAAGTGAACATATTCTATAAGTTTCATCTAACTAGGTCAGTAGTTTTTATAATAATCACTTTTAGTGGACACGCAATAAATGGAATGTGGAACGCCCATTCTTTAGATGCAATTATTACATTAGACTTACAACTATCGATACTGCATTTCATAAACAATCAAATGTCATTATTACCATCAATTAAATCTTCTTCATTACTATCACAAGTTATAATTTGATCTAACAGTACTCAAGATTACACCGTAAACATCGTCGGAAACATTAACGTTTTTAAAAAAAGTCTCGATTTAAACACAATAATACACTACTTTCCCTCTTTCAAATCTTTGTTAAATGGAGATAGTAATGTACCTACATATATGTACTTTCCGTTTCTGAAGATTTTTTTAACTTCAGTAAAGTGGTTCTGAAGATACATTCGTTTCCATGAACAGACATCCAAAAGCCGATATATCGGTTCTGCGACATCATGAACATTACTCTGAACCGATATATCGGCTCTGCAGTCCCGTTGGGTTGTTGTTGTGTGAACCTGTGGATTTGATGGTGATATGTTAGCATACATGACTCCAGCAGTCTTGTCTGTACTCCAGCAGTTTTGTCTGTAGGATAACAATCCTTCCATTGTTGTCTGCAGTTGCGGTTGATAATTTACTTTATAGTTTGAAGATTTGTGGGAATGTTTGATTGTTGCATTTGTGTTCCTTGCTTAACCAATTTATTGGCACTTCCATTGCATCTAGAGTCATGATAAAATAGTGGTTAGTGCGCTTGTTTTGTATGTACATGGTCCCACAATCAAGTTCCCTAGTGTGAGTTGGATTTTTGTTTATCATACAACTCTCAGGTTGACCCATCCTCAGTTAGATACTAGAGAAACACTATGAAATAAAGGTAACCGAAGGGATGTGGACCACATCACCCTTTGTGTGCTGTTAGTCAAAGAAAACACGCAGGCCTAACACTATATTCCCCAGTATACGTCATGACATTAAAAACAGGTTCTTTACTTCCGTCATTACACCTAACACCTATGTGACCTCCTTGTATCTGCTGCAAAGTTGTCTTAATGTCATAGAATATGGCTAGGTTTATGACAATTATTATGCTTGTTAGAGTGTTCTTGTTCTCAGCTTTTGGGATACAGTTGTCAATGTCTTGTAGAGCAGGGTGTCTGAGAAGATAACCACATTTATTTGGGTGTGTTGTTTCTGGTTTGTATTTGGTGGTGATGAATGAAAGCATTTCTAATATAACCAGTATTTTTGCATCACAGGTCCACAAGGTGCAGAAAGTTTACTTGCTCATGTCAGGACAAATTTTAGGTTAGAGTTTGTTGACTTGTTCACCTAACTATCCATGAGTGAGGTGTTTTTTGGGACAGTGTGAAGGTCGCATTTTTTGGATAGTCAAGACACTCTTACAAGTTCTTTTATGTCTTCTGGTAGATGTTTTGCATTCAGTTCATCTTCTATGAGTATTTGAGATTTTAGTTTTAATCTTGTTTTGCTTGTACATTTGTATACCATTTCTATGTTGGGGTGTTTCTGTGGGAATAGCCTGAATCTTTCAACTGCTTCAATGGTTTACTTTTCTCTTCTTATGTCTAGTAGTTCAATATTACATCTATTTCACAGGCTGCTTGTTGACCTCATACTTCCATAAATGAAGAGGAGGGTCTGGTTTTGTACTCTATTGAATCTGACACAGGAACTTCTAGATGCGGTAACTTGAAGAGGAAGATTGCATTCTATTATGAATCTGATGTGTCCTATGTAGGCCTGTCCGAGTGTTGTGTTGGCTTCCAGCAAGTGCTTGCAAGTTGCTTGAGTAAGTCGAGTCGTTGGGATGATTTTTCTCTAACATGAATACATTTTTGATGGTTAGTTTCCTGTCTAGTCGTACTCAGAGGGATGCTGGGTTTTCTTTACAGCTGATTTTGTTACCATCAATGGCGATTTTTAATTTGGTATTTTTGAATCGTTTGCTTGTGGTGAAAATTGTGTATGTGGATTTGCTGACATTGACCTTCAGTTTCTCAAAATTACAATAGGTTGGTATAGAAAGGAGGGCACATTTTAGGCTTTTTTAAAAAATGCTAGATATGTGTTCCATCTGTCAATATACTTTACAAACATGACTTTACAGATACCAAAGAAATGGGTTTGTCATTTATAAAGATTTAAGAACAAATAAGAGCCTTGGAGTAACCCTCCCTCAAGCATGCATTTTGATTACAATCTACTGTTTAACTGTCGTTACTGCCTGTAGGACTGCTTTTTAGGGCGGTGTAGGACAGGTGGGATGAGAGCCTGAGGAATTTAATGGCCAGTGCCGCAAAGCTCTTCTGGTTAGGATTTTTGTATTTATGCCCACAACAGAAAAAATCCTTGGCCTTACTGTGAATTAAACAAAGGTCTCCCGTATGGGAGTCACACTCTTATCCATTCGGCCAGATGTCTGCTATTTTCTTTAGTTTATATAGTTCTGTAAATATTAAGTTATTAGTTCAATGATAAATTTTCCCATGTATGCCCATGTTTTACATCTTCAGTTATTAGTTCAATGATACATTTTCCCATGTATACCCATGTTTTATATCTTCAGTTATTAGTCAAATGATAAATTTTCCCATGTATGCCCATGTTTTACATCTTTAGTTATTAGTCAAATGATAAATTTTCCCATGTATACCCATGTTTTATATCTTTAGTTATTAGTCAAATGATAAATTTTCCCATGTATGCCCATGTTTTAATCTTTAGTTATTAGTCAAATGATAATTCATGTATCCATGTTTAAATTTTATAGTCAAATGATACATTTCTTTGCCCATGTTTTAAATCTTTAGTTATTAGTCCAATGATATATTTTCCCATGTATGCCCATGTTTTATATCTTTAGTTATTAGTCAAATGATACATTTTCCTATTCTTTGCCAATGTTTTATATCTTTAGTTATTAGTCAAATGATCAATTTTCCCATGTATGCCCATGTTTAACATCTTTAGTTATTAGTCAAATGATACATTTTCCTATTCTTTGCCAATGTTTTATATCTTTAGTTATTAGTCCAATGATATATTTTCCCATGTATGCCCATGTTTTATATCTTTAGTTATTAGTCAAATGATACATTTTCCTATTCTTTGCCAATGTTTTATATCTTTAGTTATTAGTCCTATGATACATTTTCCCATGTATACCCTATTCTTCAAATAAAGAAAAGTTTGGTAATAACCATTACATGAAAGCATACATTAATGAAGTTATATGAATGAAGTATGAATTCTCCAGAGAGAAATCATGATTCATTCTTTGTATAATGTCTAAAAAGAAAAGACAGTGATCAATTTCTTCTTCGAATGCTTCATATCAACCACTTGTTAACCACTCTTTGTGATTTGTATGTGATCTGAGCCTAAGAACGATTTACGTTGTGCCAGTTATGTGCCTACAAGTAGGCCAGCACATCCAATTTCTGCGATGATTTTTATTTACTAGGTATCTTCCCCAGGCCTCTATCTCAGTCGCCTCTTGTAACATGCCTTGGTAGGTCGCAGTGTTGCTATTCTTTGCTCCCTTTGAGAGCCCCGGCAACACACAGGCAAGACTCCTACCTTAGTCGCCTCTTACGACACGCTTTGTAGGTCGCAGTGTTACTATTCTTTGCTCCCCTTTATAGCACCAGCAACACATGGGCGAGTAATCAAATTAAATGTAGTGTCATTTTCATATCAAAGATTTTCTGTTAATTGAGCTCCCAACATTTTCTGTTTCCTGCCTTTGTGGTACACTTGGGCACAACACACTGTTACTGGTCTATATTTAGATGTTTTCTTTTCCACTTATAGTGTTGTCATTGTCTTGATCACTTACCTTCAACCTTTCCTTCGAATAATTTTTCAACATCATATCTCTGGCAAAATAATTTTGTCGGTCTGCTATCTAGCCTCTCTCTCTTTCTCTCTCTTGTACCTTTTTTCCTAGGTTCTGGTATAGACCCTCAACCAACTCATGTAAAGTCTTCCTATCTTTTGCTATATCTTGCAGCTACTTCTAGCTCTTCCATATATCTTTAATCTCTGTATCGAAATCTCTTCATGTATTTCTAGGTTTTCCTCTCTTTCACTTTCCCTGTGATTCCAGGAAATAGCTCTTCTTTATATTTCTCTAGGGTTTTCTCATGGTGTATCCTATCCAGCGTCTTTTCTATCTTGTGTTGCAGTGAAGGACGCAAAGAATAGTAACACTGCGACCTACAAGGCATATCGTAAGAGGTTACTACGGCTACCCCATCAGGTAGAACATTTTTAGCTGCAAAATCCAACTAACCATGCTATCGATTACTTTCAATATTTATGTTTGCAATCCACATTGTGTTTTAGAAATGTATTTGTTTGCTTATGTTTCCTTGAAAGTTAGCTCAGTATATCACCATCTCTCTCTCTCTCTCTCTCTCTCTCTCTCTCTCTCGATCCCGCCTAGACTGATGAACCAACTTTTATCATGAATTTTACCATGTTTTTAATGGACTCCATTCCTCCTACAGCTTCCGAAGCTCTGTGTTATGGGGCCAGGTCTCTTTTCTTATATCTACTATCAGTTGACAATCTTGCAGAACGTGTTCTGCATGTCCGCCTTTTTGCAGGGGCACAGGCTAGTTGTGCCAATTTTAAATTTGTGAAACATGTGGGCGCGTAGCTTGTTGTGGCCTGTACGGAGGCGAAGTATGGCAACTTGTTCGCTATGAGACAGACCATAGTATCCGTCGCTGTTGTTAGTCTTTTGTCCATTTGTCTCTGTAGTGCCAGCCGATGGTTGTTCTGGCTTCCTCATAACTGATCTTGAGATCAGTCTGAGGTAGTCGCCCGTCTTCTTTAGCTAACTTGTCGGCATCTTCATTTCCGCTAATATTGCAGTGTGATGGGATTCACTGAATGATGGTGCGTTTAGTGTGCATTATTGCGTCGAGGGTCGCTTTGAGCTTATTGGGCTCTGTTTTGCCTGCGCTATATATATATATATATATATATATATATATATTATATAATATATATATATATATATATATATATATATTAATAATATATATATATATATATATATATATATATATATATATATATATATATATATATATATATATATATATATATATAAATTATATATAATAACTATCATATATATATATATAGTCAGCACACATTTATATGGGAGCATGAGCTTCCAATGTTTTCAGATAGTAGTTGCTTAACGACAAAATCAATTTGATACAATTTTTGTCCCTACACCATAAATAGGGTTCTATTCACAACAAACATTGTTAGTTATTTTCTGTTCTTTTTTTTTTTCCACAAACAAGCACAATGCAGTGTGTTGGACCTGAGCACAGCCCAACAACTCCAAGGAAAAGCATTAAAGGTCTTCCTGATTATGGATGGCGTGTTCCTCTCACTTATAAATGTACTGTTAAATGTACTCCATTCTCTAAACCTAGACTAAATCAGATTCCTCAGTATGTTGGACTTGGTCTCAGGTAATTTTGTCTCTGTAATGTAAATATTAACAGCAGATGGAAGATATAAAACAGAAATTAGAGTAGAATAGCTCAGCTGAAAGCTTTTATGAAAATGAAAAACACATGTGGGAATTCAGTACCATTGACACTGCGGAAATTAGTACTCCAGTGTTATATTGAACCAATACTTATGTATGGCAACGAATCATGGACTACGAATATACAATCAATAAGATCATTGGAAATCACAGAGATGTGGTTTTACAGAAGAATGCTGAAAATTTCATGGACAGCGAAGGAAACAAATGATGTTTGAAATCAGGCCAGCACACAAAGAAACTTTATCAAAGGACTAAGAATCAGACAATCAAGGTTCTTTGGGCATATAATGCGAAGATAAGGCTTAGAACATTTGGTGACAACAGGTAAAATTAAGGAAAGGAGAGATTGTGGAAGACAGAGGAAGAAGTTGTTGGATGGTCTGACATCGTGGTTTGACAAAAGATTGACATCAGAACTGATTAACTGCACCAAGGAGAGAGATTTGTGCAAAGACATGATCGCCTACACCGGCATGAATGGCACTTGATTAATTGAATGTAAATATGTTTCAGTATTGTCAAGTATTGTTAGATGAAATCAGATATTATTAACTACTGTCATTGTATTACATTTTGACGAATTCTTCTCCATCGTTCTCATTGTATTGTCATGAGGGTACACTCTTAGAGACTATTATGTGTGTTATGAATTATTCTTCCCATCTATTTGCTATTTTCTTCTTAAATAATCAGTCAGAAAACATTGAAGTGATGTCAGGGTAGGATGTCATGATATTATGTAATATCTCTCTGACATAATAAAAGACATGAATATTCTGACATAATATACTATCTACTATGCCTTTTTTCACATATGCTATTTTTTTTTAGACATTCTGTTTAATTTTTGCGCACTAATGTGTCCCTGAGTGCAAGAAATTGAATTTTTTTCAGGTTTTAAATGGTATTTAAAAAGTAAGTTTGCAGAATAACATCGTTTAGATACAAGGCAATGTAGTTATTAAAATCATTTTTTTCTTCCACTCTTATGGTTTGTAATTTATACATTCCTGTCCAGCTATTCATTTATGTATTCAGAATTTCTTATATGTATTCATTTCCTACCGTTATATGTTACATAGGATCTGCAAGTAATTTCTTCATACCAATCTGCCCTTGGCAACTTGATCAATCTCTTCCATGGAATTGCATCCAATATTTTTTGCCTTTCTCAGCTAAGTTCATTTCAGGGTTCCTCTCACACTAAAGGGCATTTTTATTCTAAAAACAAATGGCTTATAAATCAGGGCTTTTCCTGGTACGCAAAGAGTTAATTTATTCATAATTTCACTTAATATTTTCCTTCAGATATGCTAAATTCTGGTTGGAAAAGAAAAGGCAGGGACGACGTCCTTTTATTGATCATCTTAATCAAATGAAACACAAACCAATTTATGGTAAGTAGTAGTTACGTTTGAAACAAATTGCTACAGAAAATTTGTTAGAACTCCCTGGACAAAGAAGTTTAGAAATAGAGACATTCTACTAGAACTATATATATATATATAGGCATTGGCTCATAAACGTCATGTCTCAGAAACTGAAATATTTTGGTTACACTAAATATCAAGGTGGTTTAGAAAGAACAGTAATGGAGGACATAGTTCCTGGAAGATGAGGCAGAGGACAACCAAGACTAAAATGGAGTTAAAAAAAAGTAAAGGAACCTTTTCCACACCTCAAGGTATATTTTGTACTAGCGTGTTAGGCCCGTATTTTTCATTAACCGTCGACACACGATGGAGGATGTGGTTAACATTACGCCAGCCACCTTTACTTCCCAGTGGTTTTCCTGGTACCCAATTTAAAGCTGGGTTGAGCTGAAAGCCATTGCAGTCAGAAAAATACTCCACACCCACTGTGGAATTGAACCTGGACCACTAGCCTAAAAAGCGAGTTCACTAACAAATGCGCTACTGCGGCTCTCACTACAATGGAGACAGGACATTAAGAATATCTTGAAAATGTTGATGAAGGAGGTGGAAATTGGCTAGAGATTTTCAGGTGGATTTTGATGAGAGTGATGCTCTCTTTGAACTTTGTCTTAATCATCTTCTGCCTCGCCTTCCAGGAACCATGCTCTCCCTTATTAGTTAGTTAGTTTATTCCTTTCGAGCCAAAGGCGGCACATAGGCAGAGGTTTTAGATCTCCATGTGATACGGTTCTTTGCTAGCAGTTGTAGATCTTGTATGGTTTTACATCCCAATAGTTTACTTTCTTGTTGGATGGTTCTTCGAAGAGTGGTCTTTGGTCTTCCACGTTTTCTTTTCCCAACTGGTGACCACATAAGGACTTGTCGATTTAGTCTCTTTTCGTCTGATCTAAGAACATGACCTAAATATTTCCACCTTCGTTTTCCTTATAATATTTGATACGGTTGTTGGTGTGTTCTATCTCTCACTGTGTTGTTAGAAACGAAATCACTCCATTTTACTTTTAATAATTTTCGAGACATTTATTCTCAAAGCTGTCCAGTTTCTTATCAATTTTCTTTGTTGATTTCCAACTTTCACAAACCTAGGTCAGTACAGGAATCACACATGACCTAAATAATTTAACTTTTGTGCATATACTAAGGTCTTGAGATTGCCAGATATTCGTTAATTTAGTGAAGGCACTTGCTGCTATAGCAATACAAGAGTTTATTTCTTTCATTGTGTCTCCGTTGTTTGACACTTTACTACCCAAATATGTAAAATGTTCAACTTTCTCCAGTGTTTGGCCATTTATTACGATGTTGTCTGTCGAGTTTGTGAGGTCCATAAATTTGGTCTTGGCAGAATTAATCTGGAGACCAACCTGTTCTGCAAGTGTGCAAAGATTGCTCGTTAGTTTGTGGGTTGCTTGTGTGGTTGAATTCAATATGGCCACGTCATCGGCAAAGTCAAGATCAAATAGTCTGCTGTTATTAAGCCATTTGATGCCTAGTTGATCATCTTGGGTACATTTGCGCATGATCCAGTCTATAGCTATCCCAAAAGCATAGGTGACATCACGCAGCCCTGCTTCACACCCGAATTGACTGTGAACCAGTCTGAGTTTCCTGCATCTGTTCTTACACAGCAGGATGCTTCAGAATAGAAGGCTTTATAATATTGATGTACTTTTCCTGGAAGCCGTAGGTCTTAAGAATCTCCCAGAGAGTAGAACGATGAAGACTATCAAATGCTTTCTCCCTTATTGCTCTCTCTAAATCACTATAATGTTAAAAATGATCAAAATATTTCAGTTTCCAAGACATGATATTGTTTAACAAGTTACATAAAATTAACATGTCTATTCACCATCAAGGTGTGTTTCCTTTATAGGATGTTGCTCTCTTTGCAGCGCATCTGAAATTCACTCTGTCTGTAGCCAGTTCGCCCACTTTGCTGATGGTCATATTCATGGTTTCTTTAATATCTTGTAGCCATCTTCTTCTTGGTCTGCCTCTGGGACACTGCCCTCCAATATTGTTCTCTCCAGGCCATCTTTGACTTGATATGGCCAAAGTATCTAATTTTTCTGTATAGTATATTGTTTATCAGCCAACTGTCTTTAACATTCAGTTCTTTCAGGACATCAGTGTTCATGTATCTATTACATAAATAAATGCAAAGTAGTAAATATTATGAAACTAAACGCATGCATATTTCCAGTGGCAACATATAGGTGTGAAGCATGAACATTTAACAAGACAGTGGAAAACATATCTGCTTTTGAATATACATTTACAGAATAGTCCTCCGTATACCATGTACAAAGAAGAGAACAAATAAGTATATCCAGAAAAAAAACTAAAAATAAAAAAACTGGCGGATGTTACAGATAATGAGAAATTGAAGTATTTTGACATGAAAAAAACACAAATTGTCTTATGAAAGGAGGTATCGTGGCAAAGAGAAGAGGAAGACAACGAATAAGATGGATTCATGATTTAACTGATGATTTGAATTTGATGGCTGCAGAGCTCATCTGGCCTGTGAGAAAGAGAAGTTCAGATGGCAAAGTTCAGATCAGGACAAGCTATTTGATGATGACTGTGTTACTCTTGTCATGTATTGTGTGACTGTTTCCTGTTTTTCAGGTTGTCCATTAGGTGGTATTGGTAGTGGTACAATTGGTAGAGGTTATAGAGGCGAGTTCTGTAGATTTCAGATGGTTCCTGGCATGTACCACTATCATGTGGTAGATTCTGATCAGGTAAATATACAGACAGATAGAAAATAGAAACTGTGACACATAGAATGTTAGTAACAAATACCTTTTTCAGAAAAATTAATTATTTTTTCGATCCAGAAGCACTTGAGCTTTCAACACTTCAGCTCAGTGCCATGGACATCGTAACTCTTCGGTTTGGTGCCACGAACACCTTGAATCTGGAGAACCTGTGGCTTTTCTACCAGCCCGCGGAATTTAGCCACACTCACAAGGGGCTTGTCATCCGCCATCCAACGCTGGGCAGGGGGCAAGGAAAATGAATAAGAATGATAGTAATGTGTTTTATTAATGAGCTTTATAACAATAGTTTTTAAAAAAATTATACCATTGCTACGTGCTCTGCCTCATAGATCTTCCTGCATAAGAAAAAGATTGGAGTACACAGCGTTATTCACCGAAGACGGAACAATTGTTCCATCAATCAATTAATATGTATTATATTTAGCTATTGTGTTATAACATTTTGAGGATGACTAAAATGTGAATCAGCTTTATGTCATGAAATCTAGTATAACGGCTTAACCTAACGGACTGCAAAGCCGATATATCGTTCAGAGTAATGTTCATGATGTCGCAAAACCGATATATCGGCTTTGGATGTCTGTTCACGGAAACGAATGTATCTTCAGAACCCTTTACTGAAGTTAAAAAAATCTTCAAAAACGGAAAGTACATATATATAGGTACATTACTATCTCCATTTAACAAAGATTTGAAAGAGTGAAAGCAGTGTATTATTGCATTCAAGTCGATACTTTTTTTTAAACGTTAATGTTTCCGACGATGTTTACAGTGTAATCTTGAGTACTGTTAGATCAAATTATAACTTGTGATAGTAATAAAGAAGATTTAATTGATGGTAATAATGACATTTGATTGTTTATGAAAAGCAGTATCGATAGTTGTAAGTCTAATGTAATAATTGCATCTAAATAATGGCGTCCACATTCCATTTATTGACGTGTCCGCACTAAAAGTGAATATTATAAAAACTACTGCACCTAGTTAGATGAAACTTATAGAATATGTTGCCACATGGTTTATCTTCATTTAAATACTACTTCTGCAAACATCTATAAATATTAAGATCTAATACAAACCGGAGAGTAAAAATATTTTTATGATTTTTCGTTTTTTCAAAATAGTCATGCTACAATAACCTAATTCTCTCAAACGTATATCACCTGATGTAAAATATTATTATATTAATGTATTCCACATCCAATTAACAACAATTTAATATATTATATGTCATACTTTAGAGAAACAGTACAAGAGTTATAAAGGATTAAACTAATTGACATTGAATGTTAAATTTGAATCTCAAAATAAAAGTGCCCAGAGGTCAAAATAATACAGGGCGAAAGGGTTAATTTAAGTCAAGACATTTGCCATCTAAAAAAAATAAAAATTATATAAATTTTTCTGAAAGAACTAGGTTCTCAAACTGGCTTGGAAGACTGGAAAGAGCAAAAAAAATATGAATTTATAGTAATAACTGCATGATGTGCCAAACAAGATTTGTGTTATATTTCTAGAATGTTTTCTTTTTTCATTAGTTCATTGTTTGCATCAGAAAAGGCAATGAGACAGTTTACCAAAAAGTTCTCTCATGTGCACCGAGAAAAAGAAAAAGAGCTCTTCGAGCATGGGATTGGACATTTAATCCTGAGAACGGTTTGTACCATGCACTTTACCCACGTGCCTGGAGTATCTTCACTATCCCAGAGTTCCATCTCACACTGATTTGCAGACAAGTTTCACCAGTTTTTCCTGACGAGTATTTGGTAAGTAATAAAAAATGCAGAGACGTTCATGTTTTGCGTCAGGAAACACACTAGTTGTTGCTAACCATATACAAACAACTTAATATAGAAATAATAATAATAGGAATTGTAACTTCTAGGGTCATATGTGTGTTAGGTTGGAGACATCAGCACAAGAAGCCAGCTAAGTTCACTGTCCTTAGCTTTTCAAACAAGTTTGAAAAAGTCATGCCCTGTTGGTATTATCAATCTAAGATTTTCTTTGTCCTCTTCTTCTTCTACCCTCAACTTTTCCTTGTAGAACAATCTTTGAAAGTGAGTCGTGCCTCATTATATGTCCAAACCAAGCAAGTTTATGTCATTTCACCACTGCTAAAGTGGACTCTTTGCTAGAAAATTATATCCTCGTGAGTGATCCCAAGACTCACACAGAGAAATGAGCCAGTGCCTGGAGACTGTCATGGTGATCCTACAAAGTGACTAATTTTACCTGAGATCTGCAATAGTTGATCTGGGATCATTGCTAATCATACAAGCAAATACCCAAGAGGTGTTCCTCAAGATAAAGACGTAGCCCATTGGTAATCTTTGATTTGTCAATCGGCTACTTTATCTTGAACACCCTGTATCTCCCAATGACTGGTGGTATTCCACTTGCCAGGAGCACTTTCCCAAAGACTATTACTAGATATGAACTGTGTCTTATTCAACTGGTGATAATATGTTGATCTGAAACATAATGCCAGAGACAATGGTTCAGTACCAAAGATTTTGCAATAAACACCCATATACCCCATCTGTGTAGGAACCTTCACATCTTATGCCATTGCAAACCATGCTAAGAGTTGGGGAGTTTACTGTGTATGAAACAAAACTTTAGATTTTGAGGGCTGACTAACTGATTATCTGCATCTGTTGACTTGGTTTGCTGCTTTGTAGACTTGTTTGCATTTTACATGTAAACTACTCGTATAATTGCAAAAAATATTCAACAAGTCATTACATTTTTTACATGTAAACTATAATTGAAAGAAATGTTTAATCAAACTCATTATTTTTTTACATGTAAATTGTAATAAGATATTTTTAACAAAACTCATTACTTTTTTAAAACTTGTAAAATGTAATTATTAGACATGTTTAGTAGAGCACTTTGTCTTTTTACATGTAACCTATAATTAGAGGATATGTTTAACAGAGCTCTTGACTTGTTTAAATGTGAACTTTTAATTAGGAGACCAGTATACCAGCTGCTGCATTTGTTTGGGAAGTGAGGAATGAAAGCAGTGAAGATCTTCAAGTGAGCATATGTCTGACTTTCAAGAATGGTCAGGGAACAAAGGAAGACAGTGCAGGTGGAGTCTGGTGTCAAGGATTCAAAGTAGACTGCGATGGAGATGATGAAGCCAAGGGGGTAGTCATACATCAACAGTTTAAAGGCATGAAGTGTTCATATGGAATTGCAGCAAAGGCTACAGTGAGTACATTATTAGCAATAGTTAACATGAGAAGCATTTTCAGTAATAGTGCAACTGGTGTAGGGAATTATGTCTTTCATAACACTTGTTTATTTTTGATTGATTGATTGTTATCCATAAGTTGTGTTTGTAGTTCTCACTTTTGCTAGGTTGGATTGTCTAAGAAAGGAATTGGCCCTCATACCTTCTTCACACTGAAATGTAAGATCTGAAAAGGCTATGGTAATTATATAAATATTTTACCAGTAGCCCGTCTCTTCAAATTTATGTATAAAAAAGGGTCTAAAGCCGAAGGATTTACTTCATTGCACCAGGTTTTAACCCATATGGCTCAACCTCTCTTCGCAGAAATGGCACGTTATTTGCAGAGAGTATTGCACAAACTCCATAGCTTCGCAACAATTCTAGGGTCTCTGGAAAATAATACACTTGTGAACAGAACTGCTCGGTCCGGATTCGAGCTCATGACCTTCAGGACGCAAGGCAAGCGCTTAGCCACAGCTGACCCCACAAATGTATGCCCTATTGAACAATGTATGCACTCTCTGTGGCTGGAATAAAAGCCAGAATGATACTGACTACACTTGAAGATAGAGAATCAATATGTGCAGCTGTGAGACTATGCTCAAATATATTACAAGAAATGGGGATGGCATACAGATATTGCTGGGTTCATGAACATAAGAAGCTAAATTAGCGACAGAAAGGTTCTCCAGCAACTACAGAGCAGAGACGAGGCCCTAAAAGCGGCAGCAGAAGCCATAATGTCTGAGGAACAGGTAAAAGAAAAAATAGTATTTTTGACTGATGCCCTGTCAGTAATTACTGCTCTCAAAAATCAAGAATATAACAACTTGAAGGAACTACAAGCATCACTACACCAAGTATGCAACATCTTTTCTAGATGGTAATACAGTGGATACCATCCCACTGCGAATACCTGGCAAACAAGACTACGATATATTGGCAAAAGCAGGCAGCACGCTACCACAGACAGACACCAGTATGACATATGAGGAAGCAAAAGTACGATAAAATGACCTACAAGAACAAATGGTTGAGAGATCACCCAGGTCATGAAAAGGATGATGCATACCACCAATTAAGTTGAGAAGAACAGGTTGTCATTTTTCGTCTATGAACAGGGCACAATAGGCTGAGGTACCATCTGTTTAACAAGTATAAAATAGGCCCATCTGACATATGCACATGTGGCACCAGCAAGTTGACAGAGACACACATACTGCAAGAATGTCCAACATACAGTGAACAGAGAGAAAACACATGGCCAACCCTCATACCAGTCCAAGACAAGCTATATGGAGGTGTACATGGAATCCAGTTGACTACTAAGCTACTTTAAAAGTATACAAATCATTTCTAAAACATTGGAAGAAGATGAAGAAGAGCTGGGTTCATGGAGGCAATTAATCTCTCTGTTTGGACTTCTGAGCATAGAAGTAGATAACAGTGCATTAGTTTTTTGGTACAGAGAACTAACATGAAGGATCATTATATTAAATATTAGATAATAGAAGTCAGTACTTCATCAAATCTTCAGTTTAAATAATCTTAACACTATAACCAGACATGAACTGGATTGGAACACACAGGAGAAATGTTTAGAGTCTGAATATTATTTGTAATTGTATTTATCTGTTTGTTGTTTGTAACATTATTGTTAGTCTTTGTAACATTAATCTTTTTGTTAACATTATGTGTCGGTTAGTTTTTTTGTTTGTAACATAATTTGTGTGTTTGTAATCCCTAACATGTGACTTTTCTTGCCTGAAACTTATGTCTGTTCTATTGTTGTCTGTAACATTATTGCATTCTAAAATTATTAAAATCGACTTGTTTATTGTGGATGATGGGACGTCCTGTAAAGGAATATACCACTATTTTCCTTTCAACATTATTTCCTTTGCTCTACATCAGTCAGATTGAGGAGCGCTGGCGAATGGATTAGCATAGCTCCATGCGGGAGACCCATGTTCAATTCACGGTGAGGCCAAGGATTTTTTTCTGTTGTCGGCATGAATGAAAAATCCTAACCTGAACAACTTCGCTGTGACTGCACTAGCCATGCGCCATTAATTCCTCAGCTCTCGTCCCACCTGTCTTACACCACCTAAAAGCAGTACTACAGGCAGTAATGACAGTTTAACATCAATCAGATTGTTGTCTGCAACATTATGAGTCTGTTTTAAATATTATTTATCTGCCTGTTTATATAATTATTAGTCTGTTGTCTATTACAAGTCTATTTTTTTGCATTATCAATTTGTATTTAATGTAACTGTTTTTGTCAGTATTTTGCCTATTTTTTTCTTGTTGTTATCTGTGCCATTGTGTTTTTATTTCTGTAACATTGATCGTCTGTTTGCTGTCTGTAACATTACTGGTTTTTTTTTGTCTTATTGTCTGTTCTGTTAACATTATTGCTGGTTTGCTTTGTTGTATTTCTACCATTATTAGTCGTGTTGTTCTATTGTCTAACATTATTGATCTGTTTGTTGTGTGTAACATTGATCTACTTTCTCTATAGTTTTATATTGCTTGTTCCCGTGAAAATTGTAGTTCTCTTATTGAGTTATTCATAAATCATTATATTTTGTAGTTATTTTTGCTTGAAAATGTTGCTTTCAGGAGACTGTTACTGTCAGTGTAAAGACACGGTTTGATCCCAAAGGCACAGGTTTAGAACTCTGGCAGTGTTTGTACAACAGTGGACATTTAGATTCTGATATAAAGACAGGTAATCATGTTGATTTCTTTAGTGGGGTTGCGATATGAAGTTGATAACATGCTGTGCCAGTCAACACCTTGTGGACATTCTGGGGTCGAGGCCAGCTTGGACCACAAATTTCCAGTAGCTTACAAGAAACCCTGATTGTTTACTTAGGAATCTAATTTACAAGTACCTCTGAAGTTGGAGTAAAGCTTGACTGAATGTTGAGGGATACTGGTGATAAGAAAAGCAAGCTTTCATGCAAAAATCAGTTAGACACCATATTAGGCCTAGTGACTATGGTTCAATTCATAACTGGCGAAAGGAAATTTGTTTCCTATTAATACAGTGTAACTTTTATTTTTCTATAAAAGTGCATGGTAGTTATTATACTTTATGTTTCACTGAAATAGGAGTATTGTACTATCAATACAGTTGACTTTCTCATAGTTAAAATCTTTATATCATTTCAATGTTGTAGTTTCTGTTCAAAATATTTTTACATTAGGATGTTAGCCCAAAACACAACCATCATTAGTTACCATTTATAATTGTACATGGATATAATTTATAAACTCTGTTGACAGCCATACTAAAGGGAAGGTTGGGGGAAATGGAATGGGTAAGAGAAAGACAGAGGTATAGTTTGGGTTGAAAGATAAAGAGATGGATAAAGAATGGTTTGACAGAATGCATAACCATGACAAGAGACCAGACGGTTAGAAATCCATTATAGCTGACTTTCAATATGAAGATAGCTCTAATAAATGAATAATTTATAAATCAATTGGTTTTGTTTTTATGGTTTCTTAAAGATTTGTGAGTTATGATTTAACGTGAGTGCTCAACTTTTCACAATGTTAAAAATTTATGAAATAAGTTTTTTTTCCAAACCAAAAATCTCATTGAACCATTCTTCAGCGATAGAAAAGAAAATTTGAGTTATTTATCTGTGGAATTTGGTAAACTAAAAGAAAGAGGATTACTTTCAGGATAAACAGCAAAACAAATTGGTCATGGAATGAAAGTGATGCTGTTGGCATTTCTTTGCAAAGTCTTAAAATATGCAAAGAACATATATTCCCAGCATTTCAAGGATTTAAAGAGTTAAATGGTGACATGGCCAGTAACAAAGAGTTAAAGAGTTATAGGGCTAATAACAGCAGCTAATGAGCGGAAAAATCATAACGATGGAGATGAGGTGTCTTAGAAGAGCTGGAGGTGTGACAATAAGAGACAAAATTAGAAATGAAGAAATTGGAAGAAGACTGGATGTGAAACCAGTCATGCAATTCATAAAAGAAAACAGATTAAATGGTTTGTACACCTGACAAGATTGTCCTAGTATTGCATACCACAGAGAGCCACACAGAAAAAGTATAACGAGCACAAAGCAAGAGTAAGACTGCAAAAGATGGAGCGACAGCATCAAGAACAGCCTTACGAAAATGAATATCAGCTTACAAAGTGCCTTAAAACAAGCACACCAAGATCACTATGTCCTCCTTCCCCCAACACTTATATAAAGAAGTAAATGGTGGAAGAGAAAAAGAGTTAATTTTTCTTTTTTAGCTTCCTGAGCCTTTGAGGTTCATTGCTGCAGATATCACTAGCCTCCATTCATCTCTGCATTAAGGCTTCTCTTCCCAATTATTGACTCCTAGTATTTCTAGGTTTACTTAAATGGTGGTTTTTTTCGCCATCATTCAAGATTTTATAGTGCACATAATATTTTTGGCCAGATCCTCCCTCCTACTAGCAAAGGTCAAGAAGTTGCTAGTGCAGTGTGTGCCAGTCAAATAGTACCGGAGAACTCCAAATGTGTCTTTGAATTTGCACTCAGCTGGGATATGCCTTGTGTCCAATTTGCTGCTAAGGAGAATACATATACAAGGTTAGGTAACTATAAAATTGCAATCATTGTATGTCTTGCCGTCTGTATGTTGCTGGGGTTCACAAGGGGAGCAAAGAAAAGTAACACTGCAACCTACGAAGCATGTTGTAAGAGGTGACTGAGGTAGGGGCCTAGGGAAGCGACTCCTAGAAAATAAAAAGCGTATCAGAAATCAATGGACAGCGTACAATCGCTCTTAGGCTCAGATCACATACAAATCACATAGAGTGATTTAACAAGTGGTCTATATCGAGCATTGATAGTAGAAGTATGTCTTGCAGCTTTAAAGGATTGATTGAACCGTCATCATTGCACTTTGGTGAATAATCATGTGCTCTGATCTTTTTTCTACTGTAGGAAAATCTCAGCTGCTGTTGCACAAACTCTGTAACACCAGTGGTGTTCCCCAATGTAATTTTGAGGATGATTAAACTATGTAGAGATTTTATTTTAATTTTTATTAACTTTGCCCAGACTCTGACTTTCCAGCCTGCTCTTATCGATTTTTGTCTACCAAGGGTTCTTTAAGGGTTCAGCTTGACCTAGTTTCATCATCCATCCCTGATAGGAATAGGAAATCCATCTCACCTACATTGAGATCAGAGATCACTGGAAAATATCCCAATCACTCCAGGCAGGAAACGAACCAAGTACTTGTGGAATAAGAAGTGATCACTATACCTCCTTCACAGTGATTCTTTAGCTTTAAATGAAAAAATTTTGTTTTTGTTGAAGTTCTAGGGTCAGAGAATGAGTTGACCTCTAACTCTGTTGCCAGTGGTGGAGTGTACATTTTGACCCGTCATCTAAGGTAACTTTTTCTGAAAGGGTGGTTTTCTAGAGCTTTCATTCAAATTTCAGAAGGTTGTTTAACTCAAAGGATGGTGGTTGCATTGTCATGAACTGGATAGTCTAAACCCCAAAGGATGATTATTTGATGATTATACATAGATGTGTCATGATAAAGTCAACTGTTGTTCAGAACCATTCTCTGGTGCCATGTAGTTTTGAGGTTGTGTGGCCAGCAGTTCTTTAACGATGCAGCACAGTGACATTCTTGCAGGATATGTTCTGCAGTTTGTTCAAAATTCTACAGAGCACAGTGAGAATGTAAACAGTTGTAGTCTAAACATGTGTTTGTTCATTCTGTTATGCCTGTCCTGAGACAGCATGGTGCAACATATGAAGACCCTTAGGAATGTGTAATGGGAAGGCAGATCTTGAAATTTAATTGCTAGTAACTGTAATTGCTGTAAAAGATTATTCAGTTTTATATAAGTATTGATGGATCTATGCTGCTGGCTTGTGAACAATAAGAATTGGACCTCTGCTGAATGAGGCATTTTGTAGTTGAGCAGAGCAGACCTTACTTCAGTATGAAATTGAGTAAATTACTGCTGTCTTCCATTTACTCTCTGGGATCTCTGTTGTGCAATTATGTTTGACTCTTAATCACTGCTTAGAAAGGTCCAAAGTATCACAAAGAGGCAAAATGAGAAGTGTGTTAACCAGACTCCCACAGAACTATCAGTGTCCATACACCAATACCTGCTGGGGAAGACTGAACACCTATGGGTCTGCCCAGAATGCTATGAAATCACTTCAGTAATTTTTTTAACTTATGTTCCATATTCACCATCATGTTAACTATCTATACCAACAGCATCTCCCCGCCTTTTAACCTGATTGGGCATAGGAATTGTATCTGAATTGTAGATATCTTTAAAAACTATACTATTTGTTAGATATGTTATCTTGAAACACTGTCACTACTTAATTAAAAAAGAAATTATTCTGAAGAAATAACATTTTATTTTTGTCAAGCACAATTTATTTTGTAAACAAAACTGTAAATAGCACAAATTTAATCTTTATTGACGATTGTTATCTCAGACGTTATGCTCGCTTGTTTGGCACTAGCGGAGCTGCTGCATCAAAACTGTGTGGTCATACATTGAGAAATTATCCACTGTGGGAAGCAAACATCGAACAATGGCAAAACCCAGTGTTGCAGAGTCCGTGAGTTTTATAACATACTTTATTACTTTAACTTGCTACATATTTCTATACTGTCTTTTTTATGTGTTCACTCTTAGACTTTAAATACTTTCACAGAAAGCGTGGTAGTCTTAGGTGTTGTGTCACTTGTAAACTTCCAACTATATAACATAATCTTCTGTATTGTTGTTGAATTAATAGTTATGATGTATTCTGACTTCAACTGTGTTTACTCTTTAACACCAATTGTTGGGTCTTTTTTTTTTGACCTGTATGTGGTTTATGTCAAATAGCGGGAGTATGTTGTTGAGGCTAGTTTACAGCATTAGCTGAACAACTGAGATATTTGCACATGTCAGCACAGTACATCTGGGTTTTGGTATTATGTGGTATACAGGTTTGCCACCCTAGCCCATGACAGTCTCCAAGCTGTTTACTTGAATCACTTTTTTGTTCAAGCACTGACTTCCATTAGCTCTTTTGTTGACAACATTTCAGATGCTCCTTGTAGCTTGTATATGACATGTAAAGAGACTCAAAAGGGCTGGAGAAGACCATCATGGAAGGAAGCATCCGGCAAAGAGAAGAGGAAGATGATGGAGAAAATGGAGTCAGGATGTAACTGGTTTGAGCATGATGACTGCAGAGGTGGGACATCTGGCCTATGAGAGAGAAATTCCGAAGGACTGTTAGGGTGGCAAAGTTCAGGACAAGCTATTTGATGATGGTGTGTGTATATGTGTGTATTTTAAAAAATGTGGTTATAATTTAATGAATACTTTGTGTATTTGTTTAGCTCTCTGCCAGCATGGTATAAATCAGCCATCTTCAATGAACTTTACTACATCAGTGATGGCGGCTCAGTTTGGATAGACATAGAGAAGGGATGCACCACAGAATCCCACCATCATACTGTACAAGAATATGGAAGATTTGTTTACCTTGAAGGTGGTATTAACTACTTTTTTTTTAGTAAGATATTGTTGTTTGACAAATCATGAAGAGTTAAAATAGTCGAAATGAAAATCCTGTAATTGCAATTTTGTGAAAACCTGTTAGTTCTCTATAGCATGGCCGTCCAATGCGGTTTCCGCGAGCGACATGGCACCCGTGTTATGCATTTCTGGCGCTCCAAGTTAGTTCGCTGGCTTTAACATTAATCAGGACTTCAAGAGGGAAAAAGCATTTCTGAATAACAGAATGCTTCCTTTTATCACAGCACTCTGAGAACACTGTCTTTCTCTATTGCAATCTTGTTTTATTTTGTCACCATTCTACTGCCACTAATTCCATCCTTTGCTTTTACCAAAAAGTGAACAAAAAGCTTGAACTTCATCTTTAAACTTTTATCTTTAAACAACTAACATGTCAGAGCCAATTCTTTGATCTATCTGCTATCTCGTGATTTAAGCTTGAGTGAGTAGTGCATTGAGTTTCCGTTTAGAGTAGGAACACCTCTTCTATGGAATTGAGTTCAATATTTTCTTCTCTCTCAGTAAAGTTTGTTTCAGAGTTTCCTAGGCATTCTTTCTTTATGGAATCATTTTACTCCCACTTCAATGTCTGCTTTGTGATTTATTTGGTAGTGATTATAGATGAAAAGCAAACAGGATTTAGAACTGAAAGAAAACAATAGAACATATCTTTGGATGAAGAAGAAAATGTCACAAAATTGACAAGTACTTAATTTTGTAGTAAACTCTAACAGTTATAAGTTGTCCTGACTAGAGTTGTTAATACTATTTTTATCATTGCAGGTCAAGAGTACAGAATGTTCAATACCTATGATGTCCATCATTACTCTTCATTTGCCCTGCTGATGTTGTGGCCTCAGCTTCAGCTTTCATTGCAATATGATTATGGTAGGTTCAAGAATAACTTGCTCTCAAAGTACTGCTAGACCCACATTGGTCTGGATAGTATTGTCTCCAACACTGTACTTTGAAAGGTCCAAAACAGATTACTTTGCTTGGGTTTGATGATACGTATGAATGCTTCAAACGTTCAGAGTCAACATAAATATACTGTCCTGTGCATACATGTGTTTGTAGTACTGAGGCAAACTTTGAAAGCATTATGTATAAGTTTGGAATATGAATAGTTAAGTTGCTAGTTAGTTATCAGATCATCCTTTCATATGATCATAAATGAGAACTTAATCAAAGCATCTCAACTTTTATATTCATCTGCCTGTGAACTACAGTCCAGCATTTGTTACAACATCACTCTGGTTATCAGTCTTATTAGCGATTGACTATGAGTTGCACTCATGTTGGAGATATAATATAGCTAATATTAGTAGTAACATTGGAATAAAATAGTAACAGATGAAACTGAACCAGCTCAGTTTAATTAATTTGTATTGTGCACAAGAACAAGTTCCTGTATTCGATAAATTTTTTACTTAAATTTTGATAAATGAAGTGAAGAAAATAGACCAAATGTATCACAGAGGCACCTAGGTGCCGCGGACATGGTGTTGGACATTGCTGCTATATAGTGTTCAAATCAAGCAACACCAAGTTCCTGCAGTTGAGACAGAGATGTAGAATCAAAGTCACCTTCTGAATTCTCTGTCAAGTCTATCTCCCTAATGGCGTTTAAGATATCAGCACTTTCCATTGCTCTACCACTTGCCACTCTAGCCATGTTCTCAAGTATGTCTGCTCATTCATTTCCCCCCTACTTACCATGTCTGAGTATAAAACAGATGGTGACTTTCAGCAATCCTGAACTCCTCTCAGACTTCAGTCACTGTCTATGCACTCAACTCATCCGAACCTTCCTGAGCATACCCATTGAGTTACTGAAAAGGCAGACATTATGGAGGATTTCTTTGTCTCCAGTCATTCCATTGCCATGGTCATAGTCATAACTTCCAGTCTCACTGTTTGTGGTCACAGCAAAAGTACTGCTGTCTTCCCTAAGGAATTTTTAACTACACTGAGCTGTGAAAATGCAAATGACGAGCAGCAGACCTATCCATGTAAATAACAATGTTATCCTCTGTGAAAAGCACTATTTATGAAGTGCACACAAAAGCCCGTTCTAGAAATCTCTTCTTATCCTGGCGCTGTAAGGCAAAACAGAATTGGAGAAAACGAAACCCACTGTGGAAGTCTAACTGGTCAATGTTTTCACCTCTGATTTCATAGCTTCTGGATTTTCCTTTTTACTATCTCTGTCAAGTGTGATAAAGTGTGGAATAGAGTCCATGAGTTTACCTGCACATTATTCATTCTTAAATAAGCTCTATATCATCAAGTCTGCACACAAGTGCAATGCCATTCTCTGCTCAACCTAACCGTGACTTTCCCCATTTTAGTCTGGTGCATGCTGACTATTTGACTGATTGATGGCTGATCAAATTAATAGAAGAAAGTGTTCTAGACATTTATAAAGTCAGAATATTTTATGTAAAAAATAAAACAAATAATAATCAGATGTGATTTTGCAATTTCATTTGTACATTGTATCATATTGTGTAGAGTCCTGACTGAATTGTTATTTTCCAGGTGACACTATTACAGCAGAAGACAGAGAGAGGGTAAAGTTTCTAATGTCTGGAGAAATTGGTATCAGAAAAGTGGCAAACTGTGTTCCCCATGATATTGGAGATCCTGGTAAGCTTAGATTTCTTATTCTCTAAATTCAAACACCAAGCATACTTAGATTAAATGCTGTTATTGTTACAGATCTTGCCGCTTTGTTGACTTTTGTCTTTCTGAGTCATTATATTGCTGGATAGTCTAAATTTCCTGACCAACCAAGATAAGGAGTTTTAGGACCCTAAACGGAGGCACCAGAGCCAATGAATATGGTCAATAACTAGACAGGAAACAAGTATTAGGCTCTTCTGGGAAAAAACCAATTAACAAACACAGGATTCAAACCACAAATTTTAGTTCTTATGGCACCCATTGCCTAGCCCTACAAATGAGCATTTCTAAGAATATAACCAGCTAGCTCTAAGAAATTAGCTTCACAAAATCGTATCTTTTATAAACAGCGTCAACTATTTCTTTTCCTACCACAGGAGGAGTTATTGTCCTATGTTCCATACAGAACTATTAGAACTGAAGAAAAGTATTAAACAGTTTTCTATTTTGATAGTTTTGTTTTAGAGTGTTCAAAGGCCAAGGATTGACTTCATTGCACTATGTTTCCCCATATTGCTTCGTCCCTGTCTGCACAAATGACACGCTTTCTGTCGAGAGTGGTGCACAAACTCCATAGCTCCAGCAATAAACCTAGAAAAGAGACAGGTAACCATCAACATGCAGGTAACCATCAACATGCATAGCTTTCTATATTTACTGGAGGAGACTGATCACCTACGGGTCTTTCTGTATGCAATAGCCAATGGTGCAGTGGTTATATTAATTTACTGCCCGCCTGCACAGCTTGTTCAGTAGCGCTTGGACGGTGGGTGACAAGCCCCGTGAGGCGGTTCAATTTTGCTGGCTGGCAGAAAAGCCACAGGTTCTCCGGATTTACGGTGTTTGTGGCACCGAACTGAAAAGTTATGATGTCCATGGCACCGAGCCAAAGAGGCTCAAGTGCTTCTGGATCGGAAAAATATATATTAAGGGGGATTCGTAGTATAGGGATCAAGAAGCTATTTTCGTTGTTTTCATATTAATGTAAAATTTGTATAACCATTTTGAAAGATTATGACTTAGGTTAGTAGAAAAAATTAGTAAAAAAAGTCAAGCTTGCCATGGAAATAATAAAAATGGCCACCAAAAAAAAAATTTCAAATCCCTAAGGCTCTGAATCTAATGAATGTAAATGAATTCTGTTTATAAAATTTTTGGTAAAAATGTCTTCAAAATTTGGTCCAAAAGAGCTGTTTTGGTGTGGGGGTGTTTGCCCAAAAATCCGGTAATTGCTCACCTTAGAGTGAAAAAAAAATTCATTTATATTCATTACATTCAGAGCCTTTAGGGATTTGAAATTTTGTATTTAGGGCCATTTTGTATTGTTTCCATGGCAATGCTTTGACATTTCTTTTTTACTAATTTTTTCTACTCTTTTAAGTCGTAATATCTCAAAATTGTAATACAAACTCTACATTAATAGGAAAGCAACGAAACAAGTTTCCAGACCAGAGTCCCCCCTTAATTTTCTCCCCAATCAGGGATCCACATACGCAATAATGGACATGATTAAATAAAAAGATATTGTTATAATTATTGCAATCTGTGACTCTTATTTGTCCCATATCTAGAGGATGAGCCATGGAAACGAGTCAATGCTTACAACATTCATCCAACAGATGATTGGAAAGACCTCAACCTGAAATTTGTGTTACAGGTTTACAGAGACTTTAGTGCGACACAAGATATTGACTATCTGAAGTTTATGTATTCAAAATGTAAGGTAAGCTTCGAACATTTTACTGAATTTATGGACTGTATGAGGAATGTCTTGTGGAATGGATTAGAGCGCAGGCTCCAATTTGAGAGACCGAGTTCAATCCGTAAGGCCAGGAGTTTTTCTGTTGTGAAATAAAGAAAATATCCTAGTCTGAAACGTTTTGGTTTACAGAAACGTTTGCAGGCTCATGTCCCCCCTGTCCTGCAGCACCCTAAAAAGAGGTATTACAGGCAGTAACGACAGTTTTGTGTGTTTTTTTATGGGCTGTAGAGTTGACTATGATAATGTGTTCTCTTCTCTCTGGGGAATTGTAACAATCATTGTATACCAATGGGTAATGCAGATATCATCAATGCCATAGGTGCAGCAGGTTGTATAGATGACTTTGAAAACATTTATAAATCTGCATCCCTATCTAGAATGATAGGGATGTTAGAGGTCTATACAGCCAATCTTTGCTGCCAAGACAGCACCTGATGATCATGATGTAGCCTGATAATCAACTTTACTAAAAGAACTGTTAGGTTCTGATGATCATGATGTAGCCCGATAATCAACTTTACTAAAAGAACTGTTAGGTTCTGATGATCATGATGTAGCCTGATAATCAAATTTACTAGAAGAACTTTAGGGTTAATCTTAAATGGCAACATTTTTTCTGATTTTATTTGCTAATCCCATTTATTTCTTTGCACAGGTTTTAATAGAGACTTCGAAAATTTGGGATGCTGATGGCGATGGGGTTATTGACAATGGTGGATATGCAGACCAGACATTTGATGCCTGGGTTATGAAAGGAGCAAGGTATGGTGTCCAGTGAACATTAATTATTGTTCATTTACTCATTACACTTTGTTCTTACCCGCAAAGGCTTACAGGGATCTACTGTCCTCGGCATGCAGGTGTTTGCTGCATTGAGAGAGAGTGAACAGGCTTGCATCAACGACATCGATTGTTTGGGAGTTGAAGATAGATAAGGGGGATGTTCTTCGGTCTCTTTGCAAGTGTCAGTTGGATGAAGACACTAAAATAAATGTTGAATCGATCAACCGATTTAAGTAGTTTGAAGTTGAACAGTGAGGAGTGTATTTAACCTCGAGCCACAGGAACCATCAGTATGCATACTCTTCGATATCCATTGGGACAGACTGAGTACCTATGGGTCTTGCCCAGAGTCCAGTGACGTCAGTTTAGTAACAAATAACTTTGTTCTTAATTTTTAATATCAACCTTTGTCACAATTCTGTTGTAAGAAATTCTTGTTCTTTTAATTGGTTAGAATTTTTGAAGGAACACTTTTATTGAACAGGCGTGCAGGGATGTCAGGGTTTAGACTTACTCGCTGAGGACAGGTGATTAGCATGATCAGCTGATTTGCACAACACATCCATGATTTGCCTCTTTTCAGTCTACCTTTGGGTATGGTCAGTACATCATGCAGTGGGTATCTTTTACTCTAGCTAGTTTGACTCTGCTGTCCATGGTGGGAAAGTCTTGGAGGTTTGACAGGATATGTTCTTTGGTATAGTACACATGGGAACATTGAGATAGCTGCCGTATTGGAGGATGGAACATATATATATGAACTAGTCCAGTCTGTGAAGATGTTTGTTCGGGAGAACTGAATTGAATATTTTTGTTATACACAAGCAAATTTGTTGTCATATTTCTGAAGCAGACATTAAAAAAAATGTGATTTATCACATATAACTTTGTCTTTTTAAGTAATCAATTTTACCTTTTTTTATATGAACCTTTTTGTATATTTGTGTCAATAAACTCCTGTATGTGAATTATCTATACTTTCTTAAGTTTGAAGCATCTCTAAAACCCAACTTATATGTTTGGCATTTTAATTAGACCAGTAGATTATTTTCATCCCACCCACTACCTGTTTTTCCCCCAACACAATTTACCACTTCACTTTTGCAACTTTAGATTAGAAAGCCAAAGACTTGTGTTAAAGTTGTCTGATTTAGAGTACTTCAGTTATCAGTCAGAGAAAATGAATGAGTATACAAAGTTGCAGGTACGTCTGTCATAGCATGCAGTAGAACAATGGGCAATTTTAATATCCTGAATACCTTTAGCCAAAACAACCATCGGTTGGCAGTATAGAGAAAAGTGATCGAAAGACCACCCTCAACACAGCGTCAGAGATGGGTACTATGGCTTATCCCGCAGCGAACAAGTTGTTAAATTCTGCCTTTCGTACCGGCCATAATAGACTTCGGGCCCACATGTTCAACAAATTTAAAATGGGTACAACTAGCCTGTACCACTGTGAAGAAGGCAGACATGACAGCAGAGCACATACTGCAAGACTGCTAGTTCTTAGCAGGCCTGAGAAACGAAATCTGGCCCGATAATACAGAGTTTCGCAAGAAGCTGTACGGTCCCTAAAAACAATAGCAGAATTCATGAAAAAATTTGGTACATCAGTCTAAGCAGGGATCGAGAGAGAAAGAATACTCTTAAAGAGATTGGCAGGACAGTGATTCAGGTGGTGATTCAGGTGGTTCTGCTTCTCAGCCACAACTGTCGGTACTTGAAGTGAAAATTGGTGTTAATAGAAATGAGCACTACACATGAAGTAGAAGTTTCATTAATCAAAATAGGACTAAAACCATCAGTTGCCATGTGTTGGATAAGAAGAGCACTTATAAGCTTGTTCCACGTGTAGTGATGCTGATCTCATGACTAATTAATTGTTTTGATGTAACAAATTAATATCATGTCCCACTAGGCACAAATCTGTTGCTCAATGCCTAAATGCACAATATTTTATGTTCTCTTAATATTTCTATAAAATTCTCAAAGTGCATACTGTGGGAGTATGTGGCTTGCTGCTCTTCGTATGATGGTTGAGATGGCCAAGAAGTTGGACATAGAAGATGATTCTACTATGTATCAGAGCATGCTAGACAAGGGAAAGGATTCATTTGAAAAGAAACTTTGGAACGGTGAGGTTTTGGCAAGATTATTTTGTTATATTTGTGTCATGCCTTAATCTTTCTACAGATGAGTGTGTTTATTTTTGAACAAAACTAATGTGAGAAAACTACACTTGGAAGAGGGAAGTCCAAAACTTCAGTTTCGGATGCGCTCGTCCTACATTAGTAGGGGCTTAACTGGGGCGCAACGTTCTAACCGTTCTTGGCAAAGACTGTTTATATATCACAAGAATTATCAAAATGGTAGAGAAGAACGATGGAAACAAACAAAAACAAAGGAAGAGGGGATTAGTGTCATGCAAATAAAAGAATAGCAGCAGAGCATTCATTGGGATGTACAACAAATGGCAATCTCTGATTATACTACCATGGTAGTGTTGAATATACATAATATTTAATCCTTGTTGTGGATATTGCACCTCATTTTGAAGTATCTTATTTATTCATGTGGACATCAGATAGTGAAAAATGTAAAGATTTGATTCTGCTCATCATCATTAGCCTCTACGGAGACAATAAGCTTGCGTCACATAGTTTGTTCTCTGCTGAAACGCAATGCCTGTTGTGACTGTAGTGGCCTATTCTGGGGTGGCACTCCTTGCCATAGTTGCTGCAGGTGAACTGGAGCTGATGCAGAGGATGGTCTATCTGTGCTCTGCACTCTTTTTGCTTCCATATATGATGTTTCTTTCTCTTTTGAGCCTTCCATCACTGCCCCTCTTCATACCCGCCTGTCTTTTACCAACTGCTCCCAATTTTCTTTGTCTATGCTGCATGAAGTCAGATCACGCTTGCAGGTACCCATGCTGTCTAGTACCAGTTGCAAGTTGGCCATAGAGGAAGTCCTTTGGGATTCTACCATCACTCATATGGCACACATGTCCCAGCCATCTCAGACCTCACTGACTCAGCAAGGTGTACATTCTTGGAATGCCAGCACTGTCCTGGACTTCTATACTTGTGTCTTCATGTTTCTTGTGTGCCCTATTTTCCCATAAACGCTTTGATAATTTGAACATAGCAGGGAATGCCTTTCCAAGTGGTTACTAATTTCATCATTGAGTGAAAGGTTGCTAGTGATGGCAGAGCAAAGATATGCAATGATGTTGACCACTTTGAGTGTATTACTTCCAATGTTAATTAAGTGGGTGCTCTGCTAATATCTTGGAACATGATATTCGTTTCCTTCAGATGGAATGTCAAGCCAAATTCGTTGGATACTGCAGCAAATCTGTCCATAAGATATTGAAGCTCTGTCTCTGTGTGTAATGTTAATGCTGCATCATCAGCAACAGAAGTTCCCTGATGGTGACTCCTTGAATTTTGATCATTGCTCTAAGTTGAGCCATGTTGAATAGTTTTAAATCTGATATTGCGTGTAGAAATTTAAATCTGATATTGCGTGTAGAAATATACTTATTTTGGCGTGATTTGTAAGCATGGGAGAGCATCAAGAAGAAAAAATGTCTGACAAAGTGTGGGTGCAAGTACACACCTCTGTTTGACTCCACTGTTGATGGGAAATGTGCTGGAGGAGGCCCTATCTTTCATTACTGTACCCATCATGTTATTATGGAATGATGATGTGATTTTAAGCAGCGTTGGAGGGCAGTTGATTATTTCCAGAAGCTTGAATAGATCAATTCTACTCACTATGTCAAATGCGTTTGTTAGGTCTATGAAAGAAATGTGTAGTGGTATTCTTTGTTCGTGACATTTCTCCTGTAGTTGTTTCAAGAACAATAACATGTCAATGGTAAATATGTGGGATCTAAATCCACGTTGTGGCTCATGGTATACTCTGTTAGCTTTTGTAGCCTATTTAGTACAATGCAGCGAAGAATTCCTTGATGCTGAGCAACAAGATACCGCAATAGTTGTTACAGTCACCACAATCACCATTATTTTTTTTTTAAAGGTCCTCAGGCACTTTTCCCTCATTTATACTACCATGATATTGTTGAATGTGCACAATATTAAATCCTTGATGTTGATATAGCACCACACTTTGAAGTATCTTATTTATTCATGTCGTCCGTGTGGCGCCTGGGCCCGCAAGGACAAGTATAGTACTACAAGACATGTTGTAAGAGACGACTGATGTAGGGGCGTAGGGAAGCTACCATAGTAAATAAAAAGCGTAGCAGAAATCAGGCGTGCTGGCTTACTTGTAGACGCAGAACTGGACATGCTGGCCTACTTATAGACACATAACTGGCACAACATACAATCACTCTTAGACGCAGATCACATACAAATCACACAGAGTGGTTAACAAATGGTCGATATGGAGCATTCGAAGATGAAGAAGAATTTCCTCATGTGAACATTAGATACTGAAAAATTAAAAGATTTTATTCTGCTTAGCATGTTATAAAAGGTATTTCTAAAGGGCCTTTAGTTTTATTTTTAAAAGGTGTCTAGTTTTCTTTTTGTTTCTAAAGAGCATATAGTTTACTTTGCATTTTTGAAGATATCTTCTTCTTCTTCTTGATCGTTTAGGCCTGTTTTAATCATTCTCATTGTGATATATAAACAGCCAAACGTCCGAACGTAATGTCGTGCACCAGCCTTCAGCACCTATTGAGCCAGTTGCTTATCCTTCGGTGGGTGTGTTTCCAGCCAGCTTGATTTACTAGGTGAGCTTTCCTAGGTCGATCACTTTGCCGTATTTTTTGGCTTTGATGATCTAACGGGACAGTGAGTTAGATTCATGCCGATTTGACTGAGAAATATATTCTTGGCTGATTTTCCTCGGACGAGCTACTAAGAGAAAACATCTGCAAAGTGTGGGTGCAATGTTCAACCCTGGACTTCACTGTGAGGGAAATTGCTGGAGGCCTTCTTTCATTACTGTACATTGAGTTGATTTGGAAGATGATTGCTTTTCAGCAGCGTTGAGCATTGATATTCGAGCGAATGCCAATTACTCTCACTAGGGCATGGGAGTCAGAAAAATGTGAGTGGATTCTTTGTCGTGCTATTCCTCTGTAGTTGTTTCAAGCGCAAATCAACTGCCTGTAAATATTGGGATCTAATTCCACATTGTGGCTCATGGTCATACTCTGTTAGCTTGTAGCCTATTTTCAAGCGGGAGTAATTTTGATGCTGGAAACAGATACCGCAAAGTTTTCAGGTGTCACCACAATCACCATTATTTTTTTTAGTCCTCAGAGCCTTTCCCATTATACTACCATGATATTGTTGAATGTGCACAATATTCAACTGATTTCTTAGCACCACACGAAGTACTTATTTATTCATGTCTGTCATTGGCGCTCTGGCCCGAGGGCAAAGTATGCTTCCATGGAGACTACTGATGTAGGCGTAGGGCAACTCTAGTCTAGGTGCAGAATCACTCTCATCCCATGTGAGACGCTGCTGGCTGTGGCTCTTATGACGTAGACTGGCCAAAATATCTTTGACACGTCAAACAATTACATTTTGGTTAATATGATCTATGGAGCATTCGAAGATGAAAAGAATTTCTCCATCCTGACATTAGATACTGAAACATTAAGATTTTATGTCTGCTTGATGTTATAAAGGATTTGCTAAAGGGCCCTTTAGTTACTTTGGTCTAGTCTTTTGTTCTACATGACCTATAGTCTTTGATCTTTTGAAGATATCTATTTACCTTTGCATTTCTAAAAGACATCTAATTTGTTCCTTTAAATTATAACTTCTTTCTAGGTTCCTACTACAATTATGACAGTAGTACAAGTGGCCACCATGACAGTGTTATGGCAGACCAGTTGGCAGGTCATTGGTTTCTGAAAGCATCAGATTTGGCAGATGAGACTGTAAGTATTTGTACTTCTTCTTCAAACACTCCATATCGACCACTTGTTAACCACTCAGTGTGATTTTTGTATGTGATCTTAACTTAAGAGTGATTGTACGTTGTGCCAGTTAATACACCTACAAGTAGGCCAGCACATCCGATTTCTGCAATGCTTTTTATTTACTAGGGTAACTTCCCTAGGTCCTACATCAGTTGCTTTTTACTATATGCCTTGTAGGTTGCAGTGGTACTATTCTTTGCTTCCCTTGTGGGCCCTGGCACTACAGTGGCAACAGTGGTTAACAAGTGGTCGATATGGAGCGCTTGAAGAAGAAGATTAGCAAAAGGTATGACTGAATTGTCATGCCAATCTTTACCTTATGCTTTCATCATCAAATAGCTTGTCCAGAGCAGAACTTTGCCACCCTAACAGTCCTGAATTTCTCTCATATGCCAGATGTCCCACAGAAGACTCTATATACTACTTCCGCCCACTTTGTCATAGTGTGTTTTTTTGGACGCACATGTTATCGCATGTTATCGTTAAAGCGAATCTTGTTCACTCCGCCATTTTGATGCGACTATTTATTTCTGGACTTAATAGTCATCCCAGTGGCCTCCTAACAGGATTTATATAATAAAAATACATTTTTTTACTAACTCTTAAACTTTTAAAGATTTGTATTTTTGTATGTTACTTATCTTTGTTACTTTTTCTCTTGATATAAATTTGTTTATGAATTTGCAGGTATTTCCAACAGATCATGTCATTAAAGCACTCTTAACCATCTACAAAAATAATGTCATGGGCTTTCAAGGTGGCTATATGGGGGCTATAAATGGTACAAAACCTGACGGAAAGATGGACTTGAGCTCACCCCAGTCAGAGGAGTTCTGGACAGGAGTTAGTTATGCATTAGCTGCTACTATGATTCAGGAGGTAAGAAATGGATACATATTTGTTCCATTATATTGACATAGAATAAGTGAGAAATATAAAAGCTCTGAACAAAAGATGAAAAGAATTTAAAATAGGTTTTTGAGATGTGACCATTATAGAATTCAGTGCAATCCTTCCTATCAACATTCTCAGACATTGGACAAGTCTATATGTGCTTTGTTCTCTAATTCAGCAAACATCTGAGTGTTGCAAAGCTCACTGTGCATAAGTGAAGTTGCTTGGTATATCTTCTCTCTCTACGTTGTAGATAGTATTACCATGGTTTCAGTTTGGAATATCTTCATTGCACTCTGTACATATCTATAGGTGCTCAGATTTTCTTCGCAATATCTTCAACAGCATCCAGCCACTGACCGTACCAGTTTTACTTTGGTTGATGAGCCTACTCATATATGTTGTATGTGTTCTTTTCTGGCCACTTCTATCTCAGCTCTTACAATCTAGTAGTTGACGTGGATTGGTTTAAATTAAAATCTTATTTGCTGCCACACTACTATGAGGGAGTTCAAAATGTCAGCTCTATCCAATGGCTGTTCCCCTGATATGGTGGCAGAGCCAGTTGGTCTGTCTGCTCTGTCATTGCCAATGACATCCATGTGCCCCAGAACGGAGATAAGTGTAAGTAAAAAGTAAAGGAACCCTTTCATACCTCATTGTATATAGGTCTATACAGTGTTAGGCCTGTATTTTCATTGACCGTCGGCACACGATGGGTGATGTGGTCAGCATCACGCCGGCCGCCTTTACTTTCCCAGAGCATGTCTGGTACCCAGTTGAGGCTGGGTCGACCTGAGAGCCATCGCGGTTGTGAAAAATTCCACGCGCATTGCAGGAGCTGTATATCTGGAGCTGAACCCAGACCACCAGCCTTGAGAAGCGAGTTCACTAACAACTACGCTACATGCGGCTCTCAGATAAGTGTAATTTTGCTAATTATTGAAGCTTATAGTGATTCAGTCCATTGCTTGTGCACCAAACCAGCCTCCATCCTTCAGATCATACTCAATGAATCACTCAGAATGCACAATGAGTAGTTTTGTGACTCCAGTTTGAGTAGTGCCTTAGTCACCGCCATGCTTGAATATGCTTAATCCCAATGTGAATCAAGCAATTCAATGATCTCTTCCATTCTTCCTTCCTTCCGTCTTTTGTATAAACTTCACTGTCTTCTGTAGCTCACACAGAGGTCTGTTAAGTTTTCTTACTAGTGTTGTTTCACTAACCTAGTAAGTTTGCCTCAGTATATCATATTCAGAACAATCTTGACGTATATTCTCTGCAATCTAAATTGTCTGGCCATATGTACACATTGCTAAATTTCTAATCTTGAACTTTGTATGCTTGTGATTGTATCCTGTTTTGAGGCACAGAACAACAACTTGTTCTAATCTACTTACATTGTAGTCGTCCTGTGTTAGAATTGGTGGCTTTCTGATTGATGTAATCATTTTTTACTTTTGATAATGCGTATATGATACATCCCCGGTTGCTATTCTGTAGCATCTTCCATGGCCAGTTAGTATGTAGTATCATTTCCTGGTATTCCACAGTGAGATGGTATCCACTGCAAGGAAAAACCTTGCGCTGGTTACACAGTTCAGACAGTATTGTTTGTAGGTATACCACAAGAAGGGGTTTACCAAGTAGTTGATGTTGAGTGAACACAGAAAAAAGAAAGTTTAAGGAGACCCAGCAACCTGAATTCAAAAGTATAAACTAGGTGCTTCGATAGTGAAGCCGATAACTTGCTTTGCTACTATAACCACGTGCCATGCTAATTCCAGGGTTTGAGGTCAACTTGGGCCAAAATACTTTTCATTGTGCACTTTTTATGTGGTTAAACTACAGGTATCCTGATCCTTTACTTGGGTGTCTCAATTACAACTACCTCAGAAATCAAAGTAAAGCTCACCTGAATGACAAGGGATATTGGTGATAAAAGGAAGCCTTCATTCAAAAAAAAAGTAAGTGGTGCCATATTAGGCGCCTGAATTTGTAGCGAGTAAGTGGAACAAATCTAGAACAAAAATTAGGATATTCAACTCTGTTCTCAGTTTAAATGTTAAAGCAGTTCTGCTGTATGGATCAGAAACATGGAGAACGACTAAAATAATAACGCATAAATTGCAGACATTCATCAACTGCTGTCTGCGCAGAATAGAGGGACTGAGATGGTATGATAAGGTCACAAATGAGGAACTTATGGAGAGAACTAGACAGATTCCAGTGAACCAAGAGGTTTAAAAGACGCTGGCGCTGGATAGGACACACTTTGCGAAAACCGGAAGGTAATATAACAAGAAGGGTCCTTTTCTGCAACCCGTAGAGACAGAAGAAGGAGAGGCTGAGAAATACATGGAGACGGGATTTGGAGGTAGAGATCAACAATATAAACAAGAGCTGGAGGGGGCCGCAGGAGATAGTTAGAGATAGGAAGACTTGGCATGATTTGGTTGAGGGCCTATGCCCCAATCTGGGTTAAAAAGGCAGAGAGAGAGAAATGTAAAAGAAAAGTAGAAACTCATTGACACAGGAAACAAAAGTGCTTGCTCATACTTGTCCATGAATCAAAACCATGACTGTATTTTAAATCAAATGTTGAATTAAACAGATAAACTTTTGTTGTTATTTAAATGTGTTACTTTTTTTTGTATTACAGGGTCTTGTAGAGGAAGGTTTTGCAGCATACTGGAGCCTACCATATATGTTGGGAAATCCTAGGATTGCACTTTCAAACCCCTGAAGCATATACTGCCAACCGTGGTTACAGGTCTTTGGCTTATATGAGACCTCTGGCTATATGGGCAATCCAGTGGGCTTTAGAGAAATTTCATCCAAATCTGTTGGTCTCACCTTCAGAAATTCAACAGGATACACTCTCTTACGCTGCAGACGATCAAGTTTCTGAATCTTGGTCAGAGGACATGTTCCGAGATAGTACAGTAACTGATGTTCGAGATGATGCAGTAACAGCAGAGAAATCTGTGACATATTTAGAAAATAATGTAGAACAAGCAGTGGATGAACTTAGACAAAATGGGGTGAATGGGGATTTAAGGATGGCCAAATATGTGAACATTGCGAACATTACAGATAGTGTACCAAGGTTTACAGATAATGTAGATATAGAACCAAAGTCTGATGACTTACAGAGAAATGAAAACATTACAGATACTTTAACAAATTGTACAGATAATATAAATTTACAATCAGAGTCTGATAATGTGGACAACAATGAAAGTGTTACAAGTGTGGTACTTGATTTTGAAGATGCTCTGGAGATAGTATCAGAGAAGGGAGTTAAATAGTTTTTAGAGCTGTAGAATGTTTTAATTATTTCATTTTTTTTTACATATTCAGTTTGATTTGATTGATTGGGTGCACTTTCCACATCGAAGTCTGCTGCAGTAGATCTCCAACATTTGCTGCTCCTTGCCATTTTGTGGTGCATTCTGCTGAAATGTTCCTTACCCATTGCTTAATGTATCCCTCCCATTTATATCTCGTCTTCTTCGTGCCTGCTTACCCTCGACCTTCCCCTCAAGTATTGTTCACAGCAGTGTCATGTCACTTCATGTATCCAAAGTATTTGATTTGTCTATGTTTAGTCTCCTTACCTCCTTGTGGACCAAAAGCCACACTTTGTGGTGGACACCTTTTTACCAGGAGCCAAACTAAAGGGCGTTTTTTATTCCCAAAACAAATGGCTTGTAAAAACATGGCTTTTGCCCTGGTCCACTAGAAGTTAAACAATTTCCTCTATATTCCTATCTTTTTTCCCCCAAAATTCTTCATTTGTTTGTTTTTGTTTTTCCTGAAATATGATAATTTCTATAAATTTTCATCTCAAAGACTTCAATTTTGTCTTTTATCTGCTTGTTCAGTGTCCATGCTTCTGCAATATAGAGAAATTATGAATAGATATCGCATATAGGATTAATTTTATTATATATTTGCTTGCTTGTTAATATCTATTTCATATTGTTGAGCACAGTTTTGGAAATCCCTGTTCTTTTTCCTCATCTTAGGAAAATATGCTTCATTATATTTCAGAACCAGGGAGCTTACGTCATTTCACCACTGGCTAAGTGGTTACGCCCTTGCTTTGCATTCTGAAGGTCGGGGTTCTTCTTTGAGCGCTCCATATCAACCACTTGCTAACCATTCTGTGATTTGTATATGATCTGAGATTAAAAACGATTGTAAGTTGTCCTAGTTATGCTCCTACAAGTAGGCCAGCACATCAGATTTCTGCGATGCTTTTTATTTACTAGGGTAGCTTCCTAGGTCCTACATCAGTCTCCTCTAACGACATGCCTTATAGGTTACAGTGGTACTATTCTTTGCTTCCCTTTTGGGCCCTGGCACCATACAGGCAGGTCAGGGGGTTTGAATCCGTTCTATTCTAGGAACAAGATTCTTACCAACGATATTGATGTATTTCTTGCAAGCTTTTTAGAACTGTCTGACAACTCTGAATGCTTCCATAACATCTCACACAGGCAAACACACTATTTGCACATGTGTTAAAGAAAGTGGGCTAATTTGTAAAACTAACTTAACACATTTGCCTTAACTGAAATTAAAATAAAATGTTTAAAAAGGGTTTAAAGGTGAAGAATTGACTTCATTGCACCGGGTTCCCCATATGGCTCCGTCCCTATCTGCAGAGATGGCATGCCATCTGCATAGAGTATTGCACAATACACAAACTTCGTAGTTCCTGCAACAATCTTAGAGATCTCGTGAAAAAAAATTGCACGTGTCTGTCTCGATTCGAACCTACAACCTTCAGTATGACATGCAAACGACTTAGCCACTTCACCATTGAGACCTCCAGAAAAGATGTTATTTGAATCAATTAACTGTCATCTGTGATATACTCAAGCTTTCGATGTCTTCAGTGCACTTTCTATTTTCATTTAACAAATAAGTATTCACTTGTTGCGATGATGAAGTGCTTTGTGATTACATATTATAATTTTTTCATGTGATTAAAGAGTGTGTGATTATTTATCGTAATTAGTGATATGTTTACATTTTTTGTGTGTCCTTGTCATAGTTGATTTCAAGATAATAATGATGTTTATTTATTACACAATATAATGAAATTACCTTTTTTTCGTTCGCTTATTGTGAATTCAGGTGTCGCCATTGACTTTTTGCGTGAAGGCTTGCTTTCTTTATCACCAGTGTCTCTCACAATTCAGACGAGCCTTTCTCCAACTTCAGAGGCACTTGTAATTTGATCCCCAATTTAATGCTTAGGGTTTCCTGTAATACAACCATGGGCACACCCAACAATTATTGCTCAAGCTTGCCTTGAACCCCGGAATTTTCACTGCATATAGTCACCAGTGCAGAATGTTATTAACTTGCTATCTGCAGCCCCAAAGTGAACTTATATTATTGTCATTTATTTTATTTGCTCAACCGCTATGAATTCAGACATAGTCAGGGTGCCAAATATGACACATCTGAGATATTTTTGCGTGAATGCTTGCTTTCTTTGTCACTAGTGTCCTTCGCCATTCAGGCAATCCTTACTTTGATTTCAGAGGTACTTGATGACTTGTAAATTAGATCCCCTTATAAAGAATCAAGGAACCTGGAATCCAACCACATACTGTGTGCACACCCAAATTTTGTTTGTTTAAGTTGGCCTCAAACCACAGAATTTCCATGGCACATGGTGACTAGCGACGCTTATTATCAACTTTGCTAATTTACAGAATAAATCATTAATGTAAATTATTTCTATAGTTTGCTGTACAAGAGCTGATTAATAATGATTACCCAGAATGTGCGAGTTAAAGTATTTGTTTGCACAACTTTTGGTTGATAAATGTTTTATAATTTTTGCTTGCTCTAAACACTTGTGTTTTTTAGATGAGTCGGCCATAGCACAGAGATAGAGAGCTCAATTTGTTCATGAATGTACAGTGTTCAATTACTGGTATAACTGGTTACCTAATCAACTTAGTTGAAAATCATTACCTAGACTTATTTTTGTGATTGGAAACAATTGAAATTGTCATCAGAAATTGCGTGTAAGTACTCTGCAACTACTGGCTTAACTGATGGAAAGAGAATGATTGCTAACAGGGTTTGCCTGAATACAGAGGTGTTTACTCCATACAGTTTTGTTTTGTTTTCAAAAATGATCAAAAAGGTCTGCCTGAGCACATAGGTATTTACTCCATCCAGTTTTATTTTGTTTTCAAAAATGATCACCAACATTGTCTGCCTGAATACATAGGTGTCTACTCCATTTTTGTTTTGCAAAAACTGAGTTACACATGGGGTGATTTGATAACTGTTTCATTATTCATAAAAAAAAAAGAACATCACCAACAATATTAATAAAGGAAGTTGGTTTATATTTGTTAATTGATGTACAGTCCTCTCCCTATTATTCGTGTGTTTTTGTTTAACCTAATTTTGGCTTATTCATCTACAATATTTGTGTTAATTATAAATGGTGAAAACGGTTCAGTGCTAACATATAGTGTTGTGCCACATTAATCTATTTTGAAATATATTTTTTCATTAATGATTTATGAAAAAAATTGTTTAGTGTTTATTTCCATTGGAAACAAAACAACAGAAATGTGTGCTCAATATGTTTCTAGTCTTATTTGGCAGACTTCTATATATAGACTACATTTTTACACATTTCACAGTTTCCGTTTTTGAATGTTTCTAATCTTAAGATAAATTGATTATCCCACTTTAGAAAACCTGACTATCCCATGAGTAATTGAATTGGATGAGAAAAGGAAAATGTCCTATAGCATTTGCAGACTGTAGGGTATGAAGTAGCCTGTCACTTCACTTTTTGTTAAGTATGTTGAATGTAGGAAGAATTCATTTCCTCACTTGTAGACCGTCAGGTGCGAGAATTAAATTCACACCTTTTTTGTGTTCAATTTGATAAACATCTCACACATTGCAATAATTTATCACACTCACTTGGATTCAAGCATTAAATTTATAAGGGTTCCAATCCTGCTGCTCTCATTTCTCTTTCAGCAATATACAAGATATTTATTGAAACTTTTGTTTTAAGTTCAATATTATGTGGTTGTTATTATTGAGAACTTGAGCTCGGTTTTTTTGCAGCCAACATCATGAATACTTGTCACCGATATAACCAGTGTTTTTTAAATTTTACTTACCTAACATTCCACAGCATTCTGATATAAACATCAAGCCCTGGGTATTTTATCCCTGCAATTTCATCAAGTATATAAATTTTGCCAGATTACTATTTTTGTATGCATTGTTACATGTCAGGTTTTTCTGGTGTTGGTAGTGTATGTTTTTCTTTACATCTTTTAATACGAAGAGGATATTTGGAACATTTGGTGACAACAGATAAAACACAGGGAAGGAAAGATTGTGGAAGGCAGATGAAGAAGGTATTGAATGATCTGACATCGTGGTTTGACAAGAGATTGACATCAGAATTGATAAACTGCACCAGGGAGAATGAGTTGATGGAGAGACATGATCACCTATGCCTGCAGACATGACAAATATTATTGAAATGAAATATGTTATATTTAGCCTATATGATATTCTTGAGGAGAATACTCAATGTATCAGGAATAGAGAAAATCAGAAATGATACAATCAGATCTAAAAGTTGTGTAAAAGTAACAGCAGCAGAATTCATCCAGAGGTAGCAGGTCAAATGGTTTGGTCATTTAACATGGATGCATTCATAAAGTATACCACAACAGGCATCATTTATTTTTCATGGCGTCATGATTTACTACAAGCGTCAAGGATTAGCAGAATTACACTTATCTTCGTTCTGGGGCACATGGGTGTTGTTGGCAATGAGAGAACAGACAGGCTTGTTGGCTCTGCCATCATATCAGGGGGCCAGCCAATGGATAGAGCTGACATTTTGAATGCCCTCATAGAATGTGGCTGCCAAGAAGATTTTCATTTAAATTAATCCACCTGAACAACTAGATTGCAAGAGCTGGGATTGAAGGTTTGAGTGGCCAGAAAAAAACAGATCTGTGCAATGTGTTCCATTTATTTAGACTTGGAAGAAAAAGCATTGTCCTGATATTATCCAGCACTTGAGGAGATGGTGGTCAACAATTTCATGATTTTTGTATATAGCTGACCCTCTGGAATGTGTTGTTTTATTCAATTTATGTGATTATTCAGTGGATTGTGTCGAGTTTGGAGTTAAAAAATGGTGCTCTGATCTTTCCTTGCCTGCATTTTGACAAAGTAATTTTCTTTTAAAATCAGCTTTATCTAAGCTGGGTTTTTTAAATTGAAAACTGCTACATTTTGTCTAAAATTTTTATTGACGAGTGTCCAATGGCACAATTCATCTCTGACGGTCTTCCTATGACCAATCATATCTGATACCATGCTACAGTATAACTCTAAATGTGGTACTCTAAAGTGAGTATTTTCTGTTTGTAAAATCTTACAGTTACCCATCTTTACAAATGTGTGTCCTGTTGGATAATATGCATACACTTTGGCCAAAATTCAGATGGACCTGTCCTACATGTCCTAACAGTGGCACAACATACTCATGTCCTCGTCGCAAGCTGCACAGATCACAGTGTTTTATAAGAACGAATGCGAACAAATAAACAAACGAGTGTCCATGACACTGAACTAGTTGACATTTGTTTACTTATAATTTTAAAAAGTTAACATTCTTAATTTTTTTAATTCTAGCACGTTACTGAATAATTTTCAGATATGCAGCATTTCTATGCATTTTTGTTTTGTTTTATTGGCTTCTGCTACCTAAGTTTAACCTTTATCATTCCTTTTTTATATACTCAGTGTATTGTTTAAACTTGTATGTATGATCATAGCACAGAAGATGTGAAGAGAAATAATTTTTGTAACCAAGTTGTATTTTAGCACAATACCTTGATGTGGATTATTTCTCTTACTTTTTCTTTTCTCCAATCCTGTTTTGCGTCACAGCGCCAGGATAAGCAGAGATTTCTAGAAATAGCCCTTGTGTGAGCTTCATAAACAGTGTCTTATGTCGCCACTGTTATCTCTACACCTTGTGCTTGACCTGCCTTTTGCTTTGTATCCATTGTATCGAAGCAACATTGACATGATAACATCACATATTATCTCCTAACAAATGGTTTATTAAAATAGATCTTCGACATGATAACATCACGTATCATCTAACAGAAGGTTTATTGAAATAGATATTCAAAATGATAACATCACGTATCATCTCCTAACAGAAGGTTTATTAAAATAGATATTCAAAATGATAACATCACGTATCATCTACTAACAGAAGGTTTATTAAAATAGATCTTCAACATGATAACATCATGTAACCTACAGGAAAAGAGGAGTAGGGGAAGGCCTAGACATACCTTTAGAAGAGAGCTGGAGACTGATATGAAAAGGATAGGTAAAACATGGAAAGAATTGGAAGGAATGGTAGGAGAGAGGAAGAGCTGGAAGAAGTTTGTTGAAGACCTGTACTCCGTTGGGAGGTGAAGAAGAAGAATTATTTGCTTTAGCTTGCTGAATGCTTCTTGAGTGTATAAATTATTCATGTTCTGTTTATAAATGAACTCCAGCCAACAAACTATATATATATATATATATATATATATATATATATATATATATATATATATATATATATATATATATATATATATATATATGGTTTCTTCAAATAAATTAGTCCATAGTTTATGATGTTATTTTTCATGTGTAGTCTTGAATTATGCAAAATTAGATTTATACTAACCCTTGCACTCTGTATTTTTTTAATATTTCATGACACATTTAACTGAATTAGCCAGTAGCACGAGCTGGAATATCAGCTCAGAAGGATGGAAGGGTTAACACATATTGCTCGCCACCTGTGCCTGTGTGGTGCCGGAGCCTGCAAGAAAAGCAAATAATCGTACCACTGCTACCTACAATGCATGTCGTAAGAGGCGACTGATGTAGGCCCTAAGGATGCTACCCTAGTAAATAAAAAGCAGCTCAGAAAACGGATGTGCTGGCCCTACTTGTAGGCGCATAACTGGCACAACGTATAATCGTTCTTGTGCTCAGATCACATACGAATCACAGAGTGGTTGACAAGTGGTAGATTTGGAGTGTTCGAAGAAGAAGAAGCTCGCCACCTGGAGTAGATTCCTAGAAGTACCATAAATCCAGATTAGTCCCAGAAGGGGCGTGTTAATTACATTTTTTTCCTAGAAATTTAGTCAAAATGTTTCTTTTATTAATGCTAATCACCATTTTATTTATTCATGCTTGAAATTGCTTCGGTGCATTGATAATGCATTCATATTTAACTACATATTAAACAGTTACATTTAGAGATCTATAAACAATGCCTTCAAGTTCTAACGTTTGTAAGCAAAGATTATCGGCAGCACAAGCCACACAATTTATTCATACATGAATTGAAGATAGTCAAGATGAATTATCTAGCAATAGCGATAGCCCAGAATCAAGAGCCCAGAATCAAGATGAATTATCTAGCAATAGTGATAGCCCAGACTCAGAATGGTTTTTATGGTGATTGTCATTGTGTTCTTGTATTAATAAATTTCCAGTTTTGCCTGTTTGCATACATATCACTTTCAGGTTCTTAAAGGTATAGTGGTAAATAGCTAGCCACTTGAAGGCATAGTGGTAAATAGCTAGCCACTTGAAGGCATAGTGGTAAATAGATAGTCACTTGACACAGAAACTATTGGAACTTTTTTTCAACTTCATATATGAATGTCTGTTCAAAAGACATTAGTTATTGGAGTTCCAGACTTGTAAATATTATGAGTATGAAAACCAAAATCATTTTGTTATCACATTTTAATTTTTTGAATGTGGTTTTGTTTTATTATTTATGTATTGATATTAATTTTATCATTAATTATTCAATTTGATAGAGTTCACCTTTAAATTCTGCACATTTTGAAATATTATAGAATACATTAAAGTTAAAAATAACAAAAAATATAGAATGATCTTTGCCATGCTAGTAAGTCTCAATTTTTCCATAAAATGAGTTGGGAAAACTGAGGTTTTTGAACTTGTATTCTAAGAGTTAAACCAGGAAATGTTTAAGTTTTCTGTACAGAAATGATATTAGTGTTTTTAAGTATGGTATAGTATGCTTGATTGATTTATATTTGGATTGTCACCTGCGAGGATGGATGAGTAGTAGGCTATGGGAACCACCATCATGCGTAAACTTTACCAACTGCTAAATAGAAAACAGTGATGTCTTATCTGTTATCTAACTAATTAATTTATATCCTCAAATAACAGTATTGATCTACAGACAAGAATAATCACTAAATGTATCTGATTAATCATACTATATCAGGGTTTTCTAGCTTTTTTGGTTCTATTACTCTCTTGACCTCAAAATAAATTCCATCGAATCCACTGTATAAGTTTAAAATTGAACATTTTTTTTCACATTTGTATGTTTTTAAAAATATATAGATATATTTTACATATGTCAACTCAGAAGATATGAAAATTACTGTTATATATCTGAATTTATAAATACAAGTTTTGAAGAAAAAAAATAGACTGATTATGAAGAATAATTAAACTGATGTTTTTCATGCAATTGTAAAATTGTAAAATGAAATAAAAACGTAACTTTGTCAATTGATCTTGCTACACATTCAACGGGAAGAGTGAGTTTAATGTTTCTTCATTAGCACTTCAAATCCTAGCATAAGTTTTGAAGTGGCAATTAATATCTCCTCAATGTTTAATTTTGAATTGAATTTGGTTTTAACTACCAATTATTAAAATATACGGGTACATTTAGTAACAATCACTATTTCTGCTACCGGTTACAAGAGTGCTGTTAATTATCATGGCACACTATTTAGATCTTTGTAATTTCTGTCACCGAACACTGTGATTCCTATTGGGAGCCACAACACACACTTTGAAAACCTCTGTACTTGTAGTTGGCCTCTTTCAGCCCAGAGGGAACCATAAAGCTGTGTTGCTGGATAGGTGTTTTACAGTTTCATTGATGACTGAAGTCTGATATTGGAGTGACTGTTTCTGTCACAATTCTTACAGCTAAATGATGAGACGGGTCTCTCAAGATGGGATGGCATCCTGGAGTAAAGCCAGCTTCCCCAGTTGTCTCACCCCTGTTACAAGACTTGATATTGGACTTGCTTCTGCAAAGCACAGCATTGGGTTTCCTCTTTCCTCATCTCTGACGTTTACCAAATTAAAGATGATAGCAAATACAAAGAAAACCCTTAAACTAAATTATTCGGAAACATGAATTTTGAAAAAGGAGGGATGAAAAGAACTTGGAAGGTATTTGAGAGATGTGTAGTTATTGCCAGATGGAACAATTGAGCATGACAAATCAAAAATACAATCAATATTCTCTTAGACATGGTCCTTTTTGGCCTGAATATGACATTTTGTGTCGCACGCTGATGGTGTGTAGCTTTAGCATGGCTTGTTTTGTCTATTCTGAGAGTTCAGACAGGTTGTATTTTTTCTTCACATGCTGTAATTACTGTGCTTATTTTTCTGTTTCTTTTTGCACCCTGATGAAGGCACATTGGTTGACACCTTGATTTTTATAGTGATTGTTATTGTGTCATTACATTGATAAATTTGCAGTTTTGCCCGTTTATATACTAATCACTTTCAGCATCTTAAATTCAGAGGGGTAAATAGATAACTACTTAAAGGTACATAGGTAAAAGATACTTAAAAAAGATAACAAATATAGATTTGGTCACATTGTTAGATATGAAGGTCTACTACAGGAAAAAACTGGAAGACATAAGGAATGAGGAGGTTTAAGAAGAAAGCATTCAAATAGCATTTCATTACAAAGGTTGTATATTATGTTGAAATAGAAGAATAAGAGGAAGACCTAGAAGACGATAGGAGCAAGATGTCATTAACAAGAATTACATTAATAATAACAAGATGACATTAACCTTCTGAGAATTACTACTGGTGACGCCGGTCAACTTGCACAGAATAGAGATTTTTTCAGGACTGTTGTCATGAGAGCCAAGTTCCGGAAGGAACAAGCTACTTGATGTTATTATGTTGTCTTTTTAATTAGTTACACCGGCCTCTAAGGGCACTGGTTTTACAACATCCTGAATTTTTTCTTAGAGATACAGTAAAAGAAGTCTAACTTATATAATACACTGTGAGGTGAAAGTTAGACTAAACAGTCATACCCAGCTCCGAACAACCTCCTAATTCAGATTAAGATGTATGAATTTTCTTTATTGTTTCATTAGATCTTCATTATCTTTAGATCAGATTTCCTGACAATGATCAAAAGACAAATTTGATAGTATTTAAACAAATCAAAGATCACATTTTTGTTATAAAAACAGTCAAAGACATAGTTTTATTTAGACCAGTCAGAGACATGGTTATGTTTGGTTATTGGTCTGATGTCATAGCACTCCAAACAAAGTGATGTCAAAGTGTATTCAAACTGATGGATACACGTGAATATCCACTGGTGCATCCATACCGTGGCTCACTGGCTAAACACTCTCCTCACTCTTCTCTTCAGGCATCCATTTCTGCTGGTACTACCTGCAATTCCAAACTTCTTAAATCGCTGGATATATTCACTATCAATTTTAGTCAAAGACATGAATTTGATAAACCTGCCTACACATTTTTATATTGTTTAGATCAGGCAATAGCAGTCGCTTTTTTTGTCAGTGGAGACGTTATCACTTCTGACAAAATAGAAGGTGTACCAAAGTGAGAAGCATCTTAAGAATTGATATCATGAAATATATAAACATTAATTGTTTCTATATGTTGGTGCATGGTGTTTTTATTTGAATAGTTATAATGTGTCAGTTCAGACAGTAACATTTTTATTGGGCTGACTTATAACTGAGAACTGCTGAAACTTACAATCCTTGATTTTCAATGCTTTGCTCTTCTTTGACTATTTTCAAATATAACCATACTTTCAGAGTTGATCAGTCCCTTCCTTCTTTTGTCTAGATTTGGACATTGACAACATTCTCTTGATGAAATTTTAAACTTCATATTTAGTTTTTCACTACATGCTATTCAATTCTTCTTTAAAATTTTTTTCTTTGAGTCATCAGATCACAGCAGCAATAGCAATATTGAATTGTATGATTCCCAGCAGAAGATCCAAAGATCCTCGCAGGTTGGGAAGCAGCGTTGTCACTGTAAAACATTACTTCTCCCTGTAGAGCAGACATACATGTAATGTGTTCTGCAGTTTTTTGACTCAGTCATCAGTACACATATCACCAACTCCTTCTAAACTTTTATACATGTGAGTTCTCATTATGCTGTGTCTTTCACAATAGAAAATTGCTTATTTTGTTTGACAAATTTGTTTATTCGTTATCTAATAAATAATAGCTGTCCATCGCAAGTGATGGTGACAACAGTCTCAGACATGTATTGCTGCGCCTTCTGATGTGTGCGGAGGTGATGTAAAGGTCAACCTCAAACAGAATCCCCGACCGCAGGTGGGGGCGAGGTTAAACATGTGGGTGTTGTGTGTTTTGTCTTCTTTTGATCAACTCACTTTCTATTTTCTATCTGTAGTTATTGTGTATAACTGAATAGACATACTGCATTTTATTTTCTTTCTTTTAAACATTTGAGTGTGAAAAAAATTTTTTTTATTTCAACAACAATCTTCTTGTGGTAGATATGTCTTGAGGTTTTAAACAATTGCTAGAACAGTCACCTCAATTGGTTTCACTTTATATCATGCTTTCCGTAACTCAGATCTCTACTGACAAGCAATATTTTGTTTTCAAATTCTATTTCAGATTCATAATTACTTTTTAGAATATGATCAATGTATTTTGAAAAAATATATATAAATATACCTACACGTCCGAGTGGTTACTGGGGCCCAAATTGGGATGTAAAGAATAGAATCACCATTTTCTGCCACGAATGTAGTAAGAGGGATAAGGAGGCTGGGTGTGGGACTAGCTACCCAACCTGTAAAAACACTAGATGGCTACAGAAACCACAACTAGGAAATTCATAGCTCACCACCCGAGGAAGAAGAGGATGACTTGATTGCGGACCTATGCTTCCCCAGGGCGAAGAAGAATATACCTACACACACTTCTTGATGTGATGTTTTATTTTATTTTCCTCATTTCAGTGCTTGATTATTATTATTTTTTCAATAAAACTTTAACAATTATCATATGAGTTCTTTCTTGATTTTAGTGTATAAGCTAACTTACAGATGAGAGGAAACCTGGAGAAGGATGGTTGGAAAAGGGAAATTAAAGAGTAAGGGCCGATATGGGACACCAGAGAAGCAGCAGACTGGCAGCAATGGGGATTACTTGTGAATGTCCTATGTATCAACTATGACATAAAGAGGGTACAAGTAGCTTCTTCTTTTCTTGAATCCTGTTTTACCTAACAGCATCAGGGTAAGAAGAGATTTATAGAAATGGCATTGTTGTGCGCTTTATAGTATGCATTGTGCCCGCCTTCCAGCGTGTTCGTAGCGCTGGATGACGGTGACAAGCTTCCTGTGAGTGCGGGTTCAATTCACGGGCTGGCAGAAAAGCCACAGGTTCTCCAGATTTATGGTGTTTGTGGCACCGAACCGAAGAGTTACGATGTCCATGGCACCGAGTCGCAGAGCTGAAAGCTCAAGTGTTTCTGGATCAGGAAAAAAAAAATATTGTGCACTGAATCTGTTATTTCTGTGGTTCACCTTTTGCATGGACAACTTTTTGCTTTGACAACTGTATCAGAGTAGCATTGTTATTTGAGTCTGTTGGTGATCTGTTTATGTGTTTCGAACCATTCAATTTGTTGTTTCTTGATAAAATACAGTATTGATGTTGCATTCACTGTATCAGAGTAGCATTGTTATTTGAGTCTGTTGGTAATCTGTTTATGTGTTTCAACCATTAATTTGTTGTTTCTTGATAAAATACAGTATTGATGTTGCATCACTGTATCAGAGTAGCATTGATTTTTGAGTCTGTTGGTAATCTGTTTATGTGTTTGAACATTCAATTTGTTGTTTCTTGATAAAATACAGTATTGATGTTGCATTCACTGTATCAGAGTAGCATTGTTATTTGAGTCTGTTGGTAATCTGTTTATGTGTTTCGAACCATTCAATTTGTTGTTTCTTGATAAAATACAGTATTGATGTTGCATTCACTGTATCAGAGTAGCATTGTTATTTGAGTCTGTTGGTAATCTGTTTATGTGTTTCGAACCATTCAATTTGTTGTTTCTTGATAAAATACAGTATTGATGTTGCATTCACTGTATCAGAGTAGCATTGTTATTTGAGTCTGTTGGTAATCTGTTTATGTGTTTCGAACCATTCAATTTGTTGTTTCTTGATAAAGTACAGTATTGATGTTGCATTCACTGTATCAGAGTAGCATTGTTATTTGAGTCTGTTGGTAATCTGCTTATGTGTCCAAACCAGTTAATTTGTTGTTCCTTGATGAAATTGATAAATTAGCTGCTATGACAAATAGTATGTGATTATTTATATGCATTATCAATTTTATTTACTTGTTGAAAAATGTATAGATAACATATCATTGTTAAAGATTCTGCAAATCTGGTAACAATAACAGAGGTGGGGTCCCCAACCTGAGAGTCAAGGTAGCCAAAGGTGCCCTGGAAAGATAATATTATTATCACTAACATATTTTCTTGGGGTCTGTTCATGGTGCACCGATGTTATTGTAGTCACAGGCAGCTAATTAATATTTTTTTAAATAAGCTTGCTGTGACATGATGCAAAATAATCAATGAACATGTTACACACACACATCTAGAGCCGCAGTAGCGTAGTTGTTAGTGAACTCCCTTCTTAGGCTTGTGGTCCGGGTTCAATTCCACAGTGGATGTGGGCATTTAAATAAAAAACCATAACGGCTCTCAGATCGACCCAGCCTAAATTGGGTACCATGAAAAGCGCAGGGAAATAAAGGTGACCGACATGATGTTGACCACATCATCCATCGTGTGCGATGGTCAATCAAAAATACGGGCCTAACTGTATTACCCAATATACCTCAAGGTATGCAAAAGGATCCTTACCTAATTTCTAAATACAAATTGGTCAAATACAAACAAAATATTACATCAACTTTGATAATATTCTTGATTTATCATTTGCATTTGATAAAGGCTGACAATAATTTAAATATTGCAACATACTGACTAAATATTGCAACATAATGACTAAATATTGCAACATGACTAAATATTGCAACATAGTGACTAAATATTAACATAGTGACAAATATTTTATTAAAAAAATAAGTACAATGATCATATGATCCAACTACATACATTAAAGTGCAGTCATATAAATTAACATATATTCAATAAAGTAAATGTGCAAGTTTACAAATATGTCATCCATTAGATTTTTTTTTTAAATCATGGAATGTTGTTATTCTCAAATAGCAAATTTGAGTTTTAAAAATGTCTTATTCTCTGTGAAACATTAGACTGCAGCTTGAGGTTAGGTGCTTGCTTCTTGTTCCAAAGGTAACTCAGTTTGCTCCCTCGTGGATCCATCTGGATATTTTTCAAGAGATCCCTGATCTTAGTGTAGGTGAGATTGAGTTCCTAGTCCTATTGGAGACGGACGATAAAACGTAGGTCCATGTTCAATTTGAGCACGTAAAAGAACTCTTGGCAGTTCAAAATTGAGAAGAGCAGGCTGGAAAGCCGCTGCCCTAGCAAAAATTTTTACGTGAAAAAAATCCTACAAATTATTTTTACCATCTTATAAATTACATTGGGGACCCTTGCCAGTGCTATGAAGTTCATGCACTGTCGCTGAGATCTTCCAGTGTAAGAAAGAGATTGGAGCACACATGGCTACTCACCGACATGTAATGATGTATCAATCAATATTCTTCATTCTATTTCCATTGATTTTAGCTGAAGCCTGTCATCTGTGTCTCTACAAACCTATATCATATAATAATCTTGAGGCAGACTGAATGAAGAAAGTTGCAATGTATACTTGCTGCTTCAAACGATCCCACTGGTCAAGTCCTTTATTTATATTGTACATTGTATCACTAATACCAGGGAAGAATGTATCCGCGTAAAAATCAAAGTTGCTTGGAGCAAATATTATGTGTCTGAAAGAAGGTTAAAAAGTAGTTAATAACATTAATTTTCTTATTTCATAAGAGTCAAGTACTATAGAATATTAAGATGGGCACAGCACCATAAAAAAGGTTAAATTAGTGTGGACTCATTGTTTACCCAAAACTCATTGCAGTAATGTTAGGTGGGAATCATTAACCAAATATGAGAAATTTCTAAATTGGAAATATGAAATTGTAACACACATGGTTATTCATAGAAGTAAAATAATAATGGTCCTATCATTCAGTCACACTCAGTTTGTATGTTTACTATCCATCTCCAAAAGTTTCCTCGTTCTGTTCACTTGGTTCTATATTCTCAGATCCAGTCAGTATCATTTTCACTACTTTCCAACCACATATAGTGTATATCTATAACCCTAGGCATGGACCCCTACTGGGTACTATCAGCTGAACCCAGGTTTGTTTATGAAACTGTTATTTATCCATTTTTCCTTTTTCACCTGGACTTGGGCAGACATGACAGATTTCATCTTATTGCTAAACAAGCTTTGAAATTTGATATTTCTATTAATAACTAGGCATAACAAAACTGTGAATAGTGATTTGAATTTGTAATGTTCATAGTCTAATACATATGTCTAAATATACACTACCTTTAACTTATGATAACAGTACACTTACTCATTTTCTTAAATTCCCTCATTAAAATTGATAGCAAAATAAGAAAAAAACTACAGCTTAATTTGTACATAAACCTGCAGTGTGAAAACATTTGTTTAAAATTAATTTGGCAACAGGGTTTTTTTCAAATTTGTAGTTAATACGTTTCTGGAAGTAAAGGTTAAAGAGAGGGAGATTTGGAAAAGGATTTAGTAGCAAGAATAGCAACGGAAAGCAAACCTTTGCCATGCTTAAAAACATATGAAGGTAAAAAGGACTTGGTTTGAAAACCAAACTCAATATACCAAAGTAACATTCTCAAAATATTGGTATACAATAGCAAATGTTAGAAGAAGACACAGGCACTCACATAAATAAGAAGACCACAGGCACTACACATAAATAAGAAACCTTTTAAAATTCAGGGAATGTTTAGATTTCTGGGCATATTTTGGCTAGTGAAGATCAAAAAAGATGAGTTATCAAAGAAAACTAATTACACATCATTGACAACCACTATCAGAGGAAGAAAATGGAGATGGCTTGAACATGTTCCCGGAGACAATTTGCAAAGACAGCTCATTAATGGTCAACAGATGGAAGAGGGGAATAGGAAGACCAAAGGAAACCTAGAGAATGATGGTGTAAAGAGAAATGAATGTGTACTGACATGGGATGCCATGGGTAGAAAAGCAGCAGAATGACAGCAATGGGGATCACTTGTGAATGCCTTATGTGTCAGCTATGGCATGAAGAGGATATAGATAGTTAATATGTTAAGTTTATCAATGATACTTACTTCATCTGCGGTCGATCTGGCAGCCCTTCTGAGTTTATGAAGGCTCTCTCGAGTTGTATCATTTTATCATTGTACATTCTAAGTCTGTATGGCCTGAAAATACAGAAAATATATTGTTCAAAAGGACATTTAACAAGACAGTGGAGAAACGTGCTTTTGAATATAAGTGTTACAGACAAGTCCTCCATCTATCATGGACAGAGATGAGAACAAATAGATCTATGCAGAAAGAACTCAAAATCAAAGAAACGCTGATGATACAAATAAGGATGAGAAAATTGAAGTATTTTGGGCATATAAAGAGACACAAAGGGTTGGAGAAGACCATTATGGATGGAGGCATCCCCTCATAGAGAATAGGCAGACCACGAAGAAGATGAATACAGGATGTAACTGATGATTTGAGCATGACGACTGCAGAGGTGGAATATCTGGCCTATAAGAGAGAAAATTACACGACGGCAGCTTGAAGCAAATTTGTTCCAAGATTTACAACAGTAAAATGACCTCATCATTCAGAAAACAATGGAAAACTATGAATGACTGTTTGAACCTAAATCAATGAACATTTTATGGTATACAATTCAATGTTAAAGATATGCCAAGGATTTTCATCATAAATACAGTAAGAACCATCAGCACTACACATAATCAAACCTATTAAGATTCAGGGAATGTTTAGATTGGAGCATATTTCTTTGCTGTGAGTCATTTATCAAGAATCTAATTACTATCATGTGCAACCATATCAGAGGAAAAAGAGGGCTAAATTTGCCACATTCAAGCGCTCATTATGTCACAGAATGGAAGATGTAATAGGGCCAAAAACCTAGAATGATGTAAAGAGAAATGATTGGACATGGTGATGCCATGGTAAAGCAGATACAGCAATGGGATCATTGGAATCCTATTGTAGCAAAGAAAGGTATATAGTTAATTTTTAAGTTTATCTGATACTTAGTTCACTGCGAGTCGCTGGAGTTCTGGAGTTTTAGTCTTCGAAGGATATATATTGTAGCATTCTGTTTATGTTCCATCTAAAAATAGTCTGCAGGCATTTAGAAAACTGGAGAACAGTTTGAAAAAGTAGACAATCACTCCATCAAAGGAAAGATGAAACAAATGAGACTCAGTAACTCAAAATCATTAGAAAACACATATCTAAGGATGGAAAATGAAGTAGGGATATAAAGCAAAAGGTTGAGAAGAATCTGTCTCTTAGAGAATAGGCAGACCAGAAAAAAAACGGGATGTAACTGATGATTTGAGCATGACGACTGCAGGTGGATATCTGGCCTATCAAAAAATAACACGTGCAGCTTCAATTTGTTCCACATCATTGTTCACATAAAGATAACTTTCATTAGAAAAATGGAAACTTGAACGTATAGTGGTCTTCACGACTTGTTTATGTGGTTGATGACATTTTTAGGCATATGCCAGATTTTCATTACATTCTATGTATTAACTGTATCTGATCAGTTTAAAAAATACTGAACAAATATTAGACAAAGAATATAGAAATAAGACCATTATCAGTGAAAAAGTCAATGATAAAGCTATGAGAGAGGAATACTTGAACAGAATTTTCAATCTTGTAATGTGGATATGCCAAAAAAATGTTGATATCTTTAACAAAGTTTTAATCAAAATAGAAATGCTGACTAATATTTTTTTAAATAGGCAAATTTACATTTTTATAATTTGACATGACAGTTTGTTAAAAAGCATATTAGAAGAGAATGTTACAGACAAGAATGTAAGATCAAGATTGTACTTAATGCAGGAATAAAACACAAAATAATGGGAGAAAAAAATATTTATTTATACCTCCATGGCAAAAGGAAGAGAATGTTAATCTACTACTACCAACCATCGACTTGAAGAGTCACTTGATCGTATGTGATTATTACAAAGTGTTAGATGGATGTAGAGATAAAGTATAACTCAAAATGAATTAGCTGATAGCACACAAGTCAAGGGATAATGATGATGATGTACACACAGATGTGGCTGTGTACTGTCAGATGATATCTGACTGGGGTTTTTTGGCCACTATGTAGGAGGGTCATTGTTGAGTTGAACATGCAGAACAACTACCTCCAGTATGAGTATAGAGGTTGAGGCCGTTACAGCTGACCTACTATGGTTCTCTTGACTATATTGCTATGCAGTTATTGTGTCAGACTCTAAGTCATGCTTCAGTAGGCGCATAACATCTGTCTGGTTGCAGTATGAACAGATGTCATATATCTAGAATTCTGGCATGCAGGGGCTTATATGGACTTATAATTCTGAACATGAAGGGTTCCAAGATAATGAGAGAGAAGATAGGCTTGAATTAAGAATACTTATAGTCGGGATATTGGAGATGGATGTGGGGGGTGTACTTCTGCTGCTTAGCTTCCATCTGTTGTATGTGGATATGGCTTTTGATGATGAATCTATACAGCAAGTTAAGGAAGTTGAAATCAGTAGGACTGGCATCTGAGAGACATAGTTAAGAGTGAGTTTAACTAATGAGCCACATGAATCATCATCATGCACACCCTTCAATATCTTCTAGATGAGACTAATGCATGCACTGAGGTATGCCCCAACATGAAGCTGAAATCTCATCCAACATCAAAGTATTCTTACTGACTGTATTACCGCTTTTCAAGGTGGTGTAGGACAAGGGGACATGAGACTGGGGAATTTAATGGCCGTATGACTAGTACAGTCGCTGCAAAACTGTTCAGGTCAGGATTTTTCTTTATGCCCCCCAAAAAAAATTCTTTGGCCATACCGGGGATTGAACATGGGTCTTCGAATGGGAGCCTATGCTCTAATCAACGTCACAGGTACAATATGTAACTAACTTTGGATCCATTAAAAGTAATAATACACCTTTATATCAGTTTTGTGAGATGGACATGTTTTATGATTCTTACTTTTTATCAAGATCTTGTTCCGCTGACAGTGCACTTTGAAAATATTCTGTAGCTACTGTAAAGTTATCTACTGCTGACACAAGAGCATCTGAGAAGAGAAAATATATTCTTACTATTATCAAATTTACAAAGAACATCTGCAGCAGAAGATCAACAGGATCAATCAAATAGCAAAACGGATGGAACTAAAAATCAACACAAGTAAAACCAAAGTAATGGGGATGAACACAAATAAAACCAAAGTAATGGGGATAACCATGAAGACTAGAGAACACATACAAATAGAGGAGATCAAGCTACAGATAGTAACAGATTTTAAATAATTGGGAAGTACTGTTTCTTCTGATAGGAACCTTTTGGTAGAAATTAAACAAAGAACTGCATAGTAAAATGCAACCTATGGCAGGTTTCACAACATCTGGGGATCTAACATTTATGGCACCAAGACAAGGCTCAGGATATACAAAACATAGCAAGAAACATGTTGGAGAATCATTATAGATGATTGTTTATGCGGACTAAAAATTGTCTACAGATGAAGGATTGACTTCACTGCAGCTGGTTTTCCCACATGACTCAGCCCCTCATTGCAGAAATGACATGTCAACTGTCAAGAATATTGCACAATGCAAGAGCTTCGCAGCTCTAGCAACAATCTTAGGGGACTGAAATAAGTGCACTTGTGAAGATTCAAACCCATGACCTTTTGAATGCAAGTCAAACTGCTTAACCATATAGAGCCCCTTTTTTATATGGAGATAGTACCTAATCAGTGTTTATGAAGTGCATACAAAAGTCTGTTCTATAAATCTCTTGTTATGCTGACGTTGTGAGGCAATACAGGATTTGAGAAAAGAAAGAAAGATGTAGATAATCTGATCAGACTCATAGAAGAAATAAAACCAAAGAGTGAAAAAACTGTGAATGACATTTATTTTGACACAACAAATAAACATATTGCTAATAAAATTAGTATCAATAAGATGCTAATAAAGTGATAGATGTAAAAATCTCACCAATATTGACATGATTTTTTGTCCAAACGTCTCTGTATATATTCAAAAGGTCATTGATGAACTTGCTAACAGCAGCAGAATATCTTTGAACATTTAGTGGCAGTATTGATGAATCAGCTAAATTACTGAGGAGTTCAAAACACAAGCAAATTTATAAATAATAAAAATGCATTCTACTCAGAACGTCACAATAAAAATGGGGAGATATAATTTAAAACAAAATAAAATAACTTGTAAAAAAGCTTTACAGAAACAATGTACAATAGTACATCACCAAAACCAGAAAATACATACAAATTGCAAGTAAATAATACTAATTAAAATGTCTTTTTAAACACATATGACATATCTAATTTATTTTATTTTTAATTAATTAACTATTGGGTTGGATTTTCAAAACTTTTTGTTCAAATTTAATATGTTTTGTTGAAGACCTTTTCCTTTTTGACTTCCATTTGATATCGTTTCTAGCTGTCTTTTATTATAGGCCTATGCTGTAACTTGTAATTGTTCTCCTTTTTCTCCATTGATTCTTATGTTTAATGTTTTTAACTCTTTCCATGCGCAGTTATTTCCTCAATTTTTTAACAGTTAATTCAAAGGAGGCCAAAAAAAAGCAATTTAAAAAAAAACATTACTCGTCAATAAATAAACATATATATATATCTTATTATATACTAATTTGAATAAAACTGGACAACCTATTCGAATAACAAGGTTAAAAAGTAGTAGAATTAAAATAGTAGAAGTAAAACTAGAAAGACTTCCTGCAAGGGAAGCAACTTGAGTGGCGCAGTGTACGGTGAATGGCATTAAATGGAATTTCACTGGGACGCAGTGTGCAGCGAAAAGCATGGAAGAAGTTAAATATAAATTATTATTGATTTTAATTTTGGTGTTTTTTTATTATTAATATGCAAAGTAGTAACAATCAATCAATCAATCAAAGTAGTAAAGAATTGCTAATGAAATGATGAATGACTTTGACTTGACAGCAGTAGTATCCACTGTCTTTTGTAGTCATGTAGTTTAATGACATCTCAGTATGGGGCAGTCAAGTTACTCTTGGTTGTATTTTTAGCCAAACCTTTATGTTGACAATTTATAGAATTGACGTCACTACACTCCTGGTAGATTATAGGGGCTGATCATCTTTTAACGGGTAAAGGATGTGCTTGGTGATGGTTCATCACTGATTATTATCATTATTTTTACATCCTTTCAGGTGGTTCTTCTTACCTGTGTTAATCCACATCATAACCACCATTGACAGAGAAAGCACAAAGAAAACTTCAGCAGCTGTAATTTAAGAGGTGCAGGCATTGGTCAGCGAGAATTCCACATAGTGACATTGTTATTTACACAGATGGACCAATTGTTTGTGATTTGCATAATCATGGACTTTTACAGCTTTATGTTGAGGAAGAAGTTTTAGAGAAGATAGGGGTGCTTTTGTTGTGACCACCAATGCATGACTATGAAAGTTAAGGCTGTAACCAAGGCCTGACTGGAGGTGCAGCGTGCTACCTATGTTTGTATTCTTAATACCTCAATAAGCATGTTCAGGAAGATCTGGGCCAATTGTGTGCAAAAACAATCACTTGAGTCTGTGTTGAATTCTGAACTGCAGAGTGACCGTAATTTTGTACCTGGACAAGTAGAAGTACAAGGTAATGAGCGAGCAGATCATATGGCTGATATAGCATTGGTTGAGGAAAGAAATCAGCGGATATTGCAAATATCATCAATGCCACAAGAGAGGTAGGTTGTATAGATGACTTTGAAAATATTTATGAATCTGCATCCTTATCCAGAGTGAAGGAAATGGGTGTGAAACTTGAACTGCCAGACATGAACATTTTGTTAAAGGCACGAGACATGTGATCAGTCATTATATGCTGTTAAGATATTAGGAATTCAGTTCAAATCTGAAATCTGTGTTGCTGTATGGCTCAGAAATGTGGCGAGTCACCACGTTAAATACAAATAAGATTAAAACCTTTGTCAACTGATGTCTTCGGTGGATTCTCAGACTGAAATGGGATGATAGAGTTATAAACACAGACCTGTGGATAAGAACTGGACATGAACCCATGATGATCAAGGTCAAGAGGAGAAAATGGCGATGGGTCGGGGATACCCTACGGAAGACACAGTCGAGTATCACTAGACAAGCATTTGAGTGGAGCCCACAAGAAAAATTCAAAAGAGGATGCCCTAAACAGACCAGGAGATGAAGTCTTCTTGAGGAACTGAAGAGTGCTCAACTGTCCTGGGAGACCATAAAGAGGCAGCCAGAGACCAAGAAGAGTGGCGAACTACTGTTGAAGCCCTATGCTCCACAATAAGCAGAGAGGAATAAGTAAGTAAGTAAGATATTAGGAAGAAGATTAGAGCATATGGAACTGTCTGACGTGTTGTGATGATGATTCTTAGTAATCACTAATCCTTGAGATGTGATCACATCTAGGCTGAAATATTATCAACTAAAATATGATTCTCTTGTACTTAGACTTTAGTATACACTGCAGTACTTACTTTGCTAAAACTGCCCAAAATTGTGTCAAAGCTTTTGTATACACAAAACCAGGATCTTGATAGTTTTCATATGAAAATGAGTTGTCATAACTTGAATGATAGAGTGGATACGATGAGAGGGGGTACTTTTTCTAAAATAAAGAAACATTCTTATTTTACTATATTTATTTATCAAAACGTATTAATTAATGATAACTAGTGTTTCTCTATCAATGATGTTGAAGGCTTTCTCTTGAATTTTCATTCAATACTTTGCTTTATTATTATGTGCAACGTGGCTATCTGGTCAGCGCAGGCAATATTTAGTGGAAGGCCTGCATGTTCATCTCTTAGTTTAGTCACTTACTGTTCAGTTACTTTACACAGTTTCCCACAGCTCAGTCACCCCCTGCTCAGTCCCTTATGTTCAACAGCCCTCAGAACAGTCACCTACTACTCAGTCCTTTATGCTCAACAACCCACAGCTAGTCACCAGCTGCTCTGCCACTTACTGCTCAGCCACTCACTGTTCAGCCACCCAGAGCTTAGTCATCTACTGCTCAAAGTGTTGATATTAATAGTCAAGCACAATACAAAAAAGTTACATTTAAAACACAAAAATTGTTCATACCGAATCAAAAAACATTCGAATGTCAGTACAAGGTACCCCAGCCAGTTGGTAGAACTTGGCATGATCACTGCCTGCACCTAGTGAGTAACTAACTCTAGAATAAATAACAAAATCATATGTTACTATTATTGAAAAGTCAGCACATAAAATAAATAATGAACTGATATTTGAAATGTCTGATAATAAAAAAAAACATGAAAATATCGAAGTTTTTAAAAATTTAGGGTAAAATCAACAATTACTGAAAATAATGAACAAATATAGACTTGATCACAATATGAGACATAACAGGGTGACCAGATTTTGAAAATAAAAAACCAGGACAAACATTAAAGATTGATTAATCAACATCAAACTGGTGTGTTATGCTACTGTATTTGTTCAAGTGGGGATCAGAGCACCTATGGACAGGTCAGAAGTGCTATTATTATAGTTCTTCATCATCATCATTGGCCTCTTTGTCTCAGGAGACAATAGGTCTTGCATCACATAGTATGTTCTGTGCTGAATCACAACGTTTCTTGTGGCTGTAATGGCCTATTCTGGAGTGGCAATCCTTGCCACAGTTGCTGCAGGTAAAACTGGAGCTGACATGGGATGTTCTCTCTGCTCTCTTTGCCTCCCATGTGATGTTGTTTTTCTTCTTTTCTTTTTGAGTTGTCCCTCACTGCTGCTCGCCATGCTTGCCTGTCTTTGGCCAGCTGCTCCCAGTGTTCTTTGTCTATGCCGCATGAAGCTAGATCGACAGCTTGCAGGTGTCAATGAAGCTTAATAATGGGCACCCATGCTGTCTAGCACCAGATGCGAGTTGACCATATAGAATGTTCTTTGGGATTCTATCATCGCTCATATGGCACACGTGTCCCAGCCATCTCAGACGTCGCTGACTCAGCAAGGTGTATATGCTTGGAATGCCAGCACTGTCCAGGACTTCTATATTGGAGATGTGGTCTTGCCATTGGATGTTGTATATTCGCCTGAGACAGCACATGTGGAAGGTGTTGAGGTGATGTTCTTGTCTAGCATATGTGGTCCATGTCTCACTACCATACAGCAGAGTGCTGAGAACACAAGCCTTATATACTTGTGTCTTGGTGTTTCTTGTGAGTGCCCTGTTTTCCCATACACTCTTTACTAATTTAAACATAGCAGTGGAGGCCTTCCCAATGCGACTACTAATTTCAAAGGAGAGGTTGCTGCTGATGACAGAGCCAAGGTATGTAAAGGTGGTGACTACTTCAAGTGTATGACTACCAATGTTGATAGATGGGGCTCTGCTAATATTCTGGAACATTATATTTGTTTTCTTCAGGCTGATGGTCAGGCCGAATTCATTTGATGCTGCAGCAAATCTGTCCATGAGGTGTTGTAGCCCTTCCTCTGTGTGTGATGTTAATGCTGCATCATCGGCAAACAGTTCTTATATAACTAACATTCTCAATATATTCTTGATGATGAATTTATTAAAGTAGTGGAATATCTTGTACACAATGGCGTTTAACTACTGGAAGTGAAAATCTAATGTCCAAATACTGTTGTGAAGGAAATGAGTGCCACAACCAATTCTAATTAGTTATTTGTCAATTATTTGCCACAATTTGCATACAAAAAATGTTTCTTTCTTTTCTTTCTACCCAATGAAAATGTGTACTAGTATCGTCAGCTGACACTGCAATAATTTTGTCCAACAAACTATACTTATTCATTATTTTCATAATATAGCTTTTTTTGGGGTTTCAGCAGTTTAACATTCAAGATTTCTAAATTCAATTATCATTACTTTAATTCCAAAGATAAAAACAAAATATCATACCAGGACAAAAACAACTTTTAAATGTCTATGGTTGGAAGAATCAGTTTTCAAAACTAGGATATATCCCCCTCCTCCCAATCAAGAAAGTTTTCAAGACACTTAAATAAAGCATTAAAAACCGGTACTGTTCTGGTAAAATCAGTATGTCTAGCCACCCTGGTCATGAATATCTTATACAGAAAATACTAGAAGATTAAATGCAGGGGAGGTGAAGAATAATCTTTTCAGGAATACCTTCAATACACAGGTATCATAATAGTTTGTGCTGTCTTGGAATAACTTTTGAAATAAGCCTATCTTACAACCAACTTGTTGAACAAATGATACGGTCTGTAAGGTAAGAAAGAGCCTGTCTGATTTGTCAGAATCAGATAGCGTTCTTTGAAAAGTAAAAAGTGAAAATTAGCAGCCTGTTGATTAACTATATCCATACAAGTCAACCGTACTTTTGAACAGTGTATAATGAAAACAGTCAAACAGGGCTGTGTACTGGCCCCAACACTCGTCAGCATGATGTTTGCTGCCATGCTCACGGATGTCTTTTGGGAGGGCACGAACATGGGGTAAAGATTAGATACAGGACAGACGGTAACCTATTCAATCTTCGGAGGTTAAAATCCTCCACCAAGGTAAAAGAATCAACTATCTCAAACCTGTTGTTTGCTGATGACTGTGGCCTCGCTACCAACTCTGAGGAAGAAATGCAGACTTACATGGACAAGTTCTAATGGCCTGTGATAGGTTTGGCCTTTCACCATTAACACTAAAAACAAGCAGGGAGGCTTCCCAATGCGCTCTATTTCAAGGAGAGGTTCGCTATGACAGGTCAATCAGTAATTGACTACCAGCTTCTAGTCAATGTTGATAGATGGGCTCTGCTTATCCTGGCATCTACTTTTTTTCCAGGCTGGGCAAACATTGATGCTGAGAAGTCCATGAGGATTATCAGCCTTCCTGCGTGTGTGAAGGTTAATGCTGCATCAGTGGAAACGGAGTCTGATAAACTAAATTCTCAATATAGTCTGATGATGAATTTAGGTATAAGTGTGAACGTATCTTGTACAAAATGGACAGTGTTAACACTGAAGAAAATCTAATTTTCCAAATACTGTTGTGAAGGAATGAGTGCTAAAAATACAATTTGTGAGTGACAATATTCCAAACAAGTCTCTACAAAAAAGTTTGCTTCATTCCTTTCACCCAATGAGAGTGTGTACAGATCACGCTGACACTGCAATACTTGTCAACAACTATCTTATTCATTATGTTCATAATATAGCGTTTACTGGTGGTTCAGAAAATTCGCTTTTAAATTCAATTTCATAATGTTCAGAAAACAAAATATCATACAAGGCAAAAACACTTTTAAATGCAAAATGGTTGTAACAGTTCAAAATAGGAACGTTCAAAACTGGAAGAATCAGTATTTCAAGTCCCACCAAGAAAGTTTCAAGACACTTAAAAACAGATAAAACACGTACTGTCTATGAATCAGTATGCTCCACCTGGTCAGGATTCTTATACAGAATACTAGGATTAAGTCACCTCGAATAAGAAGAATTGGAATACTTCAATACACGGATCTTAATAGTTTGTGCTTCTTGGATAACTTTGAAATTGCCTATTTTACAAAACTTGTTCTGATCAGTTTGTAAGGCCCCTAACGGTGAATAAAAGCTTCTAAAAGTTTAGCACATGTTATCTATTTCACAGTCAAAGAACAGTGTATAATGACAACAGTTCTATCATGGCTCAGGTGAACATGGCTATGGTATCAATGTAGATATGACTATCTTCAGATTTAAAACCTGCTGAAATGGGCAGGTGGTGATCAAGAGTTCAGACCACCACTTAAGATAGAGACAATTCTACACAAAACTCTGGAAGATAGTGTTTGTAAACCTGAGAAAGCACTTTGTATAAGGGCAGTGTCAACCAGCAGAAAAAATAATCCTTGCAGAAAGGTTGGGAATAATAAAAGGCTAAAAAAAGAGAACTGAAGAAATGCTGCCAGAAATTGGATGCACTTGGTTAGATGACACATAACAAAGTGCAATGTATCTTGTACATGCGGAGAGACATGGATTTCATATTGTTCACTGGAGCCAAATCCCATTACATATGTTTTAGTATATTGTCTATTCCCAGGTGGAAGATGTAGTTGGCTGTCCACTCTTGTCGTTAAGCATAGGGATGGTAGCTTTAATTTGCATTTTAAAGCAGATGAGTCGCCCTTGCTGTGTTATATCCGTGTTTATGTAGTGTGGTCTTGATATTGTCTATCCATCTTTTCTTGGTCTTCCCTTAGCTCTAGTACCCAATCTCTTTTATTGTATGCCATGTTTATGTGCACCTCAATATTATAATTCTTCAATCAATAAAGTAAAAATACAACACAACAATATGCACTTAACTTTACCTTGGTTCTTTTGGATCACCATCATTGGAAATAGGTCTAGCTAACCACAGGTCATAAAGAGTTTTATAATCACTGATTGGACTTGGAACCTATGAAGAATGGATTGTTTCATAATATCAGAATGCAATCAAAATTATGATTGATTGCTGATCAATGATGAGTTATAAACTTTCAACTTCATTCTTCTTCTTCCCTTTCAACTCCCAACGGAGCACAGGTCTTCACCAAGCTTCTTCCAGCTTCCTCTCTTGCCATCCCTTCCATTTTTTTCCATGTCTTACTTATCCTTTTAATATTAGTCTCAAACTCTCTTCTCCAGGTACTTCTAGGCCTTCCCTACTCCTCTTTTCATGTGACCTTTAAAACAGTGCCTGTCTTGTAATGCTTCCGGTCAGTCTTCTCAATGTGTGTCCTATCCATCACCAGCATCTCTTCCTTAGCTCTTTCTCCACTGGTATCTGCTTAGATCTTCGAGTTCATCATTTGTAATCTTATCATACCATCTCTGTTCTACGTAAACATCCATTTATGAAGGTTTGTATTTAACTCCAGTAAGGGAGCTAATTTTCTATAACAATCTAAAGTAATAATCATGTCTTTATTGTTTATGTTCAAAATGTAAAAATGGGTGTGAAACTCAAGAAATACACACTGAGCAAGTAGAAAGAGGCACCTGTGAGACCAAAAATTGAATACTGTCAACCAGTAAGTCACAGCAGCCATCGGCATGCACAAACACACATACACATCTACTAAGGTAAAATCAACATCTTGGCATGAGTCAGTTCTGTCTATTACCAACCAGACCTGATACCATGCTACAGTATAACTGCAGATGTGGTACTTTAAAATGGGGTTTTACTTTTGTAAAATCTTACAGTTCCCTTGTCTGTACAAATTTGTGTCTTGTTTGATAATATGCATACACTTTTGTTAAAATACGGATGTGCCTGTCTCACAGGCCATAGAAGCTGGGCGCAATGTACCCTTGTTCTCAGTATTAACCACTTAAAGCACAAAGAGTGGTTAACTTGATTGATAAGAGCAAACACAAACAATCTGAATATCTATGTGTCTGAAATTCTGTGAAGTCAGTTCTGTTAACCAAAAACAACTCAATGATTTTCACAAGTATGTAAAGTAAATGAAACAATTAAAGAATATGAAGTCTACCAAGTACATGTATTCTAAAATCCAGTGTGAAGTATTAGTCAATAAGTATAACTTTATTTGCTAAATGAGAATGGTGTTTACAGCTGAAGAGAGAGTATTTTTGGTGTAGCATATTTTTCGTAAACCTGTGGGCATCGGTAGCTTAAGTAGTATTGAGCTTGATCACAACATAAGCGTACCTGGTTCAAACTCCACGGTGGGCAGTTTTGTTCCCGTGGATTTTTATGAAGGGTAAAAATAGACCACATTGTTCAGAAAGCAATGGTAAACTATTGAATGTATAAGTGGTACCTATAAAATCGACCATTTGTTTACCATTGTTGATGGCAAAATCCTATAAAGGATATGCCATGGTTTTCATATTTTCCATAAAATTGGTAAATACATGAATTAGGTTGGTTGAAAATGTGTGCAGAAATTCCAGATATACAAGGGTCTGCAACACTGTTTGAAATTTGCTAAACAAGTTGTACAATAGGGACTATATGCAAGATTGACACAGATCTGGTATTCAGGATGGTGCAATTGTACACACAGCATCCTTTCATTTTATTGAAGAAAATCTTAGCAAAATTGCAGAATCTCACTTAGAATCTAGCCTGCTTGTTCTCTAGACCTAACTATAAGACTATTATATGTGGTGTACACTGAAAGAAAAGGTTTGCAAAAAAAATCTACACGCAGTGATAGTAGAAAACATCTCTCTCCCATTCAACGGATCTCACCAGCCACCCTGTATAAGGTCTTCAACAGTATGAGAAGTATGTACAAACATGTCTTGAGGTCTGGAGTGGATATTTCTAATTGTTGTAAAGATAACTTTACCATGACAAATGCTATTTTACCTAATACAGAATAGATGAGAGCAGTAGTTTGTGGACAAATGTCAAAATTTTTGTTATAAGTGTTCATACATCAGTAAGGTCCCACTGACCTCAATATCACAATTCATATTGTCACAATTTCATTCTACGAAGTAAAGTGAGTGCACAGAGACTTTTAAAACACCCTATATATGTCAATATAATGAAACACGTAATAACAAAGTACTGTAGTTTTACAAAATATAAAAACAATAATACACAGCAACATTTCGACCAAAAGGTCTTTATCAAGCAAACAATACAAAAGGAGTAACGAATGGGTTCTGTTGTATCATTTGCTTGATAAAGATCTTTAGGTCAAATGTTGCTGTGTATTGTTATTATTTTGTAAAACTACAGTACTTTGTTATTATGTGTTTCATCATTGCTTCATAGTTTTACTGCAGTCTTCCCTATATCAATAATACTATATGTCAGTATAGGAAGTATATCAAGTATATAAAATTTATGAAGAAGCACAAGATGGTAAATTAGTTATACAACATTTACCAGCAAACTTAACTTGCTTTAACAAGATCTAGTTGGCAGACAATTCTGCAGTCCAAAATGAAAATATTAAAGAAACAACTAGACTAAGAGCAAATGTTATATTTAATACTGTTGCAAAACTAAGGCCATTTATGCAATGACAATGATTTTTAACAGAGAAAGTAATATATTATTGACTACCAAGTGTCTCAGACTGCGACTGTTTGTCTGTCCCATCTGGCAATGAGTCACAGACTGGCCATGATTCATTTTCTTGTCAAATGAACCCAAAATTTATAAACACATTTTATAATTTTCGGTTCTTTATTTATTTCTTCAAATTCTTTTACACAGTTAATGTACAGTCATTAATTGAGAAAAATATATGTCTTTCATCAAATTTGGTTAGAAAGTTAGAAAACTAAAGATTAATATCTACCTACATCTGAGTGAAAAATAACAAAAGTTAATTTGGCCACAGCATGTTTTTCAGAATGGCAGTTAATAACCTATAATGAACTAAGCTGGCTTGCTCAAGATGGATCTAGTGGAAGTGAATTGATTGATGCTTTATGCTTCAAAGGGAGTTAAAGAAAAAGAAGAAATTAATGTGTTTCACTAATTACCTGCTTAGCAGCATCATACAGTGCATCTTGAAGTAAAGGGTTAACTGATGCCAACAAGGTATAATTTCCCTGAGCACTCATATCAACATTGAGATATGCAACTGATCGCTCATAAAGTACTTTCAGGTTATCCTTTAACAAAACACACAATATCATATTTCAGTTGAAATGCAGTACAAGTTAATGTAATTGATAAATGAATATAAAATCAGTAAAATTTTGATTTTCGAAAAGAAAACTATAATTTATAAGAATGGGGTAGTTGATAACGAAGTTGATAACACTCTAAACTAGTGACCCTGTGTCATGAAAATTTCAAGGTCCAAGGTCAGCTTGGTAAAAAAATTCTTGCTGCGCACATAGTGTGCAATTGGATTACAGGAGACCCTGATCCTTTGCTTGGGGATCTAAATTTCAAGCAGCTTTAAATTTGAAATAAGACTCACCTGAAGGGTGAGGACAATGGTGATAGAGGACAATGGTGATAAGGAATACTGTTAGAGGACAATTGTGATAAGGAAAGCAAACCTTCACACAAAAATTAATCAGACCTCATAATTACGTGTGAATTCATAGCGAGTGAACCAGGAAAAAAATAGACAAGAAAAGCAACACAAATCGCAGAAAATACCCTTCTTGTTGCTAATGATTTACACACAATACACCATAAAGCTAAGATGCATTGGGTTACATTAGGTTTGCCTTTCTTTCGTTTCTGTGCCAGTGTCAGAACACTTACATAGTAGCTCCAACAATATTATTATCAGTATTTCCTTAGCTCAGAAATTAGGGCACCAATTTTAAGCTTGATGAACTAATCATATTGAAATTTGAACTCCTTTTGGTTTTGTTAGATGACAAGGAAGTCTAAAAAATGCACTAAAGGCAAAGAAATAACTTCATTGCATCAGGTTTCCCTGCATGGATCATTCACTATCCAAAGAAGTGGCCGTCATCTGCCAAGAGTGCTGCACAAAGCACCAACTCCATATCTGCAACAACAATCTTAAGTTACCTCCAGAAAAAATTTTCACTTGTGAGCCGCACCACTGGTCATGATATGAGCTCACTACCTTCAGAACGCAAGGCAAACAGTCTAATAGCTTTGCCATAGAGTCCCTTGACCCCAAGAAAGTTTGGGTTTTCTCTCCTCTACTACATAGCAATAGAGAGGTTTCTGTGTGGACTTTTCTTATACCCAGAAGGTTTCAAAACAGTGGAGCGTGCAATATCATGAGTTGGGAATGCACTTACGCAGATGGGACCTATGGGTGATTACTACAACATTCCTAAAGTCTATATCATTTGGAAAGTAGTCTAGGCTAGTGAATCACCACAACATACATTTAGACCAAACATTTCTCATAAGAAGAACCCTTATATAAATATTTGGTATTTGAATCCAGACCACTACTACAGTTATATTATTATTACTTAAAATAACAGCTGCTTCAACCATGGAGGTTGCTTGAGGTAACACTGAATATAAAATAGAGAAAATCAAGAAAAAATAAGAATTTTTTTAATCTCTTGTTAAAATGTCTTTGAGATGGTATGATAGAGTTGCAAACACAGACGTGTGGATAAGAACAGGACTCCATGATCTTATCTTATCTTATCTTAACCACATTTGCCGTAAAGCGTCATGGGGAGAGTTAGTTTCCTATCTTGTGCCAGGTGTGTTGCGCTTGACGTCAGTCCATGCTTTTGCAGGACTTGAGATGTTATCTATCCATCGTGTTCTTGGCCTGCCTTGTGCTCTGCGTCCTGAGTGTCGATTATTATAGGTACGTGATGGTAGTAAATGTGGTTCCATTCTCATTAGAGGACTCCATGATGACCCAGGTTAAGAGGAAAAAAGGGCAATGGTCGGGTATACCCCACGGAAGGCACAGTCGAATGTCATTAGACAAGCACTTGAGTGGAACCCCAAGAAAACGGAAAAGAGGACATCCTAAACTGACCTGGAGATGAAGTCTTCTTGAGGAACTGAAAGGTGCTCGACTATCCTGGGAGAGCATAAAGAAAACAGATAGAGACCGGGAAAAGTGACAAACAACTGTTGAGGAACTATGCTCCACGATGAGCGGAGAGGAATAAGGTAAGTCAAAATATCTTTAACATAATAAAGAAAAATGCAACAATTTGTAAAAATGTTATAAAAATACTTTTACCTTCACCCACTCTGAAGAGCCTATGAGGCCTGTTTCTTCCGCATCCCAGCTGCAGAATATAAGTGTGCGTCTTGGACGATAGTCTAAATATTTCAAAGACAGCATTTATTAATTGCATATTACAAGGGTTGGATGTATGTACTCACAAAATTGATGTCTTTTACTGACACTACCAGGCGTGTGATTAATATACTCTTTTTCTATTAAAATAGAATAGATCTTGTAAAAATTATCATTAAATGTCAATAAAACTGTACTATTGTGAAAGATACACAATTATTTAGCATTTAGCTGTCAACCAGCATGGTTTATCTGCAATTTAGAAACAAATTGTCTGGTTTAACTGATGTACATTCAGCTGTACATTCTTCTTCTTCTAACGACACGCTTCAAATCAACCACTTGTTAACCACTCTGTGTGATTTGTATGTGATTTGAGTCTAAGAGCGATTGTATGTTGTGCCAGTTAACAAGTAGCCAGCACATTCAATTTCTGCAATGCTTTGTATTTACTAGGTAGCTTCCTAGATCCTACATCAGACATCTCTTACGACATGCCTTGTAGGTCGCAGTGGTACTATTCTTTGCTTCCTTGGGCTCGGCACCACACGGCCGACCACTGTAAATTATTTATATACATTTTATTTTATGATGTTAGCGTGAGGGGATCTCTGTGGCTAAGTGGTTAAGTCCTTTGCCTTGTGAGTCAAAGGTCAAATCCAGCAAGAATTCTGTTGACGAGTGCAGTTTTTTCCAGAGACCCCCTAGGATTGTTGCTGGAGCTCCGGAGTTCATGCTTTGTGCAATACTCTCAGCAAGTCGTGTGCCATTTATGCGGAGAAAGACCGAGCCATATGGGGTAACAGCCGGTGCAATGAAGTCAATTCTTTCAGCTTTAAAACCCTTTAAACATTTTATTTAAAAAAAAACTAATATCACCAATTTTTCACAAGAACTCTAAGCAAAAAACAAAAAAGTCAATCCTACTGCTTTAGATCCTTTATCAGATTGACAAGCACAAAATTAATCAATGTCACAGAAAATAGCAGTAGCGTAGTTATTAGTAAACTCGCTTCTTAGGCTAGTGGTCCGGGTTTAATTTCACAAGTAGGCGTAGAATTGTTTCAGACCGTAATGGCTCTCAGGTCGACCCAGCCTCAATTGGGTACCAGGAAAAACAGTGGGATGTAAAGGTGGCTGGCGTGATGTTGATCAAATCATCCATTGTATGCCGATGGTCAAAGGAAAAATACGAGCCTAGCACCGTATTAACCCTATATACCTCGAGGTATGAAAAGTCCTTTACTTTTTACTTTGCACAGAAAGTGTGATTACCTTAAATATACAGTAGTACAAAGCAACAAAATCATATAGTGAGACTTGAAGAATATACAAACTGACAGCATACAACAAATGGACAAATTGGAAAGTGTCTAAAGATATAGAAAACAAGTTGAATGCATTTGAAAATAGATGTCTGCAAAAAATAAAGAACTGTTATAAGAAGGAGATTATGGAGATATGTTGGGCATACATTCAGAAGAAATGATCAAAGAATACCAAAGCAGGCATTGAAATGCGATACAAAGGGTTCAAGAAAGAGAGGACACCTTAGGGAAATGCTGAGATGAACTTTGCTGAGAAAGACAAGAAATATCGGACTCAATTCCATGGAAGAGATTGAGCGAGTTGTCCAGGACAGATCGTTATGGAGAAATTACATGCAGGCCCTATGTAATATATAATGGTATGAGAGAAATATATATATACAACAAATGCAGTTCTATATTTTCATAGAACAAAAAAACATGACAAATTCTGATAATAATTCACTGTTTGCATCCATTTTCAGCAAACTGAATTTCTTACCTAATTTAAGAAGTTTCCCAAAAAGATCCACCACATGAGACAAAGCAACCCCTCCAGACTGAGGATCAACAGCACCATAAACCCATGCATCATGATGGTTTCCAAGAAGAACATATCTGTCTGTAGAGAGAGCACTAGTTTTTATTTACAAATGTCATGCACTAGTATACTTAGTTCTGAATAAAATATAGAATGAATAACATATCTTTTTTAAATTTGTTGCTGTCACATCATCTATTTTTTTTCTTGACCAGAAGCTAAAGTAAAAAATGTCAAATATGTCCGGTAGCAACTTTTAGAACACCAACATCCTCTCTCCAACCTGCGAAGAGCCCTCCTTGTCTGTTTTGTGGTCCTCCTATTAGTGTCCATCATTTTCCATTTTTTTTAAAACAAATCTTAAAAAGCCTGGCAGTTCTTTTTACATTATCTAGGTCTTTTTTGAAGACATGGTTGATCTGTTTGTTACTGTTGGCAAATATGTACTCTTATTTGTTTCAAGAAAGTAAAGCTTATTAATGATTTATTCAACACAAACTTTATAATTTTCTTTAAGCAGTTGCAGAAAAAATATTTTAAAATGACTTCTTCTTCATGTTGTTTTCACATCAATTTTATTATTCTTATTGTGATATATAATTGATCTTTGAACGACTAATGTTAAACCCCTCTTGGTAGGCCCCTACTTGTTGTATATGGTACCATACACAGGTAGGTCAGGACTTCCGTGTTTATCCTTGGGAGGTTTTGAATCTGTCTCGCTTACAGTCAGTCACCCACACTTTCCTGTCCTTGCTGTGTACAAATTCTCTTTAATGATCCTTTAACACCAGTTTCCAGTCTAAATACAAGAAACCTCCACTAAATTATTTTTGACCGTAACATAAATTACTATTTAATAATAAAAACATATCTGGACTAAATGTGCATTCTTTTCTTGGTAATAAAGTAATTATAGCACTTATGTAACAGTTGAATTGTGATTTTATGTTCTTCTTTGATGCTAACTTTCTCTGCTGTTTTTTTTAAAACAAGCATACTTCATATTTTGTGCAACTTTTGACATTGATATGTAGTTTTGCTGTAATTGCAATTGCAATCTTTAATAGAAAAATTGCATGTAACTGTATGCTCATCATTATCATTGAATGTTGTGTCTTATCTATTTCTTTGTTCTAGGGATTTTATCAAATTTGATATTGCCCCTTGCCTTACATAATATTACATTTCATATCTCTTCCATTCGTCTCCCTCTCTGCTGCTATCAAGATTGTTTAATGCCACAATACGTTTAAACTTTTTTACTTCCATGACATGATTTAAAAAAATAATGTGGATTTAAAAAATTATTTTCATACTACATATCCATATACTAAAAAAGTAAAAATAACGATAACATTTTCTATTGAAAATAATCTAACATTTAATTTTGTTTAATCACTTTCTTCAATGTAAATTAGGTGGTTTTTTTTCAACTTTTCCCCAAAAGGTTACCATTTCTATAAAATTCTGATAATTATATTATTTCTCTTCAAATGAAAATAAACAGTTAGTATCAATTTTATTTCTTTTTATCTCATAAATACATTATTGTTGCTAAGTTATATATTTTCTATATATTTATAAATTGATATAACTCTTTCCACGCCAATCACAGCACACTGTGCTACATCGTATTCTGTTGAATGCCAATCGCTGTACACTGAGCCATACGAATTGTTTCGGTTATACAAGTCTTTCTAGTTTTACTTCTACTATTTTTACTACTACTACTTTTTAACTTTGTTATTCTAATAGTTTGTCCAGTTTTCTTCAAATTAGTATATAATAAGAGATATATATATATATATATATATATGTTTATTTATTGACGAGTAGTTATGATTTTCTTTAAAATTGCCCTTTTGCCTTCCTTGAATTAACTGTGCACAACCTAAGAAATAAATGTACACTCAAAGAGTTAACAAACCTGGCTCCTCTCTGCCCTTTATAATGCCAATCACATGATGAATTGGCCGTGTATCCAAGAAATTGTTAACAGTTACTTCCACTTTTCTGTAGCAAGAAAAGAAAATCATTATGTAAATTTTATGTATCTTATTTGTTTTCACATGAGCAAACACTTTTAAAATTTCAATTAGAATTGCTAAAATAACATACCTCTTCTTGTAAATTCTAAACTGTTTTGGTAAGTACTGTTGTTTTAAAGATGCGTCCAGTTTATCGTGGGGATGTATCATCATTTGAAAGATTTGAAATATTTTGTTGCTTCTCCATTTCTTTCCATTTCTATTCTCAACTTTTATATTTACTAAAAACTACTTAAAAGTGAAGTATAAATGATTAAAAATACATATCATCGAGGTATATGCTAGAAATAGAAGAGAAACAGAGTTTACCATTCATTCTAGGATACTCTGTGACAAAAAAAAACTAGAGAATTTTCGTTAAAGATAGTTTGTGAATGGTTAATAAACTATGCATCCATTCACAATTTTCTTAATGTTGATGTATTCATGAATGGGTTACCAATATAAAGAGAGCAGTAAGATGTGTTTATTCAACCTATTGTTCATCAAGACCTCCATTAGTTGGATTTTTGCTATTCTAATATCAAATTTTATTTTTAATGCATGCTAATATGTTTCCTGTATAGTTAACACTGCATTATATTTTCTAATACCGCAAATATTTTGTGAAACTACATTAAATTGTCTTGAAGTTGATATATAATTAATCATATTTTAAATCATATTTAGAAACAATATTTTAGTTTTGCTAAACCATGTGTGCAATTTTTTCAACTAAAAAATTATTCCATCCAGAGGTAAAAGAAATTCTTAGAGAATCAATTAACCTGAAATCTTTATTGCAGATTGTAGTGACAAATAATATAATTAGGAGACATTACAGCTTACAAATCTGTGGTGTTCTCATAGCCAGGTCCAATTCGGTAGTCTACAGGAAGTGTGCCCTTCCAGCTTGCAGGAGAGACTGGTCCGCTCAAATTACTGTAAGTAGGTTAGCATAGATATGTAATTCTAAAGAATACCAGACCTGAAGTAAGCCTACTTAATATAACTCACACATTCATTCAACTGTCAGTCTAAATTAAGTCAAAATTAATGAAAATAGTAAAATTGACAATGTTACATCTTTATGGAACAAATAAATTCAGGTCTGCCTAGTCAAGTGGTATAGTTTGCAGATTTTATAAGAACCTTTTCATTTATGACTATATTAAAACTGTTCAGTCTTTCCGAACAGAGGAGTTTCAGGGTTGCGAATCCCATTCGCTGACCAGATTGAGAGATATGGGTGTCAATATTGGTGCAGCCCGAAAAGAATGACATACTAAATATGCAAAGAGATTGATTAATCAAATCGAACTGGCGTGTTGGGCCACTGGACGCTGCTGGATTTGCTGAGGCGGAGATCAGAGCACCTATGGACATGTCCGTAGTCTATGATGATAGTTCTCATATAACTGAAAACTGAATTAAAACTGTTCAAAACTCTGACAATGTAAGAAAATGTCAGAAAATACTGAAATCAATCACATGACAAATACCGTAACAAATTCGTAGCATCCTCATAGCTGATTGGTTGGCAAGGAATCTTTGGCATAGCTCTCTTAGAAGGGTCAATATGAACAGCATAATCTGTGGGCAGTAAGCAAGGGTATAGATTTTAGTAAAACAAATATATGTATTTGTATGCAGCCAAACAGTAAAGGACTCCCAACTAAGGCTGTCATTTCACTGTGTTTGGCTCAGTTATTATGTGCAGCACATATTACTGTATCCGTAACACCATATCAGACTCAATGAATATGCTTCAAAGGATTGAATCTGGAAGTCTGCGCCTGGAATGGGTGGACAGCATTCAGAGATTACATCTCCAGAAATTGACTTGGCTGTATACAACTGGTCATGCTGGAGTGTAGGATAATGAGAGTGCTGACTTTCTTACAAACAATGCCCCGGCTCAAGTGGACAGAAGTATGGACAGAGCTGATGTCATCAATGCGGTAGGCTCTCATTTATGTAGCATGGAAAAGACTCAGGCAATGGAACGAGTTCGAGAATTAGGCGCTAAGTTATGGACATGCCAGACAGTGTTGTCTTCGTGGTAGAGAGAGAAGATATACTAATCAACTTCTCATTGGTACAGTGAGCAAATGGACTTTGGGATGGCTGCTGCATGCAGGACAGAGCATGAATGGAAATGCCCAATGTGCCATGGCATCGATTGTATAACATAACATTATTGTATCCGTAATCACAAAATACTAGGAAAACTGACACATCTTAATTGTTGAATGAGTAGCACTGAGCAGCTGCTAGACTGAGTAAGAAATGTGTTTTATCAGTGAATCATAGTAAAAAGGAACATTTGTTATACTATGTAGTATATAGGGTAATACAATGTTAGACCTGTATTTTTCAATGACCTTCGGCGCACGATGTGGTCAACATCTTGCTAGCTGCCTTTAGTTCCCAGTGCTTTTCCTGGTACCCAATTGAAGCTGGGTCGACCTGAGACATGTTATAGGTGGAAATGAACCTGGACCACTAGCTCCAGAAGCAAGTTCACTAACAACTATGCTACTGCGACTCCCAGTGACTTACAGTAACCGCGTTTATTGGTTATAACAGTGTATGTTGAACTCTTGATCAATCTTGAAAGTACCTAGTCCTGAGAATTAATTAACTGATTCTGTACCAAGTGACACTCAAGTGTCAATATATCTTATTGCATGGACCACGCGTCACTCAAAAGACATTTACTACTTTATTGCGTTTTTATTATTTTTTGTTCCAATTAGAGATTTATAAATTAACCGGAAACTTCGTAAAAGTGAAGTATAAACGATAACAAATACATAACATCTTAGCTTATACTAGAAGTAGAAGTGAAACAGAGTGTACCAGTCATTCTAGGATACCATATGACCATACAAAACTAGCAATTTTGTGAATGGTCATGATGCTAGTTTGTGAACAGTTAATAAACCATACATTCCTTCACTATTTTCTTAATGTTTGTGTATTCATAAATGTATTATCTATATAAAGAGAATAGTTAGACTGATTTATACAACATATTGTTCGTCAAGGCCCTTGGCAAGTTAGATTTTTGTTCTCACAATTTCAATTATTTTTTAAAATTCATGCTAATATTTTTCATGCATAGTAAACACAACATTATATTTTCGGGTACAATAAATATTTTGTGAAAGTACATGCATTTATCTTTAATTTGATATACAATAAGTTCAACTTTAAATAAAATTTAGAAACAATATTTTAGTTAAGCTAAAGTATGTGTGCAATATTTTTAAGATAAAAATAATTCTGCCCAGAGACGAAAAACCTGGTAGTCTTCTTCTTCTTCTTTTGTCATCACACTGCTACCGGGTTGTTGCCCAGTGTTGTGGTTTTCTGTTTTTATCTTGTGCTGTTCTGGTGGCTTGGGTGATTGTTATTTTTGCTCTTTGACAGGATTCTGCTATGCCATCTAACCATCTTGATGTGGTCAACATCAAACCAGAAACCTTTATTTCCAGTGTTTTTCTGATACTAAATCGAGACTATGTTGACGACCTGAGAGCCCCTACAGTAAAAATAATCCACTTCCACTGTGCAATTTGATCCTGGGATCCATGATTCTAAGCGAAGCAGTCATTAACCACAAGTATCGAACTCTCCTTATATGGCCGGACGACATACAAATCTGTGTTACTTTTCATGAAATCTCTTCTTCTTCTTCTTCTTTGCGTTCGTTCTTTACGACCAATTTTAATCACTCTTTGTGATAGGTTTGATCTTTGCCAAGAACGTTTATACGTTGCACATTGGTTTGTAGGCCCCTAAACGCATTGACTTTTACACGTTTAGGATATGTGCATCCCATTTCACCGAACCTCCTTAGTGCCTCTTACGACATGCGTGGCAGGTAACAGTGGTTCTATTCTTTACACCCAAATTTGGGCCACGGTAACCACTGAGGCGCATGAAATCTCTAAATTTCACTTCCTGAACACTTAATAGATTAACTGAAGCATTGAAATAACATGCTGTGACTGAATTAATATTTGTTCAGTTTTCGTTCCTAAGATGTATGTATATACGCATTAAGCTGTAGTTCTTTTAATTTATAACAAAATTTGATGTTTAATATGTAATTATTTACTGAAATGAATGCACTTTTATCAGAAGCAAATAGAATGTGAAAAGAATAAATTAAAAACCAATAATGATTTAAATTTGTTAATATAAATTATAGATAATTTGATAACAAAATAAATCATGGTGAAGTCCTTAGTTCACAGCCAAGTGGACAGACAATGATTTAATTAAATACAATAATTTATTCTTAACATTTTCAGTAAACAAGTTATAGAATTATTACCAGTTGCTGGATAAAATGGTGTATCTGGATTTTCCCCGCCACCAAACAAAGTGCCTCTCTGTACACCTGTACTGGGCATCCACCATGAGTCAGGATAAGGTTTATCTTTTCCGGTATCATTAAAGGCTTTGTTTACATCAGCTGGATCAGTGTAGAGGATCACAGCACTAGCATTGTAACGTTCTGCGTTATTAACCTGTAATTGTCAATTAAGATAGATATCTTCAATAAGTACTTAATATCACCTCTTCTCTACTTTTTATGTAGAGTCGTCCTTGCAGCCCCGACATGTGGACAAATACAGGTGTTCAAGATAATTGCAGCCCCATTGACAAATCGAAAGTTGCCAGTTAACCTATTGCGTGGTGTCTATTTACTATGTAAACCGGTTCTGACTAGCTCGTCCTACGTCACATTTGTTCATCGCCCCTTCCCGCACTACAGAAACACTACCAGTCAGACATACCTTGTAACCTTTCATGACTTACCTATACTGTCATAACTGAACCTTCTCATTTTCATACATATATTCCAGATTAGCTCCATTCACAGGCTGCTTTTATCTTGAACACCCTGTATATATCTATACTGTCCTGGTCATGCGGGTGTTCACGGCAACGAGCGAGCAGACAAGTTTGCATCAAAAGCATCGATTATCGGGGAGCTTAGGATGGATAAGGGGGATTTTTCAGTCTCTTGGTGGCCTACTTTGATGATGACACTAAAATAGACGTTGAATCAACCGCGAGATTTAGGGAGTTTGGAATTACATATTGTACAAGTAGGGCTGGATGCTTGAGGGAAGTGTGTTTAACCAGCGAGCCATAGGAACCATTGGTATGTATACCCACGACATCTGTCGTGGAGACTGAGCACCTATGGGTCTGCCCAGAGTGCTGTTACGTCAGTTCAGTATATAATAAACAATCATCATATTCATGCATTATACTTTTACTATAGATAAATTACTTCCAGAACTATCTGTCTCTTCTAGAACATTTCAGCATTTCAGATGCTCCTTATTTTTCTAAACATCTTACTATGTCATCCCAATTCTGTCGTCCATATCTTCCATAGCTTCTTTTGTCTTTGGTCTTTCCTACTATCACACGGTTTGCTAAATAAAATAATTTCATTGGGGCAACAAGAAGGCTAAACTTGCAATTAAGCAGCTGATAAAAGATAATGCAAGTGAGGATGAGGTTGTTTATACCGATGGGTCTGTGTATCATGTGGAGAAGTCAAGCCGAGATTTCCTGGCTAGCAAGAAATGGTAGGGTTGTTGCAAAGCATAGTGTAGTATACAGGACAGTAACTTCCAGTATGAGGACTGAAGTTGAGGCCATTATTGCTCACTCCAGTGGCTTTTCTTGAACTGTTTACTGGGGCCAATGTTATTTCTGACTGCCAGACGATGTTCTGCAAATGGCAGGTTACGGTTTGGATCTCATGAGTAGAACTAAAGAAAACATTCCAAAAAAAGAGTTTAATGGATAACGACAGTTGCTGTCCTATGTTTCATTAGGAACAAGCAGATAGTAATACTTCTGTTCGAAAATCCTTCCTCTTCTTCTTCTTCTAACACTCCATATCAACCACTTGTTAACCACTATTTGTGATTTGTATGTGATCTGAGATTAAGAGCAATTGTTCATTGTGCTAGTTATGCGCCTACAAGTAGGCCAGCACATCCGATTTCTGCAACAATTTTTATTTACTAAGGTAGCTTCCCTAGGTCCCTACCTCAGTTGCCTCTTACAACATGCTTTGCAGGTCGCAGTGTTACTATTCTTTGCTGCCCTTGAGGGCCTCGGTAACACACAGGCGTTTCGGAAATCCAAATAGTCATGTTTTTCTCTAAATAATTTTATGCTCACCTTATTCCCTCTGAAGATCTTGCCATATCGGATGATGACAATTTTACCAGAGAGGTCCAAACTTAAATTCTTTGTCAAATATTCAAAGTCTTCTAGGGTTCCATAATTCACATATACAAGATCTCCTGTGAGGCACCATTCAAACAAAGATGAACAATATAATTTATTATACATTTCAAGTTATACTAATTATAATTTAAATTAAAAACAAAATTAATTGCATGTTCTTCTTCTTCTTCTTCGATCGTTCTAGGCCTGTTTTAATCATTCTCATTGTGATATATAAACAGCCACACATCAGAACATGATGTACGTGCACCAGCCTTCAGCACCTATTGGAGCCCAGTTGCTTATCCTTCGGTGGGGTGTTCGTTTTCAGCCAGCTTTTGATTTACTAGGGTGAGCTTTCCCTAGGATTCGATCAGCTTTGCCGTATTTTTGGGCTTTGTGATCTACGCCGGGACAGTGAGTTACGCTGTTTATGCCCGTTCTGACTGAGAAATATTTCTCGGGTTTGTAAGCTTATCCTCGGACGGCGTCTTACTCGTATAAGACACCGTGTAAAGTATCGGCCTTCGCCAATGTTCAGACCCGAACTTCCTGTTTGATCCGTACATTGTCGGCCTTGCTTTACCGTACATTTTTGAGTTTGATCCGGGAAGGAACATTCTCAGCCTCTTCTAGACGCGTATTCGTACGTGGCAATTTGCAATTAACCTCGAAAGCACTGGCATGGGGCCGAGTACAAACAATGTAGAGGGTCGTTTCAGTCGGCACTATCAGCGTAACTGAGGATTTTGCGCTCGCCGCCATCACCCGCCCCAGTTATTCCGGGGATGTTAGTTACGACTGCAATCGAACCTTGCCCGGTTGCCCCAAGGCTGGCAGTTCCGTTAGGCATCACCAACCTCAGTTCTTCCGGGGATGTTAATTTTAATCGCACAGTACCTTGCACGGTTTTCCCAGGGCGGGTAGTTTCGTTATGCACTAAACGCAACTTGTTCTTTTGCGCTCGGCAAACCTTGCCCAGTACATGTATCTGCACCGGGCTACCAATGCGGGGTCAGCTACAATCTTCTCTCGCACCAACACGAGGGTAGACTTTTATTCGTTACGGTCCTGTCTTATTTATTCTTGCCGACGGGCTGGCAATGTTTGCCCCTTCCTCAGGGCTTCGAGCTTCTCCTACGTGGGCATACGTTTGGTCACTGGATGCACCTCTCATCCATGTCTGAGACGTTTCGTTGCTGTTTCTTTGCGTTCAGGGACTTGGGCAATATCTTGTTGGACATCGGTCAGGAGATTTGTGCATTTTCTTTGTATGTATCTTTATCGTGTATTCGTACTTGCACTGCTACCCCTACCAGTAGTTTTTCTCCCGATCCCTGCCCCTCTTAGCCAGACCGGAACCATAGTCTGTTTCCAGGGTCACCGCGTGGAGGTTGGGGGCAGGGTCTTGTTAGCGCCCCTCGCTAACCCTGGCTCATGTTACCACCATGACCTCATGAGCCTTTGACCCCAATTGCATGTTCTGTTTAGCTTTGTCATCAAATCATCATCACTGCACATCAAACCAATTAGTCAAGCGTTTCCCAGCATGGGACCCATGCCCACAGGGGCAATTTGATTGTTAAGGGGGCAATAAGGGGTAATTTGATTGTTAAGGAGGGCAATTAAATATTCATTTTATGTATGCATATATATATGCATGTATATGTTACATATGGGCACATAAGAATTTTAGAAAGGTTTAGGTGGGGTATGGCACCAAAAAAGTTGGGAATCCCTGAATTAGTCTATACGTGCTCTGATCTCCTCCTCAGTATGTCTCTCAGCTTATGGTGACTAACGACACCAGTTTCTTGTTGGTTAACCATTCTTCTTTGGCAAAAAGTATAGTGCTCTTGTCTAGCTACACCACATTTGACCTGGAACTGTGCAGTAAAATATACCATTATATCTTGTCTCATAGTAAATTTATACTTTAGAGGTAATAAATAATGTTGATTGTTCTGACTCTAGGCTTGGCACACTTTGTTTTTATTCTAAGGAGCCACAGCAAGGCTAATATGATCATGCATTGGTCTTGGTGCATCAAGTAGGTAGAGATTGGAAGAATGTATATAGAAGTATAAATGAGAAGAGAAAAAGGTAAACTGGAATGAAAATAATTAGAAAAGATACTGATAGATTTGCCCTCAAGTAACTATTCATTGGTATAATGATGTCAAGGACAACAGTGCTGTGGCTGCAAGCAGCATTCCATTAAGATCAAAGCGGTAATCATGGCTCTGAAAATGTGTGTATAATGAGCAAATCAATTAATATGGTCAGGAAAACTCAGGCTGGATGTACAAGGCAGAAATGGTTTGATGCAATGAGCACATCCTGAATGACTTGTTTAACTTTTATTTTTTGTACCAAGGCATGCAGGAGTACAGGGAATGAGCGTGCAAACCACATGACTGATACATAAGAGGTCAAGGAAGGACAGTCAACGAATGGTGCAGATATCATCAATGCTATAAGAGAAACAGGTTGTATAGATGACTCTGAAGACATTTATAAATCTTCAATCCTATCGAGAGTAACGGAGATGAGTTGAAAATGGGAACTGTCAGATACCAACACTTTGTTAGAAACATAATATAATTGTATTTAATTAATCAACACAGAATGAAGGTGATTAGTCGTTATACATTGGTAAAGATATTGGGGAGGAAATAAGAGTACCTATGTACCTATCCGGAGTGCTATGATCATGATCCTCACTAACCACTAATTTATGCGTTGGCTTTTGGAAATGCAGACATGCAAAACAACAAGCAGCCTTCCTTCATATATACCATCCCTGTCGGAAGAGATGGCATGCCATCTGCTGAGAGCATTGTACAAAATACGAACTCTGTAGCTTCTGCAACAATGCTAGAGATCTCATGAAAAAATTGCACATGTTGTCTCGGTTCGGATTCGAACTCACAGCCTTCAGTATGACAGGCAAATGACTTAACCACTTTACCATTGAGACACCCCTGTCTTGCTGGGAGTATCAAGAAGAGACTGGTTTAGAAATAAAGATATCAGGAAAAAAGTGGTTACATCAGTACTGAACTTCATCAGGAAACAACAAATTAAAATTAAATGGTTCGACCATATAAGCAGATTACCAACAGACAGCGCATCTCAAAGAGCAATGTTACTCTGATACAGTGGATACAAAGCAAAAATCCATTTACACAAATGGTGGGCCTCAGAAATATCAGAGGCAGTGAAAAACACTATTTATGAAGCGCACACATAAAAGCCAGTTTTAGAATTCTCTTCTTATCCTGACACAGTGAGGCAAAACAGGAATAGAGAAAGAAGGAAAGAAGGTTACAATTTGAGATCAGAAATGAGTCTACAATTTGTATGTCCATGTGGACAGACCTTTGGTTTTCTTGAGGCATTGTCCGGTATTTTAGAATATCTACACGTAGCTGTCCATTTCTGTAATCAATGTATCTATGCAAACAAGACGTCATTAAACTCCAGTATTTGATAATGGGGACTACCTCGAAAGTTGGAGAAGGCATGCATATATTGCAGAGGGCACTGATAATAAGGAAAGCATGCCTTAATTCAAAAATCAGTCAGAAGTGCCATATAAGGCGCTCTGACTATGTCTGAATTCATAGCAGGCGAACGTAGAAGAAAATTTAAAAAAAACATTGGGGACTCATAATGAAAAGTTAAAATACTAATCTGAAAAAAAAATAATAAACAGTCAAAAACATATCTAAGACATGCAAAAACACTTGCAGAAAGTTTAATATTCAAAAAAAATTGCGACAGTGAGGCTTACACATACAGCAAACAAGATAGAAATAACAAATGAGAACAAGGAAAGGCGACTGAAGAGAGGTCGATCCTGGATGGCCGAGGCAGAGGATGTTATTAAACAGGTCTGTACTCTAGATGAGCTGAGGCACGGTGACGAATGGATGCCTATATCAGAGGATATGACTGCTTACGCCAGGGTTATCAGCACACTTGGACGCTGCTGTAGAGAATGGGCCCCGGGCGTCATCAATGCGGAAATTCTTGCACTCGTGGATCAGCACTCCCACCCAGGTGATATCATTATCTACACCGATGGCTCTGTCAAGCGTGGGCTTACTCAGCACAACGAAACGGTCGAACACTTCATGAGGACTGCGGGGCTTTTGAGACAACGACATCAAGCATGACTATGGAGATCACTGCTGCCTCCAGGGCTCTGTCATGAGTGGCTGAGCAACAGGTTACCCATACGATCATCATATCAGACTCGATGAACATGCTTCAACTGATTGAATCTGGAAGTATGCGTGTGGAATGGGTGGACATCATTCGGAGATCACATCTCAAGAAAATGACTTGGCTGTACACGCCTGGACATGCTGGAGTGCAGGGTAACGAGCGTTCTGACTCTCTTGCAAACAGTGCCCGACTCAAGTGGGCAGAAGCATGGACAGAGCTGATATCATCAATGCGGTACGCTCTCAATTATGTGACATGGGCGGGTCTCAGACACTTGAACGAGTTCGAGAATTAGGCGTTAAGTTTGGACATGCCAGACAGTGTCGTCTTCGTGGTAGAGAGAGAAGATATAGTAATCAACTTTTCATGGGTACTGTGAGCAAATGGACTTTGGGATGGCTGCTGCAACGGAGGACAGAGCACAAATGGGAATGCCCAATGTGCCATGACGTCGATCGCATAACATAACATAACACAGATAGAAATAACAAAAAGTACAGAGAAAAGAGATAAAGAAAGAAGCAAAAAGACCAGGAATCAAAATTAGAAAACAGAGAGCCATTAGACAGTAGGTTACATAGAAAGGAAAATTGCATGGTTGATGAAGATATAAATGAAATGCAGATAAATGGATACAGAGATAAAGTGGAAGAGAGATTAAAGAAAAAAAAGGCAAATAATATATAGGTACACGAAGATTCATATATCCAGAAGATATATAGAATGATGATACAGAGATCTATGTACCGATGCTATACCAGCTGGAGAATATGCATTGAAGTTCATCACACTAGACTTGTTTTTGTCTGGTGGCAGTGGAGGCTCATATGCTAAAGATGAGAATACAACATCTGCAGAAGTCTTATTCACAACTTGAACCTGAAAGAAATAAGTTTTCACAAAAATTGAGATAGTAAGTTGTAATGAAATATCAAGGGAAGAAAACTACAAATTATCACTAACTGTTTACAAATTTCTTCTTTTATTGTTTGCTCATTCTTTTGTAGTCTCACAGCTTCAGAATACAAGATTTGTAAAATGGGCTCTTGTATGCACTTTGTACATAGTGTATATTACTTCCTCTGTTATTTTTGTTATTGTTTCTGAATATGAGTGTTACAGAAGAGTCCTCCGTATATCATGGACAGAGAAGAGAACAAATAGAACTATCCAGAAAGAGCTCAAAATCAAAGAAAAATGGCTGATACTACAACTAAGAAAATTAAATTATTTTGGACATATAAAGAGACATGAATAGCTGGAGAAGGCCATTATGGAAGGAGGCATCCCTGCAAAGAGGAGAAGATGGATTCAGGATGTAACTGATGGTTTGAGCATGACCGCTGTGGAAGCGGGACATGTGGCATATGAGAGAGAGAAATTCAGAAGATCTGCTATGGTGGCAAGGTTCTGCTCAGGACAAGTTATTTGATGATGACGATGTTATTTATGTGGTCCATCTTTTCAGTGTGCGACCTTTTACCTTGTAGAAACTGTATTTGAATAATATTACCTTTTGAGGTGCACCGTCTTGTGGTAAACTTTTATGCCGCCAAACTATTTAATTGGTTGTTTCTTGATGATGTTCAGTACTGATGCTTTCCCCATTTTTATACTGATGTCTTCATTCCTAATTCGGCCTTTTCTTGATACTCCAAATACTTTGCATAGACGCTTACTATGTATATATATGATTATGAATATCGCAGAATTAAATTTATTAAGGGAATTGGTAACTGATTTTTCTCATGATTGGTTTATTAGATTCCATCTCCCCATCAAAATATGACTACAATGGGTCTCCAACATATTCTGTCCCTTCTAGTGCATTCTGCCAAACTGTTCTGTGCTAATTTATTCGTGTTTTTCTACCAGTTATATTGATGTCTTCCTCTTGTCCACCTACCTTCAAGCATTTCTCTTGTATGGCTTTCAGCATTGTCAATAACATGCCTGAATTGTATACATTATTATGCAAACAAATTTCCATTCATATATAATCAGCAACTGTAATTTCTGCTGGTATAGGCTATCATTGATCTTCATAACACAAATGTCCTGAGCACTGACTAATGGTTTGGATGTTGACATTTTTGAATACTATGAAGGTTAAGCTGTCCAGAATTTTCTCTCTGTTACACCCCCCAAATGATTTTGCTGGTTGTCATAATGTGTTTTGAAATCATTTTCTCATGCCATGTCTGAAAAAATAGTGATTGCCTCATTTGTATATTGTCAAAAGCTTTTATGTGTGTTGATCTTGTTCGGAACATCAGAATTAGTCACTTGGAGGTTTCTATGGCGGGGGTTAAGATGTTTGTCCATCATTCTGAAGGTTTTTAGTTCAAATCCGGACAGAGTCACATGTGCAATCAATTTTTTCATGAGATCCCTAGGATTGTTGCTGGAGCTATGAAGTTCGTGCTTTGTGCATCACTTTCAGCAGATGGGATGCCATTTCTACCAGCAGGGACAGCATCATATGGGAAAACCTGGTGCAGTGAAGTCAATCTTTACCTTTAGACCCTTTTTTAAGCGTTAGTCACTTTAGCAGTTTATGGAATTCTCAGCATTCTTCTGTAAAACCACATCTCTGTGCCCTCCAGAGATTTTGTTGTCTGTTTCATTATTGTACATGACTTACTTCAGTACTGATTCTATTGTATCACTATCTTAGATTCTATATATATCTTTTCAACATAACATCTGTAAAGTCTGGTTGTCCAGGAAATATTTTTTTCCGATCCAGAAGCACTTGAGCTTTTTCAGCTCTTCGCTCGGTGCCATGGACATCGTAACCCTTCAGTTCGGTGCCATGACACTGTAAATCTGGAGAACCTGTGGCTTTTTCTGCCAGCCCACAGAATTGAACCCGTACTCACAGAGGGCTTGTTGCCCACGGTCCAATGCGCTACGAACATGCTGGACAGGCGGGCACCTAGCAAAATATAAACACAACAGTCTTGCACAAACTGGCTACAAGAAATAAATCCTACCTTATTAGGTTCAGAATCATTTGGAAAAGACAACAAAATATTATATGATGTCATATGAACATCATCCAGTCCACTAGCTGACCATAGAGAGTGTATTTTCTTTGCCAATTCATTCCCACCTTCAGTTCCAGCTAAACGAGGTTGAGCAGTGAATTCCCTATAAAAGAGAAAACCATAACATTTTATACATATTTATATAAAGTATCTAGAAATGTTAGTGCTGTGCTGTATTTATTGCTCCCAAAAAAAACAGAAAAAGAAGATACATCACTTCTCTGTCTTTTGGCTAAGATCAAAGTGTTTGCTCACTTAATCGAGGTTAAAGGGTGGGATCCTTCATAAAACATCAAATGGCACAATCATATACACTTAAACAAACTCTGAGCAGCTCTCATTCAAAAGAATGACAAGCTCAGAGTTTACATGCTCAACCGCACTCTGTCCACTTGTTGTGACACTTCCGGGCTGTTAAACATCACATCTACCAGCTGCACTTCCCAATATTTCTCTGGTACCCAATTGTGGCTGGGTTGATCTGGCAGCAGTTATGCTCAGAAAAAATGATACTTCCACTGTGGAATTAATCTGGAGCCATGCACCTATGAGGATCCCACAGAAATAAAAATAAAAATAAAAGAGCTGGATTCTTCTTCTTCTTTTCTCTAATCCTGTTTTGCCTCACTGTGTCAGGATAAGAAGAGATTTCTAGAAGGGCTTTTGTGTGCACTTCATAAACAGTGTTCTTTGTTGCCTCTGTTATCTCTGAAGTCCACCTTTTGTGTGGACAGTCTTTTGCTTTTTATCCAATGTATAGGAGTAATACTGCTCTTTGAGGCGCACTGTCTGTTGGTAATCTACTTATGTGGCTAAAGCATTTAATTTGTTGTTTCTGATGAAGTTCAGTACTGATGTTGTACCCACTTTTTTCCTGTCTTCATTTCTAAACTGGTCTCTTCCTGATACTCCCAGCATTCTGTATAGAGACCTTATCTCTGTTGTGACTAGTTTAAAGAACTTGATATGAACGTTTTACGAAGGTCTTGCAAATGTAATGTGGATTATTGTTTGAAAAATTAGAGATATATTCAATTGTCTGTACAGTTGTATTTTTCTACTTCTTCTTCTTTTGTCATCACACTGCTACTGGGTTGTTGCCCAGTGTCGTGGTTTTCTGTTTTGTCTTGCACTGTTCTGGTGGCTTGTGTGATTGTTATTTTTGCTCTTTGACAGGATTCTGCTATGCCATCTAACCATCTTTTTTGCGGTCTTCCTCTCACCTTCTTTTCTGATGTTCTGTTGTAGAACTCTGTATACTGTGAAGTTTGGATGCATTCTTATTAAGTGGCCAAACCACTACATTCTTTGTTTCCCAATGCAATTCAAGCAAGGTTATGTGCCAACTTTCTTTCTTATGCTGATGTCGGTGACCGTCTTTTCTGGTATTGCTGTTAATTTTTCACAGGCATCGCATTTAAAATGTAGTTATTTTTTGTATTCTTAGACATATGAAATAACAATTATAAACAAACATAAATAATGTATACAAAAACTATCATAGGAAAATAACAGTTAACATACCTAAGTCGGTTCTGAAGGTAACTTGTGTTAACATTCTGAAGCAAAAACTGTGTTGGATTAAGTCTGCAAATAAAGTACACAGGCATCGCTTTAGGCTACTAGATCAAGTGTCATCTCCAGATTTTTAGCTGGCTGTAGTTAATATGTAAAGGGCAAATAAGCTTTAAAATACAGTTATCAATAAGAAGAGAGCTTAAGATATTTTATGGCAAAAGAAAGTATGTTCTACTGCAGATGAATGTGCTTCTGGTTATATTTTGTCTTTGTAAGAGGGAAGACTTATAGTTAGCACCTATAAGGCAGAATAGGGAGTGCATTTAGAAAGCAAGCCACAGGAACCATCAGCATGCATAGGCCTTTGACATTTGTTGTGGGAGGCTGAGCATCTATCATCTATGAGTCTGTCCAGAGTGCCATGAAACAGGATTAATAACTAATAAGAGTGACGATATCAAAATGAATATTATATATATGAAAAGTAGCACATTAATAGACTCATTGATATGTTTCTTATATTATTGTTATACTAGAGTTCATTCATTGTTGTGTGTGGTGCTCAATATTGAGAGCAATTTTGTAGTAATAAAATTACCTTTCTGGTTGTGGTTCAGGTGGGCTGGTCGAATCCCTGCTATGACTAAAGTAACCAATAAGAATGCCAACCAAGAAAAAGAGACCTCCAATAACCGCAGCTCCAACAACAAAGCGTTTGCTCCCTCTTCTTCTCTTGACCAACAACTCATTATCAGCATTCATTGATTCGATCGAATCAAATCTGTAATTGAAGAATGAACGTTAATAATAAATGTGATACAGAAAACCTGACAAAATTTTCTATTAAATCATTCCTGAAGTTTGACCAGATTTTTATTTGAGATACCTCAACATTAATAAGACTGCACAACTTAGGAGAACTATAAATATCTGCACTCAAGTCTAAGAATTTGTTTTCGCAATATCATGAACATATTCTTCTGATATGCGCTTTAATTTAAAATCAAAGCAGCGAATGATAAATCAAAGTGGACATCTTCGCCATGGCAACATACTTCGTACGAACGCTTCCATACAATATTATCATCATCAGGTGCCGTGCCATCCAAAATTTTCTCTATCTGTCTCGTCTACCCTCGATTTTATCGGTTGTCACAATGTGTTCTAAGCCTCTCCTCATCATATGCCCGATAAATGATGACTGCCTCTTTCTTATATTGATGATAAGCTTTCTCTGTGTCTTGATCTCATTCAACACCTCAACATTAGTCATTTTAGCATTGCATGGGATTCTCATCATTCTTCTATAAAACCACATCTCCGTGGCCTTCAGAGATTTTTCGATCTGTGTGCTCATTGTCCATGACTCGTATCCGTACTCGCATTCTGATCGCAATTGACAAGGACTTGTTGCGTATAATGCTTCTCATTTTCAGGAACGCTTTCATACACCCACTCTAAACTATGGGATGGGTTGCCTCTATGATATGAAGCAGCACGTCAGTTGGTGTTCCTTGCGGGTTCTCCATAGCTTGCTTTGTAAGCTTCTTCCATTGGGTCATGTTTCGCTTTGATGGCGTAGATAGATGAGCAGGACTGCAGAATGTCAACTTTCAAACGGTTGAAATGTTTCCTTTCTTATATCTTTGCAGCCTGTGACCGTTCCTGTAATAAAGATTCTAACTCCTATAAATGGTGACAGTTTGTTTACTGTTAAATAGAAGTATGTATAATATACGTGTATTTGTAAATGTTCTCGCTATTGACCGGTAAGCTTTTCCGTGATCTGTGTTTTTACATCTCACCTCTCTGTCACTATCTGTATCTCTTAATGTTTATCGATCGTCACAGTTCTGAGATAGCCTTTCACGTTCATGTTTATTAATGATCCTCATTTACTGGGGCTTTTTCTGTCACATGTCTTGAAAACTACGGTTATTAGGAGTCTGGTTTGGAAATATCTGCTTGGTTTAAAGAAAAGGATGAAGAGTATACACACAATACCGAATTTACACGCATAAGTGTAATTCTTGAATTTATACGCATAAGTGTAATTCTTGAATTTATACGCATAAGTGTAATTCTTCTTCTTGCGAACGACCCATATCAGCCACTTGTTAACCACTCTGTGTGATTTGTATGTGATCTGAGCCTAAGAACGATTGTACGTTCTGCCAGTTATGCGCCTAAAAGTAGGCCAACACATCCGATTTAAGCGATGGTTTTTTATTTACAAGGGTAGCTTCCTAGGTCCTACATCAATCACCTCTTACGATATGCCTTGTAGGTCGCATTGGTACTATTCTTTGCTTTCCTTGCGGGCCCCGGCACCACAAGGGCATACCTGTAATTAAAAGGAATAAACACCCAGAACCTAGAACAGAGAATACACTGGGTCATGTTTATGCAGATTGGTCGGATTAAAATATTGATTTAGTTAGATAGTTATCAGATCATCCTCATTGCGCAAGGAACACGCCCATAAGTATTCAAATCTTATTTTCAATATATCCGTCTGCACGCTTCAACTGACAGTTCCAGTTCTGTGTTGAATAAGGAAACATCGTCTATTACCCATATAGTGTTAAATCTAGTAACATATTGTTTTACATCAAGTTTCTGTAGTCGAGACATGGACAAAAAATCCAAATCAATACCTGAACCTTCTGTTCTACACGCCTCTCTAATAGTATTCAGGATATTAGTCATGTCCATTGCTCTACCGTTTGCCACTGTCCATTTTCTCTTGACTCCCGCATGTCTGGTACGAAAATGAAGGTCTCTCTGCAGCCCTGTACTCAATACTGAAATCCAAACAGCGTCTACGCATACAACCGATCCGGACCTCCCTGAGCATGCTCAACGAGTCACTGCGAATGCAGACATGGATGGCGCTCTGCGTCTCCAACAGTGCCATCGCTTCGGTCACCGCCATACCGACCATAATTATACTATTTATGACTAACAAAAGTACCGGTTTTTTCCCCCACAACATATATAATGAGCTATGAAAACCCATGTCTTACACAAACGACGAACAACTGTCAGTGTAAATATCGATATCTACCGTATAGTATGCATATAGTAATGGGCTACTAATGAGGGTTAGGGGAAGGAAAGGGTGCTTCCCCATGTAAATAAAAATACAATTTCCCATATCTTTTTCAGACCGTTGGGTATGAAGTGACTTTGGCTTTACATTTTTATACCCTAGTGGGCAGGATGTAGGAGGGCCAATTTCTTTCCTCACCTGTGGATAGTCGAGTGTGAGATTGAATCTACATCCCTCTTGTGTCCGCGTCGATAGACGAACGCTTATGAATTATGCACCATATATCTAAACAATAACTAAATCGCAATTTAATTGAAAAGGTCAACTTAAACAATAGTAATAATTTGTTAACATCCAAATCAGAGTAAGCTCCTCCTATATGGATGCACCTGACACAACTAAGGAAAAGTTGAACAGAACAGCTGCTCTACTAGCTCTTTCCACGCGCAGTTAAAGATTTCCTCAATTTTTAAGCAGTTAATTCAAGGGGGGCAAAAAAAGAAAATAAAAATTTACGATCCCAACTACTCGTCAATAAATAAACATATATATATATTATTATATGCTAAATTGAAGAAAACTGGACAACCCAATAGAATAACAAGGTTGAAAAGTAGTGTAAGTAAAACAGTAGAAGTAAAACTAAAAGATTTCTTATAAGGGAAGCAACTCTATGGCACAGTGTGCGGCTTATAGCGTGCAACGGACTTCCGCCGTGGCGCAGTGTTCGGCTTAAAGCGTGAAAGAGCTAGGAAAACATGAAGAGTTGGTACCTAGAATTATGAACTCTAAAGGGAGGATGAATGCCTGCAAAAGTAGTAGCCACATTTTAAAATTAACTACTTGTTACACATAAATTAGTTTGATAATAAAATGTGCATCAGCTTATGGTATCATGTTTTAGTGCACCTCGAGCCGTAGTCAACAACATGCACCAACTCTAGCGACAAATTGTATACGTTTCTTATCCGCTGTTGAATTGTCTGCTGTATCTATTACAAGCCGTAAATTACCATATTAGCACGTGTGTCAGTAATGAAGAGACCAAATGTCAGTTTTGTTACATCATTGGTTAACAGATGATAGAAGTTCATGCTTTGTAGAGGTCAATAAGAAAGCTGTAGAAAACGAAAATAGTTTGCCCTCAAGCTGTGGGCATATACAGGGTGTTTGTAAAGTCTCACAACACTTCATATATAGAACAAATGTGAAAAACAAAGTACACGACGTCATTAAAAAATGTGTTCGCGATCGCTTTCCTTGTTGTTTTAATGATTGTAGATTGCATATTTAATCTTCTAAAGTACTGGAGGCTTCGATAAAATTTATTAATGGTTTCAAATCGATGTAGGGAAACTCCCAACTGCAGCTCCCCATGGACAAACACATACTTGTGCTTCAAACACAACTCTCGGTAAGGATCATTCACCTGTTTATAAGCAGACACATCTGTTGTCAATCACAGAGGGATATTAATTTGTCATGACAACCAGAAATGACTGTTAAAGATAAAGACTGTTTTTCCGTCACGTGAATGTGGAAGGCAAAAGCAGACCATTACATCGCTCTCAAAGGAACAAACATGATCAAAACAACACGACTAACACGACAGACGTTATAAGAGTGTGTTTTTTGGGGTTTTTTTTCCCGATCCAGAAGCACTTGAGCTCTTCGGCTCGGTGCCATGGACATCGTAACCCTTCGGTTCGATGCCCCGAACACCGTAAATCTGGGAAATCTGTGGCTTTTTCTGCCATCCCGCGGAATTGAACCCGCACACACAGAGGATAGTCACCCGTAGTCCAACGCGCTAAGAACATGCTGGGCAGACGGGCAAAAAAATCTAGAACGCTTCACGAATTTGCGTGTCATCCTTGCGCAGGGGCCATGCTAACCTTCTCTGTATCGTTCCAATTTTAGTATATGTACTGCGTTAACGGACACCAGGTCGTTACCCGGCTGTTGCTAGCCGCATTAAAATTAAGACAAGGAAATGACAGAAGAAGGAAATAATGCAGAGGGAGTTTAACACGATGACAGATGATAATTAAGAATACTAGATAAATGAAAGATGACCCAGATCAATAGGAAAAAATGGCGATGGGTCGGGCATACCATACGGAAGACACAGTCGAGTGTCACTAGACAAGCACTTGAGTGGAACTCGCAAGAAAAACGAAAAGAGGACGCCTAAACAGACATAGAGACAAAGTATTCTTGAGGAACTGAAGAGTGCTGGACTATCCTTGGAAACCATAAAGAAAACAGCCAGAGACCGAGAAGAGTGCTGGACTATCCTTGGAAACCATCAAGAAAACAGCCAGAGACCGAGAAGAGTGGCGAACAACTGTTGAGGCCCTATACTCCATGAGGAGCGGAGATGAATAAATCAAACCAAGTAAGTCAAGATACATGAAAAGGAACATTCATACCTGCTGTCACAGTTGATGACGCTAACAAGCACATTAAGGTAGATCTATCCTCACCAATGACGAAAAAATGACATTTGCCATTTTAGTTTATTGCATTTTTTAGAAACTACATGCATTTGACTACAACTTCAAATTGTTTTTGAACGTCTAAATGCCTTCGTGTTTTCATTACATGCATGTTTATGTTATCACCCTCCTCACAATTTTCCTTAGCAACCATTGTTTACACTTAGTTACTATGTTTCTACACTCCACCCCTTCACATAAAATGCGATTTAATTATGAAAATTGATTTATAACAAGAACGATGACATATCCACTAAGGGACACTACTCTAATAATGTTAGATTCCCGCCAAAGTTTTCATGGAGACTAAATGAAACCACTGGACATTTCTGAATGTAAAAATATTTTGTTCAAACTTCTGAGGCATTGCTTTTGTCATTTGAAACGAACGTTGATTCACTATTTGGAAGGTAAATTATAATAGCTAGATATTCATATTTAATTAAAAGTAGAATGGGTAACAAACAGAAGTCTGGTAGATCAAATAAACGAAGATTCTGTGGCAACAAATATTCAAGGAAGAAACACGAGATTTTCTAAACTTGGGCTTCCCAGTGGATACTATTCTGTGGAAAGCTGTAAAATCAAGGACACTATTCGAATAAAAGCAACACAGAAAAGAAGAAAAACACTGAGAGCCATCAGAAAAGGCTTCCTAGATCCCACAGAAGCCAGAGAAGAAGATATGTACACAACAAGTGGTCATTAGTAGCACTCTTGTAAGTAAAATAGTGGAAAGTTTTTGTTTTTCAAGTTTCCGTCAATTGTATTTTTGTGTTGTTGTCAAACTTTCAAACATGATATCTCAAACAATTTTTGTCTAATTGACTTGCAATTTGGCACATATATTCTTAGATATGCAATGCTTAATGTGAAGTAAAATAATCTCAAACCAATAAAAATAGCTATATTTTCTTAAATTTAAGCAAGTTTGATCAATGGAAATTTTATCACTTTTGGGAGTGGTATATCATTTAAATTCATTTTTTTAAAAAGTTCTTTATGAAATTCAAATATTTTACTTCACATTAACCAACTGACTTGCGAACATGTATCCTAAAATGAAGGCTTTCAAACAATTGGCTCCTGAGTAATCTTGTTTGAAAAAAAGTATATATTTTTAGTAACGGCGGCCATATTGTAATCTAATTTGCATATTAAAGAAAAAAATTTTTCATCAGATAATTTTTAAACCTATTAAGTGTAACTGTGTGGTTTAAATTAAGCTGGGAACTATATTAACAATTATAGCCTTCCTGAGGATAGATCTACCTTAAGAAAAAAACTCCATTTAACAGTGGATGAAATCGAGTCTACGGGAGATCTTGGAAATGAAAAAAATCTTCTAAATGACATTTATCTATATACATCCACTTCGTATCCCATTTGACATATAAGACTTCCACAAGAGATTTCCATTGCTGGCACTCTGTCGCTTTTCTGTCAGTTGTTTCCTACGTCAGACCCCAATCTTTCGACTTTTTTTCTACAGCTCTTCTCTATTCTCCGTGTTCATCCGTGACAACAGCAACATTTCGAGCGATCTATTGATAATCAATAATCATTACTTTTGTTCTATGGCTCGGAAACATGGAGGACAGCACAAGAAACCACCAGAACACTACAGACCTTCATAAATATATGGTTACGTACAGCGCCGGATTAGCCTAGTAGCAGAAGTAGCAAATGCTACGGGCCCGCGCTTCTAGGGGCCCGCGCTTCTAGGGGGCCCGCGCCTATGTGACAGATGAAAATGGAAAAATAACCAGATGTTATATAAAAACACGCAAGCTGTCTGAATTTTTAAATGTCGTGCGTGATGGTGCTGAATCCAACGAAATCGAAGCAGAAAATACAGAAGACGTGTTCCACTGTGTAGTAGATGAAGGCAGTGCTATAGAAGAATCATCATTACCAATACTACCATTAAGATCAGCAACTCTTCACGATTTAGCCACATTTTTCACAAGACAAACTGAAATCGAATGTACAGCAAGTGCTCCCAATTTAGCCATGTCATCTTCAAGCCAAAGAGAGGCAGAAAGCACATCACATGCTTCTAATGTAGCAATATCATCTACAAGTCAAAAACACAACGAAAGTAAAAAGTACTCAACGATATTGGTGAATGGCCAAACAACTTCAAACAATCCACGATTTTGTCGAAAGTCGTTTTTCACATACACGCATACACCAACAAACAAAACTCACGTGAGAGATTGGTTGTGTTATACAGAAACTAAAGGACAACTGTTCTGTTTTGTTTGCAAAGTTATTGATTTAGGCTGTACCATAGAGTGACTGGTGTATTTGGAATACTCCAGCAGTTAAAATCTATTACAGCAGAAGATATCTTGAAAAGAACTTCAAATATTGTCAGCTCTTACCAAGAGGATTTGGAAGAAAGCTAGGCGACGAACTTATGCAATTCACTGAACTTCTTAAGACTAATGTATATGGCCTTTTCATCTTTACAGACGGTCAATTGGCAAGTGTTTTACTGTGACAACTTCTGAGTTTTCGCTTTTCTCTCTTGTCTTTCAGCTCGTACATAAGTCTTTTCTCAAAAGATTCTGCGCACTTTCGCAAGTTGGCTTTACACACAACTCTGTCATCAGCTAGTCCCTCCCATGTGCTGGGACCTATAGAAAAGTTTTCATTGAGGCTTTGCAGACATCTTTATATCTGAGCAGTGGTCTGCCCTGGTGCCTCTTCTCCTTCGAAAGTTCACAGAACAACATTTGTTTTGGTATGCGGCAAGTTTTCATTCTTCTCACATGTCCCAACCATCTTAGTCGTCTACTGCTGTAAAACTAATGTAGCTGCTGCTATTAGCAACTAAAAGCATGAGGCTCTTGAACTGCAATTTTATAAACTTATAATGGAAAATTCATTAGAGTCGTGTTTCCCAAATGTAAAAATAGTCTTACGAATTTACTTGTCTTTAATGATTACTAACTGCAGCGGAGAACGTTCTTTTCAACATTAAAGCGTATAAAAAGTGAGTTAAGAAACACGATGGGACAAGATCGTCTAAATAACCTCACCTTAATGAACATTGAATGTAATTTACTTAGAGAAATTGATTTGTCTAGTGCTATCTCTAAATTTGCTCACATTAAATCGAGACAAGTTTGTTTGTAAAAGTTGTGTTTTATTTTATTATCATACAAAACTTAGAGCCCTGCGCTAAAATTTGCATACGGGCCCCGCTAGTCTAATCCGGCACTGGTTACATATAATAGAGGGACTGAAATGGTATGATAAGATTACGATTGAGGAACTCAGAGAAAGAAGAAAGCAGATACCAGTTGAGAAAAAGATAAGGAAGAGACTCTGGCGATGGATAGAACACACATTGAGAAGACCTAACGGAAGCATTGCAAGACAAGTAATGTTTTGGAACCGCAGGAAAGAGGAGATGGTGAATGCCTAGACATAACCAGAAAAGAGAGCTAGAGACTGATATTAAAAGGATATTTAAAACATGGAAAGAATTGGAAGGGATGGCAGGAGAGAGGAAGAGCTGGAAGAAGTTTGTTGAAGACCCGTGCTCCGTTGGGAGTTGAAAGGTGAAGATGAAGAGTCATTACTTTGACAAATAAACAAACAGTTGTTGATGAATGCAAAGATAACGCACTATATGTTACATGAGCCTCGTGACAAAGATATTCCGTCCGACCATAATGATAGTTGTAAAAATAATAATAAGACCATCAATTAATGAACTGTGTTAATGTGTCAACGACAATGAAACTTGCAATTAATGAACTGTGTGAATGTGTCAACGACAATGAAACTTGCAATTAATGAACTGTGTGAATGTGTCAACGACAATGAAACTTGCAATTAATGAACTGTGTGAATGTGTCAACGACAATGAAACTTGCAATTAATGAACTGTGTGAATGTGTCAACGACAATGAAACTTGCAATTAATGAACTGTGTGAATGTGTCAACGACAATGAAACTTGCAATTAATGAACTGTGTGAATGTGTCAACGACAATGAAACTTGCAATTAATGAACGTGTGAATTTTCAACGACAATGAAACTTGCAATTAATGAACTGTGTGAATGTGTCAACGACAATGAAACTTGCAATTAATGAACTGTGTGAATGTGTCAACGACAATGAAACTTGCAATTAATGAACTGTGTGAATGTGTCAACGACAATGAAACTTGCAATTAATGAACTGTGTGAATGTGTCAACGACAATGAAACTTGCAATTAATGAACTGTGTGAATGTGTCAACGACAATGAAACTTGCAATTAATGAACTGTGTGAATGTGTCAACGACAATGAAACTTGCAATTAATGAACTGTGTGAATGTGTCAACGACAATGAAACTTGCAATTAATGAACTGTGTGAATGTGTCTACGACAATGAAACTTGCAATTAATGAACTGTGTGAATGTGTCAACGACAATGAAACTTGCAATTAATGAACTGTGTGAATGTGTCAACGACAATGAAACTTGCAATTAATGAACTGTGTGAATGTGTCGACGACAATGAAACTTGCAATTAATGAACTGTGTGAATGTGTCAACGACAATGAAACTTGCAATTAATGAACTGTGTTAATGTGTCAACGACAATGAAACTTGCAATTAATGAACTGTGTGAATGTGTCAACGACAATGAAACTTGCAATTAATGAACTGTGTTAATGTGTCAACGACAATGAAACTTGCAATTAATGAACTGTGTGAATGTGTCAACGACAATGAAACTTGCAATTAATGAACTGTGTGAATGTGTCAACGACAATGAAACTTGCAATTAATGAACTGTGAATGTGTCAACGACAATGAAACTTGCAATTAATGAACTGTGAATGTGTCAACGACAATAAAACTTGCAATTAATGAACTGTGTGAATGTGTCAACGACAATGAAACTTGCAATTAATGAACTGTGTGAATGTGTCAACGACAATGAAACTTGCAATTAATGAACTGTGTGAATGTGTCAACGACAATGAAACTTGCAATTAATGAACTGTGTGAATGTGTCAACGACAATGAAACTTGCAATTAATGAACTGTGTGAATGTGTCAACGACAATGAAACTTGCAATTAATGAATTGTGTGAATTTTCGACGACAATGAAACTTGCAATTAATGAACTGTGAATGTGTCAACGACAATGAAACTTGCAATTAATGAACTGTGTGAATGTGTCAACGACAATGAAACTTGCAATTAATGAACTGTGTGAATGTGTCAACGACAATGAAACTTGCAATTAATGAGCTGTGTGAATGTGTCAACGACAATGAAACTTGCAATTAATGAACTGTGTGAATGTGTCAACGACAATGAAACTTGCAATTAATGAACTGTGAATGTGTCAACGACAATGAAACTTGCAATTAATGAAATGTGTGAATGTGTCAACGACAATGAAACTTGCAATTAATGAACTGTGTGAATGTGTCAACGACAATGAAACTTGCAATTAATGAACTGTGTGAATGTGTCAACGACAATGAAACTTGCAATTAATGAACTGTGAATGTGTCAACGACAATGAAACTTGCAATTAATGAACTGTGTGAATGTGTCAACGACAATGAAACTTGCAATTAATGAACTGTGAATGTGTCAACGACAATGAAACTTGCAATTAATGAACCGTGTGAATGTGTCGACGACAATGAAACTTGCAATTAATGAACTGTGTGAATGTGTCAACGACAATGAAACTTGCAATTAATGAACTGTGTTAATGTGTCGACGACAATGAAACTTGCAATTAATGAACTGTGTGAATGTGTCAACGACAATGAAACTTGCAATTAATGAACTGTGTGAATGTGTCAACGACAATGAAACTTGCAATTAATGAACTGTGTGAATGTGTCGACGACAATGAAACTTGCAATTAATGAACTGTGTGAATGTGTCGACGACAATGAAACTTGCAATTAATGAACTGTGTGAATGTGTCAACGACAATGAAACTTGCAATTAATGAACTGTGAATGTGTCAACGACAATGAAACTTGCAATTAATGAACTGTGTGAATGTGTCAACGACAATGAAACTTGCAATTAATGAACTGTGTGAATGTGTCAACGACAATGAAACTTGCAATTAATGAATTGTGTGAATGTGTCAACGACAATGAAACTTGCAATTAATGAACTGTGTGAATGTGTCAACGACAATGAAACTTGCAATTAATGAACTGTGTGAATGTGTCGACGACAATGAAACTTGCAATTAATGAACTGTGTGAATGTGTCAACGACAATGAAACTTGCAATTAATGAATTGTGTGAATGTGTCAACGACAATGAAACTTGCAATTAATGAACTGTGTGAATGTGTCAACGACAATGAAACTTGCAATTAATGAACTGTGTGAATGTGTCAACGACAATGAAACTTGCAATTAATGAACTGTGTGAATGTGTCAACGACAATGAAACTTGCAATTAATGAACTGTGTGAATGTGTCAACGACAATGAAACTTGCAATTAATGAACTGTGTGAATATGTCAGCGACAATGAAAATTGCAATTAATGAACTGTGTGAATGTGTCAACGACAATGAAACTTGCAATTAATGAACTGTGTGAATGTGTCAACGACAATGAAACTTGCAATTAATGAACTGTGTGAATGTGTCAACGACAATGAAACTTGCAATTAATGAACTGTGTGAATGTGTCAACGACAATGAAACTTGCAATTAATGAACTGTGTGAATGTGTCGACGACAATGAAACTTGCAATTAATGAACTGTGTGAATGTGTCAACGACAATGAAACTTGCAATTAATGAACTGTGTGAATGTGTCAACGACAATGAAACTTGCAATTAATGAACTGTGTGAATGTGTCGACAATGAAACTGCAGATTAATGAACTGTGTGAATGTGTCAACGACAATGAAACTTGCAATTAATGAACTGTGAATGTGTCAACGACAATGAAACTTGCAATTAATGAACTGTGTGAATGTGTCAACGACAATGAAACTTGCAATTAATGAACTGTATGAATGTGTCAACGACAATGAAACTTGCAATTAATGAACTGTGTGAATGTGTCACGACAATGAAACTTCAATTAATGAACTGTGTGAATGTGTCAACGACAATGAAACTTGCAATTAATGAACTGTGTGAATGTGTCAACGACAATGAAACTTGCAATTAATGAACTGTGTGAATGTGTCAACGACAATGAAACTTGCAATTAATGAACTGTGTGAATGTGTCAACGACAATGAAACTTGCAATTAATGAACTGTGTGAATGTGTCAACGACAATGAAACTTGCAATTAATGAACTGTGTGAATGTGTCAACGACAATGAAACTTGCAATTAATGAACTGTGTGAATGTGTCAACGACAATGAAACTTGCAATTAATGAACTGTGTGAATGTGTCAGCGACAATGAACATAATGTGATGTCGAATGAAACTTGCAATTAATGAACTGTGTGAATGTGTCAACGACAATGAAACTTGCAATTAATGAACTGTGAATGTGTCAACGACAATGAAACTTGCAATTAATGAACTGTGTGAATGTGTCAACGACAATGAAACTTGCAATTAATGAACTGTGTGAATGTGTCAACGACAATGAAACTTGCAATTAATGAACTGTGTGAATTTTCACGACAATGAAACTTGCAATTAATGAACTGTGTGAATGTGTCAACGACAATGAAACTTGCAATTAATGAACTGTGTGAATGTGTCAACGACAATGAAACTTGCAATTAATGAACTGTGTGAATGTGTCGACGACAATGAAACTTGCAATTAATGAACTGTGTGAATGTGTCAACGACAATGAAACTTGCAATTAATGAACTGTGTGAATGTGTCAACGACAATGAAACTTGCAATTAATGAACTGTGTGAATGTGTCAACGACAATGAAACTTGCAATTAATGAACTGTGTGAATGTGTCAGCGACAATGAAACTTGCAATTAATGAACTGTGTGAATGTGTCAACGACAATGAAACTTGCAATTAATGAACTGTGTGAATGTGTCAGCGACAATGAAACTTGCAATTAATGAACTGTGTGAATGTGTCAACGACAATGAAACTTGCAATTAATGAACTGTGTGAATGTGTCAACGACAATGAAACTTGCAATTAATGAACTGTGTGAATGTGTCGACGACAATGAAACTTGCAATTAATGAACTGTGTGAATGTGTCGACGACAATGAAACTTGCAATTAATGAACTGTGTGAATGTGTCGACGACAATGAAACTTGCAATTAATGAACTGTGTGAATGTGTCAACGACAATGAAACTTGCAATTAATGAACTGTGTGAATGTGTCAACGACAATGAAACTTGCAATTAATGAACTGTGTGAATGTGTCAACGACAATGAAACTTGCAATTAATGAACTGTGTGAATGTGTCGACGACAATGAAACTTGCAATTAATGAACTGTGTGAATGTGTCAACGACAATGAAACTTGCAATTAATGAACTGTGTGAATGTGTCAACGACAATGAAACTTGCAATTAATGAACTGTGTGAATGTGTCGACGACAATGAAACTTGCAATTAATGAACTGTGTGAATGTGTCGACGACAATGAAACTTGCAATTAATGAACTGTGTGAATGTGTCAACGACAATGAAACTTGCAATTAATGAACTGTGTGAATGTGTCAACGACAATGAAACTTGCAATTAATGAACTGTGTGAATGTGTCGACGACAATGAAACTTGCAATTAATGAACTGTGTGAATGTGTCAACGACAATGAAACTTGCAATTAATGAACTGTGTGAATGTGTCGACGACAATGAAACTTGCAACTATACATACATATTAAATACCAGTGGCGGCTCTTGATCATATTTGTTGGTAGGGCCAGACATTTTTTCCGGATAAATCATGGTTTTTGGTTGTTATATTTTATTTTATAAAATAATAAATACACGTTATACATTATTTTTGTGGGCCCCACTGGCCCTTAATACGAGCCGCCACTGTTAAATACACTGATAGAAAGAGAGATGAAATAAAACAGCAGATCTATCTACACTTGTGCTATGTAGATTTACATCAAGCAAGAAGATGGACAAAGTAAATCATCAGGATCTTTCCACAAAATTTAGATAGTTTTTAAATAAGGAAAAAACTTATGGACTAATTGGTTCTATGTGCAGTGATGATGGTCTGACGACTAAACTAAACTAAACAATGAAAGTTTAATAGGTCTAAGAGTTAGTAAGAACATAATATTGACAACAAAACAGCTGTAGGAGCTGGAAACTTTCCAGCAATCAAAAAGAATGTTAGTCAGGTATACGTATTGTCATGTGATCTGTTCTCTCTGCGCGGTGAAAACATTTTGAGATCAATAAACGAGATGGTTTCAATAGCAGTAGATGGACATGATATAAATAATTTCAGGTATATTGACGAGTTTGTCATGATAGTGGAAAAGTGAAATATATCTCCAGGTAATAGTGGAAGTGGGAGTGCCAGAAAGTAAAAAAAAAAAAAAAAGACCAACATGGCTAGCAAGAAAACGAAAGTTATGGACATTTAAAAAAAAAAAAAAGCAAATTAAATCAATATATACCAACAAAGTGAATCTGAAATATTTCCAACTATTTAAATACATTCTAACTCTGATAACATCATATGGTGGATGTAGATATAAAATAAATAATAGAATAGGTAAAGGCAGCATTTCAGAAAACAAAGTTATATATATTAATACGAGACAAGTCGTTGTCTACTGAATTCAGAAAGAGCAGTACTAAATAGAGCCAGTATTGAACCTATGGAGGAGAGTCATGGGTAATAAATAAACAGACAGATAAATATGTTTCTGTAAGTGACAGAGATGCGATTTTACAGAAGAATGTAGAGAATACAATATACTGCTAAAATGATTAATGCTTGTATAAAGAGGATAACACACAGAGAACGCTCATTATCAGCATTAGCAAGAAGCAGACATCATGATTCAAACCTGTCATGAGAGAAGGAAAATTAGAACACCGCCATAAACGGCAAAATTAGTGGCGGTTGACAGAAAAGAAAATCCAGAACAGCCTAACTTCACATCACGGAAGATGTCAACACAGAGTAGATATTCTGATCGCTAAGCCAGCTGGGATGGTACAGATGATGATGATAATGATGATGAATGGGCTTGGTGGAATTATATTAAACTACTTCTATATCAAATTTTGCTTACTCTGAAAGAAATTATCAAAGAATCACATAACATTTAATGGTATAGAAGGCAACAAGTTCAGAAAGAAATTATCAAAGAATCAATAACATTTAATGGTATGAAGGCAACAAGTTCAGAAAGAATTATCAAATAATCACATAACATTTAATGGTATAGAAGGTAACAAGTTCAGGAAAGAAATTATCAAAGAATCACATAACATTTAATGATATAGAAGGCAACAAGTTCAGGAAAGAAATTATCAAAGAATCACATAACATTTAATGATATAGAAGGCAACAAGTTCAGGAAAGAAATTATCAAAGAATCACATAACATTTAATGATATAGAAGGCAACAAGTTCAGAAAAAGAAATTATCAAAGAATCACATAACATTTAATGGTATAGAAGGTAACAAGTTCAGGAAAGAAATTATCAAATAATCACATAACATTTAATGGTATAGAAGGCAACAAGTTCAGGAAAGAAATTATCAAAGAATCACATAACATTTAATGATATAGAAGGCAACAAGTTCAGAAAAGAAATTATCAAAGAATCACATAACATTTAATGGTATAGAAGGTAACAAGTTCATGAAAAGAAATCAAAGAATCACATAACATTTAATGGTATAGAAGGCAACAAGTTCATGAAAAGAAATTATCAAAGAATCACATAACATTTAATGATATAGAAGGCAACAAGTTCATGAAAAGAAATTATCAAAGAATCACATAACATTTAATGGTATAGAAGGCAACAAGTTCAGAAAAGAAATTATCAAAGAATCACATAACATTTAATGGTATAGAAGGCAACAAGTTCAGAAAAGAAATTATCAAATAATCACATAACATTTAATGGTATAGAAGGTAACAAGTTCAGGAAAGAAATTATCAAATAATCACATAACATTTAATGGTATAGAAGGCAACAAGTTCAGGAAAGAAATTATCAAAGAATCACATAACATTTAATGGTATAGAAGGCAACAAGTTCAGAAAAGAAATTATCAAAGAATCACATAACATTTAATGGTATAGAAGGTAACAAGTTCAGGAAAGAAATTATCAAATAATCACATAACATTTAATGGTATAGAAGGCAACAAGTTCAGGAAAGAAATTATCAAAGAATCACATAACATTTAATGATATAGAAGGCAACAAGTTCAGAAAAGAAATTATCAAAGAATCACATAACATTTAATGGTATAGAAGGTAACAAGTTCAGAAAAGAAATCAAAGAATCACATAACATTTAATGGTATAGAAGGTAACAAGTTCAGGAAAGAAATTATCAAAGAATCACATAACATTTAATGGTATAGAAGGTAACAAGTTCAGGAAAGAAAGAACGCCAGAGAAATCCTGAAACGAACTTATTGAGAGCGGAAAGAAATATCGAACTTATTCGAACGCTCCATATCGACCACTTGTTAACCACTCTTTGTGGTTTTATATGATCTGAGCCTAAGAGTAATTGCACGTTGTGCCAGTTGATGCGACTGAGGGATCACAAAGAATGGTTTAACTCTTGGTTGATATGGAGCGTTGGAAGAAGAATAATTAAAATGAGATATGAGATATGTAACATATATCATAACAGTACATCAGTAATGAGTTACATCTGTCAACATATAAAACAAAAAGACGTATAAAGTTTTTAAAAATCCATACAACATATTAAAACATAAAACAGGAAAACGATGATCAAAGTACATACGCACAAAAAACAGGAAAACAAATATAACACCTATCAAAACAAAGAACCAGAAAAGAATTACAAGTACATTTATAAAAGGTAAAAAACAGGAACTTAATTTAAGACATCTGTCCAGAAGATAAAGACTCACCCTCTCATCATCCTGCATCAAATATCCAATGAAAAGAATATTAGGCGTGAACCTGGAGCAATGATAAAAACACAGGTAGAATAACAATCAAACAAGGTACTAGGTATATCCTGTAGGTAAACACTTTCGACTGTACACCTGTCCTGTTGTATAACTGCGTGATACGATTTTAGAAGTAAAAGACTAATTGCTTCAAGAACATTCAATAATAACATGTAGCGGCCGACAGAAGAGTGGAATGGTGCGGGTTTAGTTGTGCTGTCATCTTGATGCAGCAAACTATTATCAAGCACATCATCGATCAATGTGTTGCTTAGTTTCATCCAGTGCAATGTTTCTCAAACGTTTGTAGACCATGACCCACCTCTACGTTTCATACAATATAATGAGGAAGACGATAGCGAAGTAAATAGCACGCTGGGATAGTGAGCATGTGCAGTGGAAATATCAGTTTCAAAACCAGCCTGGGCCAAAACTTTTCTGTTTGCGCATGATACTCGGTTGGGGTATATATAACTTATAGGTATGATCCGTTACTTGAGGATCTACATTTGCACGTATCGTTGAAACCGGAATAAGGCTCGCCTGAATGGAGAGACACACTGGTTGTAAGGAAAGCAAAACTTCATGTGAAAATCAGTCAGAGGCACCATATTAGACGCCATAACTACTTGTGAATTCGTAGATGACGATCTTAATATATATATATATATATATATATATATATAATCACGCTGCGGACAATTTGGTTTCAAATTGTTTCGCGTGGATTTTTACAAAAGGACGATGGCACCATTCGTTCAGAAAGCAATGGCAAACTACTGAAGGTAATAATGCCTAGAAAATCACAGCGTTAAAAAGCTGGAGTTGATTCCTGTAAAGAATATGCAATAAACTTTATATATTTATATATAATAACCACAACACCACACCAACTTAAACAACCCAGCATAACAGCCAATCAGGTTCGAAGAGAAAAACAATAACATAAACAGACAGCTACTTCGAATTTTTTAAAGAACATAAAATCCGGCAAAACGCGAGTGTATCGATTTCAATTGTGACTATTTTTTCCTGTTACTATGTCAGTGACATAATAATTTTACTAACCCTCCACTCATATTCAAATTGACCCCTGTGGTGCGTACTTTGAGAAACACTGATCTTGTGATACCAGCCTCGACACGCTAAGCAATGCCGTATGCTTCCTCTTTGTAGCTGCAGGCGGGAGAAAATCTTGATACCGTACACAGGCTGGGCACAGATGACAAATTCAACAAATAGATATATCTCTCGTTGGTGCTAATTACTGGAACGAGGACATGACATACTAATTTGTAATGTACAAATCTTCAATCAATTTACTTATTTCCACACACGTACACAAGCACACATGCTCAGATACACACAAAATTGCAGTTGGGCCAGGGAGCAATAGTGCCCTTCGTTCCCACTCTTTGGTACTTTCTATGTAACCATGGCGCTCTCTGACTCACAAAACGACAGTAAATATTTCAATAAAAATGTGCTTACTTTAACATTAACTTGTAATCAGTGACGGCTCATGGTCATTTTTGTTAGTGGGGCCAGACATTTGTTCCCAGGATAAATCATAGTTTTGGGTTGCTTTATTTTAATTTACAAAATAATAAATACACGTTATACATTATTTTTGGTAGGGCCTGGCCCCACTGGACCTTAATGACGAGCCGCCACTGCTTATAATGTATCTATCTAAACAAAATATAACGTAGCACAATAAACTATCCTCGGTATTACAATAAAATAATAGTTAGGATTATACGTTAACAATGATCGTGGCCTCCGATAACATAAGGCCTGCGGACTCAAGTAAAAATTATAGGAAATAAGACCACATCTGTCGTGTGACCTCGCATTCTATTATTGTTAGATAAAGACTAATTCCTTTAAAAACAATACAACATGCTAAATCAAGGTTATATTATGTTACACATTAAGTTTAAAGCTAAGGAATATCAGTATTATTAATAGTTTTCATCAATAAATAACCATAGACTCATAGAATTGAGTAAAATTGCAAAACAAACTTACTTTATTCTATCAAACACCCTCCCTCCCCATTAAACAGGAATTTTCGATTTCCTATCTGAACTAGTCGGCCTTATGTTGCCGGGGGTCACGCACTGTTATAAGCAATAAGCAGCCATTGTTGTGTGTTTTTTTATTTTTATTTGCTTTTATTGACTCTACCCGAAAGTGTCACAACAAGCGCTGACCATTACGGTTAAACGTGTAAACTCCCAACGTCGTCATTCTTTCGAATGAGACCTGCTCGAAGTATGTTTAAGTGAGTTTGATTATGACATTTGGCGTTTTTTAAGGCTCCCACTCTTTGGCCGCAATCTGATATAAATAATACATTTGAAAGTTTTCCTCCAGGTACATAAATAATGAACGGGCAAAGATAGTTTAATGAAATAACAGTATAAATATGCCTACACCTGTTAGTGTGAAAGCTGCACAATTATTTTTCTAGAAAATCCCCACGCAAATCTATACATTTGTGCCATCTTTATTCTAGTTTTTGAAACCCGTCCATAAAGAATTAGTTATTTTGTTTTTGAAACCCTTTGTTCACGTCATACTTCATCTCTTCACATCTGAAGTACTGGCCCTTCAAAGCAAGGCCGTGCCGTGCTATGATACAGGGAGGCGGTCGCATCATGCGGTAAAGTAAGTGGGGCGGCATAGGAAGCGAAATCAAAAGCACAATTAAAGGTTAATTTAAAGATAAAACATTTAAGGGGCTGAATTTCTAAGACTTGCATCATACTGAGAAAATATACCGTACTGCACTGCTTCAAATTGTTCATTTAGTTGTTGGAGTAGGTGGAAATCACTATAAGTCAGGTCGGGGAAACTGCGTTGATTTTGGCAGCACTGAAAAGTCCAGGTTTTGAATTGCATCCCATGATGCTGCACTTGCTTGATGTTGGGATGCGGAAGAAGTGTCTCATTTTTTATTACAATCCTTCTAATTCTTTTTTATACTGCAGTAAAAGTTTCAATGTAACGTTCCGATTTTATTCTTATTCCTTTTTCAAGAAAGTCTGCAGGAACAGCACATTAATAATTTGGAAGAAGAGTCAACATGGTCTTCCCTGTCAAGGTCTGTTTTCTGGATTTGTTTGGTTGAGATGATTGCTTATGACGGGATTCAGTTATTCTTCATCTTTGAAACAATATTACTGTACTCACATCAACACAATGGTCACAATAAACGGAATGCTTACGCCTATGGATTGTAATTGCAAGAACATGTTATGCTATTAAGAATTCAATAACAATGCGCTGTTTTAATTACACATCTTCTTCTCCTTCAGCATTCGCTCGCTCTGAATTCAGGTGTAGCCATGGCGCCCTGTGTTGGGCTTCTGGCTGATTTTGTGTAAAAGCCTGCTAACCGTTTTATTGGCTTCCTCGCCATACAGGCGGGTCTTCTCTGACTTCAGGGGTAAATCACACATGTGAACACTCCTCTATTTCGATGTGCACTACTCGGGAAAATGTTAACATCTTTGTGTATAATGTCAATCATGGTGGAGTGGATAGGCCATACTAGTATAGAGAATTTATACAGCCTGTGTGGTGCCGGGGCCAGCATGGGAAGCAAAGAATAATACCACTGTGACCTACAAGGCAATGTCGTAAGAGTCGACTGATGTAGGACCTAGAAAGCTACCCTAGTAAATAAAAAGCGTCGCAGAAATCGAATGTGCTGATGAACAATTTACAATCGCTCGTAGGCTCAGGTCATATACAAATCACACAGAGTGGTCGATATAGAGAACTCGAAGAATTATAATTTATGTAGATATGGCAGATGTTACAAAGAACATAACAGTGGAAGCCAAAATTGTCAGCCCGCCCTCGTAGTTAGTCGGTGCTCTGTGTAATGTAGTGCATTCGTTGTGTGTAACTAGTTATATGTGGTAATATTAATAGTAATAATAATAAGCATTATGCTAACAACTGTGACATCATATTGTGTAGTTTGCATTATTTACTAAACAGTATTGTATGCCACTGTGAAGCAGCTTGTAAAGCGACCCTGTACTATTTATATTACTGTTACACAACTACACACTCGGCTACACGTTATATGTGTTTGTATGATGTTATTTCTTCTCAAATGTGAAATGAAAATCGTGGCATATCCTAAAGGACGTAGCCATCAACTACAGTAAACGAGTTGTTGATTTTCTAGGCACCACTTATACGTTCAGTAGTTGCCATTGCTTTCTGAAAGGATGGCGCATCATCCTTGTTAAAATCAACGGAAACAATTTGCAAGCAAACTGTACGCAGCGTGATTTGAACGCAGAACGTCGGGGTTAATAGACCGAATCACTAACCCCTAGACCACAGACGCCACCAAATATACAAACACAATAAGCTTATCGCATGTGTTTGTGCAAACACTGTTCGATCAAATCTGACCTGATTATTATGTGTTCAACAGGCGATGCGTTAATGAAAGACACTCTAGTAGAATTTCTTTTCTAGAGCTATCTGCTGTGTTCTTAAAAACGCTAGTATTTTAACGCTAGACAATGTTGCCATAAGAAATAAAGGTTTATGGTTCTAATCATGTGTTTGTTAATTTATTTTTTTCTAGAAACATCTAATACTTGTACACTGTTTATTTATTGATCATATTCATTTCTCATTTGCTTCCTGGTTCTAAAAAACTCCGATTCTCTCCTCCACTCGGCTTCACGTGTATAGATGAGAAAACAGATGTTTTAAAAAAACTGCACCGTTTGGATATCTCTCAACAAAAATAGCTCTCATACTCTTTCTTATTTGCATGTATTCCAATCATTTCTCAATGGCACAGCATGGTGACATGCCATGAATTCTGCAACAATAGGAAGAAAGACAAGTTAAAATCGATATCTCAGTACAAAGGGAACATTCAAATGTGCTCAGCTCCTTTAACATAGCTAAAAGTGTTAGCTGCAAAGCCCGTACACAATAGAACTGGTGACTATTATGTTTTTTAGCATCTGTAGCCTATGGTAGTGGGACGGATTAGCGTAATGAATAAATGTTCGTCTGTTGACTCAAACACAAGAAGATTGTAGGTTCGATCCCACACTCGATTTTTCACACGTGAGGAAAGGAATTAACCCTTCTACCTCCTGCACACTAGGACCTAGAAATATTAAGTAAAGTGACTTCATATCCTAAGGTATGAAAAAGATACGGGAGATTTTGTTATTTTATTAAATATTGTCTATTGTCTATTCCCAGGTGGAAGATGTAGTTGGCTGTCCACTTTTGCCGTTAAGCTATGGGATGGGAGGTTTAATTTGCGTTCTAGGGCTAGATGAGTCGCCCTTGTTGTGTTTTATCCGTGTTTATGTAGTGGGGTCTTGATATTGTCTATCCATCTTTTTCTTGGTCTTTCCTTAGCTCTAGTACCCGATCTCTTTTATTGTATGCTGTTATTGGTGGTTTGTTGTATTTCATTCTCATTAAATGTCCAAACCACCTCATTTGTTGTCTTTCGATGTATTCGGTGCATGAAGTTATGCCCACTCTGCTTCTGATGTCCTCATTTCGTAGGTTATTTATTATATAACCTATGGGAACTCACAGGGAAAGAAAGGAGGTGGAGATCATAAGCCACCTGGCTAAAATATGTGGAGGAGGTCAGAGGATCGAGGTTTATTGAAAGGGTCTAAAGATGAAGATGGTTCACGATAGAGATTTTCGGAGAGCGACAGTTATTGCCGAATTGGCGTCCCATCACTCCAGGTAGACTCAAACGTGATCAGTCTATATAAATAGATGATGAAGGGTATGCAGACTCGTAGCTCGCTAGTTAGCATACCATCTTGCTTTGGTGCAGTCTCGATCTGAGGTCAATCATGAGAAGGCGTGTATGTTGTGGAGCTTTATTAATAATTCTATAGTCAGGGCTGATCTACCCGGAGTCAACTTTGATGAACAAGTTATTCAGCTTCGTGACGGGCTGTGTTATCTGTGAATAACATTTGATCGTAGTATATCTTTCAAACATCTAAGCACAACATCAGGAACTCACTGAAATCGTTTGGTATAAATCACGCCTGGAAAGTTGTTGTACACAACCGTTATGCTTTTGACTCAACTTCTTGTATAGGAACAGTGACATGCAAATCAGCAATAACTGTCACAGCAGAAAAAAAGGCAAGCAGGAAGGATCATGCATTAAAACGATCTCTCCCCCCACACCCAACAGATGAGGCCAAAATTTCATCTCCACAATATCCAAGAACATTCCGTGCTGAAATTGGTCTCACAGTCATAAACAAACCCTACTTCTAGCACCTGCAATGGATGAAATGAGTGTCATCACCCGTAATAAACGAACAACAGCCTGTTTCACTGAAACCAGGCATTTTTTATGTTAGTGGTAGTCTGTATCTTTCTGAGATGTAGAAACATTCTAACACGACGTTGGGAAAACTATACTGTAAAAGTGCTCGACCGCTGATACTTTTAGGGATCTTAACGGACCGAGCACTCCGTGGGCGCTTAGTGGGGGTGGAAACATTAACTCGAACTAGTTTTCCAGTTGTTGAAGTCTTGAAGTTGTAAATTAAACATGTCGCTACAGTGTTGCGTGTTGTTGACTAATAAGGTCATTCGTTCCGCAAGAAATGTCTATATATTTATATATCAAACAAGGATACGAAGAAGCAGTGGCGGCTAGCCATTAAGGGCCAGTAGGGTGGCCCACCAAAATCATGTATAACTAATAAGTAAATACTAATGATTTTCAAAATGGTATCATGTTTCTTTACATATTAAAGAATATTTAATATGTCTCAATTTTCCTTCAAAAAATCACTCTTCAATTCATACTTTTTCAGGACTTTCCATTTGTCGCATTCTATGTCAATGAAATACACCCAGTCCATCTATAAACATGTTCAGTCTGACAACCCTCAATCTGTGTTGATTAATGTATCTATGAGTGTCTTTTGTGTGGTTCTCTTACCTCGCAGTTACTATTAGTGTTTCCTAAATTATGTAGACGAGTCGGAGAAAACTCCTTACCTCTCTTTATGAAGTCTTAGTTTATGAGTTCCCCTGTACCACATTAACGATGTCATTTGTCAAATCCTTTCTCAATCTCTGGACATTTTGTCCCCTCGATTCTTGTTCATTCTAAAATTAAGTTACACCGTATAAAATTTAAAAATTGCATTTATACAAAAGTATATTTATTAGAAGCTTTGTAAAATTAAATGCACATTATTAGTTTGTTAGTATATTTGTTTCTTTCTTTCTTTACGCCAGTCCTATTTTGCCTCAGCTTCAGGGTATGATATTTCTAGAACAAGTTTTCATGTGCGCTTCATAAACGATGTCTTTCGTTGCCTCCGTTATCTCTAAGGTCAAAATTTTGCGTGGCCCTCTTTTGTTTTGTATCCGTGTTCCGGAGTAACATTGCTCTATGAGGCGCACTGTCTGTTTGTAATCTTGGGTATATTTGTAAATCAAAATAAAACATTTTAAATGGTGAAAATGTATTTGGGACACCCTGTGCGTATGCACGTGATCACAACACGAGCATAATAAGCCATGAATCATTCGACAGCAAACACGTAGTCTGGCAACCTGGTTTAGATGTAATTCTGATCGATTCCAATTTCAGCTCCGCGCTGTCGAATGTCTCAGTCAATGTTAAACAGGCTTGCTTTGTTTTTCCAAGTTGGCATATGTGTCAACGTTCTTCTTCATTATATATTCATGATCTTACATGTGTGTTCGGTAATATATAACAAAAACAATACTTAGCATATGGACATCCCTTGCACGCACCACTTAATTCCTATTTTATGCTACTAGTGCCAAAAATTGACAATTACTAAATTACGGAACAGCAAATAGCCACATATCAAGTTTGCTCTCTCCGAAAAGTCTCCGAAAAGTCACCAACATCACACACAAAAAGACACAAATACAAGCATCTGAGAGAAGGTTAAAACAAAACCCTGCATGAATTACATGGAAAAACAGAAAATGAAATGGTTTTATTACACAGTAAGTAATCAGCAAGAACAATCAGCAAGACAACTTTGCTTATCTTGGCAGCCTCCTATCCAGATCGGCAAACATAGATTCTGAGGTCCACATTAGGATATCCAAAGCCAGTGCTGCGTTCGGAAGGTTACGTGTCACTGTGTGGGAACGGAAGGGATAAGCATAGTCACAAAGCTGAAAGTTTACCAGGCCATAGTGCTAACCACGCTGCTGTACGCAAGCGAGACATGGACAGTGTATAGCAGACACGGAAGAAAATTAAACCCTTTCCACACAAGCTGTCTACGCAGAATACTAAAAATAAACTGGCAGGACAAAATTCCAGATAGCGAAGTCCTCACAAGAGCAAAGATCCCAAGCGTCAACAGCCTGTTGCAGAAGGCCCAACTGAGATGGGTCGGTCACGTTGCTCGAATGCCTGATGAACGCATCCCAAAACAGTTGATGTATGGCGAGCTTGAAGGGGCAGACGTTTAGCTGGTGGACAGAAAAAACGCTTTAAAGACACTCTTAAAGTGTCTCTGAAATGCTTCGATATAGACAATACGTGCTGGGAATCCCTTGCGCAAGATCGCCAAATGTGGCGCTGTAACAACAAAGAGGAACCCGAATAGCTGAGAATCATCGTATTGTTGAGTCAAGAGAAAACGAGCAGCGCGAAAGACAGAGCACACAACACGCACATGTCTAACCTTGATCATGTATGCCCCACCTGTGGTCGGGGATTCTGTTCTAGGATTGGACTCTACAGTCACCTCCGCACACACCAGAGAGGTGCAACAGTACACGTCTGAGATTGTTGTCATCATCGCTTGCGATGGACGGCTATTACTTTCTATAAAGCTTTCTACAGCAGAACATCGGGGGAAAAGGCAAGGAGAATACCAAAACGGAATACTAGAATCATGCCAAAAGATACAGAAATTCCTTCTCTCATGCCATTCAAGAAGCATAAAACGGACACAGAACTGAGATCAAATCCGTTAGCAGTATGACAACGGAAGAAAGAGGAAATAAGGGGAAAACTGTAGTAAAACTATGTAGCAAAGGCGAAACACGTAAGTACAAAGTACTGTAGTTTTGCAAAGTACAAAAGTAACAAATAGACAAAATATATACAATCATATAATAAATTGCTAACCTGAAAGGTTAAGGTTGTGGATTTATTGTATGACTGTATATGTTATGTCTACCGTATAAGAAGTCTGAATTTCTTCGCTTCTGTGGTACCCGTCGCTTGATAAAAACCTTTCGGTCGAAACATTGCTGTATATCGTTTTCCGTACTTTGTAAAACTACAGTATTTTGTGTTTACGTGTCTCACCGAAGAAAGAAGATTAATGATAATTCGTGTCTGCGTTCACGCGTTTTCTTAATAACAATCATGATAAGTGCAAGCCCTTAAACATAAGAAAATAATCCAGTGTTCAAGTATACTAGTAATCAACTTTTAATTTGAAATCTTGTATTTTGAAATGTCAGCAAATGCTAAACAGTTATCTAGTGCTCAAGTAAAAGAAGGAAGAAAGGTAAGTTGCAGATAGCAAACAAACTTATTTTGTAAATAATCAGAATATACAATTTCCTCAGAAATTAAAAAAAATGTATTGTCTACTTCGTTAGTCATAGAAAATAAGGAGTATCTGTGGATAAGTGGAACAGACTTTCTGAGTGAAGGTTGAAACAAAACCACGCATTTGCTGTGCGTTCTGAAAGTCTTGGGTTCGAATACGGACCGCGTCGTTCTGTTCACGAGCGCATTTTTTTCCACAGACCCATAGGATTGTTGCTAGAGCTACAGAGTTCGTGCTTTTTGCAATACTCTTGGCAGGTGGCGTGTCATTTCTGCTGAGTGGGACGGAGTGATATGAGTAAAATCTGGCGCAATGAAGTCAATCCTACAGCTTGAGGTGCTTTAGAAAATATAAGGAGTAAGTCTAATAACAAATCTTAACCTTGATGTTCAAGAAGAGCGTTTAAAGCCATTAAGATGAAGGATTGACTTCAATGCACCGGGTTTTCATATATTTCTCGGTCCATCTCCGCGGAAATGGAACACCATTTTTCGCGAGTATTGCCCAAAGCACCAACTCTTTAGGGCCAGCAATAATCCCAGGAATCACAGGACATATTCTCGTGACCAAACAACGTGGTCAAGATTGGAACCCACCACCTTCATCGCGCAAGGCAAATGGATTTTTTTAAAATAAACCACTTCTCTTTAATTTTAAAATGTTACAAAATGGAAATTTTGTTTGTTTGTTTAGTTTATGATATTATGAGCACTCTTCAGTTATGCTTGTATTCAAAGGCAACCATCGATTTTTCCACTGTTTTATCAATAATTCATACCTCACAGCCATATGTTGCTATGAAAAAATACTCTACTGTTGTTTTCGACATGACCATCAGGCAACCATCAAGAAATGATTCAGGAAGGCAATAGGGGTCATCAGAAAAGATAAACTACGAAATGAGGAAATCAGAAACAGAGTGGGCATAACTTCATGCACCGAATATATTGAAAGACAACAAATGCAGTAGTTTGGACATTTAATGAGAATAGAATACAACCAACCATCAATAACAGTATACAACAAAAAGAAATCAGGTTCTAGAGCCAAGGAAAGACCATGAAAAAGATGAGGGATCTCTGTGGCTGAGTGTTTAAGCCCTTTGCCTTGCGAGTCGACGGTCGTGAGTTCGAATCCGGACCGCAGCCTTCTGTTCAAGAGTGCAGTTTTTCCAGAGACCCCTAGGATTGTTGCCGGAGCTACGGTTTTCGTGCTTTGTGCAATACTCTCGGCAGGCGGCGTGCCCTTTCTGCGGAGAGGACCGAGCCATATGGGGTAAAACTCGGTGCAATGAAGTCAATCCTTCGGCTTTAAAACCCCTTTAATGAAAATGATGGATAGGCAATATGAAGACCACACTAAATAGACACCGACATAACGCAACACGGACGACTCATCTGGCCATGGAACGAAAATTAAAGCTCCTACCCCTACGCTTAACGGCAAGAGGGAACAACCAATTCCATCATACACCTAATGAAAGACAATAGACAATAGACATCAGGCAACTTGCGGCGGGAGTGAGCACAGCGAATCTTACCTTGGCTGCTGTATCCATAAAGAAGCCATGAGAGTCTCTTTCATCATCCCTAGTGTTTTGGTAGTCCATATCTGACTTATGTCCGGAGTAGGTAAAACAAAACCACAGACAACTGTGCCTCTTCATTGTCCTGTACACCATCAATACTATACAGCATTGGGTCGAAGTGCAAGAGTCCAACAATACTTGATTGTTAACGAAGATGAATCATATAATGATGTAAAACGCAACCAAATTTCACTGTATACAGTCTTCTACAACAGAACATCAGGAAAGAAGGTGAGAGAAGACCACGAAGATGGCATAACATAATTCTGTCAATAAACAAAAATAACTATTACACAATTCAATAAAGCAACACAAGACAAAAACAGAAAACGACCACACTCAACAGTCCAGTAACAGTGTGAAGACAAAAACAGAAAATGACCACACTCAACAGTCTAGTAATAGTGTGAAGACAAAAACAGAAAATGACCACACTCAACAGTCCAGTAACAGTGTGAAGACAAAAACAGAAAATGACCACACTCAACAGTCCAGTAACAGTGTGAAGACAAAAACAGAAAACGACCACACTTAACAGTCCAGTAACAGTGTGAAGACAAAAACAGAAAATGACCACACTCAACAGTCCAGTAACAGTGTGAAGACAAAAACAGAAAATGACCACACTCAACAGTCCAGTAACAGTGTGAAGACAAAAACAGAAAAAGACACACTAACAGTCCAGTAACAGTGTGAAGACAAAAACAGAAAACGACCACACTCAACAGTCCAGTAACAGTGTGAAGACAAAAACAGAAAACGACCACACTCAACAGTCTAGTAACAGTGTGAAGACGAAAGAAGAAAGATGAAGAAGCATTGGGTCGAAGGGCAAGAGTTCACACGTTGCTTGATCATTGAAGAAATGGATTCCGTTCTGAAGAACTAATTCCAAATGTTCTATGTGGTTTCAATTCCCAGAGCTAGTTCATTTATTAATTGATTGAATTATCATCATTGCACTTCGGGGAATAACCATGTGTGCTCCGATTTTTTACATAGGAAGATCACAACTTCAGTTCACGAACTCCGTAGCACCGACTAAGTCCTCAATGTAATTTATTTAATGGTGAACATTTTTGCATGAATGTTATTTTAATATTTTTAATGAATTTTAACTTTACATCGGTTTTGTAATCTAATCTTATCGATTATTAACTTCCCTTGGTTTTCTTATGTGCTAAACTTGAGCACAGAACTCCTACGTTTTATCGTCCGTCTCCGATAGGACTTAAACTCGATCTCACCTACATTGAGGTCAGGGATCTCTGGAAAAAATATTCCGTTCTCTTCAAGAGGGGGAACGAACTGAATATCTTTGGTGTCAGAAGCGAGCATCTTACCCGTTCTCTTCATGAGGGAACGAACTGAATATCTTTGATGTCAGAAGAGCATCTTACCCGTTCTCTTCATGAGGGGGAACGAACTGAATATTTTTGGTGTCAGAAGCGAGCATCTTACCCCGTTCTCTTCATGAGGGGGAACGAACCGAATATCTCTGGGGTCAGTCAGAAACGAGCATCTTACCCCGTTCTCTTCATGAGGGGGAACGAACTGAATATCTTTGGTGTCAGAAGCGAGCAACTTACCCCGTTCTCTTCATGAGGGGGAACGAACCGAATATCTCTGTGGTCAGAAACCAGCATCTTACCCCGTTCTCTTCATGAGGGGGAACGAACCGAATATCTCTGGGGTCAGAAACCAGCATCTTACCTCCACTCCAAAGACACCCCATCTCTTCATGTATTCATGTAAACTATCTACCAACGTCTGTCTTCTCTGCATAGCGAACCCTTCTCATTCTCTCTTTCTCTCCATTTCCCAGAGCTAAATATCAACCACACTAGTATGAAACAATTGTAAGAAGAAATGCTTATGTTCTGCAACAGCTTGATATTAAAGAGAGTTGGTTATTAAAGAGCATACCATCTGGGAAAATTAAATATTTCGGACACATCAAGCGACATGAGTGCCTAAAGAAGATAATTTTGGAGGACATGGTGCCTGGAAGAAGAATGAGAGGAAGACCTAAAAGACGATGGATGCAATATGTCATTGACGATCTGAGAATGACTGCTGCTGACGTCGATCAACTTGCACAGAACAGAGAGTTTTTCAAGACTGCTGTCATGGGAGCCAAGGTCTGGAAGTGACAAGCTACTAGATGACGATGAGTATGAAACAATTGATGACTTCTAGCGAGATCGGGTGATAGTTTGGTTGTCTCAAATGTTATTTGTGATACCGAGAGAAAAAGCACCAAATTCTGTGTGTGGTTTCTAAAATGTTCTGTCCTGTTACTTGATTGACACATTTATATCCTGACTTTTGCATTTAATTGACACTTGTGGCGATCTCCGTCAGATGTCGCTGTTGATAAAGCTTGACGTTAAATCCCAGGTGACTGCTAAATCTTACATTTGTATGACAAAGTCCCGCTTTGTCTGAGTCCGTCTGTGTAATTAAAAAATCGCATAAAATGCGTAGGATTTACTTCATTGTAGAGTTTCCCCAATACGGATCGGTCCCGCTCCGCAGAACTGACACGTCATCTGCAGAGACCACTGAAAAAAAAGATGAGCACCGTAGATCCAACAACAATTATAGAGATCTCCGGGAAAAAATACAACATTTAAACCGAGCGACGTGGTCCGGAAACGAACTTAAGATCTCCAGAGCTTGAAAACAAATGGCTTGGCAACAGAACATGCGTGCGTGCGTGTGTTTGTGCCAGTACGTGCGTATGTCTGTGTCTATATATATGTGTGTGTGTGTGTAATTATAAATCATTGCTAGAATATCTCTCAATTTCAAAGAACCTTATTCTCACGCACATATTTCTCTGTCTGTCTTCTGTATTGCTCTAAATTGTTTTACACACATACATTAAGAAACATACATATAGTTTTCATTGTCTTATTTAGAATTCTCATCAAAATCAGGATTCCCCAAACTACGTGCTAGGGATTTATACATCATTAGATACATAAATATTCGTGTACATTGTCCTGTTGTAGATTGAGTCGAACTAATTATTACTAATTTTTTTTAAAGTGAAAAATCGAATGTTTGATATTATCCACAAAACCCTTGTTCAAAATTTGATCTCTTGAGTTATTCACAAAATAGATGAGACTTCAGTAAAACTATTTGATTGGCAAAACACGTAATCACAAAGTACTGTAGTTTTACAAATTACAAAATCTCTTGAGTTGCATGTCTGTTGTTGTGATATTGAATTTCTTTTGTGACGTTTTATTTCTTTTGTGATATTTCATTTCTTTTGTGATATTTAAATTATGTGTGTAAATCTTCCTTCTTTCCAGCTCTTTCTCTCTTTCTATTACTCTCTGCTTCTTGATCGCTCTCTTTCCTTCTCCTTCGTAAGCAGTCACGTGTTCTCTTGCTTTTCTCTCCTTAGCCCTTTCTCTCTTTTTCTTTTCTGTGCTTTCTATCTCGCCTTCTCTCTTATGTTCACTTTCGCCATCTCTTTCTCTCAGTCCCTCTATCACTCGCTCTGTTCTCACTTCATCTATCTCTCCAACCCTCCTTCACGTTCTTTCTCGTCCTGCCTCTCTTGTTAGGCCTCGTTATTTCTTTCACGCGCTCGCACTTTCCTTTCTTTTCTAGAACCCACTCTCTTGCCCTGCCCCTCTCGCTCTCATCCATGTCTCTCGTTCTCTCTATACATGTCACGCTTTCTTTCTCTTTATCTATTCCTCTATGTCTCTCTCTCTCTCTCTCTCTCTCTTTGCTCTCTCCTTATTTCTTTGGTTTTGGGGTTTTTTCGATCACTTTTCCAGAAGCACTTGAACTTTCAGCTCTTCGGCTTCGTGCCATGGACATCGTAACCCTTCGGTTCGGTGCCATGATCACCGTAAATCTGGAGAATCTGTGACTTTTCTGGAATTGAACCGCACTCACAGGGCTTGTCACCCGTCGTCCAACGCGCTACGAACACGCTGGGCAGGCGGGCTTCTTATTTCTTAAAGTCTCTCTCTCTCTCTCGTTCTCTCTCGTCTATTTCATATCATTCTCTTCCGTCTATTTTCTTTCATTCTCCCTATCAAGCCTTCTTTCATTCTCCCTATCAAGCCTTATTTCATTCTGTTTCTGGTTCTCTAACTCTTATTATATATCGCATTCTCATTTTGGTTATATCTCACTCCTAGTTTTTCGATATCTCTTGCACTTTATGTCTTGTCACCAACATTCTCATTCTCTCTTGCCTCGTCTCTCTAGTTCTTCCTCTTTCTACGTTTACTGTTTTATCTTGTCATATCTCGCATGTTCTTTCTCACATTCTGTCCCTCGTTCTCTTTAGCCCACTGTCTCTCATTTTCACATACTTCTCTCAAATTCACCATCTCTCTCTCTCTCTCTCTCTCTCTCTCCCGTACTGTCTCTCGTAATCTTTCATATCTCCATAATTATCACTCCTTCGTTTTTATCCCTCTTACTTACTTTCTCTCTCTATCTATCTATCTATCTATCTCTTCTCTCTCTCTCTCTCTCTCTCTCTCTCTCTCTCTCTCTCACCCACTGTCTGTTTTTTGTAATTATGACGCTTAATATATCACTATGCCTCCATTTTGAATGTTGTCAGACTAAGCTCCGACACTTAAAGACAACAGATCAATAGTAGAAAAAAGAAAGGGTTGAGAGGTATGACATTTCCAGACGTTGCTTCCGTAAGCTTATCAATAAGTCAATCCAAATTTACCTGAAGCACAGGTAGAGTAGTGACCACATTCCGCGGCAAAGCACATACAGGACAAGAGGTTTGAAATCAACTAGTGAAAATAAACTAGGCATCTAAAGGTCAAAGATTGATTTATTTGTACCAGGTATGCCCATACAGTTCGATCTTCCCCTGCCGAAATGTTTCGCTATCTACCAGGAATGTTGCACAAAGCACGACCCGTGTGTTGCCCGGGCTGGAAAGGGGAGCAATGAATAGTAACACTTCCATCTATAAGGCATGTCGTAAGAGGCGACTGAAGTAAGGGCATAGGATAGCTACCCTGGTAAATAAAAACGTCGCAGAAATTGGATGTGCTGGCCTACTTGTAGGCGCATAACTGGCACAACGTATAATCGCTCTTAGGCTCAGAAAACATACAAATCACAAAGAGTGTTTTAACAAGTGGTCAATGAAGAAGAAGTAGAAAAGTTATTATTCTACTGCAGTTTGTAGGTGGTTGGTTAAGGTATAACACTGACCTGTTTAACCTTAACAAATGTTGACGTCCTTTAGTTATTCACATATTATGGTTCAGCATCTGTCACAAATCATTTTGCTAACATGCATAATAAATGTAACATTCTGCCTGTCATACTGATATAGTTAAATTTGATGTGTGCTAGAGTTTGGACGTACAATTAATTATTATATCTATGTCAAACACGTTAAATTACCAACCATTTCTTCTTTTTCTTTTGTCGTCACACTGCTACCGGGTTGTTGTCCAGTGTCGTGATCTTCTGTTTGTGTCTAGCACTGCACTTGTGGCGTGGTGATTGTTATTTTTGCTCTTTGACATAATTCTGCTATGCCATCTAACCATCTTTTTCATGGTCTTCCTCTTGCCTTCTTGCGTTCTGTTGTAGAAGACTCTGTATACTGTGGAGTTTGGATACATTCTTATTAAGTGGCCAAACCACTTCATTCTTTGTTTCTCAATGTAATTCAAGCAAGGTTCTGTGCCAACTTTCTTTCTTATGCTGATGTTGGTGACTCTGTCTTTTCTGGTGTTGTTGTAACTTTTCGCAGGCAACGCATTTCATATGTAGTTATTTTTCAACCACTACTGTACTGAAACAATAGTACAATAGTTGTACCTTATTATCACTTGATGTAGTTGTCTGTGTTTATGTTTCATTTCTGTATAGTTAAATATGTGTTTGAGGAGGGAGTTGGATGTCGTTACTGCTGCCCTTCATTGTCTTTCTGTGACTTCATTTACTGGGGGTTTTGTTGTATCTGACTCTCAGTCGATGCTTCACAAGATCCAAAAGGGCAAGTTTCAATATGAGTGGATGTCGTCTATAGAAGTTTCTAACCTCCAGAGGCTTACGTGGATATACTGTCCTGGGCATGGGGGTATTTACGGTAATGAGAGAGCGAATAGGCTTGCATCAACAGCATCGATTTTTGGGGAGTTGAAGGTGGATAAGGGGGATGTTCTTCGGTCTCTTGGCGACTCTCTGTTGGATGTGGACACTAAAAAAGATGTTGAATCGGTCCAGCGATTTAAGCAGTTTGGAGTTACCCCTTGTACAAGTAGAACTGGATGCCTGAGGGCAGAGTGAGGAGTGTGTTTAATCAGCGAGCCACGGAACCATCAGTATGCTTACTCTTCGATATCTGTTGGGGAGACTGGGCACCTATGGGTCTGTCCTGAGTGCAATGACGTCAGTTCAGTAACCAATAACCAATAACCAATAAAAATGCGTCTATGTAAGACATTAAATATGTTGACATTTTGCCATAATCAATGATAGAGGGACTGGGAGAAAGAGAGGGAGAAAGTGAATGTAAGAGAGAAGGTGAGAGAGAAAGCACATGAAAGAGAAATCTAGAGTGGGCCAAGAAGAGAACACCAAGAGAACACGTGAGTGCTAAAGAATGAGAGATAGAACGATCCAGAAGCAGAGAGTGATAGAAAGAGAAAAAGAGATATAAAGAAGGAAGATTTACACGAAGAAATAAAATGTTACAAAAGAAATAAAATGTCACTACAACAGAAATGTAACTCAAAGATGGAATTGATTGCCGATTGGTTACTGAGGGCCCAAATTTGGTGTAAAAATAGAATCACTGTTACCTGCACGCATATCATAGAGGCGTTAAGGAGGTTTGACTGAAATCGGATGCACGTATCCTAAACGTGTAGAAGTCTATGCGTTTAGGGGCCTACAAATACATCAACATAATCCCCAATTCTCCTTCTTTTGATGCTAGTAGTTGACCAGCTATTTCTCTAATCTCACCATCTCTGAATTCATCAAATCTCAACACCATTAAAGTCAACCTTCAATGCTGAGATGGATCATATGTGATCGATAAAGTAAAGAAGAGACATTCTAAAGTGACATCAAATATGAAGCAAATGCAGAAACGAAGAATAAAAAACTGCTACTAAAATAAAATGAGTTATCAATAATACATTTCATATTTGTGTATGATGGCGCCATCTAAGGGGTTTGTTTGTTTTGTTGCCTAGGGCATAGCACATTGAAAACATTGCGGTAAACAGCACTGTCTTAACGAATTTCTGTGCTCTCTAAGCGGGATCAATAATTCTGATAATTAGTTTCCTTTTCGAATTTTTTCTTCCATTATCTATTCATCTCTCTGGATGTCTGTCTGTCTGTCTGTCTCTCTCCTCTCTCTCTCTCTCTCTCACATAAGCAGGCTGAGCACACACTCACCCCCACCCACCACCACCCCAACCCCACACTCGCACAAAGACACACACCGTGCACTAATGTTTATCTCTGTATTTACATCCACTAATATTCTAAAGTATGTATTTACACCAACAAGTTACAGATATTCATCAATAGATTCCTGCTCAGGATACTCCATTTGCGATGATATGACAGGACCACAAACAGAGAACTGTGGGATAGAGTGGGACAACGGCAGGTGGAACAAGAGATAACGGACAGAAGATGGCGATTGATAGGACACACACTGAGAAACCCCTGACAGCATCACGAGAGACGTTCTCCGATGAAACCCTCAGGGCAATAGAGGTAGGGAAGATCCAGAAACACATGGAGACGGGAGTTGGAGACGGAATACAAGGAGAAAGTGGAAAGATATGGAAAGGATGGTCTTAGATATGTGGCTTGGAATACAAGGAGAAAGTGGAAAGATATGGAAAGGATGGTCTTAGATATGTGGCTTGGAATACAAGGAGAAAGTGGAAAGATATGGAAAGGGTGGTCTTAGATATGTGGCTTGGAATACAAGGAGAAAGTGGAAAGATATGGAAAGGATGGTCTTAGATATGTGGCTTGGAATACAAGGAGAAAGTGGAAAGATATGGTAAGGGTGGTCTTAGATATGTGGCTTGGAATACAAGGAGAAAGTGGAAAGATATGGTAAGGGTGGTCTTAGATATGTGGCTTGGAATACAAGGAGAAAGTGGAAAGATATGGTAAGGGTGGTCTTAGATATGTGGCTTGGAATACAAGGAGAAAGTGGAAAGATATGGTAAGGGTGGTCTTAGATATGTGGCTTGGAATACAAGGAGAAAGTGGAAAGATATGGAAAGGATGGTCTTAGATATGTGGCTTGGAATACAAGGAGAAAGTGGAAAGATATGGAAAGGATGGTCTTAGATATGTGGCTTGGAATACAAGGAGAAAGTGGAAAGATATGGAAAGGATAGTCTTAGATATGTGGCTTGGAATACAAGGAGAAAGTGGAAAGATATGGAAAGGATGGTCTTAGATATGTGGCTTGGAATACAAGGAGAAAGTGGAAAGATATGGTAAGGGTGGTCTTAGATATGTGGCTTGGAATACAAGGAGAAAGTGGAAAGATATGGTAAGGGTGGTCTTAGATATGTGGCTTGGAATACAAGGAGAAAGTGGAAAGATATGGTAAGGGTGGTCTTAGATATGTGGCTTGGAATACAAGGAGAAAGTGGAAAGATATGGTAAGGGTGGTCTTAGATATGTGGCTTGGAATACAAGGAGAAAGTGGAAAGATATGGAAAGGATGGTCTTAGATATGTGGCTTGGAATACAAGGAGAAAGTGGAAAGATATGGAAAGGATGGTCTTAGATATGTGGCTTGGAATACAAGGAGAAAGTGGAAAGATATGGTAAGGGTGGTCTTAGATATGTGGCTTGGAATACAAGGAGAAAGTGGAAAGATATGGAAAGGATGGTCTTAGATATGTGGCTTGGAATACAAGGAGAAAGTGGAAAGATATGGAAAGGATGGTCTTAGATATGTGGCTTGGAATACAAGGAGAAAGTGGAAATATATGGAAAGGGTGGTCTTAGATATGTGGCTTGGAATACAAGGAGAAAGTGGAAAGATATGGAAAGGATGGTCTTAGATATGTGGCTTGGAATACAAGGAGAAAGTGGAAAGATATGGAAAGGATGGTCTTAGATATGTGGCTTGGAATACAAGGAGAAAGTGGAAAGATATGGTAAGGGTGGTCTTAGATATGTGGCTTGGAATACAAGGAGAAAGTGGAAAGATATGGTAAGGGTGGTCTTAGATATGTGGCTTGGAATACAAGGAGAAAGTGGAAAGATATGGTAAGGGTGGTCTTAGATATGTGGCTTGGAATACAAGGAGAAAGTGGAAAGATATGGTAAGGGTGGTCTTAGATATGTGGCTTGGAATACAAGGAGAAAGTGGAAAGATATGGTAAGGGTGGTCTTAGATATGTGGCTTGGAATACAAGGAGAAAGTGGAAAGATATGGAAAGGATGGTCTTAGATATGTGGCTTGGAATACAAGGAGAAAGTGGAAAGATATGGAAAGGATAGTCTTAGATATGTGGCTTGGAATACAAGGAGAAAGTGGAAAGATATGGAAAGGATGGTCTTAGATATGTGGCTTGGAATACAAGGAGAAAGTGGAAAGATATGGTAAGGGTGGTCTTAGATATGTGGCTTGGAATACAAGGAGAAAGTGGAAAGATATGGTAAGGGTGGTCTTAGATAGTGCTGGAATACAAGGAGAAAGTGGAAAGATATGGTAAGGGTGGTCTTAGATATGTGGCTTGGAATACAAGGAGAAAGTGGAAAGATATGGTAAGGGTGGTCTTAGATATGTGGCTTGGAATACAAGGAGAAAGTGGAAAGATATGGTAAGGGTGGTCTTAGATATGTGGCTTGGAATACAAGGAGAAAGTGGAAAGATATGGAAAGGATGGTCTTAGATATGTGGCTTGGAATGCAAGGAGAAAGTGGAAAGATATGGAAAGGATGGTCTTAGATATGTGGCTTGGAATACAAGGAGAAAGTGGAAAGATATGGAAAGGATAGTCTTAGATATGTGGCTTGGAATACAAGGAGAAAGTGGAAAGATATGGAAAGGATGGTCTTAGATATGTGGCTTGGAAGGCCTTGGTTGCGGATATATGCTTCTCTAGGGACAAAGGTGAAGAAAAATATATTTGTAAGTATGATCAACCTTCTTCTACTCTTAACTTCCTTTGAAGCATAAGGCATCAACAAATTTCTTCCAACCAGATCTGTCTTGAGCAAGTCAGCTTAGTTCATTACAGGTCTTTCTTGTCTATATCTTTTTCTCTGTCTACAGTTCGTCTCCATGTTTCTCTAGGTCAGCCCTTACCTCTCTTGCCTCCGGATTCTATTTCAAAGTCCCATATGGGTGTCTGGTCTTCTGCATTCTTAATGTGTGTCCCAACCACTTCCATCTCCGACGTTTTATTTCCTCGTTGATATTGTTGATACCTGTGCGCCTGGTGATCTCAGTATTTGCTATTCTTTGGTCCCAGAAAATTCGGAGAACTTTTCTGAGACATCCTCCCTCAAAGCCTCTTATGTGACTGTTGATACTTGTTTCTCATGATCTCCATATGTTCTCTAATGATTTGAACGTTGCAGCTGGTATTCCAATTCTTGCGTCGATTTATAATCCTAGCGATCTCTGAAACAACACACTAGTGAACAGAATAGGGATGTATTGGGATAATCATAACAAAATATGTCCAAACTTTTCACCTTCTCTATAACTAGTTTGCGACATATCTTACGCATTGTGAATTGAGAAACTATCTCCAACCAAGAACTGCTTACACAGTGTCAGTAGGAGAATATGAGCACAGTCATCCAATTACTATCTCCAACCAAGAACTGCTTACACAGTGTTAGCAGGAGAATATGAATGCATTCATCCAAAAGTGACGATGGAGATGGATCAGACATGAGTTACGCATGGAAACTGTTACAAAAACTAAATTGAGATGAACACTAGTGGGTAAAGGAACTCGATTAAACTCAAAACCATCCGGAGGAGAACAGTAGAACAACAACTGAAAGAAATGAATCATAGCTCAAGCATAGTTTAGAGGACGGCCAAGAATAGAGAAGAATAGAGGGATTCTGTTGCTGCAATAAGCGCCAAACGCATTATATGATGGAAAGAGAAAGAGAGAGAGAGAGAGAGAGAGAGAGGAGAGGGGGTGAGAGTAAAGATCACAAAGCGCAGCTATCATTTGTTAACGTCTAATTAGTATATTTCAGTTCTCCAAGCTGCCCATTTGACAAGTCCATATGCTTGCTTTATCCTTTAATGCATTAGTCGCCCGTCTGCCCAGCGTGTTCGTTGGGTTGACTACAGGTGACTATCCTCTGTGTGTGAGGTTCAATTCGCGGGATGACAGAAAAAGCCACAGATTCCCCAGATTTACGGTGTTCGGGCACCGAACCGAAGGTTACGATGTCCATGGCACTTTGGATCGGGAAAAATGCATGAGTCATCTCAGTGTTTACATTTGTACCTGTGCTCACGAGAAAGTCATTAGCATATCTCTTCTCTGCAGACTTCACACCCTCAAGTATGGCCGCGTTTAACAACTATTTCAATCATGCGATTCAATGTCTCTGATTCTGCATTTTCTCTATATTTAGTGCAGGAAGCATTTATATTGTCCGTCTCGTGTCATACTTTACCCCCTCTCAATGGATATAGTCAATCAGCGTGTCAATTATCTTATTTCCTTTCACACAATCACGCCCAGACATGTAGCGCTAGTTTCTTGAGACAAGATTGCTTCTTACTGTCAGAGCGAGGTTTGTCGCCTGCATCGATCTTCCGTAGCTTATGTATTGTGTACTATCATTGCAGCGTATTTCTGTTTTGTCTCGCCAGTCTCATTAGTATCGCAGACACAGAAGTTGTCAGAATGAGAAGAGAAAGATTCAAGTACATTGTGACAAGAGAGTACTTATGCTTTTAAAAAGCAACAGTACGACAAAGTTACAGTTTAACCTCATGGTATTTAAGAAAGTAAATAACAGAATTGATTAACAACACTAAGAATATGAAGTTTCTGAAAGTTTTCGACCTGTAACATTATACGAGTATGCGTGTGTGGCTATAGACATACAAACACACACATACACACACACACTATATATATATATATATATATATATACATACAGGGCTATTCGTCATTAAGGACCAATGGGGCCGCCACCAATAATCGAAAAGGGGGGAATAACTTCCCGAATAGACAAATAATAGTAAATACTTCAAAACCCATGATTTTTCCGAAATTTTGTGTCTGGCCCAACAAAGAAAAATGACTACGAGCCGCCACTGCATATATATATACTTTTTACACACGCACATCTTTTTATATATATATATATATAAATGGTATATCAAGTTGCTCATTTTTTTTTCCCGATCCAGAATCACTTGAGCTTTCAGCTCTTCGGCTCGGTGCCATGGACATCGTAAATTTTGGGAACTTGTGGTTTTTTCTGCCAGCCCGCGGAATTGAACCCGCACTCACAGAGGGAGTGCGCTACGAAATGATTTGAACCCGCACTCAACGCGCTACGAACACGCTGGGCACACGGGCTACAATCATGTTGGTCATATCCACATATAAAGAAAAAAGTCAGAACCTAATGTGTTTAGTATGTTTTTATAGTTATCTAAAGTACATGAAGGAGTTATCTAAACTACCGGAAGGAGACTCTATCGTGAAGTGGTCAAGCCATTTGCATTGCGATCAGAAGATCGTGGATTCATGTCCCGACCCAGACATTCTGTTGCACAATCAGTACGGGGTTTTTGTTTTTTTAAGTCACTATCAATGTTGCTAAAACTACAGCTGCAAAGGTCTTTATTTGTGCAATACTCTCTGCGTGTAGCGTGCAATTTCCTGCGAAGAGGAAACAGTATAGAAAAACCCAATGTATTGAAATCCATTATTTACCTTTAACCATAAGCCTAAACACAGCTGACTGCAGTCTTAAGTTTGATCAACTCATACATCAAACCTGAAATCTCCGTTGAAGGAAACTGAATTTTATTAACGTTTGATCATAACACCATCATTGTAACGTTTGATCATAACACCATCATTGTCAGATAATGATGAAATAAATGAACTGCTTTTTGCAGATGATCAGTGCCTGATACATCAAAATGAACAAGATCTACAACATCATATTGACACTTTGAACAATAATTGTGTGAAACATGACATGAAAATCAACAACACTAAAACAGAAATAATGAATATGGGAAGAAAACATAATAATCTAGACATCCATGTCAATGGCACTAAAATAAACCAAGTGAAAGAATTCAAATACTTAGGAAGCATATTCACAGAAGACGGAAAACTAGAGAGAGAGATAGAGGCTAGAGTACAAAAGCAAATGCTGTAACCTACCAGCTAGCCCCATTGTTAAGGCACCCAAAAATTTCACAGGCAGCTAAGAAACAAATGATCAACAGCATTTTTATACCTACTTTGTGTTACCAGAGCCAAACATGGACATTGAGCAAAGCGCAGTCACAAAAAATAACTACATGTGAAATGCGTTGCCTGAGAAAAGTTACCAACAACACAAGAAAAGACAGAATCACCAACATCAGCATAAGAAAGAAAGTTGGCACAAAACCGTGCTTGAATTATATAGATAAACAAAGAATGAAGTGGTTTGGCCACTTAATAAGAATGCATCCAAACTCCACAGTATACAGAGTCTTCTACAACAGAACATCGGGAAAGAAGGCAAGAGGAAGACCACGGAAAAGATGGTTAGATGGCGTGGCAGCATCCTGTGAAAGAGCAAAGATAACAATCACACAAGCCACCAGAACAGCGCAAGACAAAAACAGAAAACCACGACACTGGGCAACAACCCGGTAGCAGTGTGACGACAAAAGAAGAAAGAAGAAGATCATAACACCCAGTAACATAAAGCCGTTCAGTTCAATATGGAAATCAGAATTTCATGTAGATGTGGTCTGACTTTTATATAGGCCTACCGTATGTGTAATAGAACACTATAAGATTTCTTGCAATTTTACACAATTCTGTGAGTCAATATTTATTGATGAAAAGTGTTCATAATAATGTTATTCCTTAGCGTTCAAGTTATTTGTAACATAATAATGTTATTCCTTAGCGTTCAAGTTATTTGTGACATAATAATGTTATTCCTTAGCGTTCAAGTTATTTGTGACATAATACAGGGTGTTCAAGATAAAAGTAGCCCCGTCAAGGGAACTAATCTGGCATATATTTATGAAAATGAGGTTCAATTATGATGTAGTATAGGTCGTGAGCGTCCGTAGCTCAAGCGGTAGTGAACTCGATCACGAACCCAATCGTACCTGGTTCAACCCCACGGTGGGCAAGTTTGGAAGCAAATTCGTTTCCTTGGGATGTTTACAAAAAGGTAAAAATAGACCTCACTGTTCAGAAAGCAATGGCAAACTACTGAACGTATAAGTGGTGCCTAGAAAATCAACGACTAGTTTACTGTGGTTGATGGCTACGTCCATTAGGATATGCCACGATTTTCATTTTCATGGGTCAAGTGAGCATGTCTTTTTGTGATGGTGTGTAATTATGATTTGGGAAGGGGAGATGAACAAATGTGACGAAAGGAGGAGCTAGTAAGAACCTGTTTAAATGGCAAATAGACAAATCACAATGTGTGCCTGGCAACTTTTGATTTGCCAATGGGGCTACTTTTATCGTGAACATCCGGTATAACCTTATTTCTGACTGCTTGAATACTGAACTACAAGGGTCCCGTGATGTGAGGGGGATATCCGGGAATTTCCACTTCATCTCGGCGAATTTTAACTACAGGAGGGCGTCGATAATATACTTTGCTAGTAACCACGTGCCGTGCTAATTCCGCTGTTCCCGGGTCCAACCCATTTTCGTTGTGTACACTGTACGAGGTTGTACTACAGGAGATCCTGATCCTTGGGAATCTAAATTACAAGTTCCTCAGAAGTCGGAGTAAATTTACCTGAATAGCGAGAAACACTGGTGATAAGGAAAGCTAGCCTTCGTGCAAGAGTACTAGCAAATGCATAGAAGACTAAATATAAAAAAAATAGTACAGTGGGATGTAACCTAAAGTACAAGAGAGTTTTAGAAGCGCCCTTATGATCATATCGAGCTAGAGATGTTGAATTGATCCACCGATTAAGCAGTTTGGAGTTACCGTTGTACGGCAGAACTGGATGCCTGATGTGCAGAGTGAGGAGTTTGTTTAAGCAGTTTGGAGTTACCCGTTGTACGGGTAGAACTGAATGCCTGAGGTGCAGAGTGAGTAGTATGTTTAGCTAGTGAGCTACATTAACTCTCCCAACTCTTACATATCTGTTGGGGGAGACTGTGCACCTATGCGTCTGCCCGGAGTGCAAGGATGTCAGTTTAGTAACCAATAACCAATCCAGCTAGGGTACTGTTTTGCGATAAAGGATTAAATTTTGCTATAAACTCTAGTAGAGAATGCATATTGAACTTGTGCGGGATGCACACATTTTAAGGACACATAGAGAATCGATACTTTTTGTGTGGGAACGTTGTTCAATACAAAGATCGATTATTACCTGTTTTCAAATATTGGCTCTGCACGGAATTCATAGACATCGATTTGTATTAGTTTTATCAAATAGGGGAGCAGGGAGTACAATTTATATCAGTTTGATCAAATAGGGAAGCAGGGAGTACAATGATTTCAGTTTGATCAAATAGGGGAGCAGGGAGTACAATTTATATCAGTTTGATCAAATAGGGAAGCAGGGAGTACAATTTATATCAGTTTGATCAAATAGGGAAGCAGGGAGTACAATTTATATCAGTTTGATCAAATAGGGAAGCAGGGAGTACAATTTATATCAGTTTGATCAAATAAGGGAGCAGGGAGTACAATGATTTCAGTTTGATCAAATAGGGGAGCAGGTAGTACAATGATTTCAGTTTGATCAAATAGGGGAGCAGGGAGTACAATGATTTCAGTTTGATCAAATAGGGGAGCAGGGAGTACAATGATTTCAGTTTGATCAAATAAGGGAGCAGGGAGTACAATGATTTCAGTTTGATCCAATAGGGGAGCAGGGAGTACAATGATTTCAGTTTGATCAAATAGGGAAGCAGGGAGTACAATGATTTCAGTTTGATCCAATAAGGGAGCAGGGAGTACAATGATTTCAGTTTGATCAAATAAGGGAGCAGGGAGTACAATGATTTCAGTTTGATCAAATAGGGGAGCAGGGAGTACAATGATATCAGTTTTATCAAATAGGGAGCAGGGAGTACAATGATTTCAGTTTGATCAAATAGGGGAGCAGGGAGTACAATGATTTCAGTTTGATCAAATAGGGGAGCAGGGAGTACAATGATTTCAGTTTGATCAAATAGGGGAGCAGGGAGTACAATGATTTCAGTTTGATCCAATAAGGGAGCAGGGAGTACAATGATTTCAGTTTGATCCAATAAGGGAGCAGGGAGTACAATGATTTCAGTTTGATCAAATAGGGGAGCAGGGAGTACAATGATTTCAGTTTGATCCAATAAGGGAGCAGGGAGTACAATGATTTCAGTTTGATCAAATAGGGGAGCAGGGAGTACAATGATTTCAGTTTGATCCAATAAGGGAGCAGGGAGTACAATGATTTCAGTTTGATCAAATAGGGGAGCAGGGAGTACAATGATTTCAGTTTGATCAAATAGGGGAGCAGGGAGTACAATGATTTCAGTTTGATCCAATAAGGGAGCAGGGAGTACAATGATTTCAGTTTGATCAAATAGGGGAGCAGGGAGTACAATGATTTCAGTTTGATCCAATAGGGAGCAGGAGTACAATGATTTCAGTTTGATCAAATAGGGAAGCAGGGAGTACAATGATTTCAGTTTTATCAAATAGGAGAGCAGGGAGTACAATGATTTCAGTTTGATCCAATAAGGGAGCAGGGAGTACAATGATTTCAGTTTGATCCAATAGGGGAGCAGGGAGTACAATGATTTCAGTTTGATCAAATAGGGAGCAGGGAGTACAATGATTTCAGTTTGATCAAATGAGGAGCAGGGAGTACAATGATTTCAGTTTGATCAAATAAGGGAGCAGGGAGTACAATGATTTCAGTTTGATCAAATAGGGGAGCAGGGAGTACAATGATTTCAGTTTGATCAAATAAGGGAGCAGGGAGTACAATGATTTCAGTTTGATCAAATAGGGGAGCAGGGAGTACAATGATTTCAGTTTGATCAAATAAGGGAGCAGGGAGTACAATGATTTCAGTTTGATCAAATAAGGGAGCAGGGAGTACAATGATTTCAGTTTGATCAAATAGGGGAGCAGGGAGTACAATGATTTCAGTTTGATCAAATAAGGGAGCAGGGAGTACAATGATTTCAGTTTGATCAAATAGGGGAGCAGGGAGTACAATGATTTCAGTTTGATCAAATAGGGGAGCAGGGAGTACAATGATTTCAGTTTGATCAAATAAGGGAGCAGGGAGTACAATGATTTCAGTTTGATCAAATAGGGAGCAGGAGTACAATGATTTCAGTTTGATCCAATAGGAGAGCAGGGAGTACAATGATTTCAGTTTTATCAAATAGGGGAGCAGGGAGTACAATGATTTCATTGTACAACGATGTAAAAAGGGTCTAAAGAAAAAGAATCTACCAATCTGGTTCAGTCTCTCTCGTCAGAAATGATAAGCAACTGATAGAGAGTGTTGCACAAGATATGAACTTTGTAGCTCCAGTAACAACCCTAATGATCTCCAGGAAAAAAAATGGAAATGTGAACTGAAAGACGCAAACCGGATTCAAACACAAAATCTTTAGAACGCAAGGCAAACGTCTTAATAACCAATGTTATATTGTATCTAATTTAAGCGAGATAGTGGAGTGTAAATGCATGTGCTTTTGTGTCCGCATGGCCCGAGGTACAAATTCAATAGTGGGAATGAGAATTTTTTGTCATACCTCTCTACAGCTCCCAGATCGATTCAGCCTCAATTATTAGTCAAGGAAGTCGGCGTTATGTTGGTCCCAGATAACCCACATGTACCACTAGTAAAATATATTCCAACTTACATGGTATTATATGATATACTTTTTTAAACGACCCAGAAGCACTTGAGCTGTCAGCTCTTCGGCTCGGTGCCATGGACATCGTAAATCTAGAGAACCTGTAGTTTTTCTGCCAGCCCGCAGAATTGAACCGCACTCACAGGGGGCTTGTCACCCGTCGTCCAACGCTCTACGAACACGCTGGGCAAGCGAGCATATATAATATACTTCATGATATGAACACGGATTCCTAAATTTACTTTGCTATTGTATTAATTATGAACTACCTAATTATATCTTTCTATCATTTCTTTTCTCTTATGTTAGTGAGCCTAAATTTGGGTCTCTATGGCGACTATGTAATGCGATAAGAATGGACAAATAGCCGCATCTCACAACATGTGTCGACTGTGAAGTTTCGGAAGGGAAGAGGCACCAAGGCAGGTCAATGCTCAGATATAAGGATGTCTTCAATACCGCATTGAATACCATTTCTTTCGATATCAACAAATGCGGAAAACGTCGAGTTATGTGGAAAACAACATTACGCAAAGGTGAAGAATCTTTTGAAAAGAAATTTAGGATGAGCTAAAAGCAAGAGACACACAGTAAAACACGTGTCAATGGACCGTCTGCAAAAACGAAAAAGGCCATCAATGCATGGCGAAGTAGTTAGTACATTTGCCAGTTGTTCAGAAGATTGTGGGCTCGAATCCGGACCGAGTCACATTTGCAATTTTTCGTGAGACCCCTAGGATTATTACCGGAGCTACAGAGTTTGTGCTTTGCGCAATTCTCGTCCAATGGCGTGCCGTTTCTGATGACAGGGGCGGAGTTATACGATGAAACTCGGTGAAATGAAGTCAACATTCGCCTTAAAAACCTTTAATTAATTAAGGGAGCCTAAATCTAAATATTAAATGAGTTTCATGATTCAACTGAAACCTTACTGCCTGCCTGCTTTATCAAATACAACTGGTCGGCTATCGATTCCGTTACAGTAACAGATATGACCGATCAGGATACATACCTGTAGCAGGGATTCTGTGAAAACACTAGAATCTTCAGTCACCTCAGCACACACTATGTTGAGAAGCAATACGCCGGCAAAGTTTTTGTTATCATCGTTCGCGATAGACGGCTAATATTTTGTATTAATATTATTAGTAACCAAGATAAATTATACCTTTTTTATGTCTTTCTTTCAACTTTCGAATCTTAGCAGGAACGAGTATTTGAGTAACGAGTCACTACTATTCGTACATCACTAATAGAACAGCGTTTATTCTGTCTGTGGCTATTGATAGCTTAAGAATATTGATCTGTACCTGGCAGTCGATAGTATGATAATCATCGGTGCTTTTTTCAGGTTCTCTTTTTCGTGGAGCGGATAACTCTTTTCATATCAAAATGTAATATTTCACTATCTTAATATCGTATGCGAAAACAAATACTCCAGTGCTATATCGATCCAATACTTCTGTATGGCAGCGAATCATTGACAATGAACAAACAATACGATCATTGGATGTCGCAGAGATGTGGTTTTACAGAAGAATGTTGGAAATTCCATGGACAGCGAAGAAAACAAATACTCCAGTGCTATATCGATCCAATACTTCTGTATGGCAGCGAATCATTGACAATGAACAAACAATACGATCATTGGATGTCGCAGAGATGTGGTTTTACAGAAGAATGTTGGAAATTCCATGGACAGCGAAGAAAACAAATACTCCAGTGCTATATCGATCCAATACTTCTGTATGGCAGCGAATCATTGACAATGAACAAACAATACGATCATTGGATGTCGCAGAGATGTGGTTTTACAGAAGAATGTTGGAAATTCCATGGACAGCGAAGAAAACAAATACTCCAGTTCTATATCGATCCAATACTTCTGTATGGCAGCGAATCATTGACAATGAACAAACAATACGATCATTGGATATGGCAGAGATGTGGTTTTACAGAAGAATGTTGGAAATTCCATGGACAGCGAAGAAAACAAATAAGGAGATTTTAAATCAGGCCTGCACACAAAGAAACCTTAACAAAAGAAAAACAACCTGACAACCAAGATTCTTCAGGCATATAATGCGAAGAGAATGTTTAGAACATGTAGTGACAACAGGTAAAATTCAGGGAAGGAGAGATCGTGGAAGACAGAGGGAGAAGATGTTGGATGGCCTGACATCATGGCTCGACACAAGATCGACGTCAGAACTGATTACATGCTCCAAGCAGAGAGAGTAGTGGAGAGGTATGATCGTCTACGCCGGCAGGCATGGCCCTTGATTGATTCAATATCTTATGGAATGCTAACCCGAAACAAATGCTTGCATAAACCGGATGCACTAGGCCGTAACGGGCAAAATATGGCGCAACATCCCTCACAATTAGAAATAGGATAACGGATACTGGGGTTCGTCACTCTGCCTTGGAGACTTAACCTTGCAGGAAGAGGTAACCCACATACACAAATGTCCAAGACAAACCGTATAGTGTAGCTGACAATCTCGGACAGACTGTGACCTTTATTAGAGAACCCGGAATTCAAATCTAGTGAGAATGCAGAAGAAGAAGAATTATCTTAATTTTTATGTTAATTTATATTGGATACTCAAATTGATAATGTGTTTTTTGCATTATCATCATCAATATCTTCATCATCCTCACCATAATCATCATTATAATCATCCTCATCATCATTAATATCATCATCCTCATAATCATTAATTTGGCTGAATTCGGATGCATGTGTCATAAGCGTGTAGAAGTCTATACGTTTAGGGCCTACCAAACCAATGTGCAACGTATACACGTTCTTGACAAAGATCAAACATATCACAAAGAGTGATTAAAATTGGTCGTAAAGAACGTACGCAAAGAAGAATAATCATTAATTAATATCATCATCTTTATCATCATTATAATCATCCTCATCATCATTAATATCATCATCATCATTACAATCATCATCATCATCATTAATATCATCATCTTCCTCCAGATTAGCCTACCTTACCGTGGTTGGAGGGTTTGCGTGCCTTGGTGATCCTTCAGGCTATGTCGGCAGGAGTCTAACTCCTAGCAGGTCTAACCAAGCCGAACAGACTGAAGGTGAAAGGCCAGACCAAAAGGTGGGGAGCAGGATGGGGCCTCATAAGGTGATAGCGCAGAGCCCACCGGAGAGTGGTAAATGCTCTGGCTGCAACCAACCCATTCCCCAACTATGGGTTAAATGGCAGCCCTCCTCTCTCTTGATGAGGGCATCTTTTTACTTGTCTTATCTCCTACTTCCTTTACAACTTTTCTTTCCCTCGAGTTAGACCACAGTCTTCTCTAGCAGAAGAGTGCTGAAGTCGGAGGCAACCAGCCAAGAGGCGCACTATAGCAATCAGGTTGCCACGCACAAACGCGAATGAATATGTCTATGTATTTGAAAAGATATGGTGCTCGCCCTGTGACGGACACTCAGGCAGGTGCAGTGCCAGGCCCTCTACCTCGACAAATCCTCAGCTACTGGATGTCCTTCTCATTTGCCCCGTGGAGCCAGGAGGCATGAGAATAGAGCAGCTGGCCAATTTCTTAAAATAATATACTGGAATGCTGAGGGTGTGAACAGCAAAAAAGATGGCTATAGCAAAATAGTAGAACTTGTGAAAACATCCTAAATGAAGAACAAGTACATGTATGCTGCTTGCAAGAGACCAACCTGAATGAAGATGTAGCCTTCAAAGTCAGAGGCTTCCAGTGCTACCGATCAGACTGAAAAAATAGAAGAAAGGGTGGAATACTGACCTTTGTGAGAAACAACATCAGCACATGTCAGTTTGAGGAGTACATGGAGGGCGCAGAATATCAGATGCTGCATCTTAGGACGGCAAGTACAGAGTTTCACTTACTCAACTACTATTGTCCAAGTGACCGCCCACTGGCACTGGTCTCAATTCCAACAAAGGAAAGACTCATAGTGTGCGGTGACTTCAATAGTCACTCACAGAGCTGGGGGTATGATCACATGGACAGTAGGGGCGAGGAGCTTGAAAACTGGCAGGATTACAACAAACTAATCCTTGTCAATCAACCCAAAGATCAGCCAACCTTCTACTCCAGATCATGGCACACCACCTCTACACCAGACTTGGCATTCCACTCCTCAGACCTGGAGTTGAACATTACACGTGTTGTTGGGAAACAGCTAGGAGGCAGTGACCATCGGCCAGTCTTTCTCACTGTTGAAAATCAGCTCATCAGGGAGAGCAGCACTCTATCTAGATGGATTTACAAGAAGGCAAATTGGACAATGTATTGCCCGAGTGGTTACCGGGTCCCAAATTTGGGGTGTAAAGAATAGAACCACTGTTACCTGCCACTGGCTGAAATCGGATGCATGTGTCCTAAACGTGTAGAAGTCTTATGCTTTTAGGGGCCTACCAAACCAATGTGCAACGTATACACGTTATTGGCAAAGATCAAACATATCACAAAGAGTGATTTAAATTGGTCACAAAGAACGAACGCAAAGAAGAAGAAGAGGACAATGTATAAGCATCGCACCAGTATACTGACACTAGGTCTATCTACTGACAAGGACATCAACAAGGTAGTTGATGAGTTCAGCCGATGCATAAAACAGGCTGCCTATGAAACAATTCCTAGAGGGGCTCGAAAGCACTACATGCCTTACTTGAGCAGTGAATTGGAACTACTGCACAATAATGTAGAAATTTCACGAAAGTAGGCAGAGACCACTCCGTGCCAAGAACACTACAACAAATATCAGCATGCCAAGGCTATATTTCCAAGGGCCAAGCTGCAGGCCAGGCGGAGGAGCTGGAAGGAAAAACAGAGTCCTTAAACTTTGAAAGAGATACCAGGAAATTGTGGAAGCTGGTAAAACAACTTAATGATAAAGGTACAGGAGAAATCCAAAGATTGCATTGAACAAAGATGGAAACATCCTCACAGGAAAACAGGCATCTGATCATTTTGCAGACTCCTTTGCTAATGACAGCAATATTGAAATTAGCTGAAACAGCGAAAAATTCGTGAGAAAAAGCAAAATGTAGAGCAAGATGAAACCATACCTGAAGTTATCACATTTAAAGAACTGGAACTGGCAATATCCAAATTAAAATTGAGAAAATCACCAGGAGCTGATGGAGTATTCAATGGGATGATTAATAACTTGGGAACTGCAGCAAAAAGAAAGCTACTGCAGATTTACAATAATTGTTGGGTCTTGGGTCAAGCTCCACAGACCTGGGGAGAAACAATCATGATACCTCTCTCGAAACCTGGAAAAGATAGTTCTTCTGCCTCCAGCTACCGATCGATCAGTCTTACAAGTTGTCTCTGCAAAACAATGGAACGTATAATCAATCTCCCACTGCAGTGGTATCTTGAAAGTGAAAACATTCTTGTGACACAGCAGGCAGGTTTCAGACAGTGCAACTCTACTGAAGACCAAGCAACGTACCTTTCTCAGGAGATTGAGAATGCGTTCCAAGATAAGAAACTGGTACTAAACATGGATAGACCTAAGGAAAGCTTATGGAAACTGAGAAATTGTAGAATAAAGGGTAGGATGTACAGATGGATAAAAGCATACTTACATAACAGAAAAGCCAGAGTGCATCTAGATGGTCTCAAGAGTAAAAAAGTTCTAATGCGTCATGGCGTCCCTCAAGGAGGAGTACTGTCCCCCTCATTCTTCTTGATTTTCATCAACGACCTGGTTGCTGAGTTACCACAGGGAGTAAAAGTTGCAATGTACGCTGATGATCTGGTAATATGGTGCACAAATGAGTATGCAATAGTGGCCACCAAATTGATACAAAGAGCTGTAGATGCTTTAACCTCATGGGCAAACAGATGGTGTGTCAGCATCAACACAGATAAGTGCAACACTACACTCTTTCTCCCAAACAAAAAGCTGGCACCATCAAAATAAATGGAGAACTGCTAAGAGAAGACAAGCAACCTACCTATTTCGGAGTTACATTCGATGATAGACTGACGTGGAAGCAGCACATCAACAAAGGCCAGGTGGAAGTTAGCCATCCTGAGAAAATTAAGTGGAACCACATGGGACGCCAGTCAAAAAATACTTTAAAATATTTATCAGCAGGACATACGATCACACCTGGAATATGGGTCAGCTGCATTGTGTTCAGCATCAAATACCACATTAGGAGAACTGGATAAGGTGCAAAACCAGGTGCTTCGTGTCATCACATGAGCAATTAAATCAACACCAATAGTGGAGATGGAAAGAGTGGGGGTGGGGAAAACAAGCACTGAGAAAACGTAGAGACACAAAAGTAATGACGCAGGCAGAAAAGTTTCTGAGTATGCCAAGTCAACCAATGGAAAGCAGATTCCAAAATTTAGAAATGAGGCGGCTGAAAAGAAGCAGCTTTATTCATCAGGCCAAAAGACTCAATAGGCAAACTTCAGACCTACCAAAAGTTGGCATTCCCTAAAGTCTGTGCCAGAGCAAACCCTTTGGAGAGAGGAAACTGAACCAGAAGTATGTATCCAGACAGAAGTTAAAGGAATACTCGACAAGGATGAGCAGAACAGCATACAACGCAAGACAGTCATTCTCAGTTTACTTGATGAAGAATATCCAGATGATCTCTGGGTCCGGGTATACACGGATGGGTCAGCAGAAAATGCAGTGAAGAATGGAGGAGCAGGAGTGTACATAGAGTACCCAGACAACACTAGAGATGCGATTAAAGTACCAACAGGGAATTCTGTCACTACTACGATGCAGAAATTCAGGCAATCAAGGTGGCAACTGAGAAACTGTTGAATACCAGACTCGATCCTCAACCTGTTGTATTTTTCACTGATGCAAAATCAGCACTCCAAGCACTCCAGTCCAGAAAATTGCCTACAGACCCTACTGTCTAAACTGTCCAAGCAGAGCAGGGTCGTCTTGCAGTGGATACCCTCTCACTATGGAATACCAGGAAATGAAACAGCAGACCGATTGGCCACGAAAGGTGCTGCAGAAGAGCAACCGGATGTGCCAGCTACCTACCACCAAAAGAAAAGGATGATTAAATCAATGAGAAAGTCACAAATACCAACACAAGACTATTATAATATGAGCAGATTGGAACAAGTTGTCATTCTGCGCCTTAGAACAGGACACAATCGACTCCGCAGCCACATGTACACAAAATTCAAGATTGGCAATTCAGCCATGTGTACGTGTGGACAGGCACACCAGACTGCAGAGCACATACTTCAAGACTGCCCTGAATATGATACACTGAGGCAAACTCACTGGCCTAACGAAACAACACTCGACAGCAAACTACACGGACCTCTGTGAGAGCTACAAAAGACAGTGAAGTTTATACAAGAGACAACATTGAATATATAGGCAATATTTCAAGCCAACGAAAGGAAGGAAGGAAAGATCATCATCTTCATCATCATTAATATCATCATCATCATCATCTTCACCATCATTAATATCATCATCCTCAACATCACAATCACCATCATCGCTGTAAACATAATTATAATCATCATCGTCATCAGTTTCACGTACTTTTACTTTTTCCTATTCATGTTTTGTCTCACAGCGTCAGAATAAGAAAAGATTTATAGAACGGGCTTTTATGTGCGCTTCATAAACAGTGTTTTTCGTCCCTTATATTATCTCTGAGTCCACCTTTTGCGTGGACGGCATTTTATCTTGTATCCATTGTATCGGAGTAGCATTGATCTTTGAAGAGCACTGTCTTTTCATAAGCTGCTTATGTAGCCGAACCATTTAATTTGTTGTTTTTTGATGAAATTTATTATGATGTTGCACCCACATTTTTTCCGATTTCTTCATTTTGAAACCGATCTCTTTTTGATACTCCCAGTATTCTGCATAGATACTTCATCTCTGTCGTGACTAGTTTTCTTCTATCATTTGATGTCATCGTCATCGCAGTAATAATCATAATCATCATCACCTTGATCATTATAATCCTTTAGAAGACAAGCAAAGTATAACTTGAGTACTGACTACCAGTTGGGATATATTTCCGTGACATGGAGTTGGGTTATCAATAATTCCACGGAGAAGATGAGTTCATGGTGTGATTAATGATTTGGAAAAAAATTTCAGATTTCGGCTAGAATTTTGTTTGGGTTCCAAGCTCTAGACCAGCGGTTCCCAAACTTTGTATTTACGTGGACCCCTTTTTAAATACATTATGCTGCCGTGGATCCCTGAAAGTTTCTATACATTTAAATGGGCAGGGATGAATTATTTGTTTGTTACAATAGTAAACAATGTCTACAATTTAATATTTTAATAAACAGCAAAGATAACATTAAACCTGTAATCGCCCGAGTGGCTACCGGGGCCCAAATTTGGGGCGTAAAGAATAGAACCACTGTAATCTGCTGAAATCGGATGCATGTGTCCTAAACGTGTAGAAGTCTATGCTTTTAAGGGCCTACCAAACCGTTGTAAACGTATACACGTTCTTGGCAAAGATGAAATATATCACAAAGAGTGATTAAAATTGGTCGTAAAGAACGAATGCAAAGAAGAAGAAGAATCCTGTAATGAGGCTTAAAATTTATTTTTCTGTTTGAAATGTCAGAGATCATAATATTTCTTCAAGCAGTTGAGGACTCCCTGTTAGTACCTCGCGGTGGACCCCAGTTTAGGAAATGCTGCTCTAGACAGTTTTCTCATTGTCTACAGTGCAGCAACCATAGTTCTTTCTTACATCATCAAATACATCTACCTATCATGGGCGTTAACAGAAGTTTTGTTCATGGAGGGACAAATTGGGGAAAAAAGATGCTAGTTGTTAGTATATTACTCGAAAATGGAGAAGACCAAATTCTCATAAAACTGTTCTATCAAAAATTTGTTTTCCAGAGGGTGGCACTTCCTCCTCCCCTTTCCCTTGCCTTAACGTAGGGACGTTCATGCTACCTATGAAGATTTCTTGTCTAGCAGCCTCGGGTGCTAAGCCGTTCTCTCTGATAATAGTAATCCTGGTAAGGGTCCTCGGTCACAGTCGTTAGTGACATGCACAGTTTAAGTCTGCTTGCGTCTGTTTGATACGTTGATATGGATAAGACAGGATGTGTCAGTTTATAGTACTGTAGCAGATACTGTTTTGGAACACGCAGGGAAAGAGGAGTAGGGGAAGGCCTAGACAGACCTGGCGAAGAGAGCTGGAGGCTGATATTAAAAGGATAGGTAAACTATGGAAAGAAATGATGACAATCGATGACAAGAGAGAGGAAGAGATGCAAGAAGTTTGTTGAAGACCTGTGCTCCGTAGGGAGTTGAAAGTTGAAGAAGAAGCAGATAATATTGACATGTGCTAATGATAAATAGACTGTAGATTTTAAAAAAGTTAATTGTACATCCTTTACAGGACTTTGCGAATCAACCCCAGCTTTTTAACGCTGTTTGTGATTTTTCTAGGTATTATTACGTTCAGTAGTTTGCCATTGCTTTCTGAACGGGTGGTGCCATCGTCCTTTGTAAAAATCCACGCAAAACAATTTGCAACCAAACTGTCCGCAGCATGATTTCAACTCAGAACGTCGGGGTTAATAGGCCGAGTCACTATCCCCTAGACCACAGACACCACCTGACTGTAGATTTACAGAAACAAAATACAACAAGACATCATATATATAGTTAGGTATATGTGCGGTTTGGAGCGCGACAATGGAAATAAAGATATGCAAGGGGAAGTAAATCAATAAAACATATTAAATAAATAACCTTACGGGTTATCTCCATTTATAATAAAGAAATGTACATTAGAGACCAACTGTTTACAATAAATGTATATATTATTAATATATTAGGAAATGAATGTACACACACACACGCTACAACGGCAACAACAAAAAGACGAATGTGGAATTAATGTTTATTTTTTGAAGTTAAGACTATTGTGACACCTCTAACAATATATTACTTCTATCTTAAACAGATTTTATCATAAACAATCTCTATTTTAAACAGATCAAGCAGAGAAATATTCAACAGCAAATACATAATATCTAAAGATGATATCTTGTTTTTACCGCGAGGAATTCATTCATGTTTGTCATGTTTGATGGAATATACTCTCTGATTTTTTGTCTATGATTTTAATTTTTATTTAAAATTGAACCCTTACCCGACAGTGTTGCAGCGGGTGGACCCAGTAACCATTAAACAAATGAAAACTTCGAGCGTCTTCATTCTTTCGAATGAGTGCTACTCGAAATTTGTTAAAATGTATTAAGTTGCCTTATGAAGGCTTCCATCCTTTGGCCGTCATCAAGTGGGCACTGCACTTTGATTATAGCCAAAAATCCTCAATGAGTATGCTCAGGAAGATTGAAACAGGATAGGCTAGGAGACATTGGATGGAGTCGCTGGGGAGGTCTAAGCTGACAACGATCAGTTTTATTTTTGTGCCAGGGCATGCAGGTGTAAGGGGAATGAACGTGCGGATAGGCTTGCAGGTATGGCTGCTGTACAAAGCGGGCGAGCAATGGACCAGGCTGATATTATAAATTCCTAAAGGGAGAGAGGGCGTGTACATGATTCACGTAATAGCGGTGAATCTACAACACTAACCAGACTGTAAGAACTCAAAGTTAGGTGTGATGTGGCTCGACAAGAACACTATGCTGGCAGACAAAGACGAATTGTAAACCAACAAAGAACTGGTGTCGTTAGTCGCCACACGCTGATGGACATACTGAGGGAGAGATCGGAGCACTTATGGGCTAATTGTTCGACGTGCAGTGATGGTGATCCGACGACTAAACTAAACTAAACTATAGCCAAAAGGCAGAAAAGAGATCATAAGCGATAATAAAAAAAATTAGTTTAAAAAATTAAAACACTCTCTGATATAACCAAAAAAGGAACTCTTTGGGTTGAAAGTGTGTGCCTCTGCTGAAAGAGGGTTTAATCCCCAAAATAACAAATAAATAATCAAATGTATAAGAAGTATACAAAGTTAATTACATACAGTTCAAGGCAGAAAAGCATATGTACTATAGTACATATTGTCTGTGCTAGTAGATTCAGTTAAACATTTGTATTCTTATTCTATAATGATGCTGCAACGCTTGCAATATTGTCCTTCGCCTCCTTCTGTCCCAACTATGATGCAGAAATGCAGGTTATATTAGAAAACGATTTCATCCGTCCCCACTAGCTACAAGCGAGAGAAAAATAAATCAAATGTTTCTTTGTTATGTAGGGGATAAAAGCCTCATGAAACTGGGGCAGCTTCTTTCAACCTAACACGAGCCTTTTTTGGTTATACAGGGTGTTCAAGATAATTGCAGCCCCATTGACAAATCGAAAGTTGCCAGATAACCTATCGCTTTGTGTTTATTTACTATTTAAACCGGTTCTGACTAGCTCGTTCTACGTCACATTTGTTCATCGCCCCTTCCCGCACTACAATTACACACCATCACACAACCTTGACCTATACTACGTCATAACTGAACCTTCTCATTTCCATACATATATGCCAGATTAGCTCAATTCCCAGGCTGCTTTTAAGTTGAACACCCTGTATTATAGATAGAGCATGTAGGCCAACAAACATGACAAATAAGATTTAACTCCGTGAGTGAAATCAAATTATAAATAAATTTGAGACATATTAACCTTTTTTATACTCCCTCCCTGTACCACATGTTTTTGATAACATGATTCCAATAGTCAAGATAGCATAACAAGCATACTAAATGTCATAAACCTACTCATAGTCTGTAACATGATGACAACTCTGAAGAGGATACTAGGCTAGGCTCATATGCGTACGAGGCAATGAGAATTCTAATAAATTGACAAAGTCGGGAACACTAAAGCAGGGTAACTGCATAGTCTGGACATCTGGGATATAGGAGAGAGAAATTCTGAACGACTGTTAGGGTGACAAAGTTCTGCTCATGACCAGCTATTTGATAATAATACTTAGGTCTAGCCATTATAATTCTGACTTCTTTCAAACCATACAAGATGCATGCATGCTTTGATTTGTCTGCAACATGATTAACATGTACCTTTATCTCAATACAATGAAAACGAAGATATTTACAACTGATAAAACAGAATTAAAGACTAATATATGTGTCAACGGTCACAAAATAGAAAGAGTCGACAACTTTGAATACCAGGAGGGCATTGTTGACAAATGACGGGAATGCTATAAAAAAATTAAAAGAAGACTGAGCATTGTTTTGCAAAAACTAAAAGAACTAACTAACCTATGGAAGGGAACTGAGATAAGAACAAAAATCAATTGTTTAAGAGCATGCATTTTATCCTTGGCAACATATGGCTGTGAGACATGGAACAAATGCTTCTGTTCTGCAACAGCTTGATATTAAAGAGAGTTGGTTATTAAAGATCATAAAAATAAAGAAATTAAATATTTCGGGCACATCAAACGACATGAGTGCCTAGAGAAAATAATTTTGGAGGGAAAAGTGACTGGAAAAAGAATGAGAGAAAGATCTAGAAGACGATGATGCAAGATGTCATTGACGATCTGAGAATGACTACAGCACAGAACAGAGTTTTTCAGGATTGCTGTCATGGGAGCCAAGTTCCATAAATGACAAGCTACTTGATGATGATGATGATGATGATGATGATGATGATGATGATGACGAACATGTACACAGTAATAACATAATACTTCTGATAAAGTACATTGTGTTTATAAAGTTGCTATGCAGTGAATTTTGAAAATATTTGAGTAACTACATCACGAATGATAGAAATTTACGTTGTGATATTCTGAGTTCAACAATCCTGTGTGTAGCAGTACACAACAAGCCGTTGTTATATTCACGATTCATTGCTGACAGGAAATGGTGTTAACCATTGAAAACAGGGTATCTTTGTTTCGAAAATCTGCAGAGGCCAGTCAAAACATGCCAGCCACTTTACCGAATACAAGCCAGCCAGTAGCAGTAGTATCTAGATGAATAATAATAATTACGTTACAATTTTTGAGGCGTCTTTAAAGCCCGAATTGACAGCCACACTACACTTTTTTTTCTTATACTCGGCGATGCCTTCTTAAAACCATTTGCGTTGCAGATCGTGCACCCGTGTCAGGGAAACATGTAAAACAAAACATAATAATTTTGACTGATGCCCTGTCAGTAATTACTGCTCTCAAAAATCAAGAATATGACAATTTGAAGGAATTGTAAGCATCACTACACCAAGTATGCAACATCTTTTCTAGAGGGGTAATACAGTGGATACCATCCCACTGCGGAATACCTGGCAACAAGACTGCAGATATATTGGCAAAAGCAGGCAGCAGGCTCTTTCTCTTTGTGATTATGAGACTGGTGCGCTACCTACTGCGCTACCGAGGCACATAGGCCTACAAGAACAAATGGTTGAGAGATCACCCAGGTCATGAAAAGGATGATGCATACCACCAACTAAGTAGAGAAGAACAGGTTGTCATTTTTGTCTACGAACAGGGCACAATAGGCTGAGGTACCATCTGTTTAACAAGTACAAAATAGGCCCTTCTGACATATGCACATGTGGCACCAGCAAGATGACAGAGACACACATACTGCAAGAATGTCCAACATACAATGAACAGAGCGAAAACACATGGCCAATCCCTATATCAGTCCACGACAAGCTATATGGAGATATACATGGACTTCGATTGACCACTAACTACTTTAAAAGTATACAAATCAATGTCAGTCCAAGACAAGCTATATGGAGATGTGCATGGACTTCGATTGACCACTAACTACTTTAAAAGTATACAAATCGATGTCTGTAAACGTTGGAAGAAAAAGAAAACTACATTTCGTGTGATGTATTCTCGCCCGGGAGTAAATTTCACTGCACAGCGACCTCATAAACTACCATATACAACCAAATAAACAAACTCGTTGTTATAAGAGAAAAAATAAGTCTGCAGGACGAGTCCAATATTAGTATGTCGTAACAATAGTTTCTTTTAGCCGGAGAGTCTTCGCATGAGAATATTTAGCAAGACTCCGTCCATGTTAGTAAAATTTACAACTGGCATACTGCCAGCTCCAGCGTTACCTGTCATGCCGTGATTGTTTGAATGTCTTAAGTGCCGATCTTGCTGCTCCTGTTGCTGTGAGTTCTTTCTGAGAAAAGTTCCTAGTTTGATACGTTTGTTGAAGGACAGGTGGCGTTGTTGAGCATATGTCTTCTGTAGACTTGACGGTAGATGCTGGGTTGCAGCTGCTTTGATTGAAGATATAAAAGAAAATAATTCGTTAGCAAATAGTGTACGTTACCATTCAAACACAAATATTATTGTTGTTATCGCTTCCCGGTCATTTTGGCTAAGATCAAAATGTAGTGTCCACTTGATGGCAGCCAAAGTTGGGGAGCTTTCCTACAGCCAATAGGCAATACCTAAATACATTTAAACACATTCTGAGTAGCCCGCATTCGAAAAAATGATGTTTCTCGGAGTTTAGACATTTAACCGTGAACTCAACTTCTGAGTTTTTGCTTGTCTCTCTTTCAGGGCATCTTAAGCTCATCCGTAAGGCTCTTTTCCAAAGATTCTGCACCTTTGTGTAATGTTGTTTTCCACATAACTCGGTCATCAGATAGTTTTTCCCATATGCTGGGACCAATAGAAAATATTATTCATTGAAGCCTTGCAGACATCCTTATACATCTGCCTTTGTGCCTTTCTCCATCAAAAAGCTCACAGAAAACACATATTTTGGTATGTGACAATTGTCCATATTTCTCACATGCCCTAGCCATCTTAGTCTTCTACTGCTGAGCATGCCCATGATGGAAGACACGTTTGCACGTTGCAGTACTTCAGATTTGGTTATCTTGTCGTACCACCTGATGTTCATAATCTTGCGGAGACATCGAAGATGAAAGATCTCTCGTGCCTCGAGCAGGCTGTGCCTTGGGTAATCTATAAAGCTCGTTGAAGTATTATGACATAATGGTGTGCCAGGAACTCATGTGATTTCGTCGTAATATTAGCCTGTGTCTCATATTATATTAGCCTGTGTCTCGTATTATATTATCCTGTGTCTCGTATTATATTAGTCTGTGTCTCGTATCTCAAAAAGAGCTTTCCATTTAAACTTCAATTATAGTATGGATTGCTTGTAAAACTTCATATTTAGTTAGACTTGCGCCTTGTATTAATACCATTCTTCTGCCTATTGTAACAACTGTTCACATTTCACTGTTCACATTGAACTGTTCACATTTCAACTTATGTTAGTAACATTTCTTAAACCTAGTCTCGCCCGTGTGTTGCCAGGGCTTGCAAGGGGAGCAACCAATAGTAACACTACGACCTACAAAGCATGTCGTAAGAGGCGACTGAGGTAGATGTCTAAGGAAGCTACCCTAGTAAATAAAAACATCGCAGAAATCGGATGTGCTGACCTACTTGTAGGCGCATAACTGGCACAACGTACAATCGCTCTTAGGCTCAGATCACATACAAATCGCAAAGAATGGTTAACAAGTTGTCGATGTGAAGCGTTCCAAGAAGAAGAAGGAGAATACCTAGTCTAATAATTATTCCATATTTCAGCATATATTAGTAACATTTCTCATATGAACATCGCTTTGTCGATATAGCGTTACATGCGATACGTCTGACTGCACTCCAACCTATGGATTTCCTCTATACATAGAGCCCTCCTGTTTCATTTATTTATTATGTCTGTGGTTGTATACAGACTCGCCCGAGTAGTTACAGGGGCCCAAATTTGGGGTGTAAAGAGTAGAACCACTGCTACCTGCCACGCATGTCGTAAGAGTCGACTAAGGAGGTTGGCTGAAATCGGATGCATGTAGTCCGCTAGGAATGCTAACCCGAAACAAATGCTTACAGAAAACGGATGCACCAGGCCGTTAGGTGCATAACATGGTGCAACGACCCTCACAATGAGGAATGGGATAACGGATTTTACGGTCGCCAATCTGCCTCGGAGATTTAGTCACGCAGTAAGAATGTCAGACCCACCATCACGAGGCCAAAACTTATTGCGGCAAGAGGTCGGCACAAACGGGGAAGCAGAAATCATAGGAGTTATATCCTACAGAACTGCCCCAGTATGCAGACTTGAGAAGAAAGAGGTGGCCCACTTACACTAACGTCCAAGACAAACTGTATGGCATGGCTGATAATCTGAGGCAGACTGCTGCCTTTATTAGAGAATCCGAAATCCCAATCTAGTGAGAACGCAGAAGAAGAAGAAGTATACAGACTGGCTATTCTCACGATATCGTGATTATTATATGTGTTCCTGGAACGTGTTCAGAATGAAGACATGCACATGTTCCTCGTCTACATTAGAGATGCTCTCATTATGGACAAGGGAAACATATTTGGTCAGTCCTGATATCGTCCAAACCAAAAGCCTATATTTGTGTCACAGCAGACCAGAGACATCGCAACAACACAAAGATACTTTAGATAGCAATGTCACGAGAATCAAACGAGTCTTGAAATATACAAGCTGAAGGACGATATGAAAGATGACCGTTGAAGGAGAGTGAGCATCTATGGTTTTACACATAAAGTTATGACTTTACACATAAAGTTATGACTTTACACATAAAGTTATGACTTTACACATAAAGTTATGACTTTACACATAAAGTTATGACTTTACACATAAAGTTATGACTTTACACATAAAGTTATGGCGCCGGTTCGATAACAAGTATATACTAATATTTGGAACATTCTCTTCTTTAATCTTCACTAACCAATACATGCTCTCACTTCACTAATGCGTACTCCCTTCACTAACTAAAACACACTCTCTTCACTTATGCATACTCCTATCACTAACTAATACATACTCTCTTCAGTCATACATACTCTCATCATTAACTAATACATACTCTCTTCCCTAACTAATAGAGACTGTCTTCATTAACTAATACAGACTCTCTTCCCTAACTAATACAGACTCTCTTCCCTAACTAATACAGACTCTCTTCCCTAACTAATACAGACTCTCTTCCCTAACTAATAGAGACTCTCTTCCCTAACTAATACAGACTCTCTTTCCTAACTAATACATACTGTTTTCGTTAACTAATACAGACTCTCTTCCCTAACTAATAGACTCTTTTCCCCTAACTAATACAGACTCTCTTCCCTAACTAATAGAGACTCTCTTCCCTAACTAATACAGACTCTCTTCCCTAACTAATAGAGACTGTCTTCATTAACTAATACAGACTATTTTCACTAACTAATACATACTCACTTCACTAACTAACAAAGACTCTCTTCACTAACTAATACATACTCACTAGCACATACGAATATGTAGACTGTTAGTGTTACTAACACTGACATCACTGTTATATTTCTCATTCTGACTTGTGTCTGGAGCTGTTAACTAACGTTTGTAGCACTTGCGTGGCGATTTCTTGTACGCTAGTCACTTTCAGTTGCAGACACGGCTAGACAATCTTTAGGAATGTTGCTTTCTTCAAGCTGTATACAAATGTATCAGTAATTAGGTGTTTTACAGTTAGTTTTGCATGAAATCTTCTCTTCAGAGATGGTAATTGCACACGTTTGTTCTTGTCAATGTTGGAAAAGCTATATTATATTCTTACTGTTTAGCAAATGATGCATAAGTTTTAGAGGACGATGATGTCATGAGACTGTAAGTTTGGAAGAAAATTAGATCCCTTGGATTTTTGGGAACTGTAAAAATAGACCTCACAGTTCAGAAAACAATGGCAAACTACTGAACGTATAAGTGGTGCCTAGAAAATCGACGACTCGTCTACTGTGGTTGATGGCTACGTTTTGTAAAGTAAATGCCACGATTTTCTATACTGTACAAATTTTCGAATTTTCAGTTTACAGAAGCAAAATTTAGACAGAATTTAATCAACTTTTTACAAATACGATTTCTAACTGTTTGACGAAATATTTTTCGACTTCGACCAACTAAAATTTGAGTTTGAATACAGATTTAGTAGATTTTGTTTTTTAATCTACAGACTAATATTGTTACTGTTATTAATGAAAGATAAATTATTGTTGGTTTCAAATTCTTGAAAATAGTGGCGCCGGTTGTCTTTAGGGGCAAAGAAATTGCGAGAATATTTTCACTACAGAACAAAGTCAATACTTGAATAAACTGAAGACACCATTAAGCTGCGCTCACTGCTGGCAAAAATTACACCTACTAAATGTTCATTAGATATTATTGCAATTGATTAAGAACTTTTGCAATTTATACAAATTTTGCAACCACGAGATGAGGGAGAGTTGCAATAAGGAACGGTCTTCACGTGGACTGACATTTTTGCACGATTTCCTTTTCTGCAATTCTCTGATTCTGATTGGTTGAATGGAAATGGTGATCTCTCTAGCGTCTGCATTTTGATAATTAAATGGCGCTAGAACACGCAAACTCACTTTCGTTTTTTTTAATAACTCAGTACTTTTCAAAAACCGCCATTAACCGGCATAGATATATTTAGAAAAGCAGTCAATATCACTTTCATTCATATCATTCGATCATTTTTAGACTTTACACACACAAGAGTTTGACAAGGGAAGCAAACCACTAGATTCTCTATATTGCCATAAATTATTTAATGTAAGAAAATATTTCATGACAAAGTGCTCTTGTGTTGCGCATGCGCCAGCTCTGATCCCCGCCCCCTCCCGTATAGCCGGTATGAGCCAGTTCTGACCACCCTCCTTATAGCTGGTATGAGTCTGCTCTGACTACTTCCCTTATAGTCAGTATGAGCCAGCTCTGACCACCTCCAATATAGCCGGTATGAGCAGGCGCTACAACCTCCCTATAGCCATATGAGCAAGCTCTGACCATCTCCCATACAGCTAATCAAATCTCACATTATAATAACAAGTAGAGTAAGGAACTCGTTTTCATACCATGAGGCCTCTTGGGGACAAATGTGTTAATCTCTCCCGTGTTTGTCTATTTGTTTTTTTTCGGAAGCTCTTAATACCTGTATCTATTTGTTGATCATGTCTACTTGTTGCTTCCTCTGGGGTTCTTGCAAAAAACTCCTTGTTCTCATCTTAATCTCTAGTATATGACCTTTTTCGTCTTTACTGGCAGTCAATTAATAAACGAAAACTGCACTGAGATGGACTCCAGGGGTAGGCGAAAGCGTGGAAGACCCAAGACGACCTGGAGGAGAACGATTGAGCAAGAACTGAAGGAAATGAATCATAGCTGGAACACAATACAGAGGAAGCCATGAACAGGGAAGAATGGGTTTGCGTTGTTGCTGCCCTAAACGTCAAGGGCATAACAGGCTAAAGAGGAGGAGATGAATTAATAAACAATGATGAAGTCTGTTTCCATCTATGACTAGCCTGGGCAGCTAATTTGGGGAACGTGTCTTACTCATTATGCATAAATCCCCTCTCTACCCTACCGTTTCATCCAGAGGAGGAACACAGTCCATATGTTTGTACAAATCCCCTCTCTATTCTACCGTTTCATCCAGAGGAGGAGGAACACAGTCCATATGTTTGTACAAATCCCCTCTCTATTCTACCGTTTCATCCAGAGGAGGAACACAGTCCATATGTTTGTACAAATCCCCTCTCTACCCTACCGTTTCATCCAGAGGAGGAACACAGTCCATATGTTTGTACAAATCCCCTCTCTATTCTACCGTTTCATCCAGAGGAGGAGGAACACAGTCCATATGTTTGTACAAATCCCCTCTCTACCCTACCGTTTCATCCAGAGGAGGAGGAACACAGTCCATATGTTTGTACAAATCCCCTCTCTATTCTACCGTTTCATCCAGAGGAGGAACACAGTCCATATGTTTGTACAAATCCCCTCTCTACCTTACCGTTTCATCCAGAGGAGGAACACAGTCCATATGTTTGGAATCAAGTAGGGTTTGCAGGGGATGCCAGAAGATGGAATGAAATACACACAAAACCATCAACTACCTTCGGGTCCCTCCCTCCGGATTTGTGGTCAAGGTTTACTTCTCTAGACTTCTGTATAACCGTGATGACACACAAGGCAGTTGGGATTTTGTTTCAGGTTTTTTTGGTAACATAAAAACAGCAGTTTTACACACTGTACATTTTCAATACCTAGAATTTCAATCGCTCTATGTGGGCGAAATTAGATGTCTGCGAAAAAAATGAACATAAAATGGAACGAATTCAGGAGAAGTAATGAAATAGAGAACTGTCTGGTCAACATCTAGACAAGTAACAACTGTTATAGAGAAGTGTTTGGTCAACATCTAGACTAGTAACAACTGTTATAGAAAAGTGTCTCGTCAACATATAGACAAGTAACAACTGTTATAGAGAACTGTCTGGTCAACATCTATACTAGTAACAACTGTTATAGAGAACAGTCTGTCAACATCTAGACTAGTAACAACTGTTATAGAGAAGTGTTTGGTCAACATCTAGACAAGTAACAACTGTTATAGAGAAGTGTCTGGTCAACATCTAGACTAGTAACAACTGTTATAGAGAAGTGTTTGGTCAACATCTAGACAAGTAACAACTGTAATAGAGAAGTGTCTGGTCAACATCTAGACTAGTAACAACTGTTATAGAGAAGTGTCTTGTCAACATCTAGACTAGTAACAACTGTTATAGAGAAGTGTCTGGTCAACATCTAGACAAGTAACAACTGTTATGAGAAGTGTCTGGTCAACATCTAGACTAGTAACAACTATTATAGGAAGTGTCTGTCAACATCTAGACAAGTAACAACTGTTATAGAGAACTGGTCAACATCTAGACTAGTAACAACTGTTATAGAGAAGTGTCTGGTCAACATCTAGACTAGTAACAACTGTTATAGAGAAATGTCTGGTCAACATCTAGACTAGTAACAACTGTTATAGAGTAGTGTCTGGTCAACATCTAGACTAGTAACAACTGTTATAGAGAAATGCCTGGTCAACATCTAGACAAGTAACAACTGTTATAGAGAAATGTCTGTTCAACATCTAGACTAGTAACACCTGTTATAGAGAAGTGTCTGGTCAACATCTAGACTAGTAACAACTGTTATAGAGAACTGTCTGGTCAACATCTAGACTAGTAACAACTGTTATAGAGAAGTGTTTGGTCAACATCTAGACAAGTAACAACTGTTATAGAGAAGTGTCTTGTCAACATCTAGACTAGTAACAACTGTTATAGAGAAGTGTCTGGTCAACATCTAGACTAGTAACAACTGTTATAGAGAAATGCCTGGTCAACATCTAGACAAGTAACAACTGTTATAGAGAACTGTCTGGTCAACATCTAGACTAGTAACAACTGTTATAGAGAAGGTCTGCAACATCTAGACTAGTAACACTGTTATAGAGAAGTGCGGTCAAATCTGACTAGTAACAACTGTTATAGAGAACTGTCTGGTCAACATCTAGACTAGCAACAACTGTTATAGAGAAGTGTCTGGTCAACATCTATACTAGTACCTGTTATAGAGAAGGCTGTCAACATCTAGACTAGTAAAACTGTTACTAGAAGTGTCTGTTCAACATCTAGACTAGTAACAACGTTATAGAGAAATGTCTTGTCAACATCTAGACTACGTAACACTTTTAAGAATTTCATCATCTAGAGGAGGAACAACTGTTATATGAATTTGTTCAACTCTGACTTACACCTGTTATAGAGGAAGTAGTCTGTCAACATCTAGACTAGTTACAGTATAGAGAAGTGTATGTCAACATCTAGACAAAACAACTGTTATAGGAAGTGTCTGGTCCATCTGACTAGTAACTGTTAAGAAGTGTCTAGTCACTCTAGACTAGTAACAACTGTTATGAAACCCTGTCAACATCTAACAAGTACACTGTTAGAGAACTGTCTGTCAATATCTTGAAAGTAACAACGTTATAAGAACTGTTTCACATCTAGACTAGTAACACTGTTATAAGTGTCTGTCAAATTCTAACTGTACACTGTTAAATAGATGTCTGGAGAATAACAACTGTTATGAGAACTGTCTTCAACATCTAGACTAGCAACAACTTTTATAGAGAAGTGTCTGGTCAACATCTAGACAAGTAACAACTGTTATAGAGAAGTGTTTGGTCAACATCTAGACTAGTAACAACTGTTATAGAGAAGTGTTTGGTCAACATCTAGACTAGTAACAACTGTTATAGAGAAGTGTCTGGTCAACATCTAGACTAGTAACAACTGTTATAGAGAAATGTCTGGTCAACATCTAGACTAGTAACAACTGTTATAGAGAAGTGTCTGGTCAACATCTAGACTAGTAACAACTGTTATAGAGAACTGTCTGGTCAACATCTATACTAGTAACAACTGTTATAGAGAAGTGTCTGGTCAACATCTAGACTAGTAACAACTGTTATAGAGAAGTGTTTGGTCAACATCTAGACAAGTAACAACTGTTATAGAGAAGTGTCTGGTCAACATCTAGACTAGTAACAACTGTTATAGAGAAGTGTCTGGTCAACATCTAGACAAGTAACAACTGTTATAGAGAAATGTTTGGTCAACATCTAGACTAGTAACAACTGTTATAGAGAACTGTCTGGTCAACATCTAGACTAGTAACAACTGTTATAGAGAAATGTCTGGTCAACATCTAGACTAGTAACAACTGTTATAGAGAACTGTCTGGTCAACATCTAGACTAGTAACAACTGTTATAGAGAACTGTCTGGTCAACATCTAGACTAGCAACAACTGTTATAGAGAAGTGTCTGGTCAACATCTAGACTAGTAACAACTGTTATAGAGAAGTGTTTGGTCAACATCTAGACAAGTAACAACTGTTATAGAGAAGTGTTTGGTCAACATCTAGACTAGTAACAACTGTTATAGAGAAGTGTCTGGTCAACATCTAGACTAGTAACAACTGTTATAGAGAAGTGTCTGGTCAACATCTAGACAAGTAACAACTGTTATAGAGAAGTGTCTGGTCAACATCTAGACTAGTAACAACTGTTATAGAGAAGTGTCTGGTCAACATCTAGACTAGTAACAACTGTTATAGAGAAGTGTCTGGTCAACATCTAGACTAGTAACAACTGTTATAGAGAAGTGTCTGGTCAACATCTAGACTAGTAACAACTGTTATAGAGAACTGGTCAACATCTAGACTAGCAACAACTGTTATAGAGAAGTGTCTGGTCAACATCTAGACTAGTAACAACTGTTATAGAGAAGTGTCTTGTCAACATCTAGACTAGTAACAACTGTTATAGAGAAGTGTCTGGTCAACATCTAGACTAGTAACAACTGTTATAGAGAAATGTCTGGTCAACATCTAGACAAGTAACAACTGTTATAGAGAAGTGTCTGGTCAACATCTAGACTAGTAACACCTGTTATAGAGAAGTGTCTGGTCAACATCTAGACTAGTAACAACTGTTATAGAGAAGTGTTTGGTCAACATCTAGACAAGTAACAACTGTTATAGAGAAGTGTCTGGTCAACATCTAGACTAGTAACAACTGTTATAGAGAAATGCCTGGTCAACATCTAGACAAGTAACAACTGTTATAGAGAACTGTCTGGTCAACATCTAGACAAGTAACAACTGTTATAGAGAACTGTCTGGTCAACATCTAGACTAGTAACAACTGTTATAGAGAAGTGTCTGGTCAACATCTAGACTAGTAACAACTGTTATAGAGAAATGTCTGGTCAACATCTAGACTAGTAACAACTGTTATAGAGAACTGTCTGGTCAACATCTAGACTAGTAACAACTGTTATAGAGAAGTGTCTGGTCAACATCTAGACTAGTAACAACTGTTATAGAGAAGTGTCTGGTCAACATCTAGACTAGTAACAACTGTTATAGAGAAGTGTCTGGTCAACATCTAGACAAGTAACAACTGTTATAGAGAAGTGTCTGGTCAACATCTAGACTAGTAACAACTGTTATAGAGAAGTGTCTGGTCAACATCTAGACTAGTAACAACTGTTATAGAGAATGTCTGGTCAAATCTAGACTAAGTAACAACTGTTATAGAGAACTGTCTGGTCAACATCTATACTAGTAACAACTGTTATAGAGAAGTGTCTGGTCAACATCTAGACTAGTAACAACTGTTATAGAGAAATGCCTGGTCAACATCTAGACAAGTAACAACTGTTATAGAGAAATGTCTGTTCAACATCTAGACTAGTAACACCTGTTATAGAGAAGTGTCTGGTCAACATCTAGACTAGTAACAACTGTTATAGAGAACTGTCTGGTCAACATCTAGACTAGTAACAACTGTTATAGAGAAGTGTTTGGTCAACATCTAGACAAGTAACAACTGTTATAGAGAAGTGTCTTGTCAACATCTAGACTAGTAACAACTGTTATAGAGAAGTGTCTGGTCAACATCTAGACTAGTAACAACTGTTATAGAGAAATGCCTGGTCAACATCTAGACAAGTAACAACTGTTATAGAGAACTGTCTGGTCAACATCTAGACTAGTAACAAATGTTATAGAGAAGTGTCTGGTCAACATCTAGACAAGTAACAACTGTTATAGAGAACTGTCTGGTCAACATCTAGAATAGTAACTACTGTTATAGAGAAGTGTTTGGTCAACATCTAGACAAGTAACAACTGTTATAGAGAAGTGTCTGGTCAACATCTAGACAAGTAACAACTGTTATAGAGAACTGTCTGGTCAACATCTAGACTAGTAACAACTGTTATAGAGAAGTGTCTGGTCAACATCTAGACTAGTAACAACTGTTATAGAGAAATGTCTGGTCAACATCTAGACTAGTAACAACTGTTATAGAGAAGTGTCTGGTCAACATCTAGACTAGTAACAACTGTTATAGAGAAGTGTCTGGTCAACATCTAGACTAGTAACAACTGTTATAGTGAAGTGTCTGGTCAACATCTAGACTAGTAACAACTGTTATATAGAAGTGTCTGGTCAACATCTAGACAAGTAACAACTGTTATAGAAAAATGTCTTGGTCAACATCTAGACTAGTAACAACTGTTATAGAGAACTGTCTGGTCAACATCTAGACAAGTAACAACTGTTATAGAGAAGTGTCTGGTCAACATCTAGACTAGTAACAACTGTTATAGAGAAGTGTCTGGTCAACATCTAGACTAGTAACAACTGTTATATAGAAGTGTCTGGTCAACATCTAGACAAGTAACAACTGTTATAGAGAAATGTCTGGTCAACATCTAGACTAGTAACAACTGTTATAGAGAACTGTCTGGTCAACATCTAGACTAGTAACAACTGTTATAGAGAAATGTCTGGTCAACATCTAGACTAGTAACAACTGTTATAGAGAAGTGTCTGGTCAACATCTAGACTAGTAACAACTGTTATAGAGAAATGTCTGGTCAACATCTAGACAAGTAACAACTGTTATAGAGAACTGTCTGGTCAACATCTAGACAAGTAACAACTGTTATAGAGAAGTGTCTGGTCAACATCTAGACTAGTAACAACTGTTATAGAGAAGTGTCTGGTCAACATCTAGACAAGTAACAACTGTTATAGAGAAGTGTCTGGTCAACATCTAGACTAGTAACAACTGTTATATAGAAGTGTCTGGTCAACATCTAGACTAGTAACAACTGTTATATAGAAGTGTCTGGTCAACATCTAGACAAGTAACAACTGTTATAGAGAAATGTTTGGTCAACATCTAGACTAGTAACAACTGTTATAGAGAACTGTCTGGTCAACATCTAGACTAGTAACAACTGTTATAGAGAAGTGTCTGGGCAACATCTAGACTAGTAACAACTGTTATAGAGAACTGTCTGGTCAACATCTAGACTAGTAACAACTGTTATAGAGAAATGTCTGGTCAACATCTAGACAAGTAACAACTGTTATAGAGAAGTGTCTGGTCAACATCTAGACAAGTAACAACTGTTATAGAGAAGTGTCTGGTCAACATCTAGACTAGTAACAACTGTTATAGAGAACTGTCTGGTCAACATCTAGACAAGTAACAACTGTTATAGAGAAATGTCAGGTCAACATCTAGACAAGTAACAACTGTTATAAGAAAGAGAAGATGGAAATATGTTGAACACACCTTGAGAAGAAATGATCAAAGAATATCAAAGCAGGCATTGAAATGGGATGCAAAGGGTTCAAGAAAGATAGGACGACCTAGGTAGACCCTGAAACGAACGTTGCTGAGAGAGGCAAGAAATATCAGTCTCAGTTCCATGGAGAGATTGAGCGAGTTGCCCAGGATAGAGGGAAATGGAGAAATTGCTTGCAGTCTCTATGTAACGTATAACTGTATGAGAGGAATTATTACTATTATGTGCGTCTTAGTTTTGTGTGAGGCCACAGTCAACTGTCGCACTATGTAGCACAACATCTACAATCAGTTATTCCTATTATTATATATTCCTCTTGTATCATTATATGTTACATATGATCTGCAAGCAATTTCTCCACACCACTTTATCCTGGGAAACTCGTTCAGATTCTTCTATGGAATTCAGTCTTATATTTCTCGTCTCTCTCAGTAAAGTTCAATTCAGTGTCTTCCTAGTACGTCTTTCTTTTCGTGAACCCTTTGCCTCTCATTTGAATGTCTGTTTTTGTGATTCTTTGACCATTTGTACTCAGAGTATGTCCAACGTGACGATCTGAGAAGGACTGCTGCTGACGCTGGTCAACTTGCCAAAACAGAGAGTTTTTTTCAAGGACTGGCAAGCTCTGGTGATGGGAGCCAAGATCCTAAATAGTGGACAAGCTCTTTGCATAGTGAGTAATCCAACATCACATATCTTCATCTTCTCTTTCTTATAATAGTTGGTAATTGTGGTTGGTGGGCGTCTGTTGCTTAGCTATAGTGAGCTCAATCACAACATGTCCAAGATAATCTGGTTCAAACAATTTGGCGGGTAGTTTTGGCAATCAAATGCTACCTCCCTCTATTAGTGTATTTTTACAAACGAATAAAATAGTAACTTTCACGCGTTTTCAAAGTACATGGCGAAACTAGCTCGGAAAACAAGGTCTGAAGTTAGGTGCCTAGAAAATCAGTGACTCGCTTACTGTGCTTGATGGTGACGTCATGTAAAGGATATGCCAGGATTTTCATTTTTAAATAGTGGTTGACCATACATTTCTCTGATATCCTCACTTCCAAATTCGTTAAATTGTATGTTCATTATTTTTGACAGACATATATTTTTAAATAGTGGTTGGCCATACATTTCTTTGATATCCTCACTTCCAAATTCGTTAAATTGTATGTTCATTATTTTTGACAGACATTTATTTTCAAATGCATTTAACTTACTTTCTATATTTTGCTATTTTAAAACTCTCGCTAGCATATAGTAAAGCGTAATTTAGTTTTAAAACTCTATAACTTGCAGTTCCATATTTTATCTATTGTCTTTTCCCTGGTGAATGATGGAATTGGTTGTTCACTCTTGCCGTTAAGTGTAGGGATGGGAGCTTTATTTTGCGTTCCAGAACCAGAGGAGACGCCCTTGTTGTGTTATATCCATGTTTATTTACTGGGGCCTTGATATTGTCTATCCATATTTTTCTTGGCCTTCCCTTGGCTCTAGTACCTGATCTCTTTTTATTGTATGTTGTTATTGGTTGTATTTCATTATATTTTATCTATACCGATACAAGTTTATGCTGCTTTGACAATTCCTAGCATAATTATTTTTTTAACAGTATTTCGCATGCAGTCTTAAGTATTTCGCAGTCTTATTCATGCAGTCTTAAGTATTTCGCATGCAGTCTTAAATTTCATGCATCTAAGTATCATGACTCAGTCCAGGTTCGAATCCACAACCTTCAGAACGATAAGCAACTATCTTAACCGCTACGCCATAGAGAACTCTACATCTCATATTGTCCCCGAAATAATCTCAACAAACAGATGCGTGTTTCCCTCTCTCTGGTTTCAACCTGTTTAGCAATGTGAGACTTTACTGGTAGCTTAGGTACCATCTTTTTATTTATCGTGGCATTTCCGTTACAGGACGTCGTTGATTTTCTAGGCACCACTTATACGTTCTGTAGTGTGTCATTGCTTCCTGAACGATGAGGTTTATTTTTTACATTTTGTAAAAATTCAGTTGCTTCCAAACTTGCCCACGGGGAGTTTGAACTAGGTAAGATTGGGCTGTGCTCGAGCTCACTATCGCTTAAGCTACAGACGATTACATACTTAGTTACCATACCTTCCGGTATCAAGATGACATATACAAACTGTCAACGTGAGCAAGGACGAGCAGACACATGCATCAAAACGTGACAATAGTTCAAAACTAATAAGAGAAATCAGCCTTCTAAGTAGTATCAGTCACGCCGGCTGATCTTGTCAGTCACGCCGGCTGATCTTGATTTTGTAAAGAATTAAGTAATGAGGATTTTGAATCCTATGTATAATGTACTTACTACACGCACGACTGATTGATTGATTGTCTAAACCAGCGTTTCAAAGTGAGGCACGCCCTGTGGCGCTAGGTTCTAGGGACGATAGGGTTCAAAGAATTCGGGGTGTTCAGGCGATTAGTGGTTTGTGGTTCCTTAAAGAAGAAATTAATCATAAATATTTTTTAATAAATTATTTTAGTGATTTTGCGATTGAATAATCATTTAAAATTTGAATTCTGCATTTAATTCACTTATGCCTGTCTTACGCATCATTTTTCATACATTTTCTATTTCATACTATAATCATTTGAATTGACCATGTATACAGCAATAATATCATTTTCTACATCAAAGAAAACTATAGCAAATGTTATATGTGGAGGGACGTTGGCAAACGTTATAATGTGAGGGGATCGTTAAAGTTTATGATGTGCAAGCGTGATGTAAATTTTTGAATCTATGAGTCTAAACCAGCGTTTCCCAAAGTGGTGGTACCGCCCCTGTGGGCGCTGAAGCTTCAGGGGCGATGTGGGTTCAGAATAGCATTTGGGGGAGTTTTTTGTATTGATTTTATGTGATTGAATAATCATTTAAAATTTGAATTCTGCATTTTAATTCATCTTATGGCCATCTTACATGATCCATTTTATATCAATTTTCTATTTCATGTAAATAATAATTTGAAAATTGACCATGTATGACAGAAATATATATTAATTTTCTATGTCAAAGTGAAAATAGAGCATTTATATATATATGTGGGGGCGTTGGCAAACTGTTATAACGGGGGGGGGGCATTACAAAGTTTATGTTGTGAAAAGTGGGCGGTGGACCGAAAAAGTTTGGGAATCTATGATCTAAACTGACAAAAATTCGTTTTATTATTGTGCCAGGGCATGCTGGTATCAGTGGAAATTAACACACTGATAGGCTTGCAGGTATGGCTGTAAAAAGCGGGCGAGCAATGGACCAGGCTGATATTATAAATTCCAAAGGGAGGTAAGACGTGCACATGATTCAATTAATCGACAACTCTAACCAGACTGCACGAATTACAAGTCGAATGTGATGTAGCTAAACAAGAATACTATGATGGTATCCAAATACGAATAGTAAACCAATAAAGAACCGGTGTCGTTAGTCGCCCAACGCTGATGGACATACTGAGGAGATCAGAGCACTTATGGACTAATTGGCTCAACGTGCAGTGATGATGATCAAAGGACTAAACTAAACCAAAACGATTGATTGAAAGTATCATCATCATTACACTTCGATGAATAACAATATGAGCTTCGATCTCTTTCTTACTTTTGAAGATCTCAGCAAAAGTGTACAAACTCCGAGGAAGAGGCGAGAGTACCCAGTGTAATTGTGAAGACGGTGAAAATTGTAAGAATGTTATTATAATAACGTTTTCTATGAATTTTGTTAAGACAGCGGCTTTCCAGCCTAATTTGATTGATTTTCAACTGCAAATGAATGTTTTACGCTCTCAACTTGAACACGGGGCCTAAGTGTTATTATCCATCTACATTAGGACTATGAACTGATTTCACCTACATTGAGATCAGGGTTCACTGAAGAAATAGCTCTCGCGGAAACGAACCGAGTACTTTTGGAGTGGAAGGCGAGTGCGGTATCTACACGCAACAGAGATCCCACCGAACGCAAGAAATACTTCCTAGAGAAGTCACGTTAACGCGTTTTAGCATCAACTACAGTATTCTTTGACCAGCTTTTAGTTTAACTGGTGAAACCCATAAAAACAAAGTATTGTAGTTTTACAAAATACAAAAAATACACAGCAACGTTTGAGAAGTCGACAAAGATTGTTATCACAATGGATACAAGAGTGAAGAACGTTAAGAACTTATTGTTTGGTTCTACATGGGTGTGCTGTGTAGAAGTGAAGAACTTATTGTTTGATTCTACATGGCGTGTGCTGTGTGAGAAGTGAAGAACTTATTGTTTGATTCTACATGGCGTGTGCTGTGTGAGAAGTGAAGAACTTATTGTTTGATTCTACATGGCGTGTGCTGTGTGAGAAGTGAAGAACTTATTGTTTGATTCTACATGGCGTGTGCTGTGTGAGAAGTGAAGAACTTATTGTTTGATTCTACATGGCGTGTGCTGTGTGAGAAGTGAAGAACTTATTGTTTGATTCTACATGGCGTGTGCTGTGTGAGAAGTGAAGAACTTATTGTTTGATTCTACATGGCGTGTGCTGTGTGAGAAGTGAAATTCTTTACTTCTCTTGTACCCTTTACTTGATAATGCCCTTTTGGTCGAAACGATGCTGTTATTGTTTTTGTAAAACTACAGTACTTTGTTTGTATATGTTTCGCTATTGATACATAGTTTTACTGCAGTCTTCCCTTATATCGATAATGTTAGATTAACCAGGGTCAACTATAAAGTTATCTAGAGATTAACTCAGCATTGAACAGTACCAGAACTACTTGACAGTACCAGAATCAGCATTGACAGAACGAACTCACATTGACAGTACCAGAACTCATTGACAGTCCAGAACGCAATTGTAGATCATTTCAAGGTCGGTTTCCGTCTGGGTCAGTCCGATGAAGATGATGATGTTATTTATACCGATTATAGTGGGTCTGTACATCGTGGTGAGACGTCAGGCTGGGGTTTCCTTGCTAGAGCGCATGGTAGGGTCATTGCAGAGTGAAATGGAGCATACATGACAACTTCTTCCGGTATGCGGATGGAGATTGAGGCCGTTACTGCTGCCCTCTAATTGCTCTCTAGAACTCAATTTACTGGAGCCGATGTTGTATTTGACTCTCAGTCGATACTTCGGAAGGTTCAAAATAGCAGGGTGCTGTTTACTGAGATTTCCAACCTCCAGAGGCTTACTTGGATCTCGTGACCTGAACAAGCGGGTTTTAGCTGTAATACGAGAGCGGACAGGCTTGCATCAACAGCATTGATCGTCAGGGAGATGAGAGTGCAGAGTGAGGAGCGAGTTTAATTAACCAGCGATCTACCGGAATCATGCATACCCTTCAACATCTGCTTGTGGAGACTGAGCACATATTGGTCTGCCTGGAGTGTTATGACATTGGTTCAATAGCAATAACCAGTCCGTTTATACTTCATTGTACTTCTTCGAGCAATAGCAGATCCCCCGTCAGCTCGATAGGCTCGACACATGTTGACGACGATAGGAAAGAAACTGACCTCGGGGAATCAAAAGTGGAAATATAAATAAGATGTAACAAAGCAAGCCAATATATTGGGCAGATGGCATCAATACTACTTACTTCATCCAAAAGAGACGATGTTAATGGATCGTACATGTGATACGCGTGGAGACAAAAACTGCACTGAGATGGACACCAGAGGGTAAACGAAAACACTGAAGACCTAAAATGACGTGGAAGAGAACAGAAGAAAAAGTACTGATAGAAATAAAACACAGCTGGAACATAATACAGAAGACGGCCAAGAAGAGATAAATATGGCGTGCGTTTGTTGCTGTCCTAAGTGCCTAGGCGACACAAGCTATAGACAGAGAGAGAGAGGGGCAACAATTTTTTAGATTAATCCTGTCATGCCTAGTGACACATGGGGCTTCAGAAAGGACTTTCCATGCTCTCCTGTCCCGTGCAACCTTCAGCGCAGAGCCCCACGTCAGAGATGCGGTGTCCAGTTCCTCTTCCATCATGCGCTCCATGTTGTCCGTGGTCTGCCTTTCTTTCTCTTTCCTTCTGGTGTCCAAGTGAGGGCTACCCTTGCTGGCATTTCTTGTCTCATTCTCATAACATGTCCGAGCCATTTCCATCTTCTCTTTTGAGTATGTCATTCATTGCCTCTGTCTTGTATCTTGGAGTAGTTGGTTATTGGATATTTTTACTGGCCAAAAGATTCCCAAGATTCTGCGAAGACAAGAGTGGTGGAAAACTGACAGCCTGCTAGTATCTCCTTTGGTCATCCTCCAACACTCCGATCCATAGAGCAAAACTGGCAAAACAATGCTTTATAGAGTTTAAGCTTTGTGGTCCTATTGTAGATTTTGGACTTCCATACTGGTTTCATTCTGGCAAAAGCGGTTCTGACTTTACTTAGACGTGATTTTATATCTTCCTCTGTGCCACCATTTAGTGTCAGTACGCTACCAAGATATGGAGGGGCAACAATAGTGAACAAGAAATATGTCAATAAAAATAACAATCACTATACAACACAATCGTTATCCCAACCCTGTTTTACCAATTCAGGACATGGACGATGGCAGCAAAAGATAAAATAAAAATTACAATGATAGAAAATACTCAAATGTATTAAGAAGAGAGAACATCAGAAATTATACAATTAGATCCAAAATGGGTACAACTGCAGCAACCTAATGTATCCAGAGACAAACAAGCCAAATTGTTTGATCAAATAAAATGATTGCTTTCAAATAGTATATCACAACAGGCAATGATACACAGAGTAAACAAAAACAAGAGGAGAGGACGGCCATGCAAACGCTAGATTTATGAAAAGCAGAGTCCCTGAACATTTCATATACAAAGCACGTAAAAGCGATTTCTCCTGCATTTTATACTTCCCCATGACACTGCAACGTGAGTACACTGTGCTGTGGTTTACAGCAAAGAGATTATTCCGGATAAGAAATATGCTCCTCATTGTATTTCTTTGGGTCGAACACATTTTTGCAGCTCCCCAAACAAACATGAGTTTTGCCTTTGTTTTGTTTTCCTGTAGAAAGTACAGAAACGGCAACACTCACAGAATTAGCCAATACCAAGCATTCTGGCATGACCAACCAATTCTCCTGTCAGGACTGAATCACTTTGACTTCCTGACAAAGCTGGCAAGACAGCCGTCACTGACACGAGTACACAGTTACACAGTAGCTAAGCTTGATTACAGTTGAACTCACATGACTACTGCTTCTCTGTTTGAACCTTACTCAATTTACTAGACTGCAGGAATGCAGCCTGTTTCTAGAGCTTCCATAAGAAGGTAGAGTAGGATCTTGATTTATTTTGGATCCCTGAAAACATTCTAATCCTGTGTCTTCCCTCTCCACACACACACATTGAAGTTAAAAAAACCCATCTGGGATTTCAAATAAAGTTGTGGGTAAATGTCACATTCAAATTAGCAGTTTTTAGATAATATAGAAAGAGCTGAATGTACATACATTGACGCCTGTTACAGAAAAATAAGTCTCTCTCTCATGATCACCGCCCAGACTGATGTACCAGATCTCCCATAAATTCTATTCATGTGGAAATCTGATTCATGCAGCCTTAGCATTGGCGTGTTTTACGTCACATCTTCAGCACCATTTGGAGCTCTGGTGCTTATCCTTCAGCGATGTATCCGGTTTCAGCCAGTGTTTACTCAGTTTGCTCTCCATTCTGTAGCTATCTAGTGTTTTTTTACGGTGTGGGGTAGCTAGCCCCATGCCCAACCTCCTTACTCGCCTCTTACGACTTGCGTGGCAGATAACAGTGGTTCTATTCTTTATACCCCAATTTGGGCACTCGTAACCACTCAGGCGAAATAAAAGTCTAAATGAACTCTCTTTTAGATTGCAAACAAAGAACAACAAGAGTTTCATGAATGCAAGAAAAATACTGTATTGTCTAAATAATTCAACTCAACTTCAACATGGCTCTTGTGCCTATATTAAGTGCTTACTTACACAAATGTACATCATGGTAGTGCAGGCTCCCACAATCAGTAGAAAAAAAACTTTTCATAAAAAGTACATTCAAGTAGTGTAGATTCTCACAACCAATTTTTTTTTAAAATTTCACATAAAAAGTGCACTCAAGTAGTGTAGATTCTCACAGTCAGTTAAAAGAAAACTTCACAAAAATACACTCCAGTAGTGTAGGTGCTCACAATCAGTAAAAATCACTTCACACAAAAAGTATATTCCAGTAGTGTAGATTCTCACAAATCAATAAAAAAACTTCACACAAAAAGTACACTTCAGTAGTGTAGATTGTGAGTTAAAAAATACTTCACATACAAAAATGGTATATACCAATAGTGTAAATTCTCACAATCAGTCAAATCAAACTTCACATAAAAGAACATTACAACCTTCTGATTTTCACAATTATTAAGAAACTTCACACAAAAGGTAGAACAAGTAATGAATACATAGAACACTGCAGAGAATTTACATAATTGAAATAGACTCGGTGAAGAACCTCTCTCTTGTGAGCTGATATACTGGCCACGAGGAGTATCTGCTCAAATGGATTAGAGCACAGGTCCCATTTGAGAGACCCGGGTTCAATCCCTGGTAAGGTCAAGAAGTTTTTCTGTCAGGGGCATAAAGAAAAATCCTAATCTGAACAGTTTCGCAGTTACTGCATTACCAATGCTGCCATTAAATTTCTCAGGCTCATGCCCCTTCTGTCTTACACTGCCCTAAAAAGTGTTATTAAACAGGCAGTACAGACAATTTATTTCTGTATTTTTATTGTATACATTGCATTATAAGTCGTCAGGTTAAGAAAATGAAGGGTCAAAGGGTTAAACATTTATCTTATTAACAACATAAATAAATTTAATTATAATACTTAATATGAATTCTCACAATAAAGTAGGGACAATTTTGAACAAGAAAATAAATAGTATTTTTTTGTTAATAACAAAGAAAGTCAGTCATTACAAATATAAATTTAGTGTCTCTTCTTAAACTCCATATCGACCACTTGTTAACCACTCTTTGTGATTTGTATTTGATCTCAGCCTAAGAGTGATTCAGCTCTCAGGTTTACCCAGTCTCAATTGGGTACCAGAACAGTTCTGGGAAAGTAAAGGCGGCAGAAAAACCTTGATTGTCTGATACTTTTTCTTTTGATAAGGTAATACATTAATAATAATCCTGCACAGAAAAACTGAGCTAAGATGTCATGAACTTTGCACATTGAAATACATCATCTAGATCAGCGTTCCCAGTGGGCGCTGAAGCCTTCCAGGGGGCAATAGTGGGTTCAGAAGCATTAGGGGAGTTATTTTCCTGATTTTGCGATTGAATAATCATTAAAAATTTGAATTATGCATTTAAATTCATCTTATGCCCATCTTGCACGATTCATTTTTTCATCCATTTTCTATTTCATGCATATAATCATTTGAAAATTGACCATGTATGACAGAAATATATATCAATTTTCTATGTCAAAGAGAAAATAGAACAAGTATATATGTGGTAGGGGGGATTGACAAGCTGTTATAATGTGGAGGGGGCATTACAAAGTTTATGTTTGCAAAGTGGCGGTGATCGAAAAGTTTGGAATCTATGATCTAGATTGTCTACAAGGCAAGATAAGCAATACTAAGCTAAGATGAAGGTTTTGTTGCAATATTAATCTACAGTTTTACCAGCAACACTAGACAACATTTCAGCAATATCCATGGACAACTGTCAACAGCATAAATGGACAACTATCAACTGCATAAATGGACAATTTTTAGCAGTATATATAGATAACTCAGAAGTATAAATAGACAACTTTCAGCAGCATAAATGGACAATATTTCAGCAATATCCATGGACAACTTTCAGCAGTATAAATGGATAACTTTCAGCAGCAGAAATAAACTTTCAACAGCAGAAATAGAAAACTTTCAGCAGCAGAAATAGAAAACTTTCAGCAGCATAAATAGACAATTTCAGAAGTATAAATAGACAATTTTCATCATGATAAATAGACAATTTTCAGCAGCACAAATAGACAATTTTCAGAAGTATAAATAGACAATTTTCAGCAGCATAAATAGACAATTTTCAGCAGCTTAAATAGACAAGTTTCAGCAGCATAAATAGGCAGTTTTCTGTATTACCAAATGCACAGCTTTAGATGTGTTAATAGAGATGTTTAAGCAGTCACAAAGGATACTTTTATTAGTATCAACACACTATTCTCTGTTTGATCAAATATAAATGTTGTCACATTGTGAATTTATCTTAGAATATCTAACTAAAATAGTTTCTGGAGATGCAAATGGGCTTTAACATTAGCAAAAATATTCATTTTATGTTTCAAAGTCAGTGAAAACAAGAAATAAATAAAAACAATGATTAGATCAGACATTTTTTTGGTGTGTTTGCTATGAGATTAGGTGTAGCCATGACACCTAATATGGCACCTTTGACTGGTTTTGCATGAAGACTTGTTTTGCTTATCACAGTATCCTCGCCATTCAGGCGAGTCTTACTTTGTGTTCAGGAGTACTTGTCTTTTCTTCTTCGAACGCTCCATATCGACCACTTGTCAACCTCTCTGTGTCATTTGTATGTCATCTGAGCCTAAGAGCGATTGTACGTTGTGCCAGTTATGCACCTAAAGTAGGCCAGCACTCCGATTTCTGGCTGCTTTTATTTACTAGGTAGCACCTAGGGCCTACATCAGTCATCTCTTACGACATGCATTGTAGGTTGCAGTGATACTATTCTTTGCTTCCCTTGTGGCCCCGCACCACATGGGCAAGGGGTACTTGTAATTAAGATCCCCTAGTAAAGGATTTCCGGCCTGCTCTTCTTGAATTTGAACTGCCAATGGTTATTTTTCATGCTCAATTTGAACATGGGACCTTTGTTTTATCGTCCGTCTCCAATAGGACAAGGAACTCGATGTCACCTACACTGAGATCTGGTATTTCTGGAAAAATATCCGGATAGCACTAACCTCTACATCGCAGAGACTTATAGCCATGTCTTCCTGTAGACCACTAACCTTAGACTTTCCTATGATTATAATTTTAAGCAGTGTCATGTTACCTTCATATTGCCAAAATAGTCATGCTTGTTCTATTACCTGGTACATCAATAATTCTAAAATTATGTTACTGTAAACTTACTAAAAGAGCTACAGTACAGAACATCATCTTTCTCCCAACATTATGCTATCAATGTCAAACCTGAACGCTGACATCAAATGGTAGAAGAAAACTAGTAAAAACAGAGATGAAGTGTTTACGCAGAATGTTAGTAGTATCAAGAAGAAACCGGTTTAGAAATGAAGACATGAAAAAAGTGGGTACAACATCAGTATTGAACTTCATCAATAAACAACAAATTAAATGGTTTGGCCACATAAACAGATTACCAACAGACAGTGCGCCTCAAAGAGCAATGTTGCTCTGATAAAGTGTATACAAAGCAAAAACATTCCACCCAAAAAGTGGACCTCAGAAAAAACAGAGTCAGTGAAAAACACTATTTATGAAGCGCACACAAAAGCCTGTTCTAGAAATCTCTTCTTATCCTAACACTGTACCGCAAAACAGGATTTGGGAAAAGAAGGAAAAATGAAAGGTAAACTCACAGTAGAAATACTATCTTTCTGATAGTACAGAAAGTAATGAGATTAAAAAACAGGGACAAGAATAAGCAGCTTGGGAGTTGTGGCTGTTTCCACTTCTTTGTCAATCAGCCTCTTCTCGAGCTGTGGTTATGTCCACTTCTCTGTCAATCAGCCTCTTCTCGAGCTGTGGCTATTTCCACTTCTCTGTCAATCAGCCTCTTCTTGAGCTGTGGCTGTTTCTGCTTCTTTGTCAATCAGCCTCTTTTCGAGCTGTGGCTATTTCCACTTCTCTGTCAATCAGCCTCTTCTCGAGCTGTGGCTATTTCCACTTTTCTGTCAATCAGTCTCTTCTCGAGCTGTGGCTCCACTTCTCTGTCAATCAGCCTCTTCTCAAGCTGTGGTTATGTCCACTTCTCTGTCAATCAGCCTCTTCTCGAGCTGTGGTTGTTTCCACTTCTTGTCAATCAGCCTCTTCTCGAGCTGTGGCTAGTTTCCACTTCTTTGTCAATCAGCCTCTTCTCGAGCTGTGGCTATTTCCACTTCTCTGTCAATCAGCCTCTTCACTGCCAAGGATGTAGCATTGAGATGGGGAAAAAAGATCTAGTTAAGATGATAATAATTCAAGTGCTCATAGGTGTCGACTTCCAGAGGCATATTTCTGAATGTCACACAAAACAAAATGGGATAACAATATAAATACAATTTGTGTGGTAGAGTCTGCAAAAGTACAGATCAGATACCATGTGCAGAGCTGATCTCATTATTGCTTTAAATTTACTGTATTCGTAAAATAATTGCTGGCATGATTAATTCAAACATAACGCATGTACATTATACAAGAGTTTACACAGTAAATACTGAAATTGTTACATATGAAATATATTTATCAGCGACATCAACTGTTGGATAAGGACAGGGTAACTGTTGGATGAGGACACAGCAACTGAGGAATGAGGACACAGCAACTGAGGAATGAGGACACAGCAACTGAGGAATGAGGACAAAGCAATGAGGATGAGGACACAGTAACTGAGGAATGAGGACAAAGCAAATGAGGAATGAGGACACAGTAACTGAGGAATGAGGACAAAGCAAATGAGGATGAGGACACAGCAACTGGGGATGAGGACACAGCAACTGAGGGATGAGGACAAGAATGAGGATGAGACACAGCAAATGAGGGATGAGGACACAGCAACTGAGGAATGAGGACAAAGCAATGAGATGAGACACAGCAACTGAGAATGAGGAACAGCAATGAGATGAGACACAAATGAGGATGAGCACAGCAACTGAGGAATGAGGACAGCAACTGAGGAATGAGGACACAACTGGGAATGAGGACACAGCAAATGAATGAGACGTACGAGGGATGAGGACACAGTAACTGAGGGATGAGGACACAGCAACTGAGGGATGAGGACACAGTAACTGAGGATGAGACACAGTAACTGAGGGATGAGGACACAGCAACTGAGGGATGAGGAACAGCATCAATCATATCTCTTCTCTACAAGGCAAATGAGTGTTGAGAAGCCCTATTCTGACCATTCCTTGACATTATTAACCCATGCTTTTCTTTGCCTTTTTCTTTTCCTACCACCCTCAGGTGTTCCCAGAATTGTTTCTGAGAGGAGACTGTTCACTTATCTGAAGCATGCGAGTTAACATTTCACCACTGCCGGACACTGTCCTGCTGCCCTGTCAGAGTAGTTATTTTACTCTTAACAAATTGTTGTTATTCGTTCTTTATAAGAGATCAATAACATCTTTCTATAACATTTATATTCTACTTCTTCTTTGTGATCAGTTTAGTAAGCTCGTCTAAACCATGAGATGGGTTGCCTCTAGGAAGCTGTATGTCATTTGGAGTTTCTCGTGAGTTCCCCATAGCTTGTTCTGTAAGTTTCGTTCATGAGGAAATGTTTCATTCGTTGGTGTATGCATGAGAAGGCTTTATTCTGTGCATGTGACGATTGAATCTGCAGTGACCTGTTCTGAAGTGAAAGATTGTTGTGTGCTGCTTTCTGTTTATGGGAACTTGTGGGTGTTTGCTATCGGTGTGTTGCTTTCACAACTCTTTGTATTTATATTTTTAAAAATATAAATTATTCTCTCTACGTCATTATTTATTGTCTAGACCTCAAATACATTGCAAACAGTTGGTATTACTAACAATTTATACACATTGTTCTTCCTCGAAATACTTATGTTACTTTTCAAACTCATATTTAGCCTCCAAATGGCAAGAAAATGGTTCAACCACATAAGCAGATTATCAACAGACTGTGCTCCTCAAAGAGCAATGTTATTTCGATACAGTGAATACAAAGCAAAAGAATGTCCAAGCAAAAGGTGGACCTCAGAGATAACAGAGGCGATGAAAACACTGTTTATGAAGCGCACACAAAAGCCTGTTCTATAAATTTCTTCTTATCCTGACGATGTGAGGCAAAACAGGATTTTTGAGAAAAGAAGAAGATTGCCAGAAAATATTATTGAAATAATTATTTAACCAATTTCTTAGAAAAACTTGGCTGTGGTAATGGCTTTGAAGGGTTTAGTATACCATCATGCAGCGGTGATCCAGGAAGGGGATCCAGTTTTTGATGACTGCTACTAGATCCGCTACCAATGACTAAGCTTGGCCCAGCAGAAAGTTTCCCTGATTTGTCACCTTTCTTCTTAGACTGAAATTAGAAATTAAATGAAGCCATAATTGAAATGTGTGATTTTGATCATAGATATATGTTGTGAATATAGATATATGTTGTGAATATAGATATATGTTGTGAATATAGATATATGTTGTGAATATAGATATATGTTGTGAATATAGATGTATGTTGTGAATATAGATATATGTTGTGAATATAGATGTATGTTGTGAATATAGATATATGTTGTGAATATAGATATATGTTGTGAATATAGATATATGTTGTGAATATAGATATATGTTGTGAATATAGATATATGTTGTGAATATAGATGTATGTTGTGAATATAGATATATGTTGTGAATATAGATATATGTTGTGAATATAGATATATGTTGTAATATAGATATATGTTGTGAATATAGATTATGTTGTAATATAGATGTATGTTGTGAATATAGATATATGTTGTGAATATAGATATATGTTGTGAATATAGATATATGTTGTGAATATAGATATATGTTGTGAATATAGATATATAGAATATAGATATGTGTATATAGTATATTTGAATATAGTATACCATCATGTAAGTATCAGATAGGGAAACAGATATATTTGTGATAGCTATATGATCGTAATATGTAAGTTGTGCAATAGATAAGTTTGATATGATATTCTTATATAGATAAATGTTGGAATTAATAAGTTTGAAATGTGTATTTGATATAGATGTATGTTGTGAATATAATACTAATTTTTCTTCTTATGCATTCTCACTAGATTAGGATATCAGGTTCTCTAATAAAGGCCACCGTCTGCCTTAGATTGTCATCCACGCTATACAGTTTGTCTAGAACGCTGGTGTAAGTGGGCCACCTCTTTTTTCTCAGGTCTGCATACTGAGAGTAGTTCTGTAGGTCATGCTCTATTGTCATACTTGCCAAGATACAGGGGAACAGGTCGTTGGTACCTATCTTGAATCTAGTGTACAGATGGTGTCTCATTCTGTTATAACCCGTCTGGAGGTGACGTATAACAGTCTGTTCAATACTGATTTGAACAGTAAGATAGAGATGACGCCTTATATAATGAAATGTGATAAATTAGACAGTATTTTATTATTAAATGTGCTAATATGTAAATTTTACTTCTGAATCAAACAACTATCTACCACATTATAGATAATTGGACAACCCATTCTCCCAAAGAAAATTTAATGAGTGGATTTGATATATGCATAGCCAAAACTTTGTCTTCTTCTTCAGCGATCTCTGGTCATACGCTTAGTTTACTGTGGACCACACTCTGGGCAGTCAGTGTTAAGGTCGGTCAGGTTTCCCCAAAACTTAGTTTTTAGAATGACTGGGTGTGGCCACATGTTGCTTCTTAGCTTACCCAGAAGAGAACAGTTTGCAAGACATGCTCCGGTGTCTGTTCCATCTGCTGACACTGGCAGAGGGCTGTTTTACTTATTCCTAGTCTACATGTCTGTTGAGTCTGCAGTGTCCGGTACATAGGTTAAATATAATGACCTGGTCTGTTCTGCTAAGTTCTTTGAGGAAGTCCTTTCCATAATCATACCCATTGTTTGTCTTCCAGTCTACTGCAGATTTTCTCTGTATCATGGTTTTGACCTCTTGAAAAGATAGCGATTTAAAAATTTGATCTTTAAGCACTGCCATCCCTAGCCAGGACTTCGGCAATCACATTGACTGCAATGCTACAGTGAATCCAATGCAAGTGAATTTCCACCTTTTTTAACAGCTGAGCAAGTTCTCTTTCTAGGTTCTGTACTGTGCTGTCAGCAGATTTAGTCTTCAGGGCTTGTATAGCTGACAGTGAGTCTGTAAGAAATACCATCTTGCCTGCAGGTGCTTGCAGCTTATTCATGTGCTGTACTTCCAGCTTATTCATGTGATGTGCTTCAGCTTATCATGCGCAGCTTATCCATGTGCTGTGTTTGCAGCTTATTCATGTGCTGTGCTGCTATTAGAAGGGCTAAGAGTTTTATAGCCAAAACAGCTCACAGTTATTCTGTCTTCATAAAAACATTTTGAATAATCATGTGCTGTATCTAGGAAAATTTATAACACATAGCTGGACAAGCTTACCTTTTGGAAAGGATTTAGAATGCCAACATTTGGGGACGAGTTAAAAACTTTATTAAAGTTAGTTTCCCGATTCACAAGTTCTAGCTGGTAAAATCTCTTCTCATCCTGCAAAATAAAAATGAAGTGATAAGATGCATGTCTGTGTAATCATCTTGCTTGTTGATGATAAATATGTTAATAAATGAATTTGAATGTTTTCAAGCTGTTCTGAGACATATGAAGATCTCAAGACATATGAAGATCTCAAGACATATGAAGATCTCCAAGATCATATGAAGATCTCAAGACATATGAAGATCTCAAGACATATGAAGATCTCAAGACATATGAAGATCTCAAGACATATGAAGATCTCAAGACATATGGAGATCTCAAGACATATGAAGATCTCAAGACATATGAAGAACAGATATGTACCTTTCCTACAATGAAGGTTGATTGTAATCAATGTCCCCAACATTTTCTGTTTCGTTGTATGCTAGTACACTGGCAGGCTGTCACTTGTCACCTTTTATGTGTTTTCTTCTCCCTTCTAGCAGAATCTTCAGTGGCAAGGAAGGACAGTGATTAGTGTACTTGCTTTCTAGATGAGTAGTCTTGGATTGATGTTTAGTTAGAATGGGACTTTTACTGACAGAAAATGTCTTTTAGGTCAATCCAGTCTTAGTTGATTATCCCAGAAACACTGAGAAGTCAAGATGGCAAATGTGAAGTCAAGATGGTTAACGTGAAGAAAAGACAGCCAATGTGAAGTTAACCATATTACACATGGTGTGTTGTTGGTCAAAGAAAAAACAGACCTAACACTGCATTTCCCAATACATCCCATGGGGTGAACAGGTTCTTTACTTTTTTTTCCACTTATAGCACTTAATCTTCCTTTTTATCACTTGGCTTTTTCTCACACTGTTTTACAGAGAACTTCATGTCTCTTTGTGTGTCTAAAATATCAGTTTGTCTATTTGTTTGTGGACCTCATGTCGTCCGTGTGGTGCCGGGTCCGGGAAGGAAGCAAAGAATAGTGCCACTGTGACTTACAAGGCATGTCATAAGAGGCAACTGAGGTAGAAGTCTATGGAAGCTACCCTAGTAAGTAAAAAGCGTGGCAGAAATCGGATGTGCTGGCCTACTTGTTGCCGCATAACTGGCACCACATACAAAAGCTCGGAGCTTAGATCACACAGAGTTGTTAACAAGTTGTTGATATAGAGCATTTAAAGAAGAAGAAGGCGGACCTCATAGATACCAGAGGCGACAAAAAACCAAAGGACCCAACCACCCGCTCTAGAAATCTCTTCTTATCCTTTATGCTGTGAGGCAAAACAGATTAGAGAACAGAAGAAGTCTATTTGTTACATTTTCATTATTATATTTTTCCCCATTTCTTGAGTGTTTCATCTTCCTTCCTTCCTTTCCTTCTTTGCGTTCATTCTTACGACCAATTTTAATCACTCTTTGTGATATGTTTAATCTTTGCCAAGAACGTGTATATGTTGCACATTGGTTTGGTAGGCCCCTAAACACATAGACTTCTACACGTTTAGGACATGTACATCGATTTCAGCCAAACCTCCTTAGTCGCCTCTTACGACATGCGTGGCAGGTAACAGTGGTTCGATTCCTTACACCCCAAATTTGGGCCCGTAACCACTCGGCGAGTGTTTCGTCTTATTCTTCTTCTTCTTCAATGAAATAGCAGAGCTATGGCTCTTGCCCTTCTGCCACATGCCATGTAGTATTTCTATTGTACACAATATTGAAGAGCTGGGAAGTCTCTGAATTTTCTATCCACCCTGGACAGGAGTCAGAATTGAACCACTACTAGAGAACAAGGAGAAGCTCTCTGTGCTGTTCTATGATACACCAGCAAAGGTCAGATTTCCTGATACTTTAATACAAACGTATTTTACAGTCGTGAAATTTCAATGATAGAAATATAGATCTTAGACAAATAGAACTTAGGGTATGAAGTGACTGTCACTTCACATTTCTAGGCCCGAGTGAGAAGGAGGTAGAAGGGCAAATTCCTTTCTCATGTGTGAAAACCAAATGTGGATTGAACCCCAACACTCTTGTGTTCAAGTCGATAGGTGAACGCTTACGCATTATGTTAATCCATAATGGATAGTTCAATATAAAAGTGATGTTCAGTGTAAGATTTCAATGATAGACATATCAATCAATCAAATGATGTGCTGGTTGGAGAAGGCGATCATGTCTCTCCACGTCTGTCTGTCTCTGGTACAATCCATCAACTCTGTCACACCGAACCATTGCTGAACCATGATTTCAAGCCGTCCTGAATTTTGTCCCTTTGTTTCTCTTCCAGTGTATTTTGCCTGTTGTAACCAAATATTCTAAACTGCCCCTTCTAATTATATGTCAGAAAAACCTTGATTGTCTGCTTCTTATTCGATTGATTAGATTTTGATATGAATCTGTCTCTGACAAGATCTCTTCATTGGTCTTTCTAGCTATTCATGGAACTTTTAACATTCTTCTGAGAAACCACATTTCTGTGGCTTCCAATGTTCTTACCATTTGTCTATTCATTATCCATGTCTCACTGCCATATAAAAGTATTGGCTCTATAAAGCTTTGGATTACTCATTTCTCGATGCCACTGACAATGATTTATTACATAGTATGTTTTTCATCTGATAGACATATAGATAAGATATGAAGATAAGATAAGAAGATAAGATGATAAGATAAGATAAGATAAGATGATAAGATAAGAAGATAAGATATGAATAAAGATAAGATACATATAGATACTTCAATAGCAAAAATGATCTACGATTCTAAGATATTTGTCATAGAATAATTGATACATCCTTCACAGAGACAAGGATTTAGCAGCACATATCATGACTCACAATCAGATCTTTAATTCTTGTTTCTCGTTCAGACACCTCAAATCTTAGTTTGTCAATGCACTCTAGGTCTTCGGGGCGAGATTCTCTTTGAGCATAGCGTTCATGTGCTTCTTCTAGTCTAAACATTGTTAGAGAGGAGAGAGTAAATAGATTTGATCAAACTATGCAGACAGACATAATATTTATATTATACAGACAGACAGACATATGTGATATTACATACAGACAGACATATGTGATATTATACAGCAGACAATATGTGATATTATACAGACAGACATATGTGATATTATACAGCAGACACATGTGTGATATTATACAGACAGACATATGTGATATTATACAGACAGACATATGTGATATTATACAGACAGACATATGTGATATTATACAGACAGACATATGTGATATTATACAGACAGACATATGTGATATTATACAGACAGACATATTGATATTATACAGACATACATATCTGATATTATACAGACAGACATATGTGATATTATACAGACAGACATATGTGATATATACAGGCATAAACATATGATATCTATACCTGTATAATGCATAGTAACTTTGTGTGAGATGTTCCATAGTAACTCTGTCTGAGATGTTGCCATAGTAACTTTGTGTGAGATGTAGCCATAGTAACTTTGTGTGAGATGTAGCCATAGTAACTTTGTGTGAGATGTTGCCATAGTAACTTTGTGTGAGATGTTGTCATAGTAACTTTGTGTGAGATATTGTCATAGTAACTTTGTGTGAGATATTGTCATAGTAACTTTGTGTGAGATGTTATCATAGTAACTTTGTGAGAGATATTGTCATAGTCCATGACTGACAAAGGTGCCACATATAAATCAAACCAAAAAAAAAAGGCAAAGATAACAAGGATATATCAAGACAGAGACAACATGAATGATTGGTTTGAAATCACAATACAGAACACTTGCTCAATATGTAGTGCAGCTATTTTATCTTTCAGCAATTCCTGGGCTGCGTTGAAGTGAGTCAGCATGTCTTGCTGCTCTCTCAAGTGGTCAGCTGACAGGTTGTCCACTGTTGTTTGATTCTGTCTGGTCAGTTTATCTTCTTGTAATCTGACGAGAATATTGTATGATCCGTTAACATGTAATTACTTACATTTGACTAACATTCTTTTATCTCTTGGCGACCTACTGTTGGATAATAAATAATAATAACAATTTCTCTCGATCCCTATACATTACATAGGGCATGCAAGCAATTTCTCCATACCGCTCTATCCTGGGCAACTTGTTCAATCTCCTTCATGGACTGAGACAGATATTTCTGGCCTCTCCCAGCAAAGTATCACTGTTGGATAAGGACACTAAAATTGACAATGAGTCACTACAGGGATTTAAGGAGTTTGGAATTAAAACGGCACAAGTAGAGCTGGATGCTTAAAGGGCAGAGAGAGGAGTGTGTTTAACCAGTAAGCCACAGGAACCATCAGTTTGCATACAATTCAACATATTTTGGGGAAGACTGAGCACCTATGAGTCTGCCTGGAGTGCTGTGACGTTAGTAACAAATAACCGTTTCTTATATTTGATCACACTTAATGTCAAAATAAGTTCTGAAGTTCATGGATTTGAATTCACACTGCACCGTTCGGCTCACAAGTGTATTTTTTTCACAGATCTCTAGATTGTTGCTGGAGCTATGGAATTTATACAATGTGCAATACTCTCAGCCTTATGATGTAACCCCAAGGTAATAGAAGTAAGGAAGACCAGGAACACCTGGAGGCGGGAGTTGGAAACAGAAATCGTTCTGTGTTGGTTTACTATTAATCTTTGGCTTCCAGCATAGTGTTCTTGTCTGACTATACCCCACTCTTTTGTTCTTGTCTGACTAACCACCTTCTTTTTCTTGTCTACACACCACTCTTCTTGCTGTCTGACTACAGCCCCACTCTTCTTGTTCTTGTCTGACTATACCCCACTCTTCTTGTTCTTGTCTGACTACACCACACTCTTCTTGTTCTTGTCTGACTACACCCCACTCTTCTTGTTCTTGTCTGACTATACCCCACTCTTCTTGTTCTTGTCTGACTATACCCCCACTCTTCTTGTTCTTGTCTGACTATACCCCACTCTTCTTGTTCTTGTCTGACTATACCCCACTCTTCTTGTTCTTGTCTGACTATACCCCACTCTTCTTGTTCTTGTCTGACATACCCACTCTTTCTTGTTCTTGTCTGACTATACCCCACTCTTCTTGTTCTTGTCTGACTACACCCACTCTTCTTGTTCTTGTCTGACTATACCCCACTCTTCTTGTTCTTGTCTGACTATACCCACTCTTCTTGTTCTTGTCTGACTATACCCACTCTTCTTGTTCTTGTCTGACTATACCCCACTCTTCTTGTTCTTGTCTGACTATACCCCACTCTTCTTGTTCTTGTCTGACTATACCCCACTCCTCTTGTTCTTGTCTGACTATACCCACTCTTCTTGTTCTTGTCTGACTATACCCCACTCTTCTTGTTCTTGTCTGACTATACCCCACTCTTCTTGTTCTTGTCTGACTACACCCCACTCTTCTTGTTCTTGTCTGACTATACCCCACTCTTCTTGTTCTTGTCTGACTATACCCACTCTTCTTGTTCTTGTCTGACTATACCCCACTCTTCTTGTTCTTGTCTGACTATACCCCACTCTTCTTGTTCTTGTCTGACTATACCCCACTCTTCTTGTTCTTGTCTGACTATACCCACTCTTCTTGTTCTTGTCTGACTATACCCCACTCTTCTTGTTCTTGTCTGACTATACCCCACTCTTCTTGTTCTTGTCTGACTATACCCACTCTTCTTGTTCTTGTCTGACTATACCCCACTCTTCTTGTTCTTGTCTGACTATACCCCACTCTTCTTGTTCTTGTCTGACTATACCCACTCTTCTTGTTCTTGTCTGACTATACCCACTCTTCTTGTTCTTGTCTGACTATACCCACTCTTCTTGTTCTTGTCTGACTATACCCCACTCTTCTTGTTCTTGTCTGACTATACCCCACTCTTCTTGTTCTTGTCTGACTATACCCCACTCTTCTTGTTCTTGTCTGACTATACCACTCTTCTTGTTCTTGTCTGATTATACCCCTCTTCTTGTTCTTGTCTGACTATACCCCACTCTTCTTGTTCTTGTCTGACTACAGCCCCACTCTTCTTGTTCTTGTCTGACTACACCCCACTCTTCTTGTTCTTGTCTGACTACACCCCACTCTTCTTGTTCTTGTCTGACTATACCCCACTGGATTTGATATTTTTGCACTCTGGTTAGGGTTGTAGATTCACCCTTATTTCTTGAATCATTTACACATTCCATCTTCCTTAGGGCATTCAGAATAACAGCATCGTTCATTGCTTGTTCGCTTTCCATAATAGCCATACAAGCTAGCCTGTTCATTCAACAGGCATTATGCCTGCTTGCCTTGGCACACAATTATTACGGATAAAGTGATGGTGTTGTAGAAAAAATGCATGCAACATGTCGCCGTATTAGTTAAATAACAGTGACGGTGGGTAAGTTTGAAATTCGATTACTGGCAGATAGAAGTTTAGATGAGGAAGTAAGAATTACGATTACTAGCACATAGAAGTTTAGATGATGAAGTAAGAATTACGATTACTAGCACATAGAAGTTTAGATGAGGAAGTAAGAATTACGATTACTAGCACATATAAGTTTAGATGAGGAAGTAAGAATTACGATTACTAGCACAAAGAAGTTTAGATGAGAAGCAAGAATTACGATTACTAGCACATAGAAGTTTAGATGAGAGTAAGATTACGTTACTAGCACAAAGAAGTTTAGATGTAGAAGTAAAATTACGATTACTAGCACAAAGAAGTTTAGATGAGGAAGTAAGAACTCGATTACTAGCACATAGAAGTTTAGATGAGGAAGTAAGAATTATGATTACTAGCACATAGAAGTTTAGATGAGGAAGTAAGAAATTCGATTACTAGCACATAGAAGTTAAGATGAGGAAGTAAGAATTACGATTACTAGCACATAGAAGTTTAGATGAGGAAGTAAGAAATTCGATTACTAGCACATAGAAGTTAAGATGAGGAAGTAAGAATTACGATTAAAGTGTCCAAATGCGAAGGATTTACTTCACTGCATCGTGTTTCCCCATATGGCTCCGTCCCTGTCTGCAAAAATGGCATACCATATGATGCGTGTTGCAAAAGCACGAGCTCTGTAGCTCAAGCAACAACCCTAGTGATGTGAAATAATTGCACATGTGACTCGGTCCGGATTGGAACCTACAGCCTTTAGAACGACACTATTCTTCACTATAGAGATCCTGAAATGTTGAGAAATGCAAATACTTACAGAAACAAGTTAATGTGAGGACGTAAGAATTGTGATTACCAGCGCAAAGACAAGAGCCGCAGATAGTAGCGTAGTTGTTAGTAAACTCGCTTCTTAGACTAGTGGTCAGGGTTCAATTTCAAGGCGGACGTGGAATATTTTTTCCGACCGTAACGGCTCTCAGGTAAACCCAGCCTGAATTGGGTACCAGGTAAAGCACTGTGAAGTAAAAGCGGCCGGCGTGATATTGACCATATCACCCATCGTGTGCCGACGATCAATGACAAATACGGGCCTAGCACCGTATTATCCAATATACCTCAAGGTACGAAAAGGGATTATAAAGAAAAGGAAAGAAAAAGCAAAAAGTGGTTAAAGTAAGAACGTAAGAATTGTGATTTCTTTCACATACCTGAGCTGCTGACTTGCTTGTTTATGTGCCTGCTTCACCTCCAGAACCTTACTCTCAATCTCTTTCTTCAATCTGTTGATCTCTTCTTGAAGCTTCGTGACTTGCTCCTGCAAGTTTCTAATGTGTTGCTCTCTATATCCAATCTCCGTCTTAAGGTCCTCTAACTGCATCATGTGATCTTTCTCCTAGACATCATTGAAAGATGTGTTAATGCTTTCTTTAATTGTTTGTTATTTATAAAGATCACACAAGAAATTTTCGTTAAGAAGTAACTTGGAGCCAGAACACCTTCCATAGGGAATAATTATTTGGTATTTCTATCAAGTTACCTAACTGCTAATAATTAATAATAATTTATCTCGTACCACGTTTCCTTTGACATACAAGCAATTTCACCATATCGCTCTATCCTGGGTAACTCGCTCAATCTCCTCCGTGGAACTGAGACTGATATTTCTTGCATCTCTCCGCAAAATTCGTTTCAGGGTCTCCCTAGGTCGTCCTCTTTCTTGAACCCTTTGCCTCCCACTTCAATGCCTGCTGATATTCTCTGAGCAATTCTTCTCAAGTGTCCCAACATATCTCCATCTTCTCCTCTTATAACAGTTGTCACTAGTGGTTGACCAGACATTTCTCTGATTTCATCACTTCTCCTGAATTCGATCCATTTTATGTTCATTATTTTTCGCAGACATCTATTTTCAAATGCATTCAACTTGCTTTCTATATCTTTAGTCATTTTCTAAATCTCACTGGCATATGTTAGGATTGATACAACATTTGAATTGAAAATTCGTAATTTAGTTCTAATACTATATAACTTGCAGTTTCATATTTGATTTGGACCTTTAAAAGCTGATGTTGCTTTGACAAGTTACCAGCAGTTGCCTAACTGCTAATCATTAGGTTATTAAAAATTAAATTTCCGCAGCCTTTCAGACCTTACGGTACGAAGTCACTTCACTTCACATTTCTAGACTCCAGTGTGCAGGAGATAGGAGGGTCAGTTCCTTTTCTCAAGCGTGAAACGTGGAGTGTGGGATTGAACTCACAACCCTTTTGTGTTCCAAGTCGACAGGCAAACGCTTACACACTATGCTAATCCGTCCCACAATTGTCTATATAAGGGAGATAAATACTGCGTGGAAGACTGTATATGTGTGTGTGTGGAGATAGAGAAAGTGAGATCTTCTTTTTTCTCTTCTCCCTCAACGCTTCATATCGACCACTTGTTAACCACTCTTTGTGATTTGTATGTGAGCTGAGCCTAAGAGGGATTGTACGTTGTGCCGGTTATACGCCTACAAGTACATCCGATTTCTGCGACGTTTTTTATTTACTAGAGTAGCTTCCCTAGGCACCTACATCAGTCGCCTGTTACGGCATGCCTTGTATGTCACAGTGGTACTATTATTTGCTTCCTTGCGGGCTCCCAGCACAACACAGGCGTGTGAGAATAGCGTGAGTGAATGAGAGAGAAAGTAAAGTAGAAATGAATAGAGTGTGAAACTGAGAGATTGAAATATAGAGAAATATGAAGAGAAAGAGAGAGTTCGTTAAAAAAGAAAAAAAAAAACAGGTCACAAACAATATTTACAAAATATACAAAAGTACAAGAATAATTGTCGCCCGGTAACAAACAAACATGACGAAAGTACACAATCACCACCACCGCAAACATGTCAACACCAACAACTGTTTAACAACATGAAAAGGCAATTAATTACAGCATGACAGTATGAAACTGTTGCTATTTAAATCTGTGTGGGTGGCTGTCCCGACCGGCAGGCTAGCTTCCTCTTTCAACTTCTGTATTCTGACACTATTTAGTAATGATGTGCGTTTCAGCTACTCTCAAGTATAGTTTACTTTCCGTTACTTTAGCGACAGCCACTCGTTACTTAGTACTCGTTACTTCGTACTCGTTACTTAGAGACATACATAACTATAGTCCTGCACTTAATCTCAATATAAGCAACGTTTCGACAACAAGTTTATCAGCAAACGAACAACAGGAGTGACGAATTAAAAAAGTCTATATGGACGACTAGATAGGGCCCGGGGACATTCAAACGTTTATAATCATTAGAAACGTTTGAATGTCTCCGATCTAGTCGCCATATGTTAGTGGTTTTTTTAATTCGTTACTCCTGTTGTTCGTTTGCTTGATAAAGGCCTTGTTGGTCGAAACGTTGCGTATATTGTCATTGTTTTTGTAATTTCAAAACTAAGTACTTTGTGATTACGTGTTTCGCCAATCAAATAGTTTTACTGCAGTCTCATTTATATTGTGATTATTTCGCTCTAATCTTTTAGCTTAGCTAGTGCACAAATCCACAATAACATCAAACTATGCACTTTTAACTTCTTAACTTTAGCTTAGTTAAGAGTACCGTTCGTAACAAACATTAACCTATACATCAAGTAAAAACTGAACAATTTTACAACTGTTAAGTATGGGGCCACACATAAATAGAAAAGTAAATGTAAACAAGCAACATCAAGTCGCCTTGAAGCTCTTCTGACCCTCCATGGTGGCAGCACATATTATTATGATGATGAAGTAAGCATTGGCTTGGGTAACGGGTAATTACATTCTTCAAAAAATCATTCTTTGAATTTGCAACAGCAAAACTCTTCGTTTTTTGTTTACTTTAACTACAAAAATTCCTTTCGTGTGTGTGTTTGTTTATACTTACTTAGTCACTAAAATAATTCTGGCTGTATAAACGATTAAAATATTAGGTTAGCATTTCTTGTTTACGCTTCAATAGAAGTTCAGATTCTTCATCGTAACAGCAAGAATTCTCACAGACATACACAGTCAACACATGTATATGTCATTATAATGAACATTTGTGAAGCAATTTGTTTCGCATACTTGTTTGTTGGAGATCCCCCGATGTAGCATAACTTTGTACTCTTTCTACCCTGTGCCAGGTTCCTTCAAAATATTCAAGGACTCAGAAAATGGTGTTTTCTAGCGACATACTTGAACACGGAGGTGAACAAGTGCTTTCTTGCAAATTCCAGTGGGTAGCTAGCTTGTCAATGTGAAAAGTTCAGTAGCACAAGGTGACTAGTCTTCTATTTCAGATGTGACCTTGATGTGTCTCTCTCTCTTACATCCTTGAGAGTTGTTAGTGAACTCTTGTTAGAAAGTGAAGATAGGTCGTGACCAGCTATTGTCTGACTCTGTCCCTCTTCCGAAATACAAGAAATCTATGCACTTCATTTCTTTTAAATTGCTTTGGCTCTCGTGACAGCAGTCCTGAAAAACTCTCTATTCTGTGCAAGATGACCGGCGGCGTTAGCAGCAGTCATTCTCAGATAGTCAATGACATCCTGCAGCCATCGTCTTCTAGGACTTCCTCTGATTCTTCTTCTAGACACAATTTCCTCCAACATTATCTACTCTAGGCACTCATGTCGTTCGATGTGTCCGAAATATTTAATTGTTCAAGTTTTTATGTACTTTAATGACCAACTCTCTTTAATATCAAGCGGTTGCTGAACATAAACATTTGTTTACTAAAGACAACATCAAATATATATACAATATTTCATCAAACGAAAGAAAGGAAGGAAACATATTGATCGTGGTTTCCTAATCAAATACACTACTAGCGAGCCAAAGGAAGGAAGGAAGTTGATCGTGGCTTGCTGGTCAAATACACTACTAGCGAGCCAAAGGAAGGAAAGAAACATGTTGATCGTGGCTTACTTGTCAAATACACTACTAGCGAGCCAAAGCAAGGAAAGAAACATGTTGATCGTGGCTTACTTGTCAAATACACTACTAGCGAGCCAAAGGAAGGAAAGAAACATGTTGATCGTGGCTTACTTGTCAAATACACTACTAGCGAGACAAAGGAAGGAAGGGAGCATGTTGATCGTGGCTTGCTAGTCAAATACACTACTAGCGAGCCAAAGGAAGGAAGGAAGCATGTTGATCGTGGCTTACTTGTCAAATACACTACTAGCGAGACAAAGGAAGGAAGGGAGCATGTTGATCGTGGCTTGCTAGTCAAATACACTACTAGCGAGCCAAAGGAAGGAAGTTGATCGTGGCTTGCTGGTCAAATACACTACTAGCAAGCCAAAGGAAGGAAAGAAACATGTTGATCGTGGCTTACTTGTCAAATACACTACTAGCGAGCCAAAGGAAGGAAAGAAACATGTTGATCGTGGCTTGCTGGTCAAATACACTACTAGCGAGCCAAAGGAAGGAAGGAAGCATGTTGATGGCTTCCGTGGTAAAGCATAATGTCCATTCTTTTCGTCTGTTGTATGGTCCTAACCGTATAACGCTCAATTTCATATTTATTCAAAGGCAGGGAAATATCAAATGTTAAAAATAAAGAAAATATCGTATTCGAAAGATCATTTTCGTAAGAAGGCACCCCATCAGTTTCCAGCTTGGATTGAAAGCCCTCGTAAACAGTATATGCAAACGAGTCAACATTATCCCAAAAATGTTTTTCATTGACCCCTAACTATCTAAGGTAGTAAAAAAAAAGTATATGTTTTGCCTTTAGATGGGGCATTCATTATCATTCTTTAGGCTATCTATATCAACCATTTTTCTTATACGTTTTGCACACTTGATGGCACGGTAGCAGCAGGCATTGTATTCGCAATAATGGAAGAAGATGACGGAGATTCCTGTATGTAACTCAGACGGACAGGTGTAATAAAAGTTACCACCGCGAAGTTCTTTATGGTATTACCAACACCGAGGAACGTCCCGCTGATGTAGTAACAAAGGATGATATAGTACATAACGCTACATCACGACCTATGCGTCGACGGTGTCCAGTATCACTACCTGGGGGAAAAAACCTGACGAGATATGTATTAACTCAGTCGTGCCAGCTTTCAAAACCCAGTATACGGAATGCTGCGTTGCCCGAGGACTAGCATCAAAGCTATTTATGACCGTCTGCATAAACATGGTGGAACAAAGATCCTAGTCTGCTCAGTTCTATTTCTATTATAGATCGTTAAGTAACCTAAGATAGTCATTCAATTCTCTCTTTGTCAAATTATTCTCAAAGAATTCAGATTTATCTGTCAAGGATTTTATGTCTACTCCATATCTTCCCAACTAGTTGTAAAAAAAAAAAAAAAGACCGCACACAAAACACGAAAAAATGAACCGAAAATAACGTTTGTGGAACTAGGAATGTGTCCTTACATCAGCACACATAGCACTTGGTGAACTAGGAACGTGTCCTTATATCAGCTCACATAGCACTTGGTGAACTAGCAATGTGTCCTTATATCAGCACACATAGCACTTGGTGAACTAGCAATGTGTCCTTATATCAGCACACATAGCACTTGGTGAACTAGCAATGTGTCCTTATATCAGCACACATAGCACTTAGTGAACTAGCAATGTGTCCTTATATCAGCACACATAGCACTTGGTGAACTAGGAACGTGTCCTTATATCAGCTCACATAGCACTTGGTGAACTAAGAATGTGTCCTTATATCAGCTCACATAGCACTTGGTGAACTAGCAATGTGTCCTTATATCAGCACACATAGCACTTAGTGAACTAGCAATGTGTCCTTATATCAGCACACATAGCACTTGGTGAACTAGGAACGTGTCCTTATATCAGCTCACATAGCACTTGGTGAACTAAGAATGTGTCCTTATATCAGCTCACATAGCACTTGGTGAACTAGCAATGTGTCCTTATATCAGCTCACATAGCACTTAGTGAACTAGCAATGTGTCCTTATATCAGCTCATATAGCACTTGGTGAACTAAGAATGTGTCCTTACATCAGCACACATAGCACTTGGTGAACTAGGAACGTGTCCTTATATCAGCTCACATAGCACTTAGTGAACTAGCAATGTGTCCTTATATCAGCTCATATAGCACTTGGTGAACTAGCAATGTGTCCTTATATCAGCTCATATAGCACTTGGTGAACTAGCAATGTGTCCTTATATCAGCTCATATAGCACTTGGTGAACTAGCAATGTGTCCTTATATCAGCTCACATAGCACTTGGTGAACTAACAATGTGTCCTTATATCAGCTCAGATAGCACTTGGTGAACTAGGAATGTGTCCTTATATCAGCACACATAGCAATTGGTGAACTAGGAATGTGTCCTTATATCAGCACACATAGCACTTGGTGAACTAGGAATGTGTCCTTATATCAGCTCACATAGCACTTAGTGAACTAGCAATGTGTCCTTATATCAGTTCACATAGCACTTGGTGAACTAGCAATGTGTCCTTATATCAGCTCACATAGCACTTGGTGAATTAGCAATGTGTCCTTATACCAGCTCAGATATCACTTGGTGAACTAGGAATGTGTCCTTATATCAGCTCAGATAGCACTTGGTGAACTAGGAATGTGTCCTTATATCAGCTCACATAGCACTTGGTGAACTAGCAATGTGTCCTTATATCAGCTCAGATAGCACTTGGTGAACTAGCAATGTGTCCTTATATCAGTTCACATAGCACTTGGTGAATTAGCAATGTGTCCTTATATCAGCTCAGATAGCACTTGGTGAACTAGCAATGTGTCATATCAGCACACATAGCACTTGGTGAACTAGCAATGTGTCCTTATATCAGTTCACATAGCACTTGGTGAACTAGCAATGTGTCCTTATATCAGCTCAGATAGCACTTGGTGAACTAGCAATGTATCCTTATATCAGCTCACATAGCACTTGGTGAACTAGCAATGTGTCCTTATATCAGCTCACATAGCACTTGGTGAACTAGCAATGTGTCCTTATATCAGTTCACATAGCACTTGGTGAATTAGCAATGTGTCCTTATATCAGCTCAGATAGCACTTGGTGAACTAGCAATGTGTCATATCAGCACACATAGCACTTGGTGAACTAGCAATGTGTCCTTATATCAGTTCACATAGCACTTGGTGAACTAGCAATGTGTCCTTATATCAGCTCAGATAGCACTTGGTGAACTAGCAATGTGTCCTTATATCAGCTCATATAGCACTTGGTGAACTAGCAATGTGTCCTTATATCAGCTCATATAGCACTTGGTGAACTAGCAATGTGTCCTTATATCAGCTCAGATAGCACTTGGTGAACTAGCAATGTGTCCTTATATCAGCTCAGATAGCACTTGGTGAACTAGGAGATAGTTTCGTGTGTGTTTCTTTAACATAAAAGCCCGGGTACACATCTTCAGTTAGATTACCGGAGAAATGACTTACTGATAGTGAATAATGCTCATTGATTCGCAAATCTAGATGACTACCCATGAGAGATTACCCATGAGAGACTACCCATGAGAGACAGACTACCCATGAGAGACTACCCATGAGAGACTACCCACAAGAGACAGACTACCCATGAGAGACTACCCATGAGAGACAGATTACCCATGAGAGACTACCCATGAGAGATTACCCATGAGAGATTACCCATGAGAGATTACCCATGAGAGACTACCCATGAGAGACTACCCATGAGAGACTACCCATGAGGACCCCCATGATCTATGTCCACTCTTCTGAACTAGAGTTGTAGATCCAAAATCTACTAAATATCATCTTTTGAAAATGTGTTTATCTGGTGGGTTCGAGTTCGGACCGCCCCATTCTGTTCACGAGTGCAGTTTTTTTCAGAGAAGCCCTAGGATTGTTGCTGGAGCTACGAAGTTCGTGCTTTGTGCAATACTCTCGGCAGGTGGCGTACCAGTTTGTTGAGAGGACCGAGCCATATGGGGTAAAACCCGGTGCAATGAAGTCAATCCTTCAGCTTTAAAACCGTTAAAACTTTATGAACTCCTATCGCAGATGGAGACGTTTCCCAAGCTCTCATTTATATGAAATGAAAATCGTGGCATATCCTATACAAGACGTAGCCATCAACCACAGTAAACGAGTCGTTGTTTGTTCTAGGCACCACTTTTACGTTCAGTAGTTTGCCATTGCTTTTTGAATGGCGAGATCTATTTTTACCATTCGTAAAAATCCAAGGAAGATCATTTGCTTCCAAACCTGCCCACTACGGAGTTTGAACCAGGTACGCTTGGGTTGTGATCGAGCTCACAACCTCTTAAGCTACAGAAATTATGGGAAAATATTGCGGAGTAGCCCCCAAGATCAAATTAGGAGCATGAGTCAAAGGCAGTATGTTACCGTATTCATTGGTATTCTGGTAAATAGGGGTCTCTGTGGCTAAGTGCTTACGCCCTTGTCTTGCAATCCGAATGTCGTGGATTCGAATCCGGATCACCCCGTTCTGTTCAAGGGTTCATTTTTTCAAAGATCCCTAAGATTGTTGCTGGAGTTACGGAGTACCATTTCTGCGGAGATGGACAGAGCCAAACGGGGTCAAACCCGGTGTAATAAAGTCAATCATTTGGCTGTAAAACCCTTTTTTCAAATTCTGGTAACTTCAGCGTCATCCCTAATGCCAATCTGTATCGGTTTAGCCGTTCCCTTGGATTTCTTCTTCTTCGATCGTTCTAGGCCTGTTTTAATCATTCTCATTGTGATATACAAACAGCCAAACATCAGAACGTGATGTACGTGCACCAGCCTTCAGCACCTATTTGAGCTCAGTTGCTTATCCTTCGGTGGGGTGTTCGATTTCAGCCAGCTTTTGATTTACTAGGGTGAGCTTTCCTAGGTTCGATCAGCTTTGCCGTATTTTTGGGCTTTGTGATCTACGCCGGGACAGTGAGTTACGCTGTTTATGCTCGTTCTGACTGAGAAATATTTCTCGGCGCTTGTAAGCTTATCCTCGGACGGCGTCTTACTCGTATAAAACACCGTGTAAAGTATCGGCCTTCGCCAATGTTCAGACCCGACCTTCCTGTCTGATCCGTGCATTGTCGGTCTTGCTTTACCGTACATTTTTGAGTTTGATCCGGAGAAGGAACATTCTCAGCCTTTTCTAGACGCGCATTGGTACGTGGCAATTTGCAATTTACCTCGAAAGCACTGGCATGGGGCCGAGTACAACCAATGTAGAGGGTCGTTTCAGTCGGCACTATCAGCGTAACTGAGGATTTTGCGCTCGCCGCCATCACCCGCCCCAGTTATTCCGGGGATGTTAGTTACGACTGCAATCGAACTTGCCCGGTTGCCCCAGGCTGGCAGTTCCGTTAGGCATCACCAACCTCAGTTCTTCCGGGGATGTTAATTTTTAATCGCACAGTACCTTGCACGGTTTTCCCAGGGCGGGTAGTTTCGTTATGCACTGAACGCAACTTGTTTTTTTGCGCTCGGCAAACCTTGCCCAGTATATGTGTCTGCACCAGGCTACCGATGTGGGGTCAGCTGCAATCTTCTCTCGTACCGACACGAGGGTAGACTTTTATTCGTTACGGTCCTGTCTTATTTGTTCTTGCCGACGGGCTGGCAATGTTTGCCCCCTCCTCAAGGCTTCGAGCTTCGCCCTACTTGGGCATACGTTTGGTCACTGGATGCACCTCTCATCCATGTCAGAGACGTTTCGTTGCTGCTTCTTTGCGTTCAGGGACTTGGGCAATTCTTGTTGGACATCGGTCAGGAGATTTGTGCATTTTCTTTGTATGTATCTTTATTGTATTTCCGTAATTGCACTGCCCCTCTTAGCCAGACCGGAGCCAGAGTCTGTTTTCAGGGTCACCGCGTGGAGGTTGGGGGCAGGGTCTTGGTTAGACGCCCCTCGCTAACCCTGGCTCATGTTACCACCATGACCTCATGAGCCTTTTGAATTGAACCTCGACTGATTTAATGAGCCATTCTCGGTTTCACCGTGAGACAGTGTGAACTTAGACATGCATGGCTTAATCTTTGAGACAAGCATATGACTACTGGCAGGATCAACCAGATAGCTGTCATGGACGAGACTGGACCGACAATGCTCGGGGTAGGGAAACAGTGCTCTGTGCAGAGCGGATCCCGACGTCCCCGGCGAAAATGCGAAATTGAAGCGAAACGACCGAGCGCTCGCTTCCCACAGATTTGCCGGCAAGACTTGCGCCTCGTCAAGCAAAGAACGACACCATGTTACTACCTGCGGACCCACAAGCTCGTTGCGAGAGCCGGGCCTTTTAACGAGACCACCGTCGAGCGTTTAAAATTTTAGACTGACTGCATCACATCGCGACCGAGAAACTCCGATATACGGACACACACACCACCAATTAGACTGCGCGCGCGAGCGAGCGAGTCTTAATAGCAGACGCTACCTTGGCCCTTATTCGCTGGGAGCCTCGTTCGCGTGAAAAAGCGAGGAGGCACGCGCAGCCGTTAGAGACTATGCACGCAATTGGTTATCGACACTGAGGAACCGCGTTCGCTGACTGGCTCGCCCGTCCGGTTATTTTCAAAACGGGGAGGCACAGTTTGCAGACGCACAACCCAGATGTTCCCTTGGATTTGTTAGCTACGTGAAGAGCGGCAGAACTGCTGCATGGGCAACAGAGGTCCTCCATATTAGTATGCCCAAATAGTAACCATGGAGATGCCACTTCTAATTTCTGACATAAAAATAAAAATAAAAATGCTAGGAAAGGCAACACTAAATCAAACATGGGCGTTATACCCATTATCTCTACACACTAACAGGATACAATCCATCCATCCATCCATCCATCAACCCATCCATGTGTGTGCGAGCGTGCGTGAGTGTTGTATTTTCGTTCTCAGCTTTTTTCCATTTCTGGTATATTTCGTTTCTTGATTGAGTCCTCTTTTCCTTATATAGGCTCCCTCCATTTACTGTTATTACTGTGCATGTACTAGTATAAGGTTATCATGTTTGTTACCCTCATAAAGTCTTGTATACTTTTCTTCATAAACAATGTTAGCCAAAACGTTGATTAAGCCTGTCTTCCTACGCTGTAAAACTACCTTCCTTTCTTCTTCTTCTTCTTCTTCTGTTGTCGTCACACTACTAACGGGTTGTTGCCCAGTGTCATGGTTTTCTGTTTTAGTCTTACTCTGTTCTAGTGGCTTGGGTGATTGTTATTTTTGCTCTTTGACAGGATTCTGCTATGCAATCTAACCATATTTTTCGTGGTCTTCCTCTTGCCTTCCTTCCTGATGTTCTATTGTATAAGACTCTGTATACTGTGGAGTTTGGATGCATTCTAATTAAGTGGCCAAAGCACTTCATTCTTTGTTTCTCAATGTAATTCAAGCAAGGTTCTGTGCCAACTTTCTTTCTTATGCTGATATTGGGGACTATGTCTTTTCTGGTGTTGGTAACTTTTCACAGGCAGCGCATTTCACACGTAGTACCTTACTTTGAGTTTGTTGATATTTCGCGTTTACTGCTTTTTCTTCTTCTGTATTTGTTCTTTTCACCAATTGTTGGTTCCTCTTTGTGGCCTGTTTAGTGCAAATATATTATAGTCAAGCTTTTCCCTCTTTTTTGTTTACCCATAAATTGATAAAGACCGTACGGTTGAAACGTCGATACTATTTAATTATATTTGCGCAATTTAGTGGTAGTGAGTTTTGATTTGCAATCAGTTGACCATCTTCAACTCCCGGTAAAGTCGATTCTTCAACCATCCTACCGAGGATCTGTACCAAGACTTTCTGAGCTTTGGGCGAAATTCGGAATCGATATCGGTGCTACTTGTGTAACGAACAGTGCAACAATGGCGACGAAATGAGAGCACATATGTCAATGCCTTTTCAATGTTGTCATTTTATTTCAACTATTTCCTGTTTCGTATTCTTTGAAGATTTGCTTCATTAATCTTCATTCTTTCATGTTTAGAGATGGATATATTATCTATTAACTGATTATATCTATATTAGCTGTCATCTGTTATTCTATGTTTATCTAATCTCATCTTCGATGCCAGAATTATGTAATCCTTTCTACCTTTGTGGGTGTTCAAAACTAAACTCTTCATTACTTGATTTAAAACCTCACAAAAAGTTAATTTAAAATAATTTCCATTTTTTAATATATATTTGTATTTTTAATTAATTGTTATTATGTTTGTGCCATTATTTTTGTGTCTTTATAAGATGTTCTTTTTTTTACGTTTCTTTCTGTATGATCTATTATTTTTTTTTTTTCAATATATTATATTATTTTGTATTGTATTCTTCCCGCCCGTGTGCTGCCGGGGCCGCAAAGGAAGCAAAGAATAGTACCACTGCGACCTACAAGGCATGTTGTAAGAGGCGAGGATGTAGGACTAGGGAAGCTACCTAGTAAATAAAAAGCATCGCAGAAATCGGATGTGCTGGCCTACTTGTAGGCGCAGAACTGACACAACATACAAACGCTCTTAAACTCAGATCACATACAAATCACACATAGTAGTGGGTAACAAGAGGTCGATATGGAGCTTTCGAAGAAGAAGTATTCTTCCTTACTCCTACATATACTATTAAAGTCTGTGCTCCTTCTCTCTCTCTCTGCCTCTCTGGATCTCTCACACATGTGTAATTATTTGGTGTTGTTACTCAAACAAAGTGCTATTATTTCATGTTGCTGTCCTCTCGTGTATAATTATTTTGTGCTGTTAACCCACACACGTCCTATTATTTTATGGTATTCCCAACACGTCCTACTATTTTATAGTATTCCCCACACATATCCTACTATTTTATGGTATTCCACACACATATCCTACTATTTTATAGTATTCCCCACACATGTCCTACTATTTTATGGTATTCCCCACACATATCCTATTATTTTATGGTATTCCAGCAAACATGTCCTATTATTTTATAGTATTCTCCCACACATATCCTAATATTTTATAGTATTCTCCCACACATGTCCTACTATTTTATTGTATTCCCCACACATGTCCTACTATTTTATTGTATTCGAATACATGTCCTACTATTTTATAGTATTCTCCCACACATATCCTACTATTTTATGGTATTCCAGCAAACATGTCCTACTATTTTATAGTATTCTCCCACACATATCCTACTATTTTATGGTATTCCAGCAAACATGTCCTATTATTTTGTGTTATTTCTCTAACACCTCCCCCACCATGTACTATTATTTTACTAATGAGCATGCTCTTAATGAGGTTAACATATATTGAGAACAATTATGATATACAAGCTAACGAACAGCTGACATGAGTGGTAGCCTGCCACAAGTAGAGGAAGAAAAAACATATTGTGACAACACACAAACATTGCTGGACAAAATAGATACCAAGAGAGAAGGATGAGGAAGGTTATGAACATGATATGGAAAGCGAGTAACAATGGAAATGGTAAACAGCATTAGGAAATTATTGATTGATTGATTGATTGATTGATTGATAGGACCATCACTGTTATACTTCGGTGAGTAACCATATGTGCTCGGATATCTTTCTTACACAGGAAGATCTCATCGGCAGTGCACGAACTCCGTAGCACGGGCGAGGGTCCCCGATGTAATTTAGAAGATGGTGAATATATTCTATAGGAATTTTAGTTATTAATCTTTCTAATGAAGTTTGCCCTGAAAGCGGCTTTTCAGCCTGCTCTTCTCGGTTTTGAACTGCCAATGGTTCTTTTACGTGCGCAACTTGAACACGGAGCCTCGTTTTATCGTTCGTCTTCGATAGAACTAGAATTCGATCTCACCTACACTGAAATCAGGAATCTTGGGAAAACATCACAATGGCTCCAAGACGAGAGTACTTGAGAAGCACGGCTGCTGACGGCAGCCACGAAATAATTTGGTTTTCAATGTCCCTAACTAATTATTCTAAAATTATTTCTAAATCCACCACAGGACATAGTCCCGGCACAATCAAAGGCGTTGAACAAATATAATCATTGAACAAATAAGCATACAACTAATAGAGGAACAGAGCAAACTGAATAATTAATGGAGAATAAAATTACCAGAACAAAGAGAAACACGAAACAACTTCAATCAAACAGAAAATCAAACTATTAAATAAAAAGTAAAGGAGTATTATAACAAAGAAACAAGGATCAAACAGAAGTACAGAAACATACATGATAGAATCAACAAATTATGGAAAAAAACAAGCACATAACAAAAGAAAAAACAGACGCAGGAAACAAGTGTTATCCTATGGCAAATCGAAAAATTGAGCACCAATAAAACCAGAATAAACAGAAGTACATAAACATAAAAATAAAATAAACAGAAGTAAATAAACAGAAACATGAAATAATCAGAAGTAAATAAACAGAAACATGAAATAATCAGAAGTAAATAAACAGAAACATGACGAGAAAAACAGAAGTAAATAAACAGAAAGAAATAAACAGAGTAAATAAACAGAAACATGAAATAAACAGAAACATTATATAATTAGAAGTAAATAAACAGAAACATGAAATAATCAGAAGTAAATAAACAGAAACATGAAATAAACAGAAGTAAATAAACAGAAACATGAATAACAGAAGAAAATAAACAGAACCATGAAATAATCAGAAGTAAATAAACAGAAGTAAATAAACATAAACATGAAATAATCAGAAGTAAATAAACAGATACATGAAATAAACAGAAACATGAAATAATCAGAAGTAAATAAACAGAATCATGAAATAATCAGAAGTAAATAAACAGAAACATGAAATAATCAGAAGTAAATAAACAGAAATATGAAATGAACAGAAGTAAATAAACAGAAACATGAAATAAACAGAAGTAATTAAACAGAAACATGAAATAATCAGAAGTAAATAAACAGAAACTTGAAAAAAACAGAAACATAAAATAAACAGAGACATAAAATAAACAGAAGTACATAAACAGAAAATTTAAATAAACAGAAACATGAAATAAACAGAAACATGAAATAAACAGAAGAACAGAAACATGAAATAAACAGAAGTACATAAACAGAAACATTAAATAAACAGAAACATGAAATAAACAGAAACATGAAATAAACAGAAACCTGAAATAAACAGAAGCACATAAACAGAAAATTGAAATAAACAAAAGTACATAAACATGAAATAAACCGAAAACAATAACAACGAAAGAACTGGAATAAGCAAAACACAACAAAAGTCTAAAATAAAATGAACAATATTACAACAGAAGCATGAAATAAACACGAGAACAAAAGAATAAGACAAAATGAAGCAAACAGATAACCGAACGAAAACATTAATTAAGCTATTTTACTGAAACAAACACAAACTAAGCTGCATTTCAAGCAACACACAAGAAACATCACCACAAAAACAGTAATAAATATCTCTTCAAAGCAAATGACCCACCTTCTGTTTAGAAATCTCTACAGCCCTTTCTAGTTCCATTCTGGCAACTCTTATCTCAGCTGTCTGGGCCTGTTTCAACGCATCAACTTCCGTCTTGTGTTTCTGTTTCATCTCAATTTGCAAATTGTCTGCAAGAGTAATAGGGGACTGATCATGTGCCAGGGCAATTATGTTGTTTTCCATTCAGTTTGTTAAATGCCAATTCTCAAGAAGTTATGTAACTGACAAGTTGACTGTTTCCCTTTTTGTGCTGTTCTGTATTCTGTTGTTGGCATTTGCCATAATTATTTTATCTGATAAAATAACTTGTTTGACCTGAATTTCCAGCTTGAAGTTTATGAATGTATGATTACAGGCTCACCTTCCTCTTCTTCTTCGAACATTCCATATCGACCACTTGTTAACCACTTTTTGTGATTTATATGTGATCTACGCCTAAAAGCGATTGTGCATTGTGCCAGTTATGCGCCTACAAGAGACCAGCACATCCGATTTCTATGATGTTTTATTTACTAGGTAGCTTCCCTAGCCCCTACACATTCTGCCTCTTATAACATGCCTTGTAGGTCGCAGTGTTACTATTCTTTACCACCCCTCTTGCGGCTCCGGAACATGCGAGCGTCAGGCTCACCAACATTTGTAGAGTTGAAACCAGGATCAATAGGAGTATAAGACAAAGTCTGAAATGTCACAAAGTGTGGGTAGAGAGATCTTACTCTCCCAAGCAGCTAGGGACTATTGCAGCTATGCTTTGCTAACAGCCAGAAAAGATATGCAAGCAGCTAGGGACTATTGCAGCTATGCTTTGCTAACAGCCAGACAAGATATATGCAACCAGCTAAGGACTATTGCAGCTTTTGCTTTGCTAACAGCCAGAAAAGATATACAAGCAGCTAGGGACTACTGCAGTTATGCTTTGCTAACAGCCAGAAAAGATATGCAAGCAGCTAGGGACTATTGCAGTTATGCTTTGCTAACAGCCAGAAAAGATATGCAAGCAGCTAGGGACTATTGCAGTTATGCTTTGCTAACAGCCAGAAAAGATATGCAAGCAGCTAGGGACTATTGCAGCTATGCTTTGCTAACAGCCAGAAAAGATATGCAAGCAGCTAGGGACTATTGCAGTTATGCTTTGCTAACAGCCAGAAAATATATGCAAGCAGCTAGGGACTATTGCAGTTATGCTTTGCTAACAACCAGAAAAGATATGCAAGCAGCTAGGGACTATTGCAGCATGCTTGCTAACAGCCAGAAAAGATTTGCTAACAGCCAGAAAAGATATGCAAGCAGCTAGGGACTATTGCAGCTATGCTTTGCTAACAGCCAGAAAAGATATGCAAGCAGCTAGGACTATTGCAGTTATGCTTTGCTAACAGCCAGAAAAGATTTGCTAACAGCCAGAAAAGATTTGCTAACAGCCAGAAAAGATATGCAAGCAGCTAGGGACTATTGCAGCTATGCTTTGCTAACAGCCAGAAAAGATATGCAATAAGATAGGGACTATTGCAGCTATGTTTGCAACAACCAGAAAAGGTATACAACCCGCTAGACTATTGCAGATATGCTTTGCAATAACCAGAAAAGATATGCTTTTAAAAAAAGTATCTAATCGTGATGAATGAGCAACTAATGTGATGTTCATCTTGTGTATCAGAGGTTGCCGCATATTCGACCACGTTCATGCACAAAGAAAACTCCACCAACCTGTAATCACATTTTACATTGCCAACAAAGCTTTTCTAGAAAATGTAATCCTTCTAGAGTCGTGTCTTGTCTGATCTTATCCACATTTGCCTTGAAGCGCCGTGGGGAGTTTCAGTTTTATATCCTGCACCAGGTGTGTTGCAGTATCCATCTGGTTATTGGTCTTCCTCGGGCTCTGCGTCCGGGTTGCAGGTTGTTATAAGCGCGATAGGTAATAGAACTGGTTTCATTCTCATTTAGGGGACCGAACCGTCTAGAGTTCCCTTCCTAAATGTGCACTATCTTTTCGGCATTGTAGAAATACATTAGTAAATATATACTACAATGGCTAGAGTATATTGACAGAGTGTCACAGAACAGCGAGGATTAAATTGCATCTACAAAAGATGAAGGAAAGCGACTACGAGGCAGACCAAGAAAACGATGGCGAAATAACAATGAAGTAGACATAGAAATACTAGGAGTAAGCAACTGGGAAGAGAAGGCTAAGAATAGATATGTATGGAGGCGGGCGATATCTGCAGTAAATGAACCTCAAAGGCTCGGAAGATAACCATCCATATATGTAGAAGCATATAGCTATCCTGTAGAAGGATATAGCTGTCCCTCCATATAGGGACAGCAAACAGTTGACGACAATACAGATGGACAGTAGGATGGACAGACATAAGATAATTGCGCACCAAGACTGCGCATTATGGTAGGAACGCTGGGAGATACAAGAACGTGATAGTATGACGTATGTTAACGACGACTCCTACGTGACAAGATAGCGACATAGGGAGACCGATATGAACAGCGGACGGCAACAGACGTGTGTATGACCCAGAGCCAGATAGATAGGATAGTTTAGAAGACAAATTGACTACACATATACAGTTCACGATATATTATAAAAAAATACCTGTGATACAATGTGAACTAACAATAAAGATAGAACATGCATGAAAAAGATGGTTTGTCATCTACACGATGTTTGTGTGAATCACGTCGTGATTATAGCCTTACATCAGTATAACGTCTTTGTCACGCCACTGCCTAAAGACGCCCAAAACCACCACTACCACCACTACCTGCTACAACTTGGTGTTAGAAATGGGATTCTCCTGCCTAAAGACGCCCATAACCACCACTACCAGAAACCACAGGCCTCCTGCATCAACTTGGTGTCAGAAGTGGGATTCTCCTGCCTAAAGATACCAATAACTACCACCACCACCGCTACATCCACTACAGTGCACAAGGCATAAATCAGTGATCTCTAGTGTGAATGGCGCATGCCCCATAGTTATGCTTTCTGTTGATCATGTGTAAGATTTTCTTGGATTTTTATTTGCTGCCTTTTGGTGTCCGATTAAATAATTGTTGGGGAAGTCTGTTGGTGTTGATTCTGAGAATACGCCCGATCTATTACCAACGTTTTTCTTATGGCGACCGAGACATTTTGTCGTTTAGGACGTTCTGGTTTGTTTGTTGATTATGAACTCTTCCCAGAAACTTTCATTATGCAAATTAATGCATATTCCAATTAATGCAATTGGATGTTCTCTACATACGACGGCAAATTATAATGTTCTCTACATACGACGGCAAATTATAATGTTCTCTACAGGCGAAGGAAAAGTATAAAGTCCTCTACTGGCGAAGGCAAATTATGATAGTTTTCACAGGCGACGGCAAGTTATAATGTTTTCTACAGGCAAAGCATTGACTTCGTCGACTTGCTTTCCCATATGGATCGGTCCTTATCAGCGGAAATGCACAAAACGCCATCTCCATACACTTCTAGAGTCTCTGAAGTAAAATGTACTGCAAACCGAACGATGTGGCCCAGGCTCAAAACAATAAACTTCAGAACACAATGCAAACAGCATGACCACTTCGTCTCAGAGATCCCCAAGTAAATTATCTCTATATCCCTGTATCGTCTTCGTACCCAGTCTAAACCAAGACTTTCACAAGATATTTCCACTGTTTTAGTTCTGCCGTCTTTCTATTAATTGTTTCCAACGTCTGTTCACAATCTTCAAACTCTCATTCCACCGTATTTCTCTATGTTGCCTTTGGACGTCCAGAATGTCTTTTCCCATCTGATGTCTATCTAAGAGCTGCCCGAGCTAATGTCTCTATTAGCATACGACATATATGTCAAATCTTAGTCTATTAATGATGGTCTCAAGTGATGCATGTAACCTGCTGCCTTGCAGGTCGGCTGGGGACAGCCAAGGCTGACGGAGAGCGAACCCAGTAAACGCTGGCTGAAACCGGACACGTCACCGAAGGATAAGCACCAGAGCTCCAAATGGCGCTGTAGGAAGATGTGACGTACAAACCACACCAATGCTAAGGCTGCATGAATCAGATCTCCACGAAGAAGAAGAAGTGATGTAATTTGTTCGTTTGAAAGGTTCTCCATTTGTTATCGTATTAGGCCAGAAAAGTTGCAGGATTCTTCTTAACATTTATTTTTAAATGTTTACAGCTAAGTAAATTATAAACATTTACTAGCAGTTCTACCAGTATCCCATCCAGTAAAATATTTTTGTTACAGAACACAAAGACACTACCTATTCACGGACGCGAATGACAATCAGTCATTGACTCACAGTGTCAACAAACGAATATGAGCATAATCATCCAAAAAGAGAAGCTGGAAATGCAGACATAGGACATGCATGGAGACTAGTTCTGTCCCAAAAACTGCATTAAGATGGACATCATATAATAAAGAACAAACGAGGAGGATCCACAATGACCTGGAGGAGAACAATAGAACAAGAACAGAAAGAAATGAATCACAGATGGAACATATTACAGAGGACGGTCAAAAATAGAGAAAATTGATAAGCATTTCTTGCTGTCATAAGCGTCATGGGGTCAAAGGCTAGACAGAGATATATTAAATCTAGGTTTATCTTGGTTTGTTGATTGAATGATATAACTATCACCATTGCGCGTTGGTGAGTATCAATGTATGCTTCAATCTCTTTCTTACATAGGAAGAGTTCAGTCAGCGGAAGTGCACGAACTCCGTAGCACCAGCTAGGGTCCTCTATGTAATTGTGAAGATGGTGAAGATATACTGTATAAATTTTGTTTTTAATCTTTCTAATGAATTTGCCAGGGCAGCGGCTTTCCAGCCTGCTCTTCTCGATTTTGGAACTGCCAAGAGTACGTTTACGTGCTTACATTTAACACGGGACCTACATTTTATCGTCCGTCTCTGATAGGACTAGGAACGCGATCTCACATACACTAAGATCAGGAATCTCTGGAAACATATCCTGATGGTTCCACGAGGAAACGAACCTAGTACCTTTGGAACGAGATGCGATCATCTAACCTCTACACCACAGCGACCAGGGTCTAACCTCTACACCACAGCGACCAGGTCTAACCCTCTACACCACAGCGACCACCTTATTACTGAATGATGGAGTATCTTTGGAACGAGATGCGATCATCTAACCTCTACACCACAGCGACCAGGGTCTAACCTCTACACCACAGCGACCAGGGTCTAACCTCTACACCACAGCGACCAGGGTCTAACCTCTACACCACAGCGACCACCTTATTACTGAATGATGGAGTATCTTTGGAACGAGATGCGATCATCTAACCTCTACACCACAGCGACCAGGGTCTAACCTCTACACCACAGCGACCAGGGTCTAACCTCTACACCACAGCGACCAGGGTCTAACCTCTACACCACAGCGACCACCTTATTACTGAATGATGGAGTATCTTTGGAACGAGATGCGATCATCTAACCTCTACACCACAGCGACCAGGGTCTAACCTCTACACCACAGCGACCAGGGTCTAACCTCTACACCACAGCGACCAGGGTCTAACCTCTACACCACAGCGACCAGGGTCTAACCTCTACACCACAGCGACCAGGGTATAACCTCTACACCACAGCGACCACCTTATTACTGAATGATGGAGTATCTTTGGAACGAGATGCGATCATCTAACCTCTACACCACAGCGACCACCTTATTACTGAATGATGGAGTATGACCAATAACTCTATATTTGTTCTATGATACAACTCAATATTTGTTCTATGATTTAACTCTATATTTGTTCTATGATACAACACTATATTTGTTCTATGATTTAAATCTTTTTTATTCTATGATACAACTCAATATTTATTCTATGATACAACTCAATATTTGTTCTATGATACAACTCAATATTTGTTCTATGATATAACTCTATATTTGTTCTATGATACAACTCAATATTTATTCTATGATACAACTCAATATTTGTTCTATGATACAACTCTATATTTGTTCTATGATATAACTCAATATTTGTTCTATGATTTAACTCAATATTTGTTCTATGATACAACTCTATATTTGTTCTATGATACAAGAAATAGTACAGAAAAACTACATATCACACAATAGGTAGGAAAAATAAATGAGATTGCGACTACATTAGAAGGTGGAGATTGGATGTCTTGATACATCAACAAGTGCTAGAATCATACATCTTCTGTATATCAACAAATATGTCAAAACAATTATCCAAGAACTGGAACAAATCAAACAAAAAAAACTAGCACAAAGATTCTAACAGGCAGTTCTAAAAGGTCAAGAACTAATTTCCTTTGGCATATGCCTCTTAATGTCTGGTGCTTCAGTCTGAGTATGATTATAATAGTAGTCATTATTCACTCTTATTTAGAAATGTCACAGAATTATGCAGTATATCTTCTACTTCTTTGAATGCTTCATATTGACCACTTGTTAAACCACTCTTTGTGATTTGTACGTGATCTAAGCCTAAGAGCGATTGTGCAGTTATGAGCCTACAAGTGTTTCTTACAACATCCGATTTCTGCGACACTTGTTATTTACTAGAGTAGCTTCCCTAGGCCCCTACCTCAATCGCCTCTTATGACATGTCTTGTAGGTCGCAGTGTTACTATTCTTTGCTCCTTCTAGAGCCCCAGCAAACACTGAGGTATTCGCTCTTATTTAGCAACGCCACACAATTATACTGTATATAATTTTAAACAGTTTAAATAATTTTAAACAGTTTTAAAGAGTTTCCGGTTCCGTTCAACAACATGGCGGATGTGTATCTCTTCACGGATAGTGTTTGAACTGTTTTTCACTGTGATTACTATTCGCTGGACCGAAGTTCTTGTTCAGTTGGACATTATTTTCTGTACAGTGTTGTGTTTTCTAGTGGAGCTTTTCAGTGGCAACGTAGGTTGCTACAGTGCACTACTCGTGTAAAAAGTTACACCAGCGGCAGGCCGAAGATGGCGGTTATGTTTTCTAGCCTCTAGTCCGACCGGAAAAAATAGTTGTAGCGTGACTACAACACACATCAACGAAAGCGAAGTTTAACTGAAATTTACTCAGTAGTTTCTGAATACACACTACTGAAGTATATACAACTATTATCTGCTTTGAACTAGTTAAACGGCTGCAAGATCCTATCAATAGAGATGTGAAAACGTCATTAAGGCCTATGGTCATACTGTGTTATTTACCCAGTATGTACTATTTGTAATGCTACACACACTGCCTTGTGGAGAGGGGCTCGGAGAGTCAAAGGCTAGGGAGTAAACCCTGATAAAAATCCCCACTGCCTTGTGGTCAGCACGTAATGCAGAGGGCTAGAGGAGTAAACCTTGACCAAAAATCCGGAGGGAGGGACCCTAAGGCAGTTGATGGTTAAGTGTGTATTCCTTGCTATCTTCTGGCATCTCCTGCAACCCTGCTGGATTCCAAACGTATAGACTTTGTCTTTCCTTTGGAAAAACAGTAGGGTAGAGAGGGGTTTGTGCAAAATGGGCAAGGCACATTCTCCATATCAGCTGCCCAGGCTAGGCACAAAGAGAGAAGACACTTCATCTTTTCTTTCGGCTCGAGCACAACACGGTAAGCAACAGTTACAGAAACACAAGACAAATAAACCTCTTAGATTTGGCACATGGAACGTAAGGACCATGTGTCCTGGACTTGTCAACCTAGACCGACGAAAACAAAAGACATCAGAAAAACAGCTGTTATAGACAGAGAACTTGAGAGACTGCAGGTAGACATAGCCGCGCTACAGGAAACCAGGCTTCCAGACTGTGGTTCAGTAAAAGAATTACACATTCTTCTGGCAGGGCCTAAGCACCAATCAACCTAGACTGTATGGAGTCGGCTTTGTCGTGCACAATAGACTTGTGAAAGCTATTCATACACCAGTAGCTGCATCAGAACGAGTAATATCACTACGACTCAATGTAAAAGTGGACTCCTAAACATCGTATGTGTCTACGCACCAACCCTAGCAGCGTCTGCAGAAGATAAAGACAAGTTTTATGACTCATTACAGAATGTCGTTAATTCATTTCCAGTAGATGAGCAACTGTTTATATTGGGCGACTTAAATGCACGCATAGGATCTGATCACCAGTCATGGCCAGTATGCCTGGTCATCATGGCATTGGAAATATCAACGATAATGGTCAAAGACTGCTTGAATTCTGCTCCCAAAACAACATGTGTGTGACAAATACGTTTTTTCTGTCAAACACAGACACAGGGTGTCATGGTGCCACCCAAGATCAGGTCACTGGCATCAGCTTGATTTTGTACTCACACGCAGACAACACATCAACACAGTGAAAATCACACGTACTTTCCACAGCGCGGACTGTGATACAGATCATGCACTAGTTATCAGCAAAGTCAAAATACTTCCAAGGAAAACCTATTCAACAAGAAGACCACCCAAACCCAAAATCAGCGTCACCAAAATGGGGATGACAGAGAATAAGGAGACTTTCAGAAAGGCGTTTACTGCTCTGTGTGAGAATGAAATGGAGAATGTAGATAGACGAAAAGTGGAACATTCTAAAATCTAACATATATGACTGTGCCATTGACTCATTGGGCTCAAGAAATTCTCCAACAAAGACTGGGTAGAAAAATGAAACAACCCTAAGCCTCTACTTGAGGAAAAGAAAGAGCTCTAATAAATGACAAAAATAAACCTCAAAGTTCAAAGGACCATCTTCGACACACAAATCAGTATTGCAACGAGAGTCAAGGAGGTGTGCAAATGAATACTGGTCAAATCTATGTTCTGCGATACAAAATGCTGCAGATATGGGCAACACCAAGGCAATGTACGAAAATATCAGAGTAGCTCTGGGACCAAACATAACAAAAATTGCACCACTAAGATCAGAAACAGGTGAGCCAATAACAGATATGACCAAACAGCTCGAAAGATGGGTTGAACACTATTCCAATCTTTACTCTGTGGAGAAACCAGCACACCCAGTCCTCGATCAGATCATATCGAAACATCATGACCAAACCGAGCTGGATACCGAACCCACGGAGCAGGAACTTTCGAACAATCAACAAACTTTCAAATGGCAAGGCATCAGGACTAGACAACATTCCTGCAGAAATCCTCAAATACAATAAGGATGTCCTGCTGCCCCACCTCTACAATCTCCTTATTCAGTGCTGGAGAGGGAACACTTCCTCAGGACATGAGGGATGCAAAGATAGTGACACTCTATAAAAACAAAGGGGATAAGGGGATTGTAACAACTACAGAGGCATTTCCTTCTAAGCGTAACAGGCAAAGCTTTGCACTAGTCCTTTCAAAACGACTACAGAAACTGGCGGAGCGTGTTCTTCCAGAGTCACAATGTGGATTCAGAGCTAGACGATCAACAACTGACATGATATTTACCCTTCGACAGCTACAAGAGAAGTGCAGAGAGCAGAGCAAGCCTCTATGTATTGCTTTCGTGGATTTGACTAAGGCATTCGACACAGTCAGCAGGCCAAGTCTTTATAAAATATTGAAGTATATTGGTTGTCCCCAAAGTTGCTCCAATTGATTGTTTCCTTCCATGAGGGCATGAAAGCCAGCATACAGTTCGATGGCAGCACATCTGATAGTTTTGAGGTTAAGAGTGGAGTCAAGCAGGGCTGTGTCCTTGCCCCCACTCTCTTTGGTATCTTCTTTGCAGTCCTTTTGAACCACGCCTTAGGGGACGCTGATGGTGATGTTTTCATCCGCACTAGATCTGATGGTTCACTGTTTAACTTGGCTCGCTTAAGAGCCAAGACAAAACGACGGAAATACTTCTCAAGGACCTCCTTTCGCTGACGATGCTGCCTTAGTCGCCCACAGTGAGACCACACTGCAAAGTCTAATTAATAATTTGTCAAAGGCATGCGACCTCTTTCTCTGACAATAAGTGTCTCCAAAACAGTTGTATTATGTCAGGAGGTAAGACATCAAACATCACTTTAAATGGCGACCATCTAACACCAGTGCAAAAATTTTGCTATCTTGGGTCCACGGTCACTGCCAGCCTTTCTCTTGACGAGGAAATCAACGTCGTATAGGAGTGCGCTACTACATTCGGCAAACTATCAAAGCGAGCGTGGGACAACAAAAAAATTGACATTGCAGACGAAGACTCAAATATATCGAGCCTGTGTAATTAGTTCTTACTATATGGCTCAGAAACATGGACAGCCTACTCAAGACACGAGAGGAGACTTAACATCTTTCACCTTCGATGTCTCCGCAAGATTATGAACATCAGGTGGTACGACAAGATAACCAATACTGAAGTACTACAACGTGCAAATCTGCCTTCCATCATGGGCATGCTCAGCAGTAGACGACTAAGATGGTTGGGACATGTGAGAAGAATGGAAACTTATCGCATACCAAAACAAATGTTGTTCTGTGAACTTTCGGAGGAAGAGGCACCAGGGTAGACCACTGCTCAGATATAAAGATGTCTGCAAAACCTCAATGAAAAACTTTTCTATAGATCCCAGCACATGGGAGGGACTAGCTGATGACAGAGTGTGTGGAAAGCCAAATTACGGAAGGGCGCAGAGTCTTTGAGAAGAGACTTATGTACGAGCTGAACAACAAGAGAGAAAAGCGAAAACTCAGAAGTTGTCACAATAAAACACTTGCCTATTGACCGTCTGTAAAGATGAAAAGGGCCATACAATTTTAAACAGTCATTCTTATACAGGGTGTTCAAGATAATTGCAGCCCGTGAATGGAACTAATCTGGCATATATGTATGGAAATGGGAAGGTTCAGTTATGACGTAGTATAGGTCAGGTTGTGTGACGGTATGTAATTGTATTGCGAGAAGGGGCGATGAACAAATGTGACGTAGGACGAGCTAGTCAGAACCGGTTTAAATAGTAAATAAACACAACTCAATTTGTACCTGGCAACTTTCGAATTGTCAATGGTGCTGCAATTATCTTGAACGCCCTGTATATAGTCAGTTTTATGATGTATACAAGTTTAAACAGTTCATTAAACAGTGCTCTACACATTACATGTACATTTTGCATTAAATTAGTGCAGTTTTTGTAAAATAAGTTTTTAAAAGATGAGAATGCAATATATATATATAAATATACGGAGAGAAGAGAATAAGGAGTGTTAAAGAACCCCAGCGAAAGCACCAGAGTCAATGAATATGATCAATAAACAGACAGTAGACAAACAAGTATTAGGGTCTTCGGAAAAAATAAATTACCAAACACTGGATTTGAACCACCAGCCCTCATTTCTTATGGCAAACATTGCCTAGTCATACAATACGAACACCTTTTTTTTCTTCCGATCCAGAAGCACTTGAGCTGAAAGCTATTCGGCTCGGTGTCATGGACATCGTAGCCCTTCGGCTCGGTGCCACGAACACCGTAAATCTGGAGAACCTGTAGCTTTTCTGCCAGTCCGCGGAGTTGAACCCGCACTTACAGAGGACTAGTCACCCGTAGTCCAACGCGCTACGAACACGTTGGGCACGCGGGCAATACGAGCACCTTTAAAACACAACCAGCTAGCGCCAGAGCTCTTCTATTGAGATCTTGTATCTCTTGAAAAATATCCTGATCGATCGCTACATGAAGGGAACGAACCGAATATCTGTTGAACGAGAGGCGAGAACCTTATTTCTACACCACAGAAACATCCGAAGTAGCAAGGGTATATAGATATCAAACTGTCACAATTATGTAAACAAATATGTCCAAGTAAGTTTACCTCTCTCCTCTTGGTGCTTAGTCTGAAGTTTATCTACAATTTCTTGCTTCTGTCTTTGTTCCAATTTGATGGCATTATTTAGAGCTGTCTTGTGTGCTGTTATCTGTGACTGAAGCTCTTCCATGTGCAATTTCTTCAGCTTTATTTCAAGGTCCTGACAAATATGACAAAAAATTTCCCATTTTAAAGAATAATGTGGAGAAAAAAAGCTCAGAAAAATTGTGACTTGTTTTCTGTGTCAGGAAGTGAAGTTTGTACTTCCGACTCCAGGAAGTGAAGTTTGTACTTTTGACTTCAGGAAGTGTAGTTTGTACTAATCGACTCCAGGAAGTGAAGTGTGTACTTTTGGCTTCAGGACGTTAAGTTTGTACTTTCGACTCCAGGAAGTGAAGTTTGTACTTCCGACTCCAGGTTGATGGATTTCTTGGTGACTCTTTTCTATGGGATAGGTTTCCAGAGCTTACTTTCAAATGCAAGCATGTCACAATGAACACTAGAAGAGCATTGTTCAACACAATCTTCTCCCAACATTACGCTATCAGTACCAAATGTGAAACTGACATCAAATGACAGAAGAAAGCTAGTCACGGCATAGACGAAGTGTCTACGCAAAAAGCTGGGAGTATCAAGAGACTGGATAAGAAATAAAGACATCAGGAAAAAGTGTGTACAACATCAGGTAAAAGTGGGTACAACATCAGTACTTAACTTCATCAAGAAAGAACAAATTAAATGGTTCTGGCACATAAACAGATTACCAACAGACAGAATGTGACTCAAAGAGCAATGTTACTCTGATACAGTGGATACAAAGCAAAAGGCCTTCCACGCAAAATGTGGACCTCAGAAATAACAGAGGCTGTGAAAAACATTATTTATGAAGTGCACACAAAAGCCCGTTCTAGACATTTCTTATCCTGATGCTGTGAGGCAAAACATGATTAGAGAAAAGTAGAAAGAAGTAAAAAAAAATCTTCATTATACATGCTCCCTGCATCAACATTATACATGCTCCCTGCATCAACATTATACATGCTCCCTGCATCAACATTATACATGCTCCCTGCATCAACATTATACATGCTCCCTGCATCAACATTATACATGCTCCCTGCATCAACATTATACATGCTCCCTGCATCAACATTATACATGCTCCCTTGCATCAACATTATACATGCTCCCTGCATCAACATTATACATGCTCCCTGCATCAACATTATACATGCTCCCTGCATCAACATTATACATGCTCCCTGCATCAACATTATACATGCTCCCTGCATCAACATTGTACATGCTCCCTTGCATCAACATTATACATGCTCCCTGCATCAACATTATACATGCTCCCTTGCATCAACATTATACATGCTCCCTGCATCAACATTATACATGCTCCCTTGCATCAACATTATACATGCTCCCTGCATCAACATTATACATGCTCCCTGCATCAACATTATACATGCTCCCTGCATCAACATTATACATGCTCCCTGCATCAACATTATACATGCTCCCTTGCATCAACATTATACATGCTCCCTGCATCAACATTATACATGCTCCCTGCATCAACATTATACATGCTCCCTGCATCAACATTATACATGCTCCCTGCATCAACATTATACATGCTCCCTGCATCAACATTATACATGCTCCCTGCATCAACATTATACATGCTCCCTGCATCAACATTGTACATGCTCCCTTGCATCAACATTATACATGCTCCCTGCATCAACATTATACATGCTCCCTTGCATCAACATTGTACATGCTCCCTTGCATCAACATTATACATGCTCCCTGCATCAACATTTTCTACATTGATATAATGTGAACAAAAGGCTGTGCCATTAATTGAGCTGAAAAGCTGCTACTTGTCAACAGATGCTTATCGTCGGACAAGCTGGAGACATGAGAATGGGAGAGAACACTTGGTCACTCTTCAACTAGGCAGAAATAAGTGTTTCTACTCTGAGCCAGACAACAATCAGTCGCTGGCAGGGGTCATCAAGAGGTTGAGATCACCACAGAACTGGTCACACGTTTCCTATACTTATTAACAAACTATTTTTAGTGTCTTTATGTTAGTTCTTGCTGGCTTGGTAACAGTTAAGGCAAAATAGTCAAGTGCCACTGCTAAAATCACTTAAGAGAATTAAGTATTAGTAAAAAGGAATGATGAGGGGGAGAACCAAGAAAGATATGTTCTGTTCAAGCTTGGAGAGAAAAACTTGATAATATTTTTGGCACAGTTTGACAGAATAGAGAACTGAGGAAAACCAAGAAAGATATGTTCTGTTCAAGCTTGGAGAGAAAAACTTGATAATATTGTCGGCACAGTTTGACAGAATAGAGAACTGAGGAAAATCAAGAAAGATATGTTCTGTTCAAGCTTGGAGAGAAAACTTGATAATATTGTTGGCACAGTTTGACAGAATAGAGAACTGAGGAAAACCAAGAAAGATATGTTCTGTTCAAGCTTGGAGAGAAAACATGATAATATTGTCGGCACAGTTTGACAGAATAGAGAACTGAGGAAAATCAAGAAAGATATGTTCTGTTCAAGCTTGGAGAGAAAAACTTGATAATATTGTCGGCACAGTTTGACAGAATAGAGAACTACAGTAACAATGTGATCAAGAAATGTAATCTATAAGCTTATTCTGACATCAAATATGTTCTGCTTTGTGACTTCTATGGTACCGCAGACATATTTTACTGCTACAAAACACACTGAAAAGGACCTTGATTCATCTTCCCATGGGGCGTTCTAGTTACAGACTGCTTCTTATTTTTGTCCTCTGTTCATGTTGTCCTGAGTTCAGGCATGGAGAGAGTTCTGTAATTGCACTCAAGCGTGCCTCGTGTATGGTGTTTCTTACCACCCCTGATATTACTGAGATCCATCATTTTCGTGGGCGACCGTTAACCCTGAAACCGTTGTATCTGAATAGATGTGCTCGTTGTGGTATGCTGTTGGACGGTAATCCTGTTACATGGCCGAACCATTTGATTTGTTGTTTCTTAATGTATTTTAGCAGCGGTGTTGTTCCTACCACATCTCGAATAGTCTCGGTGTTTTAAAATCTTATCTTTAACAAACTGCTCTAGTTAGAAAATCAAAGATCGGGTTAATTCTGCTGAAGCCCTATCTCTGTCTGCTGGGATGGAACCCATCATCTCATTCTCAAACAAAATTATACGGTTATAAAAGAATCAAGCTTCTGGTCATGAAAAATGTCCAACATGTGGCATTGTATTAATGGTCACACCAAATCCAACAATCTTCTAGGACATCAATAATTATACGTTTCTGTGACCTCTATAAACCAGCTATTATAATGTGACCTCTATAAACCAATTACGATAATGTGACCTCTATAAATCAGCTATGATGTGACCTCTATAAACCAATTACGATAATATGACCTCTATAAACCAATTACGATAATGTGACCTCTATAAACCAATAACGATAATGTGACCTCTATAAACCAATTATAATGTGACCTATATAAAGCAATTCTGATAAAGTGACCTCTATAAATCAATTGTGATAATATGACCTCTATAAACTAATTGTGATAATATGACCTCTGTAAACCAATGACAAAATTGTGATCTCTATAAACCAGTTACAAAATTGTGATCCCTATAAATCAATTACAATAATGTGATCTCTATAAACCAATTACAATAATGTGATCTCTATAAACCAATTACAATAATGTGATCTCTATAAACCAATTACAAAAATGTGATTTCTATAAACCAATTACAATAATGTGACTTCAATAAACCAATTACGATAGTACTTCTCGCAGTGATCAAACGTCCACCCTTCGCTGCTTAAATCAACTATCACATTCTGAATCCATTTAATCTGTGGTGTTCTCTTAAACTTTGTTGAATGTCTTCTTCCATAATTGTCTTCTCCGGTCCTTTATGTCCTTATATATGTCCAAAATACTTCAATGTTTTCATTTTTATTTGCAGCATCTGTCTGTTTTATGTAATTTTGCCTTTCTTCTGGATCTATGTGTTCTTTTTTTCTGTCCATGATATACGGAGGACTCTTCTGTAACATTTATAATTAAAAGCATATATATGCGTTTCCATTGCCTTGTTAAATGTCCATGTTTCCCATTCATGTTGCTACTGGAATACGCATGCTTTTAGAATTCTGATTGTTGTCATCCTATCAGTTCCATTCCATTTTTTTTTGATTTTCTTCCCACCATTTACATCTCTTATTCTCTCTCTCTTTGCCTTTTTACCCTGGATTGGGGCATAGGCCTCAACCAACTCATGCCAAGTCTTCCTATCTCTAGCTATCTCCTGTAGCTACCTCCAGCTCTTCTTTATATTGTTGATCTCTGCCTCCAAATCTCGTCTCCATGTATTTCTTGGCCTCCCCTTCTTTCGCTGTCCCTGCGGGTTCCAGGCAAGGACCCTTCTTGTTATATTTTCCTCCGGTTTTCGCAAAGTGTGTCCTATCCAGCGCCAGCGTCTTTTTAAACCTGTTCGTTCACTGGAATCTGTCTTGTTCTCTCCATAAGTTCCTCATTGGTGACCCTATCATACCATCTTATTCCTCTATTCTGCGCAGACAACATCTCTTATTAGCAGTTAACAAAGATATTCAAAATTGTTCTCTTTTTCAATTTTCTTTTAATTAATTGATATAATATTTTTTTGACATGCTTGTTTTATCAGTTGTCATTATTTTTGTTTTACCCCTGTGAGATGCAGATTTTGTTTTTCACTTTTCTCTTGCACTGGCATTATTAATTTTGCATTTCCTTTTTGCGATTTTGAAAGTAGCAATGTATCATCAGCATTTCTTAGTTCAGGCATTTTTCTTCCTCCGATTATACAAAGATCACATTTTTGTTTCTTCGATATTTTCTCTAACATTCCTTATGATGTTTTCAGCATATATGTTTAACAGAGTAGGAGACAGAACACACCCTTGTCGTATTATATCAAACAAATAGTTAATGCTACAAAATTATTTTTTAAAACCACAATTTGACTGATTTATTGATTGATAGGATCATCATCATTGCACTTTGGTGAGTATCAATATGTACTCCAATCTCTTTCTTTGGTAGGAAGATCACAGCAGCAGTGCTGAACTCCGTAGCAGCGGTGAGGGTCGCTATGTAATTTAGAAAATGGTAAAAATATTTTGTAGGAATTTTGTTTATTAATCTTTCTAATGAATGTTTCCACGGCAGCGGCTTCCCAGCCTACTCCTATCAATTTTGTTTATTAATCTTTCTAATGAATGTTTCACGGCAGCGCTTCCAGCCTACTCCTATCAATTTTGTTTATTAATCTTTCTAATGAATGTTTCCACGGCAGCGGCTTCCCAGCCTACTCCTTCACGAGCGAGCGAACTGAGTACCTTTGGAACAAGAGACGAGCACCTAACCTCTATGCTACAGAGACTCCACCAAAACCACAATATAAATGATAAACATAGAAACACTATATCAGAATAATAATAATAATAATGTTCGTCAATCAAATATGATTATAACCACATAGTTACTTCATGAAGGATGAATCAGTGACTAGCGCAGCAAGTTTGATTAAAGTGAGGAAGAGTTGCGCTAAACGTCGACCTCACTCTCTCTCCTGTTTCCAACAAGATCCAGGGGCAAGACAAGTCGAGACGACTGGTGGAGGATTCAGGTGCAGTGGATGACCAGGGTGTACTACGTGCCTCACCGTGCTCAGTACGCTCCACAGCGCTTTGCTGGTACTCGCCGTTGTGTCCGTTGAGCCACTAGAGTGGTTTCTTCCGCACCCTCTGTCGAGTCCAGTCTTTACATGCAAGGTAGGCAAGACCTATTTCACCGATTGGTTATTAACCATCCGGCTACCCTCAGCCTGGTTTGGTTGGCCTGTCAAAGCCATTGCCCATATGATGGCTACTGCCGGATGCTGACAGCTGCTATGAGCAACAGGTGAGAGCTGAATGACAGGTTTGGTCCAATGTTCAGAAATCTGCCCTTAAACGGGCATGACAGCTTCGTTACAGAGGTACTACCAATCCCTGGCACACCATATCATTTTGGCTTCCTAGCTATGCGCCTTAAAAGTAGGGGTCATCACACTAGTGTATCAGAATACATCTCAAGAAAATGACTTGGCTGTACACATCTGGACATGCTGGAGTGCAGGGTAATGAGCGTGCAGACTTTCTTGCAAACAATGCCCTGACTCAAACGGGCAGAAGTATGGACAGAGCCGATATCATCAATGTGGTATGCTCTCAATTATGTGACATGGGCACGTCTCAGACACTGGAACGAGTTTGAGAATTAGGCGTTAAGTGTGGACATGCCAGACAGTGTCGTCTTCGTGGTAGAGAAAGAAGATATAGTAATCAACTTCTCATGGGTACGGTGAGCAAATGGACTTTAGGATGGCTGCTGCAGCGGAGGACAGAGCATGCATGGGAATGCCCATTGTGCCGTGACGTCGATCGCATAACATAACATAACTATATCAGAATTAGTAATTATTTAATTGGAAAAAACTCACATCTTTCTCCAGCGCAAACTGCACTCTCAGCTGTTCCATCTCACTAGCATGCCGTTTCTCCATGTCAGTCATCTTAGTAGAATACTCCTTTGTAGTCTCCAGCATGTCTTTGCTTAGACGTGATTTTTCCCTCTCCATTTCATATTTGAGTTTAGCTTTCTCAACATCACTCTCCATTTTGGTGTCGTCTAGCCCAGACTGGAGTTCTTCAACCTGGGTATAAAAGAATTGGTTTTATGTACTTTATTTTTAACATAATACTGTTCAATTATTCCAAAAGAAGCATATATCTATATTGTTATTGTTTGTTATATAGAGGATTACAGCCTCTTTAAGCTGAGGCACGTCCCTTTCAACATAAGGACGAACTTTTGGTTATATGAGCGTATATGCCAACCAGACAATCACGGTTCTTTTGGCATATAATGCGAAGAGGAGGTTTAGAACATTTGGTGACAACAGGTAAAATTCAGGAAGGAGAGATCGTGGAAGACAGAGGAAGAAGATGTGGGATGGTCTGACATCATGATTCGACAAAAGATCCAAGTCAGAACTAATTACCAGCACGAAGGAAAGAGAGAGTTGTGGAGAGACATGATCGTCTACGCTAGCAGACATGGCACTTGAGTGATTGATTGACTGATTGATAGGCCAACAAATATGAAAAATAAGAACTAACTTCTTTAGGAGAATCCACAATGTATATCACTTTTCATTATATATCTATATATGTATATTGATTTATATATCTTTTGTGTATGTTTTATGTATATGGTTTTATGGTGTCTTTTTTAACACTTGTAATTCAACTTCAGTTTTTCCAATGATATTTCCTATACTATTCATTGATTTTGTTAAAACTTGACTAGGCCTATCGTGGATATGTTTGTATTTTTTTTAATTGAGCCCATACCCGGCAGTGCATTAGCGAGGGGGCTGGAGAAGGAGGGCGACCAATTACAGTTAAATGTGGACAAATTGGAACGTCATCTTCTTTCGAATGACAGCTGCTCAGAATTTGTTTAAATGTATTAAGTTGCATATTGGCTCTATGAATGCTCTTTGGCCGTGGTCAAATGGGCACTACATTTTGGTCTTGGCCAAAATGCAGAGAAGTGATGTTTTGAAGGTGGTTAGTTCTCTGTGAAGTATGTATATGTAAGGGAATTCTCAAAACTACTTTTCCAGAAGGTACGTTTTGGTAGGTCCCCTTTGTCCTTAAATTAGTTGGTGAAACTTCAGGTATTTTAACTTTGAATAATGTGTGCAGATTTTTTTTCATTTGATCTCTCTTCATTTAATGTCTTCGGAGTCACTAGAATTCAAACCTTTATTGTGGTGGAGAAACTCATTGCTCCAATGATGCAGTGGGCTAGGATGACGGACCTTATGTTCCTGGCATGGTAGCACAGGCTGAACAAGTCACTGAGAAGACGTCAGACTAAATATGGTTTCCTGGTGCTTCAGGTTGAAGGTTTGGCTTGGTACTAATAATCCCATCCTGTACAAAATGTTATGTTACAGAAACATCAACAATAACAGGTCCAAAACGACCTGGAGAAGAACAGTAGAACAAGAACTGAAAGAAATGTATCACAGATGGAACACAACACAGAGGACAGCCAATAAAAGAGAATAATGCAGTGGCGGCTCGTCATTAAGGGCCAATGTCCAGGCCCCACCAAAAATAATGTTTAACGTATATTTATTATTTTATAAATTAAAATATCTTCTTCTTTTGTTGTCACACTGCTACAGGGTTGTTGCCCAGTGTCGTGGTTTTCTGTTTTTGTCTTGTGCTGTTCTGGTGGCTTGTGTGATTGTTATCTTTGCTCTTTCACAGGATTCTGCTACGCCATCTAACCATCTTTTCCGTGGTCTTCCTCTTGCCTTCTTTCCCGATGTTCTGTTGTAGAAGACTCTGTATACTGTGGAGTTTGGATGCATTCTTATTAAGTGGCCAAACCACTTCATTCTTTGTTTTTCTATGTAATTAAGCTTGTGCCAACTTTCTTCTTATGCTGATGTTAGTGATTCTGTCTTTCGTGTTTGTTGGTAACTTTTCGCAGGCAGCGCATTTCACATGTAGTTATTTTTGTGACTGCGCTTTGCTCAATGTCCATGTTTGGCTCTGGTAACACAAAGTAGGTATAAAAATGATGTTGATCATCTGTTGCTTAGCTGCCTGTGAAATTTTTGGGTGCCTTAACAGTGGGGCTAGCTGGTAGGTTACAGCATTTGCTTTTTGCACTCTAGCCTCTATCTCTCAATTAAAATATAGCAACCCAAAACCATGATTTATCCGGGAAAAATGTCTGGCCCCACCAACAAAAATGATCATGAGCCGCCACTGGAATAATGATATGCATTTGTTGCTGCCCTAAGCGCCAGGGGTGTGACATAGGCTAGAGAAAGAGAATCACTTAAATATCTTATTTGCTACTAATTTGCGTGCTGTTTTTTGTTTGGGTGTGGTCTTTCTCTGCTTCTATTTCCATGTGGATTTCATGACTAGACCTGTCTGGTTATACTATTAGATTGTATTGTTAATTTATATAATATCAAGCGTCCAGCTATTGTTACTGCTAAATGGCTAATGAGAGACCCACCTGGCTCTTGAGACACTCTAGTTTGGTCTCAAGGTCTGCTCGAATTGCAGCAATCTCCTCATTTTTCAGTCGAGACAACTGGCTGAGGGCTGCTCTCTTTTCACATTCGCTTTGCTCAGCCAGTTCTTGCCTTAGCTTGCTGTTCTCTGACCTGAGAGTTATAGTATCAACATATAATAAGAAATGACAGTACTTAAATATTATTACGAAGAACTTTATTCATTAGTCATTGTAATACTTCCATTTCCTATAAACAACCATCCTAGCTGTGTTATTGAGTCTAGTTGTGTTATTGGCAGACATTCCAGGTGTTTTATAGAAAGCCCAGCTGTAGTTGTGCTACAGACCCTGTCTGTGTTATAACGACATACTAACTGTAGCTATGTTATAAAGAGTCAGCCAAGCTGTGGCTGTGTTATAGAGACTCGGACTAGCTGTGTTATAGAAACAAACAATCTGTGTTCTAGTCAGTCTAGCTGTGGTATAGGCAGTCAACCTAGTTGTTTTATTGACAGTTATCATAGCTTTGTTATTAGACTGAGCTGTGATATAGACAGTCAGGTCAACTGTGTTATAGAGGGAGAGCCTAGCTGTGTTATACATTGTCATCACAGCTGTTTAATAGACAGTCCTAGCTGTGTTACAGTCATCACAGCTGTGTTATAGAGGGAGAGCCTATCTATGTTATATACTATCATTAAATCTGTGATATAGAGGGAGATTCTTGCTATGTTATAGACTGTCATCACAGCTGTGTTCTAGAGTGTCGTCCTAGGTATGTTATAGACAGTCATCACAGCTGTGTTCTAAAGTGTCGTCCTAGTTATGTTATAGACTGTCATCACAGCTGTGTTCTAGAGTGTCGTCCTAGTTATGTTATAGACTGTCATCACAGCTGTGTTCTAGAATGTCGTCCTAGTTATGTTATAGAGAGTCATCACAAGAATAGAATGATGTTTACGATAATTTTAAAAAAAATGTAATGTTATGTTATGCGATCGAAGCCATGGCACATTGGGCTCGTCCTCTGTCCTATGCTGCAGCAGCCATCCTAAATTCCACTTGCTTGCCGTACCCATGAGACGTTGAATAGTATATCTTCTCTCTCTCTAACACGAAGACGACACGTTCTGGCATGTCCAAAATTAACTCCTAATTCTCGCACTTGTTAAAGTATCTAAAACTTGCCCATATCACATAAATGAGAGCGTACCGCATTGATAGCATTAATGTTACTGATGACGAAAATGCTGATGTTGATGACGGAAATGTTGATGTTGATGACAAAAATGTTGATGTTGAAAATGTTGATGACGAAAATGTTGATGCTGATGACGAAAATGTTGATGTGATGGCGAAAATGTTGATGCTGATGACGAAAATGTTGATGTTGATGACGAAAATGTTGATGTTGATCACGAAAATGTTGATGCTGAAGACGAAAATGTTGATGCTGAAGACGAAAATATTGATGACGAAAATGTTGATGACGAAAATGTTGATGACGAAAATGTTGATGCTGAAGACGAAAATGCTGATGACGAAAATGTTGATGACGAAAATTTGATGACGAAAATGTTGATGACGAAAATGTTGATCACGAAAATGCTGATGACGAAAATGTTGATGACGAAAATTTGATGACGAAAATGTTGATGACGAAAATGTTGATGCTGAAGACGAAAATGTTGATGTTGATGACGAAAATGTTGATGCTGAAGACAAAAATGTTGATGACGAAAATGTTGATGCTGATGACGAAAATTTGATGACGTAAATGTTGATGACGAAAATGCTGATGACGAAAATGTTGATGACGAAAATTTGATGACGAAAATTTGATGACGAAAATGTTGATGCTGAAGACGAAAATGTTGATGTTGATGACGAAAATGTTGATGACGAAAATATTGATGATGAAAATGGTGATGCTGAAGAGGAAAATGTTAATGACGAAAATGTTACGCTGATGAAGAAAATGTTGATGTTGATGACGACAAGAATTATGTCTATAGTCTGTCCATTAATTCGTGAGCACGTTTGAAATTGATTTTCTCGAAAACTACCTGTTGGATCTCAGTGATTTTTGCATGCAGCCTTAGAATATCCATGACGCTAAAATAAAGCTAACCAGTAGTTCATAGATGCTACGGATTTTGCACATCGGCAAATTCCTTTGATCTTTTATGACAATTGCAAATACGGGGCTCAAATTTTAGATTTTACAGTAATCCTAGAATTTGTCCATGTCAATTCTATTCATAGGTGTATCTCCATATTAACTTGATAGGTCAAGTAATTAATTGTGTTGCCCTTTATGTGCAATCGTGAACTTGGATACAATATGCAACAGTTAGTCCTCCCTTCGGTCACCATTAGACCCCAGGGTGTCTTAACTTCACCACAAATTGTATGATGGTAGACGCATTTGGATATGGAAATGTATACGTTGCTATTTCTCAGTCTGTAATCAAATTATGATTTGTATCATCCCGAATCTGATGATTCCATGAGGTTGATAATTGTTACTGGCTGGACAAATTGTAATCCATCTCGGTGCCAGTACTCGTCTTCCTCTCGGAGCACATGTTCAACACACTTCTTCCAGAACTGCATGTCTATCATTGAGAGGGACTCACGTGTCAGAACTTCAACATCACACATTTTAAACGTCCTGTTCTGTTCGGCAACTTGTCCTTTTACTTTAACCCAGACAAGCTCTATCGGATTGAGGTGAGCATGATATGGAGGTAGTCGCAAAGACGTGTGGCCGTATTCCGCAATGATTTTGTCAATATGAAACACTTTTGTCTTATTTGTCATCCTCACCAGGTGCAACAACTCGGGTTTCAAATATGTATCATCGAAGCTGACATTTTCCTTAGCAAGCCAAGTCCTAATTTGATATTTTGTATTTGATGCAGTTGGTACTTTGTCTTCCGCTGATACTGCGTTGTGATAGGATGCATTATCCATTACCAAGCATGATGGTCTGTTTAGAATTGGAAGTAGATCTTTCTCCATCCAGTGCCTGAAAATATGTCCATTCATTTCTGTGTGGTAGTCCCTACCGTCGGTACTTTTGATTGGAAAATAAGTCCAGCTTCATGGACAAGACCTTCTTCACTGCTTCCTGCATGTGTTAGTATAATACGCTGGCCTTTGCTGCTTGGTATTTTTCTTTTCTGTTCACCGTCTACTGATTGCCATTCTTTAGCATTGGTGTGTGAGCATTGACCCAGGATTCGTCCAAATATACAATATCATAGCCTTGCCTCGCCGCTCACGGATCTGCCTCAGGTATTTACTTCGGGCAGCAATTAAATGTGGCTTTTCACAAATAATATTCCTGCCGCCTATAGTTTTTCTGAAGGTGAAGCCGGCGGCTCTTACAATTTTCCATAGAGTACTTTTAGAAATGTCTATGCTGCAATCTGATTGCAGTTTTAATTTCAGTTTCCTGAGAGTAACAAGTTGATTTGTCGCAAACATTTTCAAGAGCTCCGTCTTATGACATCTATGTCAAAGTCGTCAATTGTTCTTTTCCTTCCTTCTTTGACATTAGTGCACTTTGTGTCCTGTTTAATCCATCGGGAAAAGGATTCTCTATTCAGACCAAGCGCCAGTTGTGTTCGTTTCTCAGGGTTATGAATATCGCAATATAGATGACCTCTCTTAGATTCCCTACGGAAGTGTTGGTATAGTAAAACTGTAACTTTCTGCATTGTTATAAATGTGCACTTCAGACTCATTATGAATGTAATATCAATGTCAGTTTTGATAAGCCAACAAATATGATACAATAGCTTCATACAAATAGCGAGATACGCCTATAACTATACAACGGTATCCCAATTATAACGTCATATGCTTTCCGCTTTCAAAGTCGACTGGGTTAGGTGCACGGGAATTCCCGTGAAATTGTTGTTTACTCACGATTTTTCAATGTTACCATAATGTATTTTTAGAACAACGCGTCTGTGTACCGTAGATCTGTTACTATTGTGTACAATCCGGTGAGGTTGATTTTAATATAACATGAAGAAGAAATATTTCAAACTACATCAAATTTTCTTGGAAAAAATATTTCTCTAGCGTCATGGATATTCTAAGGCTGCTTGCAAAAATCACTGAGATCCAACAGGTAGTTTTCGAGAAAATCAATTTCAAACGTGCTCAAGAATTAATGGACAGACTATACCATGAGGGTGATAACGAGAGCGATTTTTTAATATTATTAAGATAATGATGACTCAATCAATCAAGTGCCATGCCTGCCGGCGTAGGCAATCACGATGACTACAATCATTATTATGATGACGGTTATGATAATATTGAGTACTAGTTTATATTTATCTCGATTAGATAGAAAGATCATCATCATCAAGGTGCGCATCCTTTATAGGACGTTGCTCTCTTTGCAGCGCATCTGAAATTCACTTGTCTCTAGCCAGTTCACCCACTTCGTCGATGGTCATATTCATGGTTTCGCCCGAGTGGTTACCGGGGCTCAACTTTGGGGTATAAAGAATAGAACCACTGTTACCTGCCACGCATGTCGTAAGAGGCGACTAAGGAGGTTTGGGTGAAATCGGATGCACGTGTCCGCTAGGGAATGCTAACCTGAAACAAATGCTTGCAGAAAACGGATGCACCAGGCCGTAAGGCGCATAACATGGTGCAACGACCCTCACAATGAGAAATGGGATAACGGATTCTACAGTCGCCAATCAGCCTCGGAGACTTAGCCACGCAGTTAGAATGTCAGACCTACCATCACGGGGTGGCCAAAACTTACTGCGGGAAGAGGTCGGCACAAACGGGAAGCAGAAATCATAGGAATTGTATCCTACAGATCTGACCCCAGTATGCAGACTTGAGAAGAGGTGGCCCCCTTACACTAGCGTCCAAGACAAACTGTATGGCGTGGCTGATAATCTGAGGCAGACGGCTGCCTTTATTAGAGAATCCTAAATCCCAATCTAGTGAGAACGCAGAAGAAGATATTCTTTAATATCTTGTAGCGATCTTCTTGGTCTGCTTCTGCGTCCTGAGATAGAGAGGTCGGATGAGAAATATGATAATAGTCAATCACATCATGCCAGAACTGGCTAGGCTAGTTGTTGTCTCTTACTTCATCGTTTCTGTCCACTTGTGGTCAAGCTCATTGGCAAGGTTTTGTAATTTCTCGCTCGTCGCATGCTCCATCTGCAGCACCTCATCACTATGTACACTGTTCAGTCTGACCAATTCAGCCTGTGGATAGAAATAAAAATATGAACTTTGATGCCAAGAAATTATTATGTTTAATACCGGTGCATTGTTTGCTTCTCTCTCTCCCTCTCTCTCCTCTCTCTCTCCCTCTCCATCTTGTCTATTTTTAACCCAGACAATGCCATATGTCTTCAACTCATGCCAAAACTTCCGATATTTAGCTATCTCTTGCAGCTCTTTCTAGCATGTCGGTATATTGTTAATCTCTGCTTCTGAATCTCTTCTCCCTGTACATCTAGACTTCCCTATTTCGCTTTCCCTGGGGGTTACAGGAAATTGCCTTATTTAAAGGGACCATAAACTGAAATACAGCGCGGCTCCCATGCTGGAGACCCGTGTTTAATCCACAGTACGGCCAAGGATTGCTATCTGTTGCGGGAAAAAAAATTAAAATCCTAACCTCAACAGCTTCGCGGCGACTGCACTAGCCATGTTGTCATTAAATTCCTCAGGCTCACGTTCCACCTGTTCTACACCACCCTAAAAGGCGGTACTACAGACAGAAACGACAATTATTATTCTTAAAGTAAAATAAATAAATAAATAAAGTAAAGAGAATAGGAATGGCCAAGGATAATTTCAATAGTATGAGAAAGTTACTGACATCCAAACAAATCACAAACAGGCTAAAAATTAGAATGATCAAATGCTATATATATCCTATATTAATGTATGGCTCGGAAACATGGACAATGAACAAGCAGTTAGAAGACAGAATTGATGCATTTGAGATGTGGATATATAGAAGAATAAGCAGAGTTTCATGGACAGAAAAACAGACAAATAAACAAGTTTTAGGAAAACTAGGCATGAAGAAACAATTATTAAGAGAAATAAAATTCAGACAAGTAAAGTATTTTGGGCACATAAAAGGCATGACACCATGATAAAACATTTACTAGAGGGAAAGTTGAGGGGAGAAGAGCAAGAGGAAGACCGAGAGATAAGTGGGAGGAAACTTTAAGAAATGGACAGGTTACAGTCTGGCAGAGTGCAACACAAGGCGAAAGACAGAGGATGCTGGAGATTCATTGCAGCCAACCTTCGATGTGGAGACGGCACCTGATGATGATGATGATGAAAGTAAAATACATTTCCGTATATCTGATACAAAGTCTAAGATGAAGGCTTTGGTTAGTTTAGAATGGTAGTTTAGATATGTTACCCGGCATACATAGTAGTCTTCTAAAGTAATAGATAGTTTGAGAGAAGTCTTTATAGTGACATCTCAAGAAAGTAAAGCTCTCAATTGCACTTTCACGTGGACGGGCAAAGTACTTGTGCGACGAAAAAGTACTGTGGACAAAGTATCATCTGGTATATGTAAACATATCGGATGTCGATCAGAGAAGACTGATCCTTTGTCTCAACATCCAGATATTGTTGTCCAAGTTAGTGTGTAATTATTGGACATAGAAATGTGGCCCTGTAAATTAATTTGCACACAATCACCAAAGCGTCTTCTTCTTGCGTTCCTCCGCTTACGTTCAGGCGTAGTTTGTCATGAGCAGAACTTTGCCACCCCAACAGTCCTTCTGAATTTCTCTCTCTCATTGGCCAGATGTCCTGCCTCTGCAGCCGTCATGTTCAACCCATCAGTTACATCCTGAATCCATCTCCTCCGTGGTCTTCCTCTTCTTCTCTTTGCCGGTATGCCTTCTTTCATGATGGTCTTATATAGATTTTACCTATTGAAAATATACGAGCGGAAACAATAGTGTTTGTAAGAAGTAGCATATAGTAACTATCAGAAGCTAGCACTTGATTGATTGATTGATTGATTGATTTGATAGGACCATCATCATTGCACTTCGATGAGTATCCATGTATGCTCCGATCTATTTCTTACACAGGAAGATCGCTAAGGCAATGCACGAACTCCGTAGCACCGGCGAGGGTCCCGATGTAATTTTGAAGATGGTAAAGATATTTTTGTAGGAATTTTATTTCTAATCTTTTCTAATGAATTTTGCCCGGGCAGCGACTTTCCAGCCTACTCTTCTCGATTTTGAACTGTCAGTGGTTCTTTTATGTGCTCAAATTCAACACGGGACCCACGTTTTATCGTCCGTCTCCGATAGAACTAGGAACTCGATCTCACCTACACTAAGATCAGGGATCTATGGAAAAATTTACGGGAAGTAAATCCTTTACGGAGAATAGTCGACCTTGTTTATGTGTAAAACTGTATTAAAATCTATGTCTTTATTATTATGTGTCTGTAGCTTCAGCGGTAGATATCACAACCAAAGCGTACCTGGTTCAATCTCAGCGGCGGGCAAGTTTCCAAGCAAATTTGTTCCCTTGGGGGTCAAAGGCTCATGAGGTTATGGTGGTAACATGAGCCAGGGTTAGCGAGGGGGGCGCGCTAACCAAGACCCTGCCCCAACCTCCACGCGGTGACCCTGGAAACAGACTCTGGTTCCGGTCTGGCTAAGAGGGGCAGGGATCGGGGAGAACTACTGGTAGTGGTAGCAGTGCAAGTACGGAAATGCAAAACAGATCCATACTGACAAAATGCACAAATCTCCTGACCGATGTCCAACAAGATATTGCCCAAGTTCCTAAACGTAACGAAACAGCAACGAAAAGTCTCTGACATGGATGAGAGGTGCATCCAGTGACGAAACGTGTGGTCGCGAAGGGCGAAGCTCGAAGCCCTGAGGAGGGGCAAACATTGCCAGCCCGTCGGCAAGAATAAATAAAACAGCACCGTAACGAATAAAAGTCTACCCTCGTGTCGGTACGAGAGAAGATTGCAGTTGACTCCGCATTGGTGGCCTAGTGCAGATACATGTACTGGGCAAGGTTTGCCGAGCGCAAAAGAACAAGTTGCGTTTTAGTGCATAACGAAACTACCCGCCCTGGGAAAACCGTGAAAGGTACTGTGCGATTAAAAATTAACATCCCCGGAAGAACTGAGGTTGGTGATACCTAAAGGAACTGCCAGCCTTGGGACAACGGGGCAAGGTTCGATTGCAGTCGTAACTAACATCCCCGGAATAACTGGAGCGGGTGATGGTGGCGGGCGCAAAATCCCCAGTTGCGTTGATAGCGCCGATTGAAACGACCCTCTACATTGTTTGTACTGGGCCCCATGCCGGTGCCTTTCGAGGTTAATTGCAAATTTCCACGTACCAACGCGCGTCTAGAAAAGGCTGAGAATGTTCCTTCTCCGGATCAAACTCAAAATGTACGGTAAAGCAAGGCCGACAATGTACGGATCAGACAGGAAGTCCGGGTCCGGAACATTGGCGAAGGCCGATACTTTACACGGTGTTTTATACGAGTAAGACGCCGTCCGAGGACAAGCTGACAAGCCCCGAGAAATATTTCTCAGTCAGAAGGGGTAAAGCAGCGTAACTAACTGTCCTGACGTAGATCACAAAGCCCAAATATACGGCAAAGTTGATCGTAAAGGCGTAGATCCGAAAGGATCGTACCTAGGGAAAGTTCACCCTAGTAAATCAAAAGCTGGTTGAAAACGGACGGGCGGGCCTAGTCACCATGGGCGCACAATCGTCCCGACGTAGATCACTCCGTTCTTGCCAGTGGACCAATTATACATCACAATAAGAATGACCAAAATTGGCCGTGAAGAACGATCGCAGAAGAAGAAGAAGTTCCCTATAGATTTTTACGAACTGCAAAAATAGACATCACCGTTCAGAAAGCAATGGGAAACTACTGAACGTATAAGTGGTGTCTAGAAAATCGACGACTTGTTTACTGTTGTTGATGGCTACGTCCTGTAAAGGATATGCCAAGATTTTCATTATTATTAATTCACTCACTAGTAACAGTTTCCCTATATCTCGCGCCCAATCACCGTGTAACTACCAATAAAGTAACTACCAATAAAGTAACTACCAATAAAGTAACTACCAATAAAGTAACTACCAATAAAGTAACTACCAATAAAGTAACTACCAATAAAGTAACTACCAATAAAGTAACTACCAATAAAGCCGAAGTATTGACTTCCTTGCGCCGGGTTTTACCCATATGGCTTGGTCTCTCTCGCAGAAATGGCACTCTACCTGCCAAGAGTATTGCACAAAGCACGAACTCCGTAGCTCCAACAACAATCCTAGGGATCTCTGGAAAAAATGCACTCGTGAACAGAACGGCGAGATCCGGATTCGAACCCAAGACCTTCGACTCGCAAGGCAAGGGCTTAACCACTTAGCCACATAGACCCCCAACTACCAATAACGTGTGTAAAGAAAGTCTGGCGGTTGTCTTCGCTTATTTAGTTTACGAGATACTGTTACTATCAACAAAATTATATTAAGAATGCTATTTGCTTGTCAGGGGGGTTTTTTTACCCCAGCAGCAATTCAAATCCAGCCACCATCGTCGCTGGTCTTCTGACAGATTGTCTACCCTAAAACATATATATACATTCTCACAATCGGGATTTATGTGAAACATATTTGCACTATCATAATGACGATTTATGTGAACCGTATACTCTCTCACAATGGTGAATTATGTGAAACATATGAACTCAGAGAGCGGGTGGCAGAACAGTTAAACGCGGTAGGGTTTCTTAATGGTAACATTCAGTCTTCAACCCTTCGGTAAGGTCAAAAGTTATTTCTGTTCAGGAGAAAATAAACCCGATGACCTGTACATGCTTGGCGACAGCTTCGGGCTAACATTAAGCTTCATCGCCTTTGGTAATGGTCCAAAATATTTCTGTTCAGAGAATAAAAAGCCGATGACTTGTATTTAGTATGCTTCAATGCGATATTTGTAACATATATGTATGCTTCCAAAATGCGGTTTGTGTTAATAAGAACAAACTTACAACAGTTGTTTATTATCTTCCTTATGGTTTTTTAGACATATATATCTTAAATGCGGGTTTGTGTTGCATATAAACTCTTACAACAGTAGGTAATCTTTTTCTTGCGTTCGTTCTTGACAATTTAATCACTTGTATGTTTGATCTTTCCCGAACGTATAGTTGCTGGTTTAGGCCCTAAACGCATAAACTTCAACACGCTTATGACACGTGCATCCGATTTCAGCCGAACCTCATTAGTCGTCTCCTTAGTACGACATGCGTGGCAGGTAACCGTGATTCTATTATATACACCCCAAATTTTGCCCCGGTAACCAGTCGGACGAATAAGTTACATGATACATACAATATGGTCGCATGATGGTGATTTGTAAAGCAATTGATTTTATATGAAAACTGGTTGATGCTACAAATACAAAAGAAAATCTCAAGTATTTTGAAGATATAAAAAGACACAAACGGTTGGAGACTATTATGGAAGGAGGCATACCGGAAAATAGGAGAAGAGGAAGGATACTGAGAAGATGGATTCGAGATGTAGGCTGCAGAGGCTTGCTTATGTGTGTGTGTGCGCGCGCGTGTGTGTGTATGAGAGAGAGAGAGAGAGAGAGAGAGAGAAGAGAGAGAGAGAATTAGAAGTACTGTTAAGGTGGCAAACTTCTGCTCATGATAAGTTATTTAATGATGAGGAATGTTTCAATCCGCATACACGGTCGTCGTTACTACTTCCAACCCTACTTGTTCTCAGTGAAACATAGGGCATGCAACTTTAACTTTCAATCTCATTATATCCTGAACCTTCTTCCCTAGCTCTGCTCAAATCTTTTACCTTTCTAACCTCATCTGGTACTGTTCCTTGTTATATATTATTTAGCCTCCTCACCCTTTTCGTTCACTGTGTTATTAGTTATTGGTTACTAAACTGACGTCATTGCACTCCGGACAGACCCATAGGTGCTCAGTCTCCCCCAACAGATATCGAAGAGTATGCATACTGATGGTTCCTGTGGCTCGCTGATTAAACACACCTCTCACTCTGCCTCTCAGGCATCCAGTTCGACTTGAACAACGGGTAACTCCAAACTGCTTAAATCGCTTGATCGATTCAACATCGATTTTAGTGTCCTCATCCAACAGAGAGTCTCGAAGAGACCGAAGAATATCCCCTTATCCATCTTCAACTCCCCAACAATTGATGCTGTTGATGCAAGCCTGTCCGCTCTCTCATTACCGTAAACACCCGCATGCCCAGGACAGTATATCCACGTAAGCCGCTGGAGGTTAGAAACTTCTATAGACGACATCCACTCATACCGAAACCTGCCCTTCTGGATCTTGTGAAGCATCGACTGAGAGTCAGATACAACAACTGCCCCAGTAAATGAAGTCCCAGAAATCCAATGGAGGGCAGCAGTAACGGCCTCAACCTCCATCCTCATACTAGAAGTAGTTGTCCTGTATGCCCCACTTCGCTCTGCAACAACCCTACCATGCGCATTAGCCAAGAAACCCCAGCCGGATTTCTCACCACGTTGAACCGACCCATCGGTATATACAACATCATCATCATCCCTTGCATTATCTTCTATCAGCTGCTTAACTGCGAGATCAGCCTTCATGTTGCCCCAATCTCTACATTCTCTTCCAAGAGTAATGATAACGTTGAGATAGTTCATCGTGCTACCATCTGTTGGGATCCATTCTTCCCTTTTGGTAGGGTCGCAACCGTAGTCACCTGGCCAATTGTTCTCTCAGCCTGGGCCATCCACGACATGCCACGCTTGATTCTCGTGCCCTTAACATCATTAGGTTTCTTGTGTAGTGGGTGTCTCTTATCCGAAGTAACCCGCATATATGCCTTGGTTTGGGCGATTGCATGACGGGAGCGTAGTGACAGAAGGCCAAGCATACATCTCATCTTCACAATGGGGTATCTCTAGTGCAGCCCAGAACTATACGCATACCTTCATTCTGAGCCCGTTCGAGTCGTTCACATTGTGATCTTGATATCGTAAGAATTCCGAGTCCGTAATCTACCACTGACATTACCAGTCGATCGAACAAAACGGCAAGTAGTCTCTGCTCAAGGTGTGCGGCCACCATAACTTTGAGAGCCGCAAGACCACGCTTGCACCGTCGTATCGTCTGTTGTTTCAGTCTAGTGTATGGCTGGTTATGTATTACGGTCGTTTTCTTAGGATGTGTTCAATTCTTTGCCACTTTCTCCATGTACCATTTAGCGACACTGGTATCTATCTTGTTCTTTCCCCACAATTTTGTATTTCTTATCAATGCTTTGCGTTTGATATGGAGTATGAAAGGGAAATATATGTTAGTAGATATCTGCAATTTTGATATCTGTCCATTTGATACGGAGTATGAGAGGGAAATATATGTTAGTGGATATCTGCAATTTTGATATCTGTCCATTTGATACGGAGTATGAGAGGGAAATATATGTTAGCGGATATCTGCAATTTTGATATATGTCCATTTGATACGGAGTATGAGAGGGAAATATATGTTAGTGGATATCTGCAATTTTGATATATGTCTATTTGATACGGAGTATGAGGGAAATATATGTTAGTGGATATCTGCAATTTTGATATATGTCCATTTGATACGGAGTATGAGAGGGAAATATATGTTAGCGGATATCTGCAATTTTGATATCTGTCCATTTGATACGGAGTATGAGGGAGAAATATGTTAGTGGATATCTGCAATTTTGATATCTGTCCATTTGATACGGAGTATGAGGGAGAAATATGTTAGTGGATATCTGCAATTTTGATATATGTCCATTTGATACGGAGTATGAGGGAGAAATATGTTAGTGGATATCTGCAATTTTGATATCTGTCCATTTGATACGGAGTATGAGGGAGAAATATGTTAGTGAATATCTGCAATTTTGATATCTGACCATCTGATACGGAGTATGGAGGGGAGATGTTCTAGTAAATACCTACAGTAGTTTGGATGTCTGGCCACCTTAAATATATTATGAGGATGAGATATGATAGTGAATATATGTCGTTTTGGCGGATACCAGATCAGTGATAATGAAAGCAAGTATTCACGAAAAAATCAGTCAATTACGCCAGTACTACTCCTGAATTAATAGCAGCGATCGAGAGAAAAACAATCCTTAAAGCCCTAGACATAAACTTCAAAAATCAGTCCAACAAAACAATACAGACAAATTTGGAAACAGTTAGAAAGCCGTCATGATCAAGAAATTTCAAAGAAGGTATATTTATCAAGTTAGAAACAATACAGACATATTGGAAACAGTTTGAAAGCCGTCAAGATCAAGATATTTCAAGGTATGTACATCTATCAAGTTAGAAACAATACAGACATATTGGAAACAGTTCGAAAGCCGTCAAGATCAAGATATTTCAAGGTATGTACATCTATCAAGTTAGAAACAATACAGACATATTGGAAACAGAAAGCCGTCAAGATCATGAAATTTCAAGGAAGGTATATCTATCAAGTTATAAACAAAAAGAAAGAAGTTAAGATAACGAAATTCTAGAAAGTTATAGCTATCAACTTAGAAGCACTGGATATAATTCTAAACAACAAAGCGACAATAACAGACGAGACAGAAGGCTGTGAAATCTTGAGAATTTTGGATCGTGAATTCTAGAGTGCTCACGTCTTGACTTGAGGACAGATGGAACTTGTTCAAAGACTTGAGATATCTTCAAGACATCTGCATTTTAATCTGACAGGTCGTTTAAAGTGGAAGCTGGAACAATGAACCAGTCACAAGAGTCAAACGACGGTGGGATGTTTTTTAACTGCGAATGTTTTCGATGCCCAAGGAGTAACGGGTTCTAACACTTTTTTTTGCCCGTCTGCCCAGCGTGTTCGTAGCGCGTTGGACTGCGGGTGACAAGCCCTCTGTGAGTGCGGGTTCAATTCCGAGGGCTGGCAGAAAAGCCACAGGTTCCCAGATTTACGGTGTTCGTGGCACCGAACCGAAGGATTACGATGTCCATGGCACCGAGCCTAAGAGCTGAAAGCTCAAGTGTTTCTGAATCGGAAAAAAACAAAAAACCACTTCTTTTCCTCTATCTCTCTCTCTCTTTCTCTATATATTCTCTCTCTCTCACACATACACATACACTCATTTTGGGATATAGTTCTTTATAGCTTTCTTCCATGCACAAAAGACTACTATTGTCAACTGTGTTGTGATTTAGTTTTGTTTTTAATATCATGATGTAATAGGTGTGACAATAAGAGACAAAATTAGAAATGAAGAAATCAGAAGAAGAATGAATATGAAACCAGTCATGCAATTCCTAAAAGAGCAACAGATTAAATAATTTGGGCATCTGACAAGAAAGCCCTGGTATCGCCTACCACAGAGAGCCACACAGAAAAAATATAACGAGTGAAAAGCAAGAGGAAGACCACGCAAAAGATGGATCGATGGCATCAAGAACAGCCTTACGAAAATGAATATCATCTTACAAAGTGCCCACAAGATCACTACGTGTCCCCCTCCTCCCCCAACACTTCTATCAAGAAGTAAATGGTGGAAGAGAAGAAGGAGAGAAGAATAAATACGATGCTTTGACCGCGACACGACAGCAACAGAGGCAGGACGTTCATAACAATAATGTATATACGTCTTACAGATAACAAGCTATTCATCATCATCAAGGTGCGTATCCTTTATAGAACGTTGCTCTCTTTGCAGCACATCTGAAATTCACTCTGTCTCTTGCTAGTTCACCCACTTCGTCGATGGTCATATTCATGTTTCTTTAATATCTTGTAGCCATCTTCTTCTTGGTCTGCCTCTGCGTCCTGGGACCCTGCCTCTAGTATTGTTCTTTCCAGGCCATCGTGACGCTTGATGTGACCAAAGTATGTAATTTTTCTGTATAGTATGTTGTTTATCAGCCAATTGTCTTTAACATTCAGTTTTTAAGGACATCAGTGTTCTTTCTTTTTCTGCCATGGTTTCGTAGGATCTTTCTGTAGCATTTCGTTTCGAAGGACTGGATTTTCGTTCCTGTTTTTTTTTTTTGTTGTTGTGTGTAATGGTCCATGATTCACAACAATAAGTAGCCACTGGGAAAAATGCATGTTCTCAATATTTTTAATTTTAATATTTTGCTAGTACAGTGTACTAATATGCTTAATGTTTCATAGTGAAATATGTGTCGCAATCCCAGTCTTTTAATGATATAATAATCATTCAGAAAATAATCATCATCATCAGGTACCGTGCCGGCTGCCATTTGCGATCATGGATCTCCCCAAATCTCTGTCTTTGGTGTTTGCTATCATCTCAGATGTTGACGCTCGACAGTGCCATGAAGTCAGGCTATTCAAAAATTGTCTCTCTCTCTGTTTTCCTCTTTCTCGTCTACTCTCGTCTATTTTAGCAGCCCATTGAATTCTTATCATTCTTCTGTAAAACCACATCTGTGTGGCCCTCAGGGATTTTTCGATCTGTTTATTGTCCATCACTTGCATCCGTATGTCAGTATTGGTTCTGTGTAGCACTGTAAAACTCTCCATCTGATCTCAATTGACAATGAATTGTTGCGTATGATGCTTCTCATTTTCGCCTGCCTATTCTGCTTTTTGATTTATGATCTGCATTTGCCATCTGCTGTTAATAATAATAATTCCTCTCGTACCGTTATACGTTAAATAGGGCCTGCAAGTAATTTCTCCATACCGCTCTATCCTGGGCAACTCGCTCAATCTCCTCCATGGAACTGAGACCGATATTTCCTGCCTCTGTCAGCAAAGTTCGTTTCAGGGTCTCCTTAGGTCGACCTCTCTTTCTTGAACCCTTTGCATCTGCTGTTACCAGAACATAATAAACAAGCAAAATAAATGTTTGAGAAGAATCCTGCAAATGTTATGGGAAAATGAGATAACAAATAAAGAAATTTTAAAACGAACAAACTGTGCATCATTGAAGACTATCATTAAAAGATAAAGATACCGGTTTATTAGTCCTGTATATCGTATGAAATAGGAACATTGGTTAGAACTGCTCGGTAGATAGCGAATGGAAAAAGACAGCCTGTATGCTCAAAGGAAACAAGGAGAACAACTGTGGAAAGAGAGTTGAAAGATTGTGGCCTGACATGGGAAACAATTGGTAGAAACGTGGCAGAACATCAGCAATAGAAATCGCTTGTGAAAGTATTATGTGTCAAACAGGACACAAAGATAAAGAAATATAGATGTATACTGATGGTTCCTGTGGCTCGCTGGTTAAACACACTTCTTACTAGTATGTGTGAAAAGGGACATACATATGTTATAGATTGATGGAGACTCCTTCCCCCTCCTAGTGCTAGCACGGTCCAATACTCTAACCCTGGTTCTCGTCTTAAATGGATAGAAAATATACAGACACAGCAGATCTTCAATGATGTACAATATTAATTCAACATGTCATTGAGCAAGAGCCCAAACGTTGCTGGATCATTGAGGAAGCAATGAAATGAAATTCGTGGTATATCATGTACAGGACTTAGCCATCAGTAACAGTAAACAAGTCGTTGATTTCCTAGGCACCACTTATAAGTTTAGTAGTGTGCCATCGTTTTCTGAACAGTGAGGTCTATTTTTATCGTTCGCAAAACTCCAAGGAACTAATTTGTTCCCAAACCTGCCCCGCGGAGTTTGAACCAGGTACGCTTGGGTTGTGATCGAGCTGACTACCGCTTAAGCTAAAGACGCCCACTGAGGAAGCAAACAAGATCAAATTAGACACTTGTTGTCACGCATTGAACCTATTTATCCGCGTCTTTAACAAAGATTCATAATTTCTATTATCAATAACGTCAACAGACATGTTCTGCTACATTAAATCTGAAGTATAATAACAGTCGTCCATTAATATCCACAATAACAGCAATTTCTATTATTCGTTGTACCTAGACTTATGGTCTAAAAACCGTATATGTGTAAACAAGTAATCAATTAATTAATCAACGTAATAAGTAATTAACCATTATCAAGAGTACGGTTCGAGTTATGATGTAGTTTTACTATTAAGAAATAAATTGAAAGCCTGACAATCTTTAATAAAGTAACTGAGCGACAAAACGTGTTGTTACTAAGTGCAATAATGTATCCATTAAATGATAAGACTAACAAATATTGATCACGTTTAACAGTTTTTGTTTTTTTGATCAATTCTCTAGAGCAACGGTTCTCAAACGGTGCAGTACCGCGATCCCCTTTGAAATACATTTTGCTGCTGCAGATCCCCAAAAGTTTCTATATGTGAAAATCTCTTAGCGATTGAGTTATTATTTCATTACACCAACAGTCAAGCTGGCTGCAATTTCTCAGACTGCGGGAAACTTCAAATGATCAATTTTATCTTGTCAGACATTGGTCTGGTCAGGGTCTTTGATTTTGCAGCGGAACTAGTTTACCACTGTTTTTATAAATGTTTTTAAAATTTATTTTTCTGTTTGAAATATCAGGGATCATAATATTTGTTCAAGCGCTTGAGGACCCCCTGTGAGTACCTCAATTACACCCGGTGGTCAGCGTACACAAGTTTGAGAAATGCTGCTGTAGATGGTACGGAAGTTCATCCGATTTCATTTCATTGTTAGAAAGTGAGAAGTGTATTGTCGGTTCCATGTAGATCAACGCTGTCCAACACGGTTCCCTCGAGGAACATGGCGTCCGTGTAACACATTCCTTGCATCTTATTTGACTCCTCCGGACTTAATGTAAATCAGAATTTCAAGGAGAAAAAATGTGTTTATGAATAACAGCACGATTCAGTTTTTTTTTTCCATTACATCAATGTACTCAAAACAAAGAAACATTATGTATCTTCACTAAACTAGTTCAGTACTTCTTCAAGAACAGGGTGCTTTAGGGAGCTTTAGATAAAACAAGTTCAGTAATGTGGGATAAATCCCTCTCTGAAACTTGCTTTAGATAAAACAAGTTCAGTAATGTGGATAAATCCTCTCTGAAACTTTGTATAAAACACTGGCAGAAGCATTCAGTAAAGCACTTTAGTGAGCTCTGGGTAAAGAAATGTTACAAACATGGGTTATAGAACTTTGTTGGGATTGTGAGTAAGGCACTTTAAGAAGCTTTGGATGAAAACTTTCAGAAGCTTTTAAGTAATGTTCTTTCATGATCTTTGGACAATGCCCTTTCCTGATCTATCGTTAACGCACTTTCGGGAACTTTGAATAACTTTAAGTTTTGTTCAAACCACTTTGCTTTATGAGATTTGAGTAACAATGTCTTCGAGAGCTCTGAGTAAAGGACTTTCAGAAGTTTAATAGTAAAACAAGTTTAGAAGCGTTGTGTAAGCAAAGATTGTAATAAATCACTTGAATAAATGTATGGTTTTGGTATAGTTCTTTCCTGAGCTTGGTGTAAAACACTTTCATAATCTTTGGATAGAGCAAGTTCACAGGCTTAGAGCAGAGCACTTTTGGAGACCTATATTAAAGTAACTTCGAAATTTTTAATGTAACACTTTCATGAGCTTCGGCACAGTACTGGAAACAAATCACTGTCATAGGCTTTGAGACAAACTCTCTTGGGATACATCCATAAAAGAAATGGCACTGTTATAATAAGATAAGACATTCTGACAAGAGCCCCCCTCTTTCCTCCCTCCTCTACGAGACCCGGCATTCCACTTCCTTCTGTAAATAACATAACATTCGCGTAACATTGTTAATCATAAACACTGCGCTTATCTTGCACGAGTAAGTCTTGGAGCTTTGTGGAACTAGTTATAATGATGTTTTCATGCAAGACTTATTTCGCCCCAGCGCACTTTTATAACACACACATCTAAGACAAACATCCACCGATTAAGTTATTTAGGCGGTTTTGTGACAACGTTTGTGTCAGTAATTTGAATTTGTCAGATCTTTGAGCCATTCGTGAATTATTATTGTTGTATCCAGAAGTAGCACAGAATGCTCAGATATGATGACACGGTGGATAAACATATTTGTGTGTTTGTGGGATGGGGTTAGTTTTGGTATGTATCTGTGTGCTGCATGTGTGTTTGAATGTGTTTGTTTTGGTGCGTGGAAAGTATGGTGTGTTTGTTTTCTGTGTGTATGTGCGCAATTGTCTTTTGTGTGGTCTGTATACATGTTTTTGTTTTGCATATGATTATGTGTGTGGTTGATTTCTGTGTGTGTGTGTGTGTGCGCGTGTGTGTTTTGTGCGCGTATGGGAACATGGATGCGTTTGTTTTCTGTGTGTATGTGGGTTGTTGATTTGAGTGAGGTGCGTATGCACGTATTTGTTCTTCATGTGCGTGTGTGTGGTTGGTTTGTTGTGTGTGTGTATGTGCATACGTGCGTGCGTGTTTTGTGTGTGCGAAAGAGAGTATGTATGTGCTTGGTTTGCTTGTGCGTATGCCTGTATGCGTGTGCATCTTTGAGTGCGTACATTCTTCTGCGATCATTCTTCTATGCTCAGATGTCAAAACAATCAGATGAGTTGCCTCTATAAATTCAGTTGTCCGCAAGAGCTCTTCGCAGATACCCCACAATTTCTCCTTAAAATTTGTCTATTGTGGTCAGATTCTAGACCTTACCTCTACATAAAGTGCCTTTAATCTCCTAAATATCAAATAAACAAACATTTATTTCTGTAATAACTTCTATATCTCAACAGAATTAATGCTCACAAAACATGAAGTCATGGCAGTGACTTTTTAATGTAAATACTGTCGTATTAAGAGATAGCGAGGCAGCTAAAGAGGAGAAAACACGCAGAGATGTCGTTATCGGATCTTCGTGAAAGATACTAGTAGTAGATACGCATGTGTGGTCTACATATTCTTTACAGAGCAATATTTCTTCTCAAACGCGTGTTTACACTTAACCCATTCGCCCTTCCGGACAGATATACCGGCTCGAGGTATTTATTTAAGAAAACTGCCCGACTACCCAGCGTGTTCGTAGCACGTTAAACGACGTGTGACAAGCCCCTGTGAGTGCGGTTCAATTCCACGGGCTGGCAGAAAAGCCACAGGTTCTCCAGATTTACGGTGTTCGTGGCACCGAACCGAAGGGTTACGATGTCCATGGCACGAGCCAAAGAGCTGAAAGCTCAAGTGATTCTGGATCGAAAAATAAAGGAAAAAAAAAAGAAAGAAAACTCATAGCTGGTATGCTGGATAATTCAGTACACATAGCATTATAATTGAGTCCGGGGTCAATAAATTACGGAGTAAATGGATTAATATATATATTTTGTTTTCGTTCGGCCGCTTTGAATTCAGGTGTAATCTGATTACGGCATGTCTGACTCGTTTGTGCGTGAATGTTTGCTTTCCTTATCACCAATGTCCCTTGTTATTCAGGTGAGTTTAACTTCGACTTCAGATGTATTTGTAATTTAGGTCTCCGATAACATACAGCCGACGGGTTCAGGTAAAAATTCTAGGAAATAAGACCACAAACGTCGCGTGACCTCGCATTCCAGTATTGTTGTATAAAGAATGGAGTAAAGAACTATATCTTCAGGAAGGCCACAACCAACTACTCAACACCCTATTCTACAAAAATATTCCTTCTGATGCCACACTATCCAACAATAGTAAGGTCCGTACAGTCATCAAGAACCTCATTGCCTCTAAAGACCTTCCTACCGGCGCATCATCACTATGTGTCATCGACAGTTGTTTGGGCAAACCCGCATTCTATATGCTCCCAAAATTCATAAACTTCACAATCCTGGTAGGCCTATTGTTTCTGCTTGCTCTTGTCCTACGGAACATATCTCCGCATTCCTTAACAGTATCTTCAACCCTACAGTCACCACACTACCTTCATTCTTGAAAGATACTAACCACACTTTGTCTGTTTTTTCTTCTATTAAGTTGTTGCCTGGCAGGACTTATCGCCTCTTCCTCCTTGATGTCTGCTCACTGTATACCTCTATACCTCATTCTGACGGACTTCAAGCTCTCCAGTTTTTCTCGACAGGAGAACTAACCCTCTTGTCTCCACCTCGACTCTCCTTCGTCTTGCAGAACTAGTTCTCACTCTCAACCCCTTTCAGTTCAATGACCAGTTCTTCGAACAGATTAGTGGGGTCGCCATGGGTACTAAAATGGGACCCAGCTATGCTTGTCTATTCATGGGTCATCTTGAACACTTAGTATGGAACACCTATGATGGCCTTCTTCCGTCCGTGTATCATAGATACATCGATGATTGTATTGGAGTTACCGATATGTCTGAAGCCGATTTGTCACGCTTCATTACCTTCATCAATGCCTTCAATCCTGCTATTCGGTTCACCTCTCACATCTCTATCTCCTGTGTCAATGTTCTTGACATCACTATCACCATCAGCCTATCCACTATCACTACATCAGTATACTACAAGCCTACTGATACACATAGCTTTCTTCTGTATACCTCTTCCCATCCCCAGGCTTGTCGTGACTCTTTACCTTTCTCTCAACTCTTACGCCTTCGTCGCCTCTGCAGCGAGGACGACGATTTTCTTGATAGAGCTCATGAGATGCTTGATTTCTTCCGCCAGCGCCTATACCCGGAGAATGTGCTTACATCTGCCATGCATCGGGTTCAGCTAATTGCTCGCCAGGAGGCCCTCTCTCACATACTTAGAACCCCAATTCTGACAGGGTTAAACTTATCTTAACTTTCCACCCTCATAGTTCCCTGGTGAAAAGGTCTTATTCCATCATCTCCCTATTCTTCAGTCTGATCCTGAGACACGTTCAGTCTTCCAACACTATGGTGGCGTACAGACGGGACAGAAGCCTCAAGGATTTGTTGGTACACAGTCGCCTCAAGCCTAACATCCAGAGTCACTTTGGCACCATCCAATGTGGCCGTCGGCGCTGTAATACATGTGCATATGTAATACAGACCCGTACTGTCTCTTTTCCAAAAGCTACCTATACCATTCAAGACAGTTTCACGTGTGAGTCCCGCAATATCATCTATGCTATCACCTGCAAACGATGCTGTAAGGCCTATATTGGTGAAACCGGTAAGAGGCTCAGTGACCGATTCGCACAACACTTACGCGATATTCGCCAATGCTCTGTGACTCCTGTGGCCACTCATTTCAATGATACTGGCCATTCAGGAGTTGACGATGTCCAGGTCACAGCCATCCGATCATGTTCCTCCGATGATCGCAGTCGATTCGCCCTGGAGAACCGTTTTATTTCATTCTATGGCACTTTGCGACCTCTTGGACTCAACGCATTACATTCCTATGCTTCTTAGTACTGTCTTATCTCGTGCCTTGTTATCTATATGTGTGTTTGCTCCATATATGTGTCATTTATCCACTATATTGTTTATTGTTCCTCTCCTTTTCCACTTTCGGTTTTTGTGTTGCACTCATTTCGTTGTTCGTTTTTATTCCCAGATTTTCATTAGATAGGTTTATGTTTCCACATGTAATCGTCCATTTGTAGTGTTCCTCGAAATTCGTCATTCTTGTTGTATTGTTTGCTTGATAAAGGCATTTTGGTCGAAACGTTGCTGTTTATCGTCACTGTTTATGTATTTTGTAAAACTGTAGTACTTTGTTTTTACGTGTTTACCAATGTAATTTAAGCAAGGCTCTGTGAATACTTTATTTCTTATGCTCATGTTGGTGACTTTGTCTTTTCTGGTTGACATTTTGTTAATGTAAAACGACATTGTATGGAACGTCGATGATAGGATATTGTATACAATACTGAGCTTTATCCCTGTCTGATCTTGAATCAGTGAGTTGCGTGAATTTAGTTGGTCTCACCATTTCTCATATTAGTGTTCAGAGCTTCCAGTATTGTTGTATAAAGACTAATTCATATTATAAAACAACATAACATGCTAAATCAAGGTTATATTATGTTACAAGTTCAGTTTAACATTAAGGAATATCAGTATTATTAATATTTTATATCAATAAATAACCACCGACTCATAGAATTGAATAAAATTACAAAAACGCTTACAGTGTTGTATCAAAAATATACAAAAAACCAGCCCCCATTAAACAGGAATTTTCGATTTGCCGTCTGAGCTATTCGACCTTATGTTGTCACGGTTCCATGTAGATCCGCGTTGTTCAACACGGTTCCCTCGTGGAACATGGTGTCCGTGTAACACATTCCTTGCATCCTATTTGATTTCTTCCACTTTAACGCTAATCAGAATTTCAAGAGGAAAAATGTGTAAATAAATAACAGCACGATGAAGTTTTTTTCATTAAATCATCGAACCTTAGGGGCCATTCATCAAGCATCTCATGGAATTTGTTTTTCGATCCAGAAGCACTTGAACTTTCAGCTCTTCGGCTCGGTGCCATGGACATCGTAACCCTTCGGTTCGGTGTCACGAACACCGTAAATCTGGAGAACCTGTGGTTTTTCTGCCAGCCCGCGGAATTGAACCACAACCCACAGGGGGCTTGTTACCCGTCGTCCAACGCGCTACGACCTCGCTGAGCAGGCGGGTCATGGACGTTGTAAAATATCTTCTTTCAATCAATAGTAGAGCCTGTACTATTTACCTTAGATTTCTTATAACATAATAGTACATTCTTGGGGTCATTCTGTGGGTTGGAGGTAAAGTGATCGCCTCTCGTGCCAACGGTACCCAGCTCATTTCCAGCGTACGACGGTGGGGATATTTTTCAAGGTCATTGAGTTCCTAGTTATATCGGAGACGGACGATATCACGTCTGTCTCGTGTTCAAGTCGAGCACGTAAAAGAAGAATGGCAGTTGAAAATCGATAAGATTTGCCTGCATAGTCACTGGCCAGACAAAATTCATTAACTACTTGTGGACGAAACGCCACACTACGTGGTTTTGGGTTGACGTCTTTTACCAGGAATCACATTAAAGGGCGCTTTTAATTCTAAAAAGAAATGGCTTGTAAAAACATGGCCTCTGCCCTGGTTCACTTATCTTATCTTATCTTAGCTTATCTTAACCACATTTGAAGTGAAGCGTCGTGGGGATAGTTAGTTTTCTATCTTGTGCCAGGCGTGTTGCGCTTGACGTTGTCAGTCCATGCTTTCGCAGGGACTCTGAGATGTTATCTATCCATCGTGTTCTTGGCCTACCTCGTGCTCGCGCCCTGATGCCGTGGTTCACTAAGCGTTAAAAAGATTAAAGTAAAACTTCTATAAAAATAGTCACAATCTTCAAAATTACATCTGCAGTCCTCGCCGGTACTACAGAGTCTGTGCGCTGCTGCTGAGATCTTCATCTGTAAGATAGAGATCGGAGCAGGCATAGCTATTCACCGAAATGCAATGACGATGTTCTTATCACCATCATCAAATAGCTTGTCCTGAGCAGAACTTTGCCACCCCAACAGTCCTTCGCAATTTCTCTCTCTCATAGGCCAGATGTCCCGCCTCTGCAGTCGTCGTGTTCAACCCATCAGTTACATCCTGAATCCATCTCCTCCGTGGTCTTCCTCTTCTTCTCTTTGCCGGTATGCCCCCTTCCATGAAGTTCTTCTCCAGCCCTTCATGTCTTTTTATATGTCCAAAATACCTCAATTTTCTCTTTCTTATTTGTAGCATCAGCCAGTTTTGCTTTGATTTTGAGTTCTTTCTGAATAGATATATTTGTTCTCTTTTCTGTCCATGGTAAGCGGATGACTCTCCTGTAACACTTATATTCAAAAGCTCATATATGTTTTTGCACTGCCAATCAATTAATCACATACTTATGTTGATATTACATTTAATCCATATTAATTTATAGTTTTACTTACATTAATAAATTGATAATTGTCTCTGAAAAATGTATCTATTCTAGAGATCCGCCAATGATTGTCAGCAGATCTACCTTCTCATTTCCAATTATGACAAAGTGAGTGATTGTGATTACAAAATCACAGCAAGCCCACTGATACCTGAGTATAGTGATTCGTGTATCCAGCCATTATATTCATAAATATGAAACTAATTAATCTGTTAACGGATCGTCAAAAATAACGTTAACCTTGTCTAAAGAATCCTAATTACTTGAATTACATGCACGGCTATTAATAAAATGAGGAGAAAACGGAATAGAACATTCGTAAGTAATAACCAAATAAATAACAGAAATTGGTTTGGAAGAAGAAAAAAATAAAAACAGAACAAGAATAGAAAAAAAAGATGAAAGAATGACAAATAAAAGGATAAAAACCAAGTATTTAAAAAAATGGGAAGAAGAAAAAATATTGAAAAAAATAAACAATGGGACAAAAACAAAGGAGATTGGAAAGAAAACATAGAAAATTAACAGTAAGGACATTTTGGAAGCGGTGAGGGTCAACAAGAATAAAACAGAAGGGGTGTAAGAGAAGAAGAAATATTTTGAGTAAGAAGAACGCCGCTGGAAAATGTCTGGAAACTAAAGTCAACTGTTTACTTAGACACAGATGTACTGAATTAACGAATATCCAAGGCTAACGGTATATGTCATGTTTATGTGTGCATCATTTCCGCAGGTATACATACACAGACCAAACATATTGTTCATATTTAACTATGATGTACTACGCCATAAGAAAAAATGGGCGTTGCATTTGAAGGTTATTAATTCAAGCTGCATAGAGTCATCGACCAGTTCAAAGAATTTATAGGTATCCGGGTGCATTTTATTCATCGTCATTAATTAACCCCTTCACTCTTCTGAGCCGATATAGTGGCTCACAGTATTCTTTTTTATATGACGCAAAGCTAGCATAGTGGCTCACAGTATTCTTTTTTATATGACACAAAGCTAGCATAGTGGCTCACAGTAATTTTTTATATGATGCAAAGACGATATACTGGCTCACAGTATTTTTTATATAATATTCATCAACTGGTGTCTGCGCAGAATAGAGGGAATAATATGGTATGATAGGGTCACAAATGAGGAACTTATGGAGAGAACAAGACAGATTCCAGTGAACGAACAGGTTAAAAAAATGCTGGCGCTGGATAGGACACACTTTGCGAAAACCGGAGGGGAATATAACAAGAAGGGTCCTTGCCTGGAACCCGCAGGGACAGCGAAAGAAGGAGGAGCCGAGAAATATATGGAAACGAGATTTGGAGGAGGAGATCAACAATATAAAGAAGAGCTGGAGGGAGCTGCAGGAGATAGCTAGAGATAGGAAGACTTGCATGAGTTGGTTGAGGGCCTATGCCCCAATCGGGTAAAAACAGAGAGAGAGAGAGAGCAAAGTAAATGCACCTGGAGGTAAAATAAATGACGGAATGAAAGAGTTAAACAGTCTGAAGACTAGGGATAAAATAATGTGCTCACGTCTCCTGGTTACATTCTGCCATAATCGTCATCAGATTAGAGAGGTTAAATAATGGGGATAATTTACCATATCTCTCCCATGTACCCTGTGATAATCAACAGGTTATACAGAATGCGGTGGCGTCTGTGGCCCTAGGGGTTAGTGACTCGGTCTATTAACCTCGACATTCTGAGTTCAAAACACGCTGCGGACGATTTGGTTGCAAATTGTTTCGCGTGGATTTTAACAAAGGACGATGGCACCACCCGTTCAGAAAGCAATGGCAAACTACTGAACGTAATATGCCTAGAAAAATCACGAACAGCATTACAAAGCTGGGGTTGATTCGAAAAGTCCTGTAAAGGATATGCAATAAACTTTTTTATACAGAATGCAGAGAGGGTAGTCTGCTTTTGTCTCTCAACTGTACTATGCAATCTTCATCAGATCGGATAATTCTAAGAAGTCGAAGAATTTACTTCACTGCATGGGGATTTACCCCATATGGCTCCGCCCCTGGTCACAGAAATGGCACGTCATCTGCCGCAAGTATTGCATAAAGCAAGAACTCCGTAGTTTGCTAACTTCTTCAAACCTACATATCGACCACTCTTTGTGATTTGTATGTGATCTGAGCATAAGAGCGATTGTATGCTGTGCGCTTAAAAATAGGCCAGCACATCCGACTTCCACGATGCTTTTATTTACTAGGTAGCACCCTAGGTCTACCTCAGTCGCCTCTTACGACATGCCTAGCAGTTTGCAGTGTTACTATTCTTTGCTTTCCTTGCAGGTCCCAGTAAAACACAAGCGGCTCCGGTAACAATCCTAGAGATCTCATGAAAAAAGTTCACATGTGACTCGGATTCAACCCTACAACCTTCAGAACGACAGGCAAACGTCTTAACTACTACGCCATAGAGAGATTATTCAGAGAATTATATATATATATATATATGGAACTAAATTCTATTTATATAAAGGGAACCAGAAATATATATATATAAGGAACCAGATTCGAACCCATTTCAATCATTCTGTTGTTGTAGCTCCCTGAACTCAACCATATTGTAATTACATTTCACTTAAATTATCATTATATTTCTTTTTTCGTTCATCCCCTATGACTTCAGGTGTAGGTAATGCTGCCTAATGTGACACCTCTGATTTCGCGTAAAAACGCTTGCTGTTTAAGCGAGAATTACTCGGATTTCAGAGGTGTAAAAATAAATGTGTTTGGGAACTCGGTCAACTTGAATATCCTAATTTCAAAACGGTTACCTTGTCTTCTGGACACACCTTTGCAAATATGGAATACTAACTTCTTAGATCTTGAAATTTCTAAAGACGCAATTCGTCTTCTTCTTGAACACTCCATATCGACCATATGTTAATCACTGTGTGATTTGTATGTGATCTGAGATCAAGAGCGATTGTACATTGTGTCAACTATGCGGGCAAAATTCATTAGAAAAGATTAAAAATAAAATTCTTACAAAAATATCTTCATCATCTTCAAAATTACATCGGATACTAACGCCGGTACTACGGAGTTCGTGCACTGCAGCTGAGATCTTCCTGTGTTAGAAAGAGATGGAAGCACACATGGTTACTAACCGAAGTGCAATGATGATGGTCCTATCAATCAATCAATGAATGAACACTTTCAACTGATGTACAAATCTAGCACACTATCACTGAGCTAAACCTACTTTCTAACATTCCATCAGAATACGTACTCATACTGCCATATCATCATATCAGGTGCCGTGCCGGCTGTCGTAGGCGATCATGGATCTCCACAAATCTCTGTCTTTGGTGTTAGCTATCATCATTGATGTTGACGCTCTACCGTGCCATGAAGTCAGACTATTTAAAATGTTCTCTCTCTGTCTTCCTCTGTCTTGTCTACGCTCGATTTTACCGGTTGTAACAATGTGTTATAAATATCCCTTCCTCATCACATGTCCGAAAAATGACGACTGCCTCTTTCTTATATTGATAAGCTTTCTCTGTCTTGATCTCGTTCAACATTTCACCATTAGTCATTTTAGCTGTCCATGGGATTCTCTTCAGTCTTCTGTAAAACCACATCTCTAATACTGTCATATAATTCATTTTGTTTCGATCCAGAAGCACTTGAGCTTTCATCTCTTCGGCTCGGTGCCATGGACATCGTAACCTTCGGTTCGGTGTCACGAACACCGTAAATCTGGAGAACCTGTGGTTTTTCTGCCAGACTTCGGAATTGAACCGCACTCACAGAGGGCTTATCACCCGTCGTTCAACGCGCTACCAACACACTGGGCAGGCTTGCCTATATAATTCATTAGATAACTGACAAATATGAAAATAAACATGAAAGAAAAGCATATCAAAGTGGTACGCCAGGGTGGATTCATAAAGAAGATTATTAGAGTTATAATCCATGTGGATTATATTAGCTTTATATTTTTTTAACAGGCTAAAAGCATTCCTTTTGATGTCCAGTTCAGATGTTCTTTGTTAAATCGTTACTTCCTCTAGGATGGGAAATTCATGAGAATCTCACGCGCGTGCAGATCATCGGTTTTCTTTTCTCACTAGGAGAAAAACACTTTTTGCTTTATCAAGAGGTCGATGTTGGAGTGTTTCCGGATTTGAATCCACGACCTTCAGCAAGAAAAACGGCTAAACCACTTCGCCACACAGACTCGCATGCTGCTACTAAACTACTACTACTACTAAATTACTACTATTACTGCTACTACAAGGTGTTCAACTTAAAAGCAGCCTACGAATGGAGCTAATCTGGCATATAAGTATGGAAATGGGAAGGTTCAGTTATGACGTAGTATAGGTCAAGGTTGTGTGATGGTGTGTAATTGTAGTGCGGGAAGGGGTGATGAACAAATGTGACGTAGGGCGAGCTAGTCAGAACCGGTTTAAATAGTACATAAACACAACGCGATAGGTTATCTGGCAACTTTCGATTTGTCAATGGGGATGCAATTATCTTGAACACACTGTATTACTGCTATTACTGATATTACTACTACTATTACTATTATTACTGCTATTACTACTATTATCACTGCTATTATTACTAATATTACTGCTATTACTACTACTATTATTGCTATTATTACTAATATTACTACTAATATTACTGCTATTACTACTACTATTATTGCTACTATTACTAATATTACTGCTACTATTACTATTAATATTGCTGCTATTACTACTACTATTACTGCTATTATTACTAACAGCAGTATTACAGGAAATTACAGGACTACAGACAGGACAACGACAGGTGGAACAAGAGATAAGGAGCAGAAGGTGGCGATGGATAGGACACACACTGAGGAAACACCCCTAACAGCATCACAAGACAGGCTCTCCGATGGAACCCCCAGGGTAATAGAGGTAGAGGAAGACCCAGGAACACCTGAAGACGTGAGTTTGAGATGGAATGCAAGAAAACTGGGAGAGAGTGGAGATATCTGGATAGGATGTCCTTGGATAGGCGCGCTTGGAAGGCCTTGGTTGCGGACCTATGCTTCCTAGGGGCGAAGGGTGAAGAAGAATACACTAGTAAATACTTAAATGTCAATATAATCATCATATGTGATGCCCAGTCATCCATATACTCTTCAATATACCTATCAGACAAATCATCCACATGTGTATGTGTCCGTAGTAGTGTATGGTATGGGTGCCAGGCATGGACATTCAACAAGGCAGTGGAAAACATATGTGTTTTTATATAAATGCTAGTCCTCCGTATACCTTGGACAGAGATGAGAACAAATAGATATATCTAGAGGGAACTTAATAAAAACTGGCTGATGCTACAAATAAGAAAACTGAAGTATTTTTGACATAAAATAACATGAACGGATCAAGATGATCATCATGGAAGGAGGTGTCCCAGTTAAGAGGAGAAGATGAAGCCCATGGAGAATATGTCTTCAGGGTGTAACAGATGATGTGAGCATGACAGCTGTAGAGGCTGGACTTGACCTAAGAGAGAGACATTCCGAAGGACTGTTAGTGACAAAGTTCGTCTTATGATAAGCTATTAGATGACTGACTGACCAACGAAACAAACCATCCACAATTTGATATCCCCGTAGTAGTTCTGACCTACGAAACAAACCATGCCACAATTTGATATCTCCGTAGTAGTTCTGACCTACGAAACAAACCATCCCACAATTTGATATCCCCGTAGTAGTTCTGACCTACGAAACAAATCATCCACAATTTGATATCCCCGTAGTAGTTCTGACCTACGAAACAAATCATCCCACAATTTGATATCCCCGTAGTAGTTCTGACCTACGAAACAAACCATCCCACAATTTGATATCCCCGTAGTAGTTCTGACCTACGAAACAAACCATCCCACAATTTGATATCTCCGTAGTAGTTCTGACCTACGAAACAAACCATCCACAATTTGATATCCCCGTAGTAGTTCTGACCTACGAAACAAACCATCCACAATTTGATATCCCCGTAGTAGTTCTGACCTACGAAACAAACCATCCCACAATTTGATATCTCCGTAGTAGTTCTGACCTACGAAACAAACCATCCACAATTTGATATCCCCGTAGTAGTTCTGACCTACGAAACAAACCATGCCACAATTTGATACCCCGTAGTAGTTCTGACCTACGAAACAAACCATCCACAATTTGATATCCCCGTAGTAGTTCTGACCTACGAAACAAACCATGCCACAATTTGATATCCCGTAGTAGTTCTGACCTACAAAACAAACCATCCACAATTTGATATCCCGTAGTAGTTCTGACTACGAAACAAACCATCCCACAATTTGATATCCCCGTAGTAGTTCTGATCTACGAAACAAACCATCCCACAATTTGATATCTCCGTAGTAGTTCTGACCTACGAAACAAACCATCCACAATTTGATATCCCCATAGTAGTTCTGACCTACGAAACAAACCATGCCACAATTTGATACCCCGTAGTAGTTCTGACCCACGAAACAAACCATCCCACAATTTGATATCCCCGTAGTAGTTCTGACCTACGAAACAAACCATCCACAATTTGATATCCCCGTAGTAGTTCTGACCTACGAAACAAACCATCCCCAATTTGATATCCCCGTAGTAGTTCTGACCTACGAAACAAACCATTCACAATTTGATATCCCCGTAGTAGTTCTGACCTACGAAACAAACCATCCACAATTTGATATCCCCGTAGTAGTTGTGACTACGAAACAAACCATCCACAATTTGATATCCCGTAGTAGTTCTGACTACGAAACAAACCATCCCACAATTTGATATCCCGTCAGTAGTTCTGACCTACGAAACAAACCATCCACAATTTGATATCCCCGTAGTAGTTCTGACCTACTAAACAAATCATTCACAATTTGATATCTCCGTAGTAATTCTGACCTACGAAACAAATCATGCACAATTTGATATCCTAGTAGTTCTGACCTAGAAACAAACCATCCACATTTGATATCCCGTAGTAGTTCTGACCTACGAAACAAACCATTCACAATTTGATATCTCCGTAGAGTTCTGACTACGAAACAAACCATTACAATTTGATATCCTGAGTTCTGACCCACGAAACAAACCATCCATTTATATCCTAGTAGTTCTGACCTACGAAACAAACCATTCACAATTTGATATCTCCGTAGTAGTTCTGACCTACGAGAACAAACCATCCCAATTTGATATCCGTAGTAGTTCTGACTAGAAACAAGACCATTCACATTTGATATCTCCGTAGTAGTTCTGACCTACGAAACAAACCATGCCACAATTTGATATCTCCGTAGTAGTTCTGACCTACGAAACAAACCATTCACAATTTGATATCTCCGTAGTAGTTCTGACTACCGAAACAAACCATGCCACAATTTGATATCCCCGTAGTAGTTCTGACCTACGAAACAAACCATCCACAATTTGATATCCCCGTAGTAGTTCTGATCTACGAAACAAACCATCCCACAATTTGATATCCCCGTAGTAGTTCTGACCGACGAAACAAACCATCCCACAATTTGATATCCCCGTAGTAGTTCTGACCTACGAAACAAACCATCCCACAATTTGATATCCCCGTAGTAGTTCTGACCTACGAAACAAACCATCCCCAATTTGATATCCCCATAGTAGTTCTGATCTACGAAACAAACCATTCACAATTTGATATCCCCGTAGTAGTTCTGACCTACGAAACAAACCATTCACAATTTGATATCCCCGTAGTAGTTCTGACCTACGAAACAAACCATGCCACAATTTGATATCCCCGTAGTAGTTCTGACCTACGAAACAAACCATTCACAATTTGATATCCCCGTAGTAGTTCTGACCTACGAAACAAACCATGCCACAATTTGATATCCCCGTAGTAGTTCTGACCTAAGAAACAAACCATCCCACAATTTGATATCCCAGTAGTAGTTCTGACCTACGAAACAAACCATCCACAATTTTATATCATGTAGTAGCTTATCTCAAAGCACACTTATATAATTCAAGTTCTGTTTCAAAATCTACCCTTCCACGCAACATCCCATCACTTTCTTGTTCACCTGTGCACAGACAATATGACTTCCAGAAAAGAAGAAAAAAATAGTCAAGACAACAGGTGTTTCAACAGTTCATTTCACCACTATGAAGTCGTCTACCATCACCTACACCTCTCACCTGTTCCCAACTAAAAAAAAAAATGTTTAAACTAATTTCAAAGATACCTGTCAGCAAAATCACTTACAGGGACTTTCAAGTCAGTTGTTCTAATTTATTAACGGCCAAGCAAGGGAAACAGTCCATCTAATTTATATTTTGAAATTGTACACCAACAACAAAGCTGGCATTAATGTTACTTACAGAATGAAGGATATATTCCACTCGTGGTATGTAGACCAGTAGTTCTAAAAATATACCTCTTGGGGCCTCATGTTTATTCCAGATATTGCAGTTGAATACGAAATTAAGCAAATCAACCCAATGAGAAAGTTGTAATAAAATATGTGGTCTTTGCTTTTGTTCAGTTACTTATGCCGTGAAGTTCGAGGGAAGTTTAAATTCTCGTTGATGGGTTCAATATGTCTCAGGGGTGGCTGTAACCAAATGTTGTCGTAGTTTTTCGTGGGTTTTTTTTAATCGCTTACCCGCTATGAGTGTAGTCAGTCATGGCGCGTTATATAGCGTCTCTGACCGATTTTTGTATCAAGGTTTGCTTTTCTTATCACCAGTTTCTCTCACCATTTAGACGAGCCTTACTTCGACTTCAGAGGTACTTGTAAGTAAAGGATCAGGATTTCATATAGGTTTTTCAAAACAATCGGCCCAGTTTAACACAGAACTGGTCTAGATCTGACTAAAACACGTGCATATAGAAAACAGAAATATGTGTCACAAACATAACAGAATCGGAGAAAGCGTTTCCACCTCTCCCATGGGGTTATTACCTTATAGAGTTGGAAATGAGTTGGGGATGGGGGTGCTTGCTTTAATGATTCAGAGAGCTATGCTAGCAGAAGCATTGTTCCTGACAGGGTTACCCAAGAAGGACATGTCAAATGCGAGAGGTCAGTATAATGTAATCTTCTGGTCTTCCAGGTTGGAGGCTGTGCAAGGAGCTAACTATCCATCTATATTTTTTTTTTAACGGCGCAGCTACAGAAACTAAATATAACATTCTTCAACACAAATAACTGGCGTCTCAAACGAACTAGGGCTCCACGCAGAAGACAGACTAAATGATGCCGGATTGTTAATTAAGTATGAGCTCCACGCAGAAGACAGACTAAATGATGCCGGATTGTTAATTAAGTATGAGCTCCACGCAGAAGACAGACTAAATGATACCGGATTGTTTATTAGGACTGAGCTCACGCAGAAGACAGACTAAACGATGCCGGATTGTTTATGTATGAGCTCCACGCAGAAGACAGACTAAATGATACCGGATTGTTTATTAAGTATGAGCTCCACGCAGAAGACAGACTAAACGATGCCGGATTGTTTATTAAGTATGAGCTCCTCGCAGAAGACAGACTAAATGATACCGGATTGTTTATTAAGTATGAGCTCCACGCAGAAGACAGACTAAATGATGCCGGATTGTTTATTAAGTATGAGCTCCACGCAGAAGACAGACTAAATGATGCCGGATTGTTAATTAAGTATGAGCTCCACGCATAAGACAGACTAAATTATGCCGGATTGTTAATTAAGTATGACATTAAAGTCTCTACCGCCCGTGTGTTGCCGGGGCCCGCAAATAGAGCAAAGAATAGTAACACTGCGACCAACAAGGCATATCGTAGGAGGCGACTGAGGTTGGGATTTAGGAAGCTACCCTAGTAAATAAAAAGTGTCGCAGAAATCGGATGTGTTGACCTACTTGTAAGCGTATAATTGCACAATGTGCAATCGCACTTAGGCTCAGATTGCATACAAATCACAAAGAGTGGTTTAACAAGTGGTCGATATGGAGCGTAAAAAGTATTAGAATAAGAAGAAGAAAGCCTCTTTAAGCCGAGCACGCCCCTTTCAACATAAGAACAAGTCTTTTTTGGGTTATATCAGAGCGTGTAGGCCAACAACCATTTTTTTTAGATTTACTCCGGCGAAGAATCAAGACAACAAGTTTGTAAGCGAATGCAGGATTATCATGGGAAGCCATTAAAAAATAAGCCAGGTACCGACAAAAAATGGAAGACAAATGTTGATGCCCTATGCTCCACCAGAGCCAACTATAAACTTATGGGCCTTCGGACTCAGGTAGAATTATGGGAAATCAGACCACAACTACACCACGTGACTGTGCATTCCAGTATTGATGTATATAGACGAATTCATTTTAAAATCAACACAGAATGCTAAATCAAAGTTATATTATGCAACAAGTTACATTTCTCCTCTCCTTCTTTGCGTTCGTTCTTTACGCCCAATTTTAATCACTCTTGTGATATGTTTGATCTTTGCCAAGAATGTGTATACGTTGCACATTGGTTTGTAGGCCCCTAAACGCATAGACTTCTACACGTTTAGGACACATGCATCTGATTTCAACCAAACCTCCTTGGTCGACTCTTACGACATACGTGGCAGGTAACAGTGGTTCTATTCTTTACACCCCAAATTTGAGCCCCGGTAACCACTCGGGCGAAGTTAAGTTTAACAATAAGGAATATCAATATAATGAATATTTTTCACCAATAAATAACCATAGACTCACAGAATTGAGTAAAATTGCAAAAAGCTTGCAGTGTTCTATCAAACATATATATTTTCCAGCCCACTACTGATGATCTAGGTCAGGATTCCCTGACCATTTGTCTGGCCTAGTTATCTAGAGTTGGATGTAGCTCAACGAGGAGAGCGCAGAGACCTAAAAATAAAATTGCATTATAATACATGTATTTAAAGCATCTTCCATTTTTTAAAAGGATTATTCAAGAAAGTCATTAGAAAATATTTTAAATAAAATTCCTACATAAATAACTTTACCATCTTCAAAATTACATCGGAGACCCTCGCCGGCGCTACAGAGTTCACGCACTGCAGCTGAGGTCTTCCTGTGTAAGAAAGAGATCGGAGCACACATGGTTACTCACCGAAGTGCAATGATGATGATCCTATCAATCAATCAATCAGAGTTGATTCCACTGCGTTTTGTCTTGAATGCTAGAATCGCTGTGCACTATCATGTGCGAAATCTGTATTCTAGAGATGACGTTATCAAAGCGATACGGCAACTTTATTAACTAAATGATACAAAGAGATCTCTTCTCACGCAAGTACACTCAATTCATATCAGATAGTTTTGTTTTTTAAATGTCAGTTAAATAACCCATTTTCATACCATGAGGTATATTGGGTAATACAGTGTTTGGCCAACCGTTTTTAAAAATGCATCATTGGTAAATGGTGGATGATGTGGGTTAACACTTCCCCCCACCCTCTCCACCATTGACTGTACTTCCCAGTGATTCTATTGTACCTAATTGAGGCTGGGTTGACCTGAGAGCCGTTACCATCGGAGGAAACAAAATTACACTCGCACTACGGAAATGATTGACTGATTGAATGATAGGCCATCATCGTTGCACTTCGATGAGCAAACGTGTGCTCAAATCTTTTTCTTACACAGGAAGATCTCAGTGGCAGTGCACAAGCTCCGTAGCACCGGTGATATTCCCTGCTGTAATTTTGAAGATGGTGAAGATAATTTGTAGGAATTGTATTTTAAATCTTTTCTAATTCAACGGGGGTCTCTGTAGCTAGGTGGTCTCTGTGGCTAGGGGGTCTCTGTGGCTAGGTGGTCTCTGTAGCTAGGTGGTCTCTATGGCTAGAGGGTCTCTGTGGCTAGGGGGTCTCTGTAGCTAGGTGGTCCCTGTAGCTAGGGGGTCCCTGTAGCTAGGTGGTCCCTGTAGCTAGGGGGTCTCTGTGGCTAGGGGGTCTCTGTGGCTAGGGGGTCTCTGTAGCTAGGTGGTTCCTGTAGCTAGGTGGTCCCTGTAGCTAGGGGTCCCTGTAGCTAGGTGGTCTCTGTGGCTAGGGGTCTCTGTGGCTAGGGGTCTCTTGCTAGGGGTCTCTGTGTGGCTAGGGTGTCTCTGTGACTAGGGGTCTCTGTGGCTAGGGGTCTGCTGTCGCTAGGGGTCTCTGTGGTAGGGTCCTCTGTGGGCTGGGGGTCTCTGTGACTAGGGGTCTCTGTGGCTAGGTGGTCTCTGTGGCTAGTGGTCTCCTGTGCTAGGGGTCTCTGTGTGGCTAGGGGTCTCTGTGCTAGGGGTCCTGTGGCTAGGGGTCTCTGTGTAGGGGTCTCTGTGGCTAGGTGGTCTCTGTGGCTAGGGGTCTCCTAGAGGGGTCTCTGGTGGCTAGGGGTCTCTGTAGCTAGGGGTCTCTGTGGCTAGGGGTCTCTGTGCTAGGGGTCTCTGTGGCTAGGGGTCTCTGTGGCTAGGGGTCTCTGTGTGCTAGGTCTCTGTGACTAGGGGGTCTCTGTGGCTAGGTGGTCTCTGTGGTTAGGTGGTCTCGTGTGGCTAGGGGTCTCTGTGGGCTAGGGGTCTCTGTGTGGCTAAGGGTCTCTGTGCTAGGGGTCTCTGTAGCTAGGGTCTCTGTAGCTAGGGTCCTGAGCTAGGGTCTCTGTGGCTAGGGGTCTCTGTGAGCTAGGGGGTCTCTCTGTGACTAGAGGGTCTCTGTGGCTAGGTGGTCTCTGTGGCTAGGTGGTCTCTTGTGGCTAGGGGTCTCCTGTAGGCTAGGGATCTCTGTGACTAGGGTCTCTGTGAGCTAGGTGGTCTCTGTAGCTAGGGGGTCTCTGTGTGGCTAGGGGGTCTATGTAGCTAGGTGGTTTCTGTGTGGCTAGGGGGTCTCTGTAGCTAGGGGGTCTCTGTGTGGCTAGGTGGTCTCTGTAGCTAGGTGGTCTCTGTAGCTAGGGGGTCTCTGTGTGGCTAGGGGGTCTCTGCGTGGCTAAGGGGTCTCTGTGTGGCTAGGGGGTCTCTGTAGCTAGGTGGTCTCTGTGTGGCTAAGTGGTTTAGCATTATGGTTTAAACCACTTAGCCCTTTGCCTTGTGAGTCCAAGGTCGTGGGTTCGAATCCGGACCGCGTCGTTCCGTTCACGAGTGCAATTTTTTCTAGAGACTCCTAGGATTGTTGCTGGAGCTACGGAGTTCATGCTTTGTGCAATGCTCTCGGCAGGTGGCGTGCCATTTCTGCGGACAGAGACCGAGCAATATGGGGTAAAACCCGGTGCAATGAAGGCAATCCCTCGGCTTTAAAACCCTTTAAATCTAATTCAACACGAAAATGAACCCGCATCCCACGTTCGCTAAGAAGCCAGCTCATTCACCAGTACACTATCACGTCTCTTTATCATGTGTTACTTACTACCTACGATGAATTGGGGCAAAGACTCTTGAGTTGGGGCAAAGACTCTTGAGTTGGGGCAAAGACTCTTGAGTTGGAGCAAAGACTCTTGCCAAAGACTCTTGAGTTGGGGAAAAGACTGTTGAGTTGGGGCAAAGACTCTTGAGTTGGGGCAAAGACTGTTGAGTTGGGGCAAAGACTGTTGAGTTGGGGCAAAGACTCTGTTGGAGACTTAAGTCGGGGCAAAGACTCTTGAGTTGGGGCAAAGACTCTTGAGTTGGGGCAAAGACTCTTGAGTTGGGGAAAGACTCTTGAGTTGGGGCAAGAGAGTGCAAGACACTTGAGTTGGGGCAAAGACTCTTGAGTTGGGGCAAAGACTGTTGAGTTGGGGCAAAGACACTGGGTTGAGTTTGGGGCAAAGACTCTTGAGTTGGGGCAAAGACTCTTGAGTTGGGGCAAAGACTCTTGAGTTGGGGCAAAGACTCTTGAGTTGGGGCAAAGACTGTTGAGTTGGGGCAAAGACTTGAGTTGGGGCAAAGACTGTTTACAAAACAAAATGGAAACTAACTACCTAAGTTCCAAATGATACAGTTTATCGTTGTGACGTCATAAGCACGTCATTCCCAAACGATACTATACACAATTTGGTGCACGCCCGTCAGTAATAACTAGGCACACGTGATCAGATAGTTGCTTCTCTTGCATTGTGTTGTTAATCGCCATTTTGTCAACGTTAAACAGATGTGCTTCAAATGTTGAACCTATGTTTAATGAGCATACAACATCAGCATTATAACTATTTAAAAATTATCACAAAGATCTACCAAAGATCTCCCCAAAGGGCAATTAGTATGTCTAGACAATTAACGACCCGTTTACTGTGGTTGATGGCGATGTAAAGGATATGCCACGATTTTCTTATATATATATATATATATATGTATAATTTATTTCATATGTGTGTCTGCATGCGTGCGTAAAAGGGTGTTGGGGCGGGGAGTGTTCAGATCAGATAACACTGCAATTTTCTCACAATTAAATAAGGAGTTTTACGAACCCCTGGGGAAGCGCCGGAGCCATAGAATATGGTAAAAAATAGAGAGTAAATAAATATTAAGAGCATCTGGAAAAAACAATTTACCAAACACAGGATTCGAACAACAACATTACATCTTATGGCTCCCATTGGCTAGTCCTGTAGACGAGTAATAATTTTCTTACAAGGAAATATGTTACACCCAATCTGAATTTTTTTTTTCCGATCCAGAAGCACTTGGCTTAGCCTTCAGCTCGTGCCAGGCATTGTACTTCGGTTCGGTGCCACGAACACCGTAAATCTGGGGAATCTGTGGCTTTTTCTGCCATCCCGCGGAATTGAACCCGCACACACAGAGGGATAGTCACCCGTAGTCCAACGCGCTACGAACACGCTGGGCAGACGGGCCAATCTGAACTATAAAGACTGCTTTACGACACACAGTCAAGATTGGAAAAATAAATTGGTGTCGACGATGTCGAAGTTGATACCATTCAGCGTTAGTGAAAACGAGCCGTGAAAATTTCGCAGCTCGAGGCCAGTTTGGGCCAAACACATTTTGGTGTGCAACTTCTTTGAACATTCCGTATCGACCAATTATTAATCCACCCATTGTGGGGATGTGTATGTGATCTGTGCCTAAGAGCGATTGCACGTTGTGCCAGTTATGCGCCTACAAGTAGGTCAGCACATCCGACTTTTGCGATACTTTATATTTACTAGGAGCCTTCTTAGCCCCATACCTCAGTCGTCTCTTACGACATGTCTTGTGTGTACATTCTGCCGGGCCACAGCGGTGTAAGCAGGTTGAACATAAAAACTTGATCCTTTAACGTAATTAAGCACTCCTACAAATAAAATAGAAAATATTAGAATAAAATAAAAGGTTGAACTATGAAACTTGACTTTAACTTTTTCTCTTATTCGAGCACCTGCTACAATAGAGAGAATGATTTGGGCATAAATAACGCAAGGTTGAACTATAGAAAACTGATCCTTTAACTTGGCTCTCTTAATTACAAGCACCTGCTACAAATAAGAATGAGAAAATTGAAAGTATTTTGGACATATAAAATAACACACAGGTTGAAGAAGACCGTTATGAAAGGGGGCATCAGGGTAAAGAGGAGAAGAGGAAGATCACGGAGAAGATGGATTCAGGATGTAACTGATGATTTGAGTATGACAGCTGCAGAGACGGGACATGGCCTGTAAGAGAGAAACTCTAAAGACTGTTAGTGTTTTTTATTAACTTGGATTCCCCGAAAAGAGTTAATTCTTATTTTTCCTGTTTGTTTGTCTGTACACTCTGATATAACTAATGAAAGGTTGCCCTTTGGTTGAAAGGGTCGTGTCTCTGCTTAAAGAGGTTTTAATCTCTTAAATAACAAACAAAACTGTTAGAATGACAAAGTTCTGCTTAGAATAAGCTAACGGGTGTTTCTATTCTTTCTTCAGTTGAAAACATCATTATGATTTGAGTGAAAAGAATTACCCCAGTAGTCAACAGTCATTCACTGCATATTGCAGCACAATTGACTATGAAACACATTTTTTGAGGACGTCATGTACTTTGTTGTTCTACATATGAAGTGTTGTGAGACTTTACAAACACTCTGTATTACGTGACTGACTGACCTACGAGACGAACATTGGTTAGACTTAGAGACACTGGTGATAATGAAAACAAACATTTCCCGCAAAAACCAGTCAGGGGTGCGATATTACGCTCCATGTCAAAGTCTGAATTCATAACGGGCGTACATTTTTTTTTTTAAACTATGAAAAAGAAATACTTTCCCAAAGACATTTTTTGAACACATAATCGACCAAAAAATTAGTACAAGAAGGAAACAATCACACTAGTGTAATTTATTGTCAGTTCGGCTGCCTGCAAATAGCACACTCGGTATATAAGTACTGGTGCATGGATCATATCATTTTCGTTTCAAACGTTTCCTGCTGTCTTCTGTTACCAAAATTGATTCCGGAAATGGTGCTACTTAAGAAAGTATTATCCAAGGTCTAGTAATTATGTCTAAGTAACAATGGTTTGATCTACAGTGGAGTAGTTTTTTGTGGTTTTTTTATATAGAAAACATTCATCTGATAATAATGTCGGCTTTGACTACGAGTTTTTAAGTTGGTGGAATAAGCAATGAAATCAAGCTGAACCCTTTTGTCTGCTATTTTTCAGATGATTTCAATGGTGAAACACGTAAAAACAAAGTACTGTAGTTTTACAAAATACAAAAACAATAACAACACACATCAACGTTGTGATCAAAAGGCTTTTATCAAGCAAAGGATACAACAGTCAGACAATATATTTATAACGGCCCTAAAATGAAAATCTATGACTAAAAACGAAAAACGAATTAAACGCAAATAATGCACTACAAATATAACTACTAAATCTAAACTAACTACATCACGTTGAATAGTATTATCGATATAAGGGAAGACTGCAGTAAATTATGTAACAATAGTGAAACACGTAAAAACAAATAATTGTAATTTTACAAAAAAATACCTTATATAGATGATTTCAACGAAGTTTTGATTTAATGGTCAAATTCAAACGCAAGATGCTCAAGAAAATTAATATTTATTAACTAAAGAAAAGTTAGAAAGACATGGGTAAATGCAATAATATCTTCTTCTTCGAACGCTCCTTATCGACCACTTATTAACCACTCTTTGTGATTTATATGTGATCCGAGCCAAAGAGCGAGTGTACGTTGTGCCAGTCATTCGCTTAAAAGTAGGCTAGCACATCCGATTTCTGAGACGCTTTTTATTTACTAGTGTAGCTTCCTTAAGTCCTATATCAGTCGCCTCTTACGACATGCCTTGTGTTGCTATTCTTTGCTTCCCTTGCGGGCCCCGGCCCCACACAGGCGATGGTACCACATCGTGACTCAGTTATGTTGTAACATGGCGACAGATATGATTGATCATAACAAGAGTCATCAGAAATGTCTCCTGCCCATGTAACCTTCATATGTCGACTTTGTCAATGTCTCCTGCCCATCTAACCTTCATATGTCGACTTTGTCAATGTCTCCTGCCCATCTAACCTTCATATGTCGACTTTGCCAATGTCTTCTGCCCATGTAACCTTCATATGTCGACTTTGTCAATGTCTCCTGCCCATCTAACCTTCATATGTCGACTTTGCCAATGTCTTCTGCCCATGTAACCTTCATATGTCGACTTTGTCAATGTCTCCTGCCCATCTAACCTTCATATGTCGACTTTGCCAATGTCTTCTGCCCATGTAACCTTCATATGTCGACTTTGTCAATGTCTCCTGCCCATCTAACCTTCATATGTCGACTTTGCCAATGTCTTCTGCCCATGTAACCTTCATATGTCGACTTTGTCAATGTCTCCTGCCCATCTAACCTTCATATGTCGACTTTGCCAATGTCTTCTGCCCATGTAACCTTCATATGTCGACTTTGCCAATGTCTTCTGCCCATGTAACCTTCATATGTCGACTTTGCCAATGTCTTCTGCCCATGTAACCTTCATATGTCGACTTTGTCAATGTCTCCTGCCCATCTAACCTTCATATGTCGACTTTGCCAATGTCTTCTGCCCATGTAACCTTCATATGTCGACTTTGCCAATGTCTTCTGCCCATGTAACCTTCATATGTCGACTTTGCCAATGTCTTCTGCCCATCTAACCTTCATATGTCTACATTGCCAATGTCTTCTGCCCATGTAACCTTCATATGTCGACTTTGTCAATGTCTCCTGCCCATGTAACCTTCATATGTCGACTTTGTCAATGTCTCCTGCCCATCTAACCTTCATATGTCGACTTTGTCAATGTCTCCTGCCCATCTAACCTTCATATGTCGACTTTGCCAATGTCTTCTGCCCATGTAACCTTCATATGTCGACTTTGTCAATGTCTCCTGCCCATGTAACCTTCATATGTCTACATTGTCAATGTCTTCTGCCCATCTAACCTTCATATGTCGACTTTGTCAATGTCTCCTGCCCATCTAACCTTCATATGTCGACTTTGCCAATGTCTCCTGCCCATGTAACCTTCATATGTCGACTTTGCCAATGTCTCCTGCCCATCTAACCTTCATATGTCGACTTTGCCAATGTCTCCTGCCCATCTAACCTTCATATGTCGACTTTGCCAATGTCTCCTGCCCATCTAACCTTCATATGTCGACTTTGCCAATGGAAAGAAATATTCACAAAACGAAATTTAACCCTTTCACACTGGACTACTTTTTATCACAGGACGTTTTTATATTACAATGTATACTTAACTACCGTTCAGAAAGCAATGACAAACTACTGAACGTATAAGTGGTGCCTAGAAATCAACGACTCGTTTACTGTGGTTGATGGCTACGTCCTTTAGGATATGCCACGACTTTCATTTTTCATACTGAGCGAGCCATTATATTGGCTTTGTGTCGTATTAAAAAGTACTGCGAGTAAGTATACTGGCTTTGTGTCGTATTAAAAAGTACTGCAAGCCATTATATTGGCTTTGCGAAGTATTAAAAAGTACTGCGAGTCATTATATTGGCTTTGTGTCGTATTAAAAAGTACTGCGAGCCAGTATATTGGCTTTGTGTCGTATTAAAAAGTACTGCGAGCCATTATATTGGCTTTGTGTCGTATTAAAAAGTACTGCGAGACATTATATTGGCTTTGTGTCGTATTAAAAAGTACTGCGAGCAAGTATACTGGCTTTGTGTTGTATTAAAAAGTACTGCGAGCAAGTATACTGGCTGTGTGTTGTATTAAAAAGTACTGCGAGCAAGTACACTGGGTTTGTGTTGTATTAAAAAGTACTGCCAGCAAGTATACTGGGTTTGTGTTGTATTAAAAAGTACTGCGAGCAAGTACACTGGCTGTGTGTCGTATTAAAAAGTACTGCCAGCCAGTATACTGGGTTTGTGTTGTATTAAAAAGTACTGCGAGCAAGTATACTGACTTTGTGTTGTATTAAAAAGTACTGCGAGCCATTATATCCGCTCAGATAGGCGAAAGGGTTAAGAGAAGTAAGTCACACTAAGTGGGACGGATTAGCGTAATGTGTAAGCGTCCGTCTATCCACTTGGACACAAGAGGAATGTGGCTCTTTTTCTTCTGTGATCAACTTCTGCTATGCGACTACTCCGGTATGTATCATAAACAGGGCGGTGCGCTTGAGATCTTCACCGGTCCCTAAAAGTGTGTTTTGTATGGTTGTTTCTGTTGACCAGATTTCCATTCTCACACTGCTCAGGCTGGAGCAGTCTTGCAGGATGTGCTCTAGGACCTGCTTTGGTGCTCCACGGATGCAAACAGCCGAGTCCCTGAGACCCATCCTATGGAGGTGTGGTCTCTGAGACTGCAGTGTCCCTTTCTAAGTATGAAGTATGTCGTCTATGCTTTTCTACACTCACGTTCCACGCGTGAGAAAAGGAATTGATCCTCATACCTCCTGCTCACTATGGCCTAGAAATGTTAAGTGACAAGCATGTCATTCACTAAGGTCTGAAAAGGCTACAGGAAATGTTATTTATATAAGCCACACTATAGAAGTGATAAAGATGCACATGATAAAACTGATGTAACTATTGAGATTTTCACAACATTACTGATCCTCTGGTGAATGACGGATGTTATCACAGACAGACATACGGACGGACGGACGGACAGACAGACGGAAGGACGGACGGATCGGCGAACAGACCGACAGACAGACAGATAGATAGACCGACTGAACGACCGGCTGCAGGCAGACAGACAGGCAGACGGACATACGGACGGACAGACAGACGGGCAGATGGACAGACAGACAAACAGACCGACGGAGGAAAAGACCAACAGACAGACACGACTGGCAGACTGATAGATTGATAAATAGATTGGTAGGGGTTGATACAACGATTGATAGATTGACTGGCATATAGATTCGAGGCGAATTAAATTATTTCTTTACATGTAAACATTGCAAACACACACATACACACAGGGTCATATAAATATATATATATATACATATATTTATACATATGTAGACATGATATTTTCGTACTAACATTTATACAACACCGTTGCCCTGACATGTTATGTACACAATGCAAAGTTCGCATAAACAAAAGAACTGATTAAGTTCTCTCATCGACACCACGCCTAGTTCATTCTTGTAACTTAGTAGCAGCCCTAGAGGCAATCAAGAAACCATCAAAGACTCTCTTACATGCGCCCTTACGCAATGTTTATATGCACGTATCATGTAAGCTTTCTTAAAGCACAACTACGAAACTAAAATCACCAACAGAGACTACAAAGAAAGCTCCGTGCACAATATTCTCAGTAATTAGTTCCTCTTACTTTAATATATACAATTAGAGTACTTATCCTCTTGTTGTTTTATCTCACTAATTATGTCCATTTTACGTGTGAATAGCCAAGTACGGTTCTTAATGTATGAACGTTTACGAGTCAATAGCTATGTTTATTTGTTTTTGATTTCACTTAGAGGGCATGCTACTTAGAATACCGTGGACAGGGTAAAGGGCGAATGTTTCTGTTCTGCAACAGCTGGATATTAAAGAGAGTTGCTATTAAAGAGCATGAAATCAAGGAAAATTAAATATTTCGGACACATCAAACGACATGAGTGCCTAGAGAAAATAATTTTGGAGGGAATGGTGCCTGGAAGAAGAATGAGAGAAAGACCTAGAAGACGATGGGTGCACGATGTCATTGACGATCTGAGAATGACTACTGCTGACACCGGTCAACTTGCACAGAACAGAGTTTTTTCAGGACTGCTGTCATCGGAGCCAAGTTCCGGAAGGGACAAGCTACTTCGTGATGATGGGTCAAAGGGCTGGTTACTCAAGGATGGATGTTTGTTGTTTGCCCGCTATGAATTTAATTGTACTCATGGTGTCTAATACGGCGCATCTGACAGATATTTGCGTGAAGGTTTGCTTTCCTTATCCCCAATTATCCGCGCTATTCAGGCGAGCCTTACTTCGACTTCAGATGTACTTGTAATTTAAATCCCCAAGTTTTAGATCTGGTTCTCCTGTAGTCTAAATGATCTAAATGCGAAGACTTTACTTAGCTGCACTCGGTTTTCCCATATGGCTCCGTCCCTGTCGACGCGCCATCTGCTAAGTGTTGCACAAAGCATGAACTCCGTAGCTCAGGCAACAATGCTAGGAATCTCTGAAAAAAATACACTCGTGAACAAAACGTCGCGGTCCGGATTCGAACTCACGACCTTCGGAAAGCGAGGCGAGGGTTTAACCACTTAACCCACTACATAACTTATAAACGATCAATAAGCTCTTGATAAACCAGCATTGTTACAAGTGGTCATTATACGTTTAATTCTTCTAGACTTGGTAAGCAATACTTACAAAAACTAACAGGTCATTTCATTGGTCACTTTCAACTATGTCCCATCGTACACCGGAAGCAAGTTAAGAGCTGGCACTTCCTGTTCTATTCTACAGTCTAAGAAGCACACGACACAGAAGAGTGAAAGAGCTGGGTTGAGTTTTTACTGGTAAGGACTGTAGATGTATATCATGTCATGAAAGGCTTCACTAAGAAGTGAATAATAATAATAGGTTGGTTATAATAGGCAGGACGTGTTTGGCGACAGGGAACCGGGAGGTTGGACATGAAATGCTATAAAGATATAGTGAGGTTTTACAATAAGTCGGTGGTTAACGACGAAATATTACACTTATAAATAACAAAGCAGACATCAAAGTAGAAGAGTAGATGAACTAAGAAGAAATGCACACATTCATACATTGAAAATTTGCTGTGGGGATGGGAAGGGGGGCGCCTTAATAACTATCATACACACGCACAAATAGTAATAAAATATTTCAAAGCACAGTCCAATCTCTATTAACCGTCACTCTTTTAAACCCGTCACTCGTTTAACCGTCACTCGTTTAACCGTCACTTTTTGTTATCCGTCAACATCTAAAAAAAAAATATGCGTATCAACATGAAAAAAAAAAGAAAATCGTTGCATATCCTTTACAGGACTTTAGCCATCAACAACAGTAAACGAGTCGTCGATTTTGTGGGCACTCTCCTATACGTTCAGTAGTTTGTCTTTTTGAACGGTGGGGTCTATTTTTACCGTTCGTAAAAATCCACGGACACGAATTTGCTTCCAAACTGCCTGTCGCGGAGTTTGAACCAAGTACGCTTATATTGAGATCGAGCTCCCTCCTGCTTAAGCTATAGACGCCAAAATTGTACATAAATACAGCCAAAAAAAGCAACAACTTCAAAGTAAAAGTCTGCACAGTACGGTAGGCATCTGACACAGTTCAGGCAGCTCACATACACAAGTTAAAAAGGTAAGAACTGTACTAGAATATCAACGATACGAAGTGGAGCACAAATGTGTGTGACATGATTACTAACTTTATGGCGGCATTGAAATTTAATAGAGAGATATAGAGACAGAGATAATATCTCACGAATGAGAATTACAAAAGATAAATGAGGAAAAAAAATAGACGTAAACGTATCCACCCCTTCAGTCTCTCTCGCTCTCTCTCTCTCTCTCTCTCTCTCTCTCTCTCTTCCATTCTCTTTCTCGTGAATTTAAATAAGAAAGAGAAGGGACATAATCTCTGAAGTACGGATTTATCTACCCCAATGGTTCTCAACTATGTGCTCATGGCAACATTGTTTGCTGTTTGCGGGTTTTTTTTTTTATCAACCCAGTTAACCACTCTTTGTTCTTTGTGTGGTTCCTGCTAAGAAGGTGAGTATGTTGTGCTCCCGTAAGACACCTATAGCATGTAGGAGAGGCGCATCTGAATTTAAGCCAAAATGTATGCATATAATCTAAAAGGACACAAATTTGTACAGACAGGCAACTGTAAGATTTTACAAACAGAAAATACCATCTTTAAAGTACTACATCTCAAGTTATGCTGTTGAATGGTGTCAGATCTGATTAGTCATAGGAAGACCGTCAGAGCTGACTAGAAGCTAGTATAGAGATACACTCTCAGCATGATTTATGAACACCAAGAGAGCAAATGTTCAACACAATTTTCTTACCAACTTGATATATGCGACATGGACACTGACAACAAATAAGAAAGAAGTATACAAACGACAGAGATGAAGTGTTTACAACTTGGATATATGTTCAGACATGGACACTGACAACAAATAAGAAAAGAAGTATACAAACGACAGAGATGAAGTGTTTACAACTTGGATATATGTGTCGAATGGACATGACAACAAATGAAAGAAGTATACAAACGACAGCGATGAAGTGTTTACAACTTGTGATATATGTCGACCTGACACTGACAACAAATAAGAAAAGAAGTATACAAACGACAGAGATGAAGTGTTTACGACGATGTCTAAATGTTACAAGAAGATATCAGATCAGAACGACAAAATCAGAAGAAAAGTGGACATTGCCTGTGCTACAATATGTTCAGAGACAACAGATTCAATGGTTCGGACACGTATCAAGGTTACTACAAGACAGTCTCCCACAAAGAGCACTAGCACTCAAGATACAACGGTACCAGACCCAGAGAACGACCATGTAAATGATGGACGAGGAATATCCGAGGCACTAAATTCAACTTTGTACAAAGCGCATAAGGATGCTCGCGCCAAGTGTCTCTTTCTTTCGACCTGACTCCGAAAGACAAAACAGGATTAGAGAATAGGTAGATGATTTCTTGGCAGCATTCAAGGAACTGAAATGTAGGCACCGAAAGCGAAATCGATAACAAGCTTCACTAGTAACCCCACGCCGCGCTAATTTGACAGAATAAGATGAAATTTCTAGAATGGGCTATATTGTATGCGCTTCATAAATAGTGTTTTTTCCTGCCTCTGTTATTTCTGAGGTTCACCTTTTGTATGGATAGCCTTTTGCTTTGTATCCACTGTATCTGGGTAACATTACTCTTTGAGTTATAATGGTCTTTTGGTAATCTGCTTATGTGGCTGAACCATTTAATTTGTTGTTTATTGATGAAGTTCAGTACTGATGTTGTACCCACTTTTTCCTGTTGTCTTCATTTCTAAGCCGGTCTCTTCTTGATACTCCCATCATTATGCGTAGTCACTTTTTCTCTGTCGTGACTAATGCCATTTATATTATTGATTATATTAGGCATACTACAAGGAGATCAGGAATGAAGTGAAGTAAAACTTCGGTAGGCCCTACTAAACTTCATTAAAAAAGCAATAAATTAAATGATTCGGCCACATAAACAGATTCTCAACAGACCTCATAGACCAATGTTACTTCGATACAGTAGATAAGTAGTAAAAAAAAGTAAAGGAACCCTTTCATACCTTGGGGTATATAGGGCAATACAGTGTTAATCCTGTATTTTTCATTGACAGTCGGCACGTGATGGGTGATGTGGTCAGCATCATACCGGCCGCCTTTACTTCCCAGAGCATGTCTGGTACCAAGTTGAGGCTGGGTCGACCTGAGAGCCGTCGTGGTCCATGAAAAATTCACACCCACTATGGGAGCTGAACCCGGACCACCAGCCTTGAGAAGCGAGTTCACTAACAACTACGCTCCGCGGCTCTCGATACAGTAGATACAAAACAAAATTCCGTCCACGCAAAAGGTGAACCTCCGAAATAACAGAGGCGACGAAAAGCATTGTTTACGAAGCGCACACAAAAGCCCATTCTAGATATCTCTTCTTATCCTGACGCTGTGAAGCAAAACATGATTAGATAAAAGAAAGAAGAACAGCAACAGATAGTTGCTTTAATCAGTGTTCCCCATCAAGTTCTGGATCACCAACTATTCCTCCCCATCATGCTGAGCAGCAAACGTGAAAGCATATGGATATAGATAGACCGTGGCCGCCGGTAACATTAGGCCGACGAGCTCAAATAAACATTTTCAGAAATCAGACCCCAAGTGTCGCGTGACCCTCGCATTTCAGTATTGTTCGATATAATGGAATTCATTTTAAAAACGACACAACGTCCAAGAACTCAGTTATACATATCATACATGTTATACATGTTATACTGTATTATATCACAAGTTAAATTTAACACTAAGGAATATCAGTATTATTAATACTTTTCAACAATAAATAACCATGTACTCAAAGAATTGAGTAAAATTTCAATAACGCTTACAGTGTTCTATCAAACATATATAAAAGCCAGCCCACATCAACCAGGAACTTCCGATTTGTCGGCTTAGCTATTCAGCCTTCTGTTACCGGGGGCTGCGGATAGAAATATTTCTTGCAGGATATCTGGAAAGACTTCATTTCAAAACTAGAGAAATGTTGGTGATTGAAAAACGATAATTTTCTGCTCAAACTTAACAGTTCTCTTTCCTTCTTCCTTAATCTGTATATAAAGTGGCCTGTATAGTGCTATTTTTTCTCCCCATTAAAATCTAGTGCATTACTCATATTCACTAATATTCATATATCTTCTTCGTGAACCGTTTTTTTTATACCATGTGGTATATAGGGTAATACGGTCTTAGGTCCGTATTTCTCATTGATGGAAGATGTGATCAAAATCACGTCGGCCACCTTTACTTCTCAGTGCTTTTCCTGGTACACAATTGAGGCTGGATCGAGATGAATGCCGTTATGAACGGAACAAATTCCACGCCCACATGTGGAATTGAACCTGTACCACTAGCCAAATGAAGCAAGTTCAAATATTCACATATTTGAGGATATTTTATTTTACTAGCATTTTTTCTTAATTGCCATTTTCTGTAAATGCAACATATGTTTGTAATTAGAGTGGTCTTTCAGAGGAAACTGTATTTCAAGAAAACTGTATTTCGGAGTTGACGAATTGGGGTTTTGGGGGGATTTTGTTAAACCAGGCGTATGTGAAATATTTTTTCATTTAAGTGGATTATCAGCCAAGAATATCATGCTCATCCTGTCCTGATTATTGGCAAGGTTTGCTATCTGACTTGATTTTTTTTTTTTTTAATAGTTGGATTTCTTCCGCATGATTGTGTTGCAAATTCTGGAACGCCTTTTCTGAAATGAGTGTTTTTAATTACCGACACCAAAGTCGAAACTTGAAGATATTTTATTTTGATATGATTCAAATATTCCATACTTTATTATAGATCCAATCAACATACCAATTCTGCTATTTTGTATTTATTTTGTCATTATCAGGTGTACACTTTCATCGGTTTTTTCTTCTTCATGATCTTCGTTTTATTTTAATTGTTACATTTAACTTCGTCTATTTTTCTTCTTCATGATCTTCGTTTTATTTTAATTGTTACATTTAACTTCGTCTATTTTTCTTCTTCATGATCTTCGTTTTATTTTAATTGTTACATTTAACTTCGTCTATTTTTCTTCTTCATGATCTTCGTTTTATTTTAATTGTTACATTTAACTTCGTCTATTTTTCTTCTTCATGATCTTCGTTTTATTTTAATTGTTACATTTAACTTCGTCTATTTTTCTTCTTCATGATCTTCGTTTTATTTTAATTGTTACATTTAACTTCGTCTATTTTTTCTTCTTCACGATCTTCGTTTTATTTTAATTGTTACATTTAACTTCGTCTATTTTTTCTTCTTCACGATCTTCGTTTTATTTTAATTGTTACATTTAACTTCGTCTATTTTTCTTCTTCATGATCTTCGTTTTATTTTAATTGTTACATTTAACTTCGTCTATTTTTTCTTCTTCATGATCTTCGTTTTATTTTAATTGTTACATTTAACTTCGTCTTTTTTTTTCTTTATTCATTTTTAATATTTAATGCCTTTATTTTTTTTTTTGTATGAATGTGTTGCTCATGATTTTTTTCATCACTAATTATGTCCTTTATCCATTTTTGCATTCTTCGTTTTTTCATCATCTTCTGTTTATTTGTATGATTATATTTGCTATATCTTATCCTGACGCTGTGAGACAAAACAGAATTAGAGAACAGAAGAAGAAGATATTTGATATATCACTTGGTATGTTTTCCCCTATCGCGTTTTTTGTTAAATCAGTTTTTGTTTCATTTTCTTAAGTTTTTTAATTTTCTTTCTTGTATGTCTTCTTAGCTTCTTCTTTTTCTCGTTCACCCGTTAAGAATTCAGGCGTAGTCATGACGGCTAATATGGTGTTTCTGACTGATTTTTGTGTGGGGGCTTCTTTCTCTATTATCAGTGTCCCTCGCCATTCAGCCGAGCTTTCTCCCCGACATCAGATGTGGCCTTCTTAGCATTATAATCCTTCCTTTAGCCCTAAGGAAAACACAGTCGAGTGTCACTAGACAAGCCATTGAGTGGAACCCACAAGGAAAAGAGGACGCCCTAAACAGACCTGGAGATTAAGTCTTCTTGAGGAACTGAAGAGTGCATAACTGTCCTGGAAGACCATAAAGAAAACAGCCAGAGACCGAGAAGAGTGGCGAACAACTGTTGAGGCCCTATGCTCCCCGAGGAGCGGAGAGGAATAAGTAAGTAAGTTTAGTCGTACACAACTAAGCAATAATAATAATTCCTCTCGTACCGTTATACGTTACATAGGGCCGACAAGTAATTTCTCCATACCGCTCTATCCTGGGCAACTCGATCAACTCCTCCATGGAACTGAGACCGATATTTCCTGCCTCTCTCAGCAAAGTTCGTTTCAGGGTTTCCTTAGGTCGACCTCTCTTTCTTGAACCCTTTGCATCCCACTTCAATGCCTGCTTTGATATTCGTTGATCATTTCTCCTCAAGCAATAGAGTATGTTAATTCATGTGTATACCTATCACCACTTGAATCATCATATTGCGATACTGTACTTCTTATGTACACAAAATCTTGAACTTCCTCTCATTAAGTAGTAGCATGTCCCTTGCGGAACGTCGCATTCATCACAGCCCTCCTGAAAAGCTCTCTGTCTCTTTCAGCGTCAAGGTTTCTTTGATGTCCTGCTGCCATCTTCGTCTTGGTCGTCCCCTGCTTCGTTTTCCAGGAACCATGCCTTCCATTATCTTTTTCTCCAAACCACTGTGGCGTTTAATGTTGTCAAAATATTTCATCTTCCGGAACATGATGTTATTTATGAGCCAATGCTCCTTGATATTCAGGTCTTGTTGGATGTCTTTTACATACTTTGGTCCCATCAAGCGTCACGATGGCCTGGAAAGAACAATACTAGAGGCAGGGTCCCAGGACGCAGAGGCAGACCAAGAAGAAGATGGCTACAAGATATTAAAGAAACCATGAACATGACCATCGACGAAGTGGGTGAACAGGCTAGAGACAGAGTGAATTTCAGATGTGCTGCAAAGAAAGCAACGTCCTATAAAGGATACGCACCTCGATGATGATGATGTCTTTGTTTCTTCTCTTCTCTGCCCATGATGTTCTAAGAACTTTTCTATAGCACCTTGTTTCAAAAGCTTCAATTTGGTTTTTTTTAATTTCCTCTACGATTTCATTTTGTAACATAATTGGGTTTTCAAAATATTGTAAAGTATATATAATTACATTTAAACCACCTCATTTGACACTTCTTGCTTCCATATCAGACATATTTAAAGGCAATTAACCTATATTTCATAAATCTACAAGTTCTGTTGATCTATGTACCTTTCATACACTGAACACTCACGCTTAAATATATATACATATATTTAACATATATTTATAGAGAGAGAGAGACAGAGAGCATGACAGATATATAAATAAACATTTAATGTACCAACAAATTATTGTACTATATTTGAGCGCATAGTTTTGTTTATGTTTTTTTCCCCAATTATTCTGTTCGATGTTTCTTCTTCTTGAAACAACTGACCTCAACTAAGTTTATTTGTATTACGGATATTTGTATTACGGATATTTGTATTACGGATATTTGTATTACGGATATTTGTATTACGGATATTTGTATTACGGATATTTGTATTACGGATATTATGAAGAGAACTCGGTGACTTGAAGCATTTGTTCATTTCAGCGCAACCCAATTGACATTTTCATTCATGTGTCATCATCAGGTGCCGTGCTAGCTAGAGTAGGCGATCATGGATCTCCACAAATCTCTGTGTCTGGTGTTTGCTATCATCCAATTTGTTGACGCTCTTCCGTTCCACGAAGTCATGCTATCCAACATTTGTTCTCGCTGTCTTCCTCTGTCTTGTCTCCCCTCGGTTTTACCGGTTGTTACAGTGCGTTCTAAACCTCTCCTTTTTCATCACAAGCACGAAAAATGATGACTGCCTCTTTCTTATATTGATGATAAGCTTTCTCTGTGTCTAGACCTCATTCAACACTTCTACATATATCAATTTAGAAGTCCATATGATTCTCATCATTCTTCTGTAAAACCCCATCTCTGTGGCCCTCAGAGATTTGTCGATCTGTTTGTTTATTGCCCAAGACTCGCATACGTATGTTAGTATTGCTTCTATGTCATTCATATGTATATTTCCTTATTGGATAACTTGTAAGAATCGACGTTCTTGCACTCTATGTACCCTTATAAGTTCTCAATCCTTTTCAACTAAATTAAAGTGTTAACGTCAGAGAGATTAAACTGCAGCTTCGGCGACGATTTCACAAGCCCCGCTAACTCAAAAAGAAAGGTAGATGTTCCGCTCAGTGACTGGAGAATCGATTATGCCGAGAACTGAACACCCTACAATTGTACGTAAATCAATCTCACTGTAACTGAGCTACGTGGACTATTCTACTCTACACTGACCCAAAAAAATTTAGGTTAACATGAATAGTCCTGGTGAATTGAAATGAACCGTACGTGAATAAGATGGGCAGATACCAGCGTCATAAATAAGAGTCTTCCGTCAAAACATACAACAAATATGTACAATATACACCGCTCATGAGAAATTATCTCCGTACAATATACACCGCTGCTGAGATTATTTCCAGTACAATATACACCGCTGCTGAGATTATCTCCCGTACAATATACACCTGCTAAGATTATTTTCCACGTACGATACTCACCCATCTGGTTATTTACATATACTTAAGATTAGCAGAAACAACACGCAGAAAAAACATATAGACTGAGAGAAAAAGGAAAACATTAGACCAAAAAATGCTGCACATTAAATGCAAAAATGGAAAGATAAAAAGAAAGAACAATGTTACTTATCATTTCGTTTTTCTTTTGGGTCTTGTGCGTGAACGTACGGTGCTCGCATCTTGTTTTAAAAGTGTTTGGTCGGCCTTTTGTCTAAGATCAAAGTGTAGTATCTGTATCGCTTGATATCTGTCACGTGGCCCATTATATGGGTTTACAAAGTTATCAGTTTGTGTTACGGAACTAGTGCCCACTTGATCGAAGCCGAAGGTCGGAAGCCTTCATTAAATGCCACATGGCTACCCTTGTACAAAACTAGGAATGCCATCGATCGAAGGATTGATGGGCTTGATAGTTTATAAACGTTTTCATGTTCCGTTGTACGGGTCAACATGGTCCGTTGTACGGGTGGGCCCCTATTTAAAAAAAAAAAAAAAAAGCGTTTGGTTCGCTTCTCGCGTAGAACTATCAGGCAATTTTGTCAGAGATCCTTGATCTCTATGTATGTGAGATCGAGTTCCTAGTCCTATCGGAATCAAACGATAAAACGTAGGCTCAGTGTTCAAGTTTAGTATGTTAACAAAAAATAATTCGCAGTTAAAAATCGAAAAAAAGGTTGAAAAGTCGCTACCCTGGCAAAAGTTATTCCAAATTTTAATAAAATTCCTACACAATTTTCATCATCTTCAAAATTACACCTGGAACCTTTGTCGCTGCTACAGAGTTCATGCACTGCTGTTGAGATCTACCTGTGCAAGAAAGAGATCGAAGTACACATGGGCATTCACCGGAAGTGCAATGATGATAATCCTCTGAATTAACTAATCTTATTTTTCAAATTCCATGAATATCTTACCTACGGAAGCAGTGAGTGCTAAAGAATAAAATGAACAAATATCAGCTGCTTAACTTATCAAAAACAAACGAAACAAAAAGAAAACAGAAAGTTATTATTTTAAAAAGTTGAACTATAATTATATTTACAAATTTCGTTTCCGCTATTGCTGTCCTTAGCGGCAAACACTGATCGTTGATGGATACGGTAAACGTTTTGAGGGGGAGACGGGAAGGGAACAGGCATCCCCCATTATAACGACATGGATACGTGATCGTGAGGGGCACAAAATATACAAGTGGGCCAATCAGGACGTTGCCCCGCCCACTCGACTTTTATTTAAAACCAAAACGGGGGCGCACTTAATCAAAAGTCCTACACATAGAAGTGAACAAAGTTAAACACTAGAAAAGAACAGTACTTAGTTGAAAGTATTAGACATTCTCTCAAATATATTCATTGAAGAAAAGAAAATCACTTTCAGTGTAATTTTATTTCAGTGTAAATGCGTATGTCATATTTTACGTTGAAACACGTGTTACTGCGTGTGTGTGTGTGGCAACAGTAATCCTCAACGAACTTGGAGTAAGGAAACTAGTTTAATTCTGACCTAATCGATCTTGCAAGAACTGCCAAAAAACACAAGTTTGTTTTATGTGAATATCAAAAATTGTTCATGAGAAACGACTAACAGAGAAAATATAGATAACCGTGAAATGGATTTTATTTAAAGCACTTCTGGAATTTAAGTTGGATCAACGAGCCTTGATGGAGGACTTGTGCAGGCATTAGGCAAGAAAACTGAAGTTTCTGGTAGCTCTCCACATTTTATGATCATATAAAAGTCTGTACGAATACATGAGAATACACTAAATTATATAGCGTATTCATTCATAGTTCCATAATGGCAATGGCGCTAATCGGCAATCTGACTGCCATGTTTCATTATGAAGCACAATCTGGTGGAGATAACATGAGCATTGAATCTAATATCAGTATCATAACGAAGGCTCCACCTGCAATTCAACCAGTTCTACCTGAGTATCTCACACAGACAATGTTCATATGCGACAACTTACTTATGCCATTGATATGTTGTCTGGGTATCGTTGGAAATGGTCTCAGTTTGTGTGTTCTCACACGTCGTGAGATGGCAGCAGCTACAACATGTTTCTTAACCGCTATGGCTGTGTCTGATCTGTTACTTCTGATCCTGCAGGTGCCAATCTTCTTCGAGCTAAACGCAGGAATCGCCGCCACTAACTCCTTCAAGATTTTCATACGATTTTATACTGTAATACGGTAAGAATATTATGACATTTTGATTTATATTTGACTAACATCATCATCAAGTTGCGTATCCTTTATAGGACGTTGCTCTCTTTGCAGCACATCTGAAATTCACTCTGTCTCTTGCCAGTTCACCCACTTCGTCGATGGTCATGTTCATGGTTTCTTTAATATCTTGTAGCCATCTTCTTCTTTGTCTGCCCATGCATCCTGGACCCTGCCCTCTAGTATTGTTCTTTCCAAGCCATATTTGGCTAACGGCGTGTTGAAATTAATCTATACAATTAATAACTGACTTCTTCTTGGTCTGTCTCTGCGTCCTGGTCCCTGCCCTCTAGTATTGTTCTTTCCAAGCCATATTTGGCTAACGGCGTGTTGAAATTAATCTATACAATTAATAACTGACTTCTTCTTGGTCTGTCTCTGCGTCCTGGTCCCTGCCCTCTAGTATTGTTCTTTCCAAGCCATATTTGGCTAACGGCGTGTTGAAATTAATCTATACAATTAATAACTGACTTCTTCTTGGTCTGCCTCTGCGTCCTGGTCCCTGCCCTCTAGTATTGTTCTTTCCAAGCCATATTTGGCTAACGGCGTGTTGAAATTAATCTATACAATTAATAACTAACTTCTTCTTTCTTCTTTTGTCGTCCCACTGTTACCGGGTTGTTGCCCAGTGGTTGTGGTTTTCTCTTTGTGCCTTAAGCTGCTCTAGTGGCTTGGATGATAGTTATTTTTGCTCTTTGGCAGGATTCTGCTATGCCATCTAACCATCTTTTTCGTGGTCTTCCTCTCGCCTTATTTCCTGATGATCTGTTGTAGAAGACAACAGTGGAGTGTATACAGTGGAGTGATTGCGTTTTTATTAAGTGGCCAAACCACTGCATTTTTTTGTTTCTCAATGTAATTCAAGTATAGTTCTTTCCCAACTTTCTTTCTTATGCTGATGTTGGTGACTCTGTCTTTTCTGGTGTTGTTGGTAACTTTTCGCAGTCATCACATTTCACGTGTAGTTATGATTTGCGATTGAGCTTTGCTCATTGTCCATGTTTGGCCCTGGTAACACAGAGTTGACATGAAAATGCTGTTTATAATCTGTTGTTTAGCTGTCAGTAAGATGTGTGGGTGCCTTAATGGTGCTAGATATTAACAATTATAGTGGCATAAAAATCTGCGTCAATCGTGCTATTAGCCATTACAGTGATTTTTTACGTAGAGTACATTCGCTTTGTAACTTCACAGTTTTTGACGTAGCTAAATATAGGAAAACTATATATATATTGGATTATATATGCTAATGTGATAACAACTGAAACAAAGTCCACACAAAACTTTTTGTATGACAAAATTGCGGTGTCATAAAACAATTGCAGCAAGAACTCAGTATGGGTATCATGGTATGGAAAGAGTTAAGGAAATGAATGTAAGTGGATAGCAATTAGTGGAGAAGTACATACAATGAGAAAGACAAATAGAATCAGAAAGAAGACTACTATGAAACCTTCTGCGATATATGATTGGTAATAATAAGTTTTTGTGTGTATTACTCTGAAATAAGTTTACTTTGCTGGTTTTTCATTTAGTTTTATTTTACTTGACATGTCTTTTGTAGAACGTGGTTCTCATCACAGACCGCATACAAGATTTCTTTATCTCTAGTTAGTTCTTCGGAATTCTCAGGCGATTCCCAAACTAAAGATACAGCTATACCTTTATTAATTGTCTATTCAAACCATCAAAGACACTTATACTTTAGTAGTCGACCACTCAGACTATCTTCTTCTTCTTCGAACGCTCCATATCGACAACTTGTTAACCCACTCTGTGTGATTTGTATGTGATACGAGCCTAATAGTGATTGTACGTTGTGCCAGTTATGCGCCCACAAGTAGGTCAGCATATCCGATTTCTGAGACGTTTTTTATTTACTAGGGTACCTTCCCTAGGCCCATACCTCACTCGCCTCTGACGACATGCCTTGTAGGTTGCAGTGTTACTTCTCCTTGCGAGACACGGCAACACACTGGCGACTCAGACTATCAATACACAGCGGCTGTGGGCGACCATGTTTGACATTGATAGTTCAACTTAAAAGCAGCCCCAGTGATAAATAGAAATTTGCCAGGTACGCATTGCATCTCGTCTATTTACTATTTAAACCGGTTCTAACTAGCTTGTCCTACGTCACATTTGTTTATCGCCCCTTCCCGCACTACAATTACACACCATCACACAACCTTGACCTATACTACGTCATAACTGAACCTTCCCATTTCCATACATATATGCTAGATTAGCTTCATTCACGTGCTGCTTTTAAGTTGAACACCCTGTATAATTGATAGTGGCCCAAAAATACGATTCTTATTGTTATACGATTTGCATCCATATTCACGTGTATCTTTATGTGTGTCAGTGGTGATGTTATAGTTGTTCCAGTACCTGGTTTTCCTTTACGTTCCGTATGTTGATTTCTTTCTACATGTTTTCATCTGAAGTGAAAATTGCTCCTAGATATTTGTTTTTTTTAATACTTTTATTGAAAGTGTTTCTGTCTGACTGCCCATTATAATTGTCTCTTGTCTCATTAGTGCTTACTTCCTATTCTATTCTTCACCTTTAGTATTAACTCAATCTCAATACAGATGTTTTGAGGAGAAATAGGAAGCAGTAGAGTTTTATTTCTTTCTCTGCTATCTGTGCATCTGCAAATAGCAATTATGAAATAGTATCCTCTTTGCTTCCTGCTTCGCTGCTTAAATTGTCAATAATTTATTTTAAAATAAGGTAGTGGTGGAGAGCGCACATCCTTATCGTTTACCCACATTCATTTTAAATGATTTCGATGTATCTGCCTTTGTTCTTATGTAGCTTTTACTTGACGTGAAGAAACTTTTACAAAACTTGATGAATGAATTGTTTTCTTATTGCATATTTTCTTAAGCAATCCCATAGCATATTTGAGTGGAAGGTTTCAATTATGAAAACGAGTTATATACTCAACCTCCTGTCCCTACGTTTCTGTCATGCTATCGCTTAAACAAAAGCCTGTATACGCGTTACTGCCAATCAGCGACACTAAATGCACAAGAACATTAATGATATTAAGAGCTCACAGATCACGCGAGGCATGTCGTGGATAAATGAAGCTGAAAGAACGATCAGCCATGTGACTATAATGTTGATCGGTCATGTGACTATAATGTTGATAGATCATGTGACTATAATGTTGATCGATCATGTGACTATAATGTTGATCGATCGTGAATATAATGTTGATCGATCAGTGACTATAATGTTGATCGATCGTGAATATAATGTTGATCGATCATGTGAATATATAATGTTGATCGATCATGTGACTATAATGTTGATCGATCATGTGACTATAATGTTGATCGATCATGTGAATATATAATGTTGATCGATCATGTGACTATAATGTTGATCGATCATGTGAATATATAATGTTGATCGATCATGTGACTATAATGTTGATCGATCATGTGACTATAATGTTGATCGATCATGTGACTATAATGTTGATCGATCATGTGAATATATAATGTTGATCGATCATGTGACTATAATGTTGATCGATCATGTGAATATATAATGTTGATCGATCATGTGACTATAATGTTGATCGATCATGTGACTATAATGTTGATCGATCATGTGAATATATAATGTTGATCGATCATGTGAATATAATGTTGATCGATCATGTGACTATAATGTTGATCGATCATGTGACTATAATGTTGATCGATCATGTGAATATATAATGTTGATCGATCATGTGACTATAATGTTGATCGATCATGTGAATATATAATGTTGATCGATCATGTGACTATAATGTTGATCGATCATGTGACTATAATGTTGATCGATCATGTGACTATAATGTTGATCGATCATGTGACTATAATGTTGATCGATCATGATATATAATGTTGATCGATCAGGACTATAATGTTGATCGATCATGTGACTATAATGTTGATCGATCATGTGAATATAATGTTGATCGATCAGACTATAATGTTGATCGATCGTGAATATATATGTTGATCGATCATGTGACTATAATGTTGATCGATCATGTGACTATAATGTTGATCGATCATGTGACTATAATGTTGATCGATCATGGCGACAAAAGATGAAGAATGGATTGCAATAGATATGAGCATTGTGGGTCTCTGTGGCTAAGCCTTTACCTTGTGAGTCGAAAGTCGTGGTTGAATCCGACCGCGCCGTTCTGTTCACGAGTACAGTTTTTTTTCCAGAGACCCCTAGGATTGTTGCAGGAGTTACGGAGTTCGTGCTTTGTGCAATACTCTCGGCAGGTGGCGTGCCATTTCTGCGGACAGGGACCGAGACATATGAGATAAAACCCGGTGCAATGAAGTCAATCCTTCGGCTTTAGATATGAGCATTCTATACTGTACCAGATATGAGCATTCTATACTGTACCAGATATGAGCATTCTATACTGTACCAGATGTGAGTATTCTATACTGTACCAGAACGTTCTCATTACTCTTGGAAAATAATGTAGAGATTTGGGCAATCACTTTTTATTCGTCAGTGATGTCTTGTTATGCCTTAAATCCAATGCGTACCACAAACTGGAAGTCAATCATCAGGTTTCCCAAAGCTTAGTTTTCAGGTCGACTGGATGTGGCCACATGCTGCTTCTCAGATTAACCCAGGAGAGAACAAATTTGGGCCCTGGTAACCACTCGGGCGGTTTGCATGCTAATATGGGTGATCTCTGTTGCACATACAGTAGTTCGCCCCTCTCTTCCCGCATCTGATAAATCCAATGTAACGACAACGTTAATACAGCACGGCGCCAGCGACGTAGCTGAAGTTACCAGAACACCAATGGAACGGCAGCGTTAATACATCATGGCGCCAGCGACGTAGCTGAAGTTACCAGAACACCAATGTAACGGCAACGTTAATACAGCATGGCGCCAGCGAGCGTCAGCTGAAGTTACGCAGAACACCAATGGAACGGCAGCGTTAACACAACTTGTCGCCAGGGACGTCGCATTAGTTGCCAGAATCGCCCGAGTGGTTACCGGAGCCCAAATTTGGGGTGTAAAGATTAGAATCACTGTTACCTGCCACGCATGTCGTAAGAGACGACTATGGAGGATTGGCTGAAAACGGATGCATGTGTCCTAATCATGTACAAGTATATGCGTTTAGGGGCCTACCAAATAAATGTGCAACATATACACGTTCTTGGCAAAGATCAAACATATCACAAAGAGTGATTAAAATTGGTCGTAAAGAACGAACGCAAAGAAGAAGAAGAAGTTGCCAGAATAGCAATGAATATAGTAACATAATGTATTGTGACTCCTGCTCCGGATTTGATCTCGGTTTTACTCCCAATCCTTGAATTGGTATAGCCGCAACGCAGCGGATGTTTGAAATCAGAGTTTGCCTTCCCGTAGACAAGTTAACGACCAAGGTTAAAGATTTACATCTGCCCGAAAGCAATGCTATCTGCAACATAACTACTACAAGGCACAGTGTCGAAGAGCAAAAGTTCAAGTGCAGTTACATCCTTGAAGAAGAAAACAAGACCAACTCAGAATATACTTGCATCGAACAACAGATAAGGAATAGAAGTCAAGTATTAAAATTCGGCCTACTAAGGTGGTTTCATTGTCTCATAAAACAAAGAGACATATAGTTATTTCTGGTGATCTCTTCCCTACAATATCACAACACATCTGTCAGACTTGTCGATGTAGCACACTGATAGTCAGCTGAATTTGCACATCAACGTATTGTGTCTAATTCCCGGTACAGTCGATTCCCAAGTCTACCTAGCTGAAAATGCGTACCAGTATTTTTTCATTTTATTATAAATTTAGAACCGTCGGAGAAACTAATGTGTTTGTGCTCTATCGATAGTACTTTAGTTTGCAGAAATGGACATGATACTTGTGGTATGTGCGTCCTGAGTACACATACGTCGACTCTATCCAACTTTCTTGTTTTAGTTACCCACTAACGTCTGTTGGTATTCTCCGTTTTCCTCATTCTCTATTACAACATACTACAAGATTTGATGAAATAACACATGAATTCAGTATCCGTCGCATTACGTTCATAGAATCATGTAGATATTTCACGAATTGGCTAACAGTAAGCAGACTAACAACAGACAGCGCACCTCAAACAGCAATACTACTGTGATAAAGTAGATACAAAGAAAAAGGTCGACCACGCAAAGTGTGGACAATAGACATAACAAAGACAGTAAAAGATGCCGTGTACAAAGGGCACGTATTGGAAATTACTTATCCTGACGATGTGAGACAAAAGAAGATTAAAGAAAAGAAAGAAAGAATAAGATTATCTTGTCTTCCTTACTTTCGTTCCCTTGAAATATTATCTATATATTCAACGTTGTCTGTTATATAACTGTCTTGTGTAGCTCACACTGAGGTCCGTGTAGTCTTCTTTCAAGTTCTGTTTCACTAGACCGGTGAGTAGACACCGTACAATATATTTGGGCAGTCTGGAAGTATGTTCTTTGCAATCTAACTTGCATGTCTACATGTACACATGGCTGAATTTGGAATTTTGTTTACATGTGGCTGCGGATTCGATAGTGTCCTGTTCTGAGGCGCAGAATAACAACTTTTCTAATCTGCTCATGCTATAGTAGTCGTCTTGTGTTGGCATTTGTGGTTTTATGATTGATTTAATCATCCTTTTCTTTCCGTGGTAGGTACCTAGCACATCCGGTTGCTCTTCTGCAGCGTCTTCCTTGGCCAATCGGTCTGCTGTTTCATTTCCGGGCGTTCCACAGTGAGACGATATCCACTGCCAGAACGGTAACCTTGCGCTCCTTGCACAGATTATCTGTTTATTTGTTTCGTTCGTTCTTTACGACCAATTTGATCATTCTTATTGAGATATATAATTGATCTTTACCAAGAACGACTTTAACAGTGCGCCCCCGTTAAGCACCTACTCGTGTAGGACAGGCGCATCCGAGATTTTTTTTAATGTCGGCCTACAGATTACGTCATATCAGACACTCTTGTTTATCAACATGTTTGCAACAATCTCTCTGCAACGTATCAGTTGATCATAACAGCCATTATAAAGATGGATGTTGCTACATCTTGTCATGCCGAATTATATTTAATAACGGCTTTTTTAACTAACCAATTTGTCGTTAATGTTATGAAACTTGTCAAAAAGCTAAAAAAGTTCAAATATATTACCATGAAATTTGAGATTTAATGTTGGAAACAAAAAACATGCGGTGTATATATCAAGCTGTCGTTATAAGATTTTTTATTGGTTTCTGAAATGAGTGGCTTTAGAGTGCAACTGTAACTGAGCATAAACCAGATTTGGAATTCTTTAAAGGATTTAAATCACGTCATGAAATTAAAGTTTTTGGAAGATGACAAACCTTTCTATTTAATGTGTAATAATAAAATACGTTTCGCATATTTTTGTTGTTGTTGATGTTTGTTGAATTATAAGTGAATATTCTATATCGGAGTGTAATCTCTGGGCTGATGATAGCAAATGTTACCTTACACTGGCAACTTTGTGCATATGGTAATGTCACTTAGATTGACATTTTTATGCACTTGATAATGGCATATGACTTCATCATCAGCATGTGTCATTTCTGCATCAAATTTGATTTCAATGAAATTCTTTCTTCTTCTTCTTCTGGGTTCTCACCAGATTGTGATTTCCAATTCTCTAATAAAGGCCGCTGTCTGCCTCAGGTTGTCAGCCATGCCGTACAAGCAAATTCTGTTTCTTGCCCAGATGTTACACCTCGACAGCCTACTCTTGATACATTTTTCCAAATTATATTTATGTACTTACGATGCTCCTCAACCTCAGCATTAGCCTCTAATATGGTCATCAATAATGTGGCAAGCCTTTAAAGTTGACTAAGATATACTAATCGTTTAACTTCTATTTCTATGAGTAGTTTTATTTTCGGGTGTTACAGAAAGGTTCTTAGAACATCCTGGACAGAGAGAACAAAAGAAATCCCACAAGACCTGCATAACGAGGAGCATTGGCTCATAAATAATATCATGTCCCGGAATATGAAATATTTTGGCTATGTTAAATGTCACAGTGGTATGGAGAGGACGGTAATGGAAGGCATGGTCACTGGGTACGAGACAGGGAACGACGAAGACGAAGGTGGCAGAAAGACATCAAAGAAATCTTGAACATGACGCTGGAGAAGGCAGAAGACTTGCTAGAGACTGCGAGTTTTTCAGGTGGCTGTGATGACAGCAACGTCCCTCAATGGACATGCAACTATTTGAAGTTGTTTATTCACTACTAGTTGTTACAACACTTCTTTTATTAACTTTCTTTCCTACCATGATATTCGTCTGATTATTCTGTATGTCCACATTGTTTTCCTACCATGATATTCGTCTGAATATTCTGTACGTCCACATTGATTTCCTACCATGATATTCGTCTGATTATTCTGTACGTCCACATTGTTTTCCTACCATGATATTCGTCTGATTATTCTGTACGTCCACATTGATTTCCTACCATGATATTCGTCTGATTATTCTGTATGTCCACATTGATTTCCTACCATGATATTCGTCTGATTATTCTGTACGTCCACATTGTTTTCCTACCATGATATTCGTCTGATTATTGTGTACGTCCACATTGATTTCCTACCATGATATTCGTCTGATTATTCTGTATGTCCACATTGTTTTCCTACCATGATATTCGTCTGAATATTTGTATTCACATTGTTTTCCTACCATGATATTCGTCTGATTATTCTGTATGTCCACATTGATTTCCTACCATGATATTCGTCTGATTATTCTGTATGTCCACATTTCGGTTGCCTCAATGTTTCACTGTTTTCAGTTTTCCAACTTTTTAATTATCTTATCCACGCTTCCACGCTCTATAACAATGGTGAGTGCATGTACCACTTGGTGGTTCTCATTATCTGTGTTATCTTAATTTGATGTTAATATAATTCTGATGATGTTCAATAATTATATTTAGTAATTAGTATTCTCTTCTCATCCGTGTGTTGCTGGGGCTCGCAAGGGAGCAAAGAATAGTAACACTGCGACATACAAAGCATGTCGTAAGAGACGACTTAGGTAGGGGCCTAGGGAAGCTACCTTAGTAAATAAAAAGCGACGCAGAAACTGGATGTGCTGTCTACTTGTAGGCGCATAACTTGCACAAGGTAAAACCACTCTTAAACTTGGGTCACATATAAATCACAAAGAGCGGTTTAACAAATGGTCGATATTAAGTAATTGAAGAAGAAGTACAAAAAGTGTTCTCATTAACTCGCGTTTAATTTCTTTCTTTGAATTTAGTGTCAAATAAACTCAGAATGTTAATACGTTCTCATTTCTATTTTTTTTTCAGATACGTCATGAATAATGTGTTCATCACCTGTACATGCTGGCTGACAGTTGCCGTGACTACGGAGAGGTTCATCTCCCTACGCTTCATGTTTCATCCTAAGCTGGTCTGCACCATACCTCGAGCACGTCTGGCCATTATCGTCATCTTCATTCTCTCTTTCACTTTCCACTTTTCCAAATTTTTTGAGTATGTGCCAAACTTGAATCTAGCCTCCCACCAACCACTGCTGACAACCTATCTGATCCACACACCTACATATGAAACATATGTCCATATAGCTAACATAGCTTTGGCTTCCATCATCCCTGTATTCCTACTCATCGTTGCCAACTCTTTCCTGATCTACTTTCTGGCAACCCACCGACGCCGAATGCTTCGTCACAAGGCATCTGCTTCCGCCAACATGTCTTCAGTAGACATGCTCCACATCAGTGCTATCGTAGTGGCTACTGTACTTGTCTTCATCGCCTGTCACTCCGTTGGAGTACTCTTGGCGCTGACAATAGCATCAAAAGGTCGACCATGGGTGTTCAGCCGACATCCATATAACGCACTGAAACATATCAATACCGTTCTGATCATGATCAATTCCAGCATCAACTTCCTTCTATACTGCGCCATCAGTCGCAAATTTCGGAAGACCTTCATCAACATGTTCAGTAAGCGACTCAGTCGCAGAGATCCCTGGACATCGGCGATTCCACTGAGCGAAAACAGTACCGTGAACGCAGGAACCTTACCACGGGTCACCAACGGTAAAGTCTACACATCGTCATCAAAGTCAGTCACATCAAATGGTTCCGTGCACAGTGGTTATAGTGCTACTAGAGCTGATGTTTAGCAAATAAATATATCAAACGTGGCGCCCGAATTGTAAATGAATGGGGGAAAAACAGGACTTCCACAAAAGAGTCGGTGGCAAGACTGTACTTACTATATGATAAATATCAAACATGGCGTCTAATCATAAACGAAGGAAATAACAACAAGCCCAGAATAGAGCAGCTAGCATAGCTGTAGCAAAATGATGTGAATGAAAACTGTCTTATCAAAAGACATGACAACTGTCTTATGAAGAGACATGACGACTTCATGATGAAGAGATATGATGAAGACTCTCTGGCGAAGAGATAAGACGACTGTCTGGCGAAGAGATATAACGAATGTCTAAGAGATATGATGAAGACTCTCTGTCGGCGAGATATGATGAAGACTCTCTGAGATATGACGACTGCATGGTGAAGAGATATGATGAAGACTCTCTGTCGAAGAGATATAATGAAGACTCTGTCGAAGAGAGATATGACGACTGTCTGGCGAAGAGATATGACGACTGTCTAAGAGATATAATGAAGACTCGCTGTCGAAGAGATATGACGACTGTCTGGTGCGAAGAGATATGACGACTGTCTAAGAGATATGATGAAGACTCTCTGTCGAAGAGATATGACGACTGTCTAAGAGATATGATGAAGACTCTCTGTCGAAGAGATATGACGACTGTCTAAGAGATATGATGAAGACTCTCTGTCGAAGAGATATGACGACTGTCTAAGAGATATGATGAAGACTCTCTGTCAGAGATATGACGACTGTCAGATATGATGAAGACTTCTGGCGAAGAGATATGACGACTGTCTGGCGATAAAGAGAGATGACGATTGTCTGGCGAGAGATATGAGACTGTCTGGCGATGAGACATGATGAAGACTCTCTGGCGATGAGACATGACAAACCAAAACTGGTGCTAATTCACTGGGAAAAAATCAAAGTCCATAACAGAAGAGAGATAACTATAAATAACAGTCAATATGACGACTCAACAGGTGTGAATCCGCTCTGACGGTCTCCAACATTACCCATTAGATCTGACACCATACTACATAATAACTCAATAGATCTAAAGATCAATAGATCTATCTCAATAGATGTGGCATTATAAAGTGTTGTTTTCTGTTTGTAAAATCTAACTAATAGTCTATATGTACAAATGTGCGTTCTAGTAGATAAAATTATGAGTTATCATTATATTATCAAAATATCATCATAGCACTCCAGGCATGTCCATATTGATCCGATCTCCGCTCAACAAATCCAGCCAATGTGCATGCACCATATCTTGTTGGGAAAAGTGCCAGAGTATATTAACGATACGTAAGGAAAGAGGTTCAATATGTTCAGCTTTCTGACGACTAACACCTTTCGTATTGGTTAAGTAACTCTGGACATGAATCACGATCACAATAAATAAACACGGATATAACACAGGAACGGCGACTCATCTGGTCCTAGAATGTCAATTAAAGCTCCCACCCCTACGCTTAACGGCAAGAGTGGACAACCAATTCCGTCATCCAATTGGGGAAAGATAATAGACAAAGCTATGATCCTTGTCACTTGAACAAATGACTTATGTATATAAGACCTAGACTCAACTAGCAGGTACTCTGGTGGCGTGGGATGATCCCATTAAACCCCACCTTGGCTGCTCTATCATTGAACAGCACACATAACTCACTCGTCCTCTAGTTCTAGAACAGTCAAATTAGGTTCATGCCCGGATTGGTAGACGTTTCACCGACACATCAGTTATTCAATGATTTGGCATTGGGCCGAAGTCGATCTAGGCACCGCTGGGTCATTAAAAAAGAAGAATCAGTCGTTGTAAATAACCTTCAGTGTAAACCGCGGTGCAATAGTAAATGTATGAAATGCACGCACACACAGACACACACAAAAACGACAAACAAAGCTAAAACTTTCAAACAATATCCTGGAAATAATGACTTCTTCAACGAACGCTCTATATCGACCACTTGTTAACCACTCTTCGTGATTTGTATGTAACCCGAGCCTAAGAGCGATTGTACGTTGTGCCAGTTATGCGACTACAAGTAGGCCAGCACATCCGATTTCTACGACGCTTTTTATTTACTAGGGTAGCTTCCTAGGTCCTTACCTTAGTCGTCTCTTACTACATGCCTTGTAGGTCGCAGTGTTACTATTCTCTGCTCCCCTTGCGAGCCCCGGCAACACACGGGCCGGGGAGCGAGCACAGTGAACCCTATCTTGACAGCTGTATCATTGAGCACACATACATAGCTCACTTCGTCCACCCTAGTTCTAGGTCACATCATCATGTCCAATTCTGGTTCATGTCCGAGGTGGGTAGACAATCTACAGATACCTCAGTTATTCAATGATTTGACATTTGTGACGAAGTACGAAGGGTCTAGGCACCGCTGGATCGTTGAATAAGTAGAAGAAGAAGATGACTCGGTCGTTGTAAATAACCTCGTAACCCAAAAGTAAATGGATGGCATGCACACACAGGGACAGATCACACACACAAGCACCACACAGAGACAAAACACAAGGCGCACACACAACAGCACAACACACAAGCGCCACCACACACAGAGGCGCACACATACCACATAAAGTTAAAACGTTCAAACAATGCCCTGAAAATAATGACTCTAATTCAACTGATGAGTGACTCTGTTTTGATTTACAGCTGAACTTCAGATCGTACAAATCACTACGCCAGACTTAATATTGATGTAGCAGTTTTGATAGCAGAGACATTTCAGCACCACTAAAATAACATCACCAACTGTAGACAATCGACGTCTATGCAAATAGGAACCGATTTTCATACCATGAAGTATATTGCTAATGAGGTTTTAGGCCCGTATTTTTATTAACCAACAGCACACGACGGGTGATATGGTTAACATCAGTCCAGCCGATATCATGAATTTATGTAATGTGTATATAGTCAGGTTGTGGGAAAGGTAAGCATAATGCATAGTACGTTCGCTTATTCACTCGGAAACAAGCGGGTTGTGAGTTCAATCCCACACTCGACGTTCCACGCGTGAGAAAGGAATTGGTCCACCCTACCTCATGCATACTAGGGTCTAGGAATGTGAAGAGACAGGCACTTGATACCATAAGGTCTACCAAGGCTACGGGAAAGTTGTTTTTCTATTTTATTATTACTATTATTATTATTATTTATTTATATATAGTTAGGCAAAGTGAGAGAGACTTTCATGAAACGTGCCCCCGGCAACGTAAGGCCGACTAGTTCTGACGGGAAATCGAAGATTCCTGTTTAATGGGGGCTGATTTTTGTATATGCTTGATAGAACACTGAACGCTTTTTTATGTACAATTTTACTCAATTCTATGCGTTCATGATTATTTATTGCTGAAAAATGTTAATAATACTGATATTCTTAAGCTTTAAACTGAACTTGTAACATAATATAACCTTGATTTAGCATGTTGTATTGTTTTTTTATGAATTTTTCTATATACAACAACACTGGAATGCGAGGATCACACGACAGTTGTAGTCTTATTTCCTAGAATTTCTACCTGAGCCCGCCGGCCATGTGTTATCGGAGGCCACGGATGAAACAAGCAGATAAAACACGTGGTACACATATGCGTTCGCAATGCTGCACTATAATGGTAAACATGTCTTATCAACTTTCTAGAGCCTAGCGACGTAAAGCACATGTGTTTGTAATATGTCGAAAATGAAACCGATATTGAATGTCAAAGAAAATAAAACTCGACAGTGAATGTTATGTTAAGTAAGAAAGCATGTGTAGTTAATACAACATCTACATGTTTATCACATTGATACAATAAAGAAACAAATAAATAAATTAAAGCAATGATCAAATGACTAGTTGTTCTTATTATTTCTATTCGTTACAATGTGTTTTATATATCATCATCATCAAGGTGCGTAACCTTTATAGGAAGACATGCCCATCCTCTCTTTGCAGCACATCTGAAATTCACTCTGTCTCTTGCCAGTTCACCCACTTCGTCGATGGTAATGTTCATGGTTTCTTTAATATCTTGTAGCCATCTTCTTCTTGGTCTGCCTCTGCGTCCTGGGACCCTGCCCTCTAGTAGTGTTCTTTCCAGGCCATCGTGACGCTTGATGTGACCAAAGTATGTAATTTTTCTGTATAGTATGTTGTTTATCAGCCAATTCTCTTTAACATTTAGTTCAGGACATCAGTGTTCTTTCTTTTTTCTGTCCATCGTATTCGTAGGATCTTTCTGTAGCATTTAGTTTCGAAGGACTGGATTTTCGTTCTTAATTTTGTGTAATAGTCCATGATTCACAACCATAAGTAGCCACTGGGAAAATGCATGCTCTCAATATTTTTAATTTTAGTATTTTGCTGGTGCTTTGCCACATGTTCTTCATTGTGTTTAACTTCTTGATTGCTATTGCCAATCTTCTTGAGATCTCTTTGGCCACCGTTATTGTTAATTATTGATCCCAGATATTCGTAGCTCTCTACACATTCTATATACAGCTATTCCTAATTATTACTCTTTTTCTTCCCCCTTCAGCCACAGGGAGGTATATGTCCGCAAACAAGGTCTCCCAATCTCTCCTATCCAAGGCCAGAATATCAAAATGACTCTTGTGAAATGTGAAGCGGTAAACGCTTTCAGGGAGGTCAAAAATAGCGATTCAACTCACACTCAAGAACTCAATGAAATCCTTTGGCATAGATGTCGATAATAGGGAGAATGTTGCTCAAGACACATCAGCCTGGCGCACACTTCTTCGACATGGTTCTTTGGCCTGCGCGGCAGGTAGAACTGCACGGATGGAACAGAAACGACAAACTAGAAAGACAGAAAACTCCCCACAAGTGCAAGTATTCCTTGCCCACATTGTGAAAGAACATTTCAAGCAGGCATGGGGTTCACCATATAGTCATAAACGCACACACAGACAAATATAACGCAACTACATTCTCTTGGATCAAAATGGTGGTCATCATCGCCCGTGATGGACGAGCATCATCATCCAAGGCCATCTTTTCCAGATTTCTCCACTATACCCACACTTTTTTACATTCCGTCTCCAATTCCCGCCTACGGATGTTCCTGGGTCTTCCGTTACCCATATTACCCTGGGTATTACATCGGAGGGCCTGTCTCTTGGTGCAGTCAGGGGGTCTCCTCAGTGTGTGTCCTGTCCATCGCCACCGTCTGCCTCTTTTTTCTTGTTCCACCTGCCATTGTCCCGCTCTATCCCACAGTTCCCTGTTTGTGGTCATATCATACCATCACAGATGGAGTATCCTGCGCTGGCATCTATTGATGAATGTCTGCAACCTGTTGGTGCTCCCACTAGTTGTTCGCCATGTCTCCGTTACATACAGCAGGACAACCTTGACATTTGAGTTAAATATCATCATCTTAGTTTTATTCCTGATCATTCTTGAACTCCATATGTTCTTCAGAATGCAAATGCTGATCTTGCCTTTTGTATTCTAATCTTAACATCTTTACCACATATGTTGTCATATATCACTCTCGGATCAGTAAAACATAACTGGTGTTGCTTTTATTCATCCTACTTTTCTAAAGAGCCTAAAGACGAATGATTGACTTTATTGCACCGGGCCCCCAAATGGCTTGTTCCCTCTCCGCAGAAATAGCATGCCAGAGAGTAATTGATAATGCACGAACTCTATAGCACCGGTAGCGATCCTAGAAGTCTGGAAAAAAGGCACTCATGAACAGAATGATGCGGTCCAGATTCAAACTCTCGTTCTTTAAAACGCAAAGCAAGCGGTTCAACCACATAGCCAGATACCTCATCCCCCCCTCACTCCTCTATAGCACCTACATAAGTTGCTACCACGCTTATCTCTACAATGGCTAATGTTACTAAGATGGAGAAGATATTTTTGTTGGAATTTTTTTATTTTTTGTCTTTTCTAATGAATTTTGCCAGGCAGCGGCTTTCCAGTCTGCTCTTCTCGATTTTGACCTGCCAATAGTTCTTTCACGTGCTCAAGTTGAACACGGGACCTATGTTTTTATTGTCCATTTCCAATATAACTAGAAAGTCGATCTCACCTACACTGAGATCAGGGATCTCTGGAAAAATATCCAGATGGCTCCACGAGGGAGAGAATCTGGTACTTTTGGCACGAGAGATGAGCACCTAACCTCTACGTCACAGAGACCCCCACTATACTAAGAAACTACGATATTATCAAGTTACCATACCCAAAATCTGGGCAGGTGCACTTCTGCACTACGCGGTTGCCAAGATGATCTATTAATTTGGGGGTAGTTATCACACAATTTCTGTCTTCCCAAACTTTAGAAATTCTAAAAATAGCATAGTTCACAAACTACTGTTAATCAGATCAGTTCGAGATTACATCGCATGTTTAGTTACTATGCATAATTTGTGCGTGAACCGCCACTGAGCTAACAGGAATCTAGTTCTATTAATAATTCTTTTATAACTAAAGATATTATTTCTACTATTTTTAATATTGAAAATGCAACTACAGAAATGAAAATCGTGGCATATCCCTTACAGGACGTAGCCATCAACCACAGTAAACGTGTCGTTGATTTTCTAGGCACCACTTATACGTTCAGTAGTTTGCCGTTGCTTTCTGAATGGTGAGCTACCTTCGTAAAAATCCCATGGAAACGAATTTGCTTCCAAACTTGCCCGCCACGGAGTTTGAACCAGGTACATGAACCAGATACATGAACAAGCTCACTACCGCTTAAGCTACAGAGGCCCACTACTACTGGCAATAAAAAAATAGATGGAGAAGCGAAATGGAAGCTAGCGAAATGGGAATATACAGAAAAGTATGGCGGGTTTTATGGAAAGGGTAGAGTACTAATAAAAGAGTACTGTAACAACCAGAAGTGAAAAAGATTTGGAGATAGAGAAGTACATTGAGATAAAGAGTACATTGAGATAGAGAGTACATTGAGATAGAGAGTACATTGAGATAAAGAGTACATTGAGATAGAGAGTACATTGAGATAGAGAGTATATTGAGATAGAGAGTACATTGAGATAGAGAGTAGACAAATAGAATATTTTGATTACACTAGGAGACAAAATAACAGTCTTCAAGATGTAGATTTATAGAAAAATAGAAAACAGTTCATAGACAAAATCAAATGAAGAAGTCCAGAAAAAAAGTTAGGAATGAAGAAGAAATTGTTGAACGATATGAAAACTAAAGACAAAGATGGAGATGGATTGGTTATATTTATGCCAACATGAGCATTGGCAAGGAGAGCTTTCCGGTGGAATGTGGTGCATCGGAAAAGAAGGTCTGGAGGTCCAAAGAAAACATGGAGAAAAATGTGGAAAGAGAATTGACGGATTGTGACCTGACGTGTGAAACAATTAGAAAAGTGACAGAACGGACACAGTGACAATTTCTTGTGGATGCTCTATGTGTCAAGCGGGACATGAAAAGGATATAGATAGATTAAAATTAGACAGATCAAATATTTTGGACACAAAAGAATTTTTTAAATTGTCAATGGTTCACTAGTCCCCCGACAAAGATGAAGAGTCTATGCAGAATGCTGGAAGTGTCAAGATGAGACCGGTTCAGAAATGAAGATATCAGGAAAAAAGTGGGTGCAACATCAGTACTGAACATCATCAAGAAACAACAAATGAAATGGTTTGGCCACATCAGCAGATTACTAAACAGACAGTGTGCCTCAGAGCAATGCTACTCTGATACAGTGGATACAAAGTAAAAGGCAGTTGAAGCAAAGATGGACCTCATAAATCACAGAGACAGTGAAAACACTATTTATGAAGCACACACAAAAGCCCATTCTATAAATTCTTTCTTATCCTATGAGGCAAAACGGGGTTAGAGAAAAATAAAGAATGGTTCTTTTTTTGTGTGAACCTTACACATAGGACCTTCTAATTTTTCATTCATCTCAGATAGGACTAGGCACTTAACCATCACTACTGCAGTCAGAGATCAAAAGAATAATTTTTCGGAATCGCTCCAATGACGAAGCAAACACAGAACATTCAAAAAAGAGAATTGCAACCATAAATTAATATTTCATATCAGATGGAGTACAACAAATGTGTCGACATGAAAGAATGAAAGAAAGAAAGAAATAATGAAGCCTGATTATCAATGACAGACAAATGGGAAGAATAATAATTCATAAAAGCAAACTTACCTGCAGATTCTCTACTGTCACCAAGGATGTCTTAAGCTCCAATGTTGTTTTATCGAGTTCTGTTCTGAGCTGTGAAGCTGTATCTTCCAAACTGATCAATTGTCCAGAAGCAGAACCCAATCCTTTTTCACTTTCCTTTACCATCTTGTCAAGTCTTGCTACCTGAAATTAAAGTTGTCAATTATGTCGCATTTATATAAAATTGCACGCAGTTCATCTAAATACACTTTAAAAATTGCGCGTAGATATTTTTATTGTTAAGAGATCAGAAACATTTGTCACAAAAAGGAAAGTTATAAAAAGACTTTTTAAGGTGTACTGAATTGTTTTGATGTATTTATTTCTGGAAGTTACAGATAAATTCTAAATTAAACATGAAGAATTCTGAATAAATATTTTGCCTGTGTGGTGCCAGGATCCCAAGGAAGCAAAAACAGTACCACTGCGACTTACAAGGCATGTCGTAAGATGTGACTGATGTAGGACCTATGGAAGCTACCCTAGTAAATAAAAAACGTCGCAGAAATCAGATGTGCTGGCCTACTTGTAGGTGCCTAACTGGCACAATGTACAATCGCTCTTAGGCTCAGATCACATACAAATCACACAGAATGGTTAACAAGTTGCTGCTCTAGCACTAGGAGATGAGAGGATACTTTGTACTGATTATCAGTCAAGGTAGAGTTCTGTGTGCTGATTCTCTACCATCAGATTTCCTGCTGAGAGTTCTAGTATACTCTAGGCATGCCTTGATGAAATGTCTAAACTTGGAAACAATCAGTCTCTTTTGATTGTCAAAAAGTACTCTAACCACATCTCTATCTATTCTCTAATCCTGCTTTGCCTTTTGGCGTCAGGTCGAACAAGAGACACCACCTGGAGCGAGCCTTCTTAAGCACTTTGTACATGGTAGAATTTAGTGCCTCAAATATTCTGTTGATCCATCATTTACATGGTTATCCTCTGGGTCTGTTGCCATTGTATCTGAGTGCTAGTACTCTTTATGAGAGACTGTCTTGTGGTAACCTTGATACGTGTCTGAACACTTTGATCTATTGTTTCTTAATACGGGGGAAGTCAATAAGTAAGCCACAAATGGCTGTAGAAAAATAACTAAACATGATAAACTTGAAACCAGTTTATTTTTATACATACATTGTTCCTTTATTTCTCAACATAATTTCCACCAACATTGATGCACTTATCCCATCGTTTTATCAATCCTCCCAAACCGCTGCATAGAACTGAGGGCTCTGTTTTTAAACCCCTTTCACTTCACATTCAACTTCGGCATCATTCGCGAAATGTCTCCCGCCAAGGTGGGTTTTCAGTGGACCTAAAAGGTGGAAATCGTTAGGGGCTAAGTCAGGACTGTAAGGTTGATGTCCCAGAACTTTCCACCGTAGTTGGTTAATTTTCTCCTGAGTTAATCGAGCCGTATGTGGTCTGGCATTGTCATGAAGAAGCAACACTCCTGTAGTCAGCAGTCCTGGGCATTTTTCGAATTGCATCATGAAGCATCGATAGAACTTCACAGTATGATTCAGAATTCACATTGTCACCTTTCTTCTTGAAATTGGTTAAAGCACTCCTTGACAATCCCAGAACACCGTCAGCATGACTTTCCCTTCTGATGGCGTAACCTTGAATTTTTTGACACATGGTGAAGAAAGATGTTTCCACTGTATTGAAGCACGCTTTGATTCGGGCTGGTAGTGATGCACCCATGATTCATCCTCAGTAACAATCCTGTTCAGCATGTCTTCTCCTTCATCATCGTATCGACAGAGATGATGCAAGGACAGGCCAAATCGGTTCATTTTGTGTTCCTCCTTCAATTGTCTGGGTTCCCACATTGAGCGCACTTTCTTCAATTGTGTCAAAAATTCAAGGTTACGCCATCAGCAGGGAAGGTTATGTTGACGGTGTTCTGGGATTGGCAAGGAGTGCTTTTAACCAATTTCAAGAAGAAAGGTGACAATGTGAATTCTGAATCATACTGTGAAGTTCTATCGATGCTTCATGATGCAATTCGAAAAAATGCCCAGGACTGCTGACTACAGGAGTGTTGCTTCTTCATGACAATGCCAGACCACATACGGCTCGATTAACTCAGGAGAAAATTAACCAACTACGGTGGAAAGTTCTGGGACATCAACCTTACAGTCCCGACTTAGTCCCTAACGATTTCCACCTTTTTGGTCCACTGAAAACCCAACTTGGCTGGAGACATTTCGCGAATGACCCCAAAGTTGAATGTGAAGTGAAACGTGGTTTAAAAACAGAGCCCTCAGTTCTATGCAGCGGTTTGGGAGGATTGATAAAACGATGGGATAAGTGCATCAATGTTGGTGGAAATTATGTTGAGAAATAAAGGAACAATGTATGTATAAAAATAAACTGGTTTCAAGTTGTTATCATGTTTAGTTATTTTTCTACAGCCATTGTGGCTTACTTATTGACTTCCCCTCGTATATTGTAGCACCAGCAAGAATCACACTCTTCTCCTGTTTCCTTGTTTCTGATATTATCTCTTCTAACCACACATTTACAATTCAAAAAAATTTGTGCAGGCAAATAACGTCTCATATTTACTTCATTCTCAGCATCAGCAAGTTTGGAGGTCAAGTCAGTCTTCAAATAATTCAGCTCTTTTTCAAGCAAGTCTCTTTCTTTTGTGATCTTGTTTATCTCAGTTTCATGCAATTGTTTCAATTCCTGAAAATTAAAAAAACATTTTTATTCAATTGACTTTGAAATCAATGTAATGTATCACAGTGGCTAGTACAATAAACTCAACACCAACAACATATATAGGGTGCAGTTCCCGGAACAGCAGACTTCCCAGTTTTAAAATGTCTTCTTCGTTTGCATTATAAAAAATATTTGATATTTTGTTTGAATGATTGATTGAATGACTAACTGACCAATGGTTGGTCGATTGGCTGATTAATCATTCAATTGATTGATAGCGTAATTGATTAATTTATTGATTGATTGCTTGGTAGGACCATCATCCCTGCACTTCAGTGAATAACCATGTGTGCTCTAATCTCCTTCTGAAATAGAAAGATCTCAGTATCCGTGCACAAACTCCCTAGACTGGCGATGGTCTCTGGCGTACATTTTATGATGTTGAAATTGTGTAGGAATTATTTTTGAATTGATATTAATAGTTATGGAAGACACCTATGGAAGGTAGTTGATATTAAGACAAAATTTAAGATTTTTAATAGCATGTTATTTTCCATAGAGACCATTGGCTGAGATGGGGAGGGCGATGGGTGAGACTCACACTGGGGAGACATTCTGTGGCATTGGCGGATCTGGGATCGCCTGAAGGCAGGAGTTGGAGGCAGAGTGCAAGAGGATGGGGAGAGAGTGGAGATATCTGGAAAGGATGGCCTTGGATAGGAGGGCTGGGAAAACCACAGTTGCAGACTTATGCCTTCCCAGGGGTGAAGGGTGAAAAGAAAGAAGAAGAACCATTGACTTTGAGGCATGGATATGTACTATTTCTGAAACAGATGAAAAGTTGATTAATTCCTTTGAATGCATACTGCATAAGAGTATGCAGAATACTATGGATATATAGATCAAAAATTTTCATTTTACAATAGCTTAAAATTGAAGAGAAGTGGTTAATAAATAATATAAAAATAATAAAAAATAAAATACTATGGACCTATGAAACTACATGATTCTCTAGAGATCATTCTGGGGGAAATTATACCGGGCAGAAAAAGTAGAGGTAGACCAAGGAGAAGATGATTGCAGCAGATGCCATTCCACCTCACACAAGACAGATAAGCATTTAAAGCTGTTGTCTTGGAAGAAAAATTATCTGATAAACTGGAATCCCAGCAACTACTACACCTCTGATTTTAAAAAAGCAACCAAAGCGGCAGGAGTAGAAATGATGAGGAAGTCTATAAACTCATCGAAGTTGATGGCAATATGTTCAGCAATAAATTAAAAAGAAAGATGAGACAATGAGCAGAGATAAATATCTATTACCTGTTTCACAGACAGTAAGATATCGGAAGCAGTTTTTCTTTCCCTTTCCAAAGCTTCATTGTGTTTTTGTTCTGCATTGTTCATTTTATTTGTCAGTTCATCTGAGTGCTCTTGTTCTTGTTTTAAGAGCTGCTGTTGAAAGCTCTCAGTCTGTTTCTGAAAACGTTCCTGAATGGTTTCTTTAGCTAGTGTCATATCCTCTAAAGCCTGAAATAAATCATCAGAAAGATCAATGTTCAAGTTCATAAAGCTGTAGAAGAGAATGCTAACTATCTAGTCTAAAAGGGATCTAAAGGTGACAGTGACTTTATTGCACTAGGCTTCTCCATATGACTTGGTTGCTCATCACAGAAATGACATACCATCTGCTGAGAGTATTGCACAATGCAAAATCTCCATAGCTCCAGCAACAATCCTAAGAGATCTCCAGACAAAAAATGCACTGGTGAGCACAATCTGTATTCGAACCCCTGACCTTCAGAAAACAAGACAAACTGTGTAACCACTTTACTAAATAGACCCCTAAACTATCTAGGTATAACCATTGTTCGTGGATTGGCATGGAAATCACAGAGAAAAGCAGGCCCAAAGCAATGCATAATTTTGGCAATTATGAAAAAACTTGCTGGTTCAACTTTGGGAGCAGATGAGAGTGTGTGTTATACCGCAGCTGTAAGCTATAAATTTTACTATATAGATCAGAATGCTAGAGAATGACAGAACAAGAATATGTTCAAACTTTCCCCCTTCCATACAACTTGTTATGCATGTTCTGACCAAAAACTATATCTATACAAGAACTACTTACACAGTGTCAATAAGAGAGTAGGAGCATCATCATCCAAAAGAGACTATGGACATGCGTTGGACATGTGTTATGTATGGAGACTAGCCCTGTCACAAAAACTGCACTGAGATTACAGCTAGAGTAAACAAAAACGTGGAAGACCCAAAACAACTTGGAGACAAGTAGAACAAGTACTGATAGAAATGAATCACAGCTGGAACACAAAGCAGAGGATGGCCAAGAACAGAGAAGAATGGTGTGTATTTGTTGCTGCCTTAAGTGCCAAGGGCATCACAGACTAGAGAAAGAGAGAGAGAATATAATTTAACATAGTTGAAATAAAAGAAATAATTATAATGTCAAATGCAGCCTACAACATGCTTTGCAACATCTGAAGATCTAACAATTTACCCCCTCCCCCAAAAGGTACCCATATACCAGTAGCACATTGTATGTTACAACCTATATATTGTTATTAATGGTAGTCCTATGTCTTCTTATCCCAACAACAGAGACAACCTGGAACCATACACACACACACACACCAGATCAACAGAAAGTTCTTTTCAGGACTACGCCCACATCGACATCAAAAGTCCTTCTCAGAACTGCACCCAGATCCACACCAAAACTCCTCAGGACTTCACACACATACCAGAAAGCAATTGTCACCAAACAGTCATTTTTATGGCTAGTTCCAGGCCACTTCAAGAAAAAAAAAGGCCAATATGCTCTGATATAACCAAAAAAGACATCCGTCTTAGGTTGAAAGCAGCATGACTCTGTGACATAGAGGCTTAATCCATCACTAATCCAAACAAACAAAATGATATCAATGTACCTGTTGCAACTGTTGCACTGTGTTTCTCTGATCTGAAGTTATGGATTGCTTCTCTGTAAGCAGAGAGGTCTTCTCCATGTCCAGTTTTCTAACCTGAGCTGTTAGTTTCTCAATATCAACTTGTTGTGAAGTGATAACACCATCCTTCTGATTGTTATATGCCTCAAGCTCACCAACTTTAGCTGAGATGTGGAAAAGATAAATCCTTAAACATAATGTTAACTAAGTGGAACTAAATGTAGGAAATTAACTTTTTGACTACTACTAGTTTGTTCTGATCTTCTTCATCCTTTTTCTTCTGTCAGTAATCAAATTACAGCAACCTTAGTTTCATTGAACTGTATGATTCACTTTGAGTCTTCTTCTTCTTCTTCTAACCAGAGCTGTGAGTTTTCATTCTTGGGCAGCCAATGCCAGTTTGTAGAATCTGCATGTGTTCTGTAATTGTGGAGACTAGTGTAAAGGGTATTATGAACAGATGGGTGTGGTGGGAGGAGTTCTTGTCTAGCTTTATGCAGTCCAGGACACTCAAGCAAGATATCACTTTGAGTCAAAATAACATAGTGGTTAGTGCACCTATTTCGAAGGTGCATTGAGCGTGTTCAATTCCACAGTGAGAATTGACTTTTTTTTTAAGATCATATAGGTTCACTGGTCAACCCAGTCTCAATTGGGTACCAGAGAAACAGAAGTTGAAGTAAATGGGGTCAGCATTATTTTGACCACATCACCAATTGTGTGCCGCTGGTCAAAGAAATAAATTGGCCTAACACTAGAAAGGGGAAATTACTTCTCCCTAGAATAGCAACACCTTTCTACTCTGCAGACTATCAATGGCAATTTTAGTTCTCTTGCTGTGTAGATTTTATCGGATCTATTTTATCATGTTGCCTTGGATTCCATATTTCTTTAAGTTGGCAATGAGACCATTTTTCCACACTTTGTCAAATGTCTGCTTAACTCTTTCCATAAGCAGTTTTTTCTCAGATTTACACGGTTAATTCAAGGGAGGCAAAAGAAAGCACTTTTTTTTTAAATCGTAACTACTACTTGTTAATAAATAAAGACATATATATATATATATATATATATATATATATATATATATATATATATATATATATATATATATATATATATATATATATATATATAATATATATATATCTTATGATATAGTAATTTGAAGAAAACTGGATAACCTATTAGAATAACAAGGTTAAAAAGTAGCAGAAGTAAAAATAGCAGAAGTAAAAATAGTAGAAGTAAAACTAGAAAGACCTGTATAAGGAAACAACTTGAATGGTGAACGGGTATGGCGAATGACGTTCAATGGGAATAAGCTGTGGTGCAGTGTGCAGCGATTGATGTGGAAAGAGTTATGTTTTCTTTTTCTGAAAGGCATCTTCTACTGCAGTGCTGTCCAATGTAGAGCCAAGGGCACCATGGCGCCTGCATCATACATTCTTGGGCCCAATTTTACCACTCCGACTTTAACGTTAATCACATTTCAAGAAAAAACTATTATTCTGGTTTTTTCATAGCACTCTCATGAACATGTCTTCTCGATTTTGCAAATGTTTTATTTTTTTACCATTCTGCTTCCCTCATAACCACATGCTGCTTTTTCACTGGATAGAGCGTCGACATCTCAACTATATTAATATGACTTGTTATTATTAGTAGCCTTATTGCAATCGTTACATGATGCCTGCACCTCCACAAACATCAGTCAGATATGCCCCAATATTTTAAAAAATGTTTGACAGTACTGTTCTACTGTATACGTTTTTCACATTTAAACATCTGCCATACAAATAATATCTGAAAAATCTGGCCAGCAATGGCAGAATGCGTGAGGCCCATTCAGAGTCAGGACTGTTTGATTCTGGATCAGACAGTGGTTATGACGAACCAACTCAATCTGCCTATGCAGTGATATTGCATGTGCAGAAAGCTGGATTTTGTCGTTGATTGATGTTCCCTTCGACATGAGTTGCAATTCAAGTGATGTACAGTTTCGTGTTGACACTTCAGCAACGGCCATTTGCATTTATGTGGTGCAGGTTGCTTTTGTGGTGGTACGGCTGTTTCATTCTGGAGACAGTTCACACAGGAAACAGTTCACAGTTGTTAGCATTTTGTGTGATTTTCATTGGCACAGGAACAGAGCAATTATGGGGTGACCCGTTGCAGTGAAGTTGGAACCTTACATATGAACTATGAACTAAATAATATCTACAGATGCTGAATCAATAAGCTAAACCAAACTTCTAATATTTTGTGAGTCAACTATGACATCTAGTTTTTCCTTGGGAGCTGCTGACAAGTTCTTGATAGAGATTAGAAATAACACACTATTTAGTTTCCTCGTTAAACAAATCCACCACTTGTCGCAGTAGAAGCTGAAATAGACTAATAGTTACACAACTATCTATGGAGACATATACAGTCCTAGACTAAGGACTACTTTCTTTACAAGTACTCAGATTAACATCTGAAAGTTTGAGGGCGCCAATAGCAAAGTCGATAACATGCTTTGCTAGTAATCATGTGCCGTGCTAATTCTGGAAATCGAGGTCAACGTGGGTCAAAAAGATTTTTTGTGTGCGCATGGTTCGCAGTTGGACTATAAGTTTCCTGATCCTTTACTTATGGATCTAAATTACAAGTACCCCTGAAGTCAGAGTAAGGCTGACCTGAATGGCGAAGGAGACTGCTGATAAAGAAAGAAAGCAAGCCTTCACTCAAAAAATCAGTCAGATGTGCCATATTAGGTACCCTAACAGCCCGAGTGGTTACCAGGGCCCAAATTTGGGGTGTAAAGGATTGAACCACTGTTACCTGCCACGCATGTCGTAAGAGGCGACTTAGGAGGTTTGGTTGAAATTGGATGCACATGTCCTAAACGTGTAGAATTCTATGTGTTTAGGGGCCTACCAAACCAATGTGCAACATATACACGTTCTTGGTAAAGATCAAACGTATCACAAAGAGTGATTTAAATTGGTCGTAAAGAATGAATGTAAAGAAGAAGAAGAGGAGAGGTACCCTAACTATGCCTGAATACATAGTGGGCGAATAAAATAATAATAATCTGAAAGTGTATGCGGAAAAAAAATAATATTTTATGAGCACTTACACGACTTTTCATTTAGCTCCTCTAAGAGATCTGAACAGTGCTGTCTGGATCCAGCAAGTTGACATTCAACATTCTTTAAGGATGAGGTTGATATAGCTACTTCTTTCTTTAAATCAAACAACTGTGAACAAAACATTAGAAGTTACTAGTTTCTAAATACTCAATAGTGGCCAAGTGTCGGTAACTAAGAAATTATCAACAAAAGTGAAGAATTTAATAAAAGCTTTTAAAATGCAAATCGTGGTATATCCTTTACAGGAGTCGCCATCAAACACAGTAAACGAGTCGTTTATTTTCTAGGCACCACTTATATGTTCAGTAGTTTGCCATTGCTTTTTGAAAGGTGAGTTTTTTTTACTGTTCGTAAAAATCCATTGAAACAAATTTCCTTCCAAACTGTCCGCTGCGGAGTTTGAACCAGGTATGCTTGGGTTGTGATCAAGCTCACGTACTACCGCTAAGCCACAGATGTTCAAAAGCTTTACAAAACATCAAACTAGATTTAGTCTTATGATAACAGATAATAGAAATGAGGGAGAGTCATTGTATTGAAGGTCAGACTATATACAGTGCCTTTATAAAAATACAAAGTATTGATAAATATGAGGAATACTAAAGGTGTCAATGCATCATAACATCGTATGGAATCATTTCAAAAGTAAAACAGAGCACAAGAAAGAAACAGATGACATTTCACAATTATTGGATGCCAAAAGAGAAACAAAACTTAATGACACAAAAATGATAATAACTACAAATTATTAAAGAGAACAATAATGGATAACAGTGATACTAAAATCTACTATTCATCTACAAGAACAATAATAAGGGACAATGACAGTAATATCTACAAAATCAATAATAATCAACAGTGGCACTAAGATTACAATTATTTACAGTATTTAAAAAGCAATAATGTTAAGATCTACAAGATAATAATAAGGGATAATGACGCTAATAAGTACAGGAACAATAATCAGAGACACAATATCTACTATTTATCTACAGAATAATAAAAAGAGACAATGACACTAATACCTAATATTTATATAAAAGAACAATAATAAGGGACAATGACCCTCACACATACAGGAATAACAATAAGGGACAATGACAATAATATCTACAAGAATAATAACAGACAATGAGACTAATATCTACAAGAATAATAAGGGACAATGACAATAATATCTACAAGAATAATAATAAGGGACAATGACACTAATATCTACAAGAATAATAATAAGGGACAATGACACTAATATCTACAAGAATAATAATAAGGGACAATGACACTAATATCTACAAGAATAATAATAAGGGACAATGACAATAATATCTACAAGAATAATAATAAGGGACAATGACAATAATATCTACAAAAATAATAAGGGACAATAATATCTACAAGAAAAATAATAAGGGACAATGACACTAATATCTACAAGAATAATAAGGGACAATGACACTAATATCGACAAGAATAATAATAAGGGATAATGGCAATAATATCTACAAAAATAATAAGGGACAATGGCAATAATATCTACAAGAATAATAAGGGACAATGACAATAATATCTACAAGAAAAATAATAAGGGACAATGACACTAATATCTACAAGAATAATAATAAGGGACAATGACACTAATATCTACAAGAATAATAAGGGACAATGACACTAATATCTACAAGAATAATAATAAGGGACAATGACACTAATATCTACAAGAAAAATAATAAGGGACAATGACACTAATATCTATAAAAACTATAAGAAATAATGACACTAATATCTACAGAAACAATACTAAAGGACAAGAACACTAGTATCTACTATTTATCTTCTTATTATTCCTTTCTATTCCGCATGGAGCATAGAATCTCAACAGTTGTCCTCCACTTCGTCCATGTGTTGCCGGGGCTCCTAGGGGAGCAAAGAATAGCATCACTGCAACCTACAAGGCATGTCGTAAGAGGCGACTGAGATAGAGGCCTAGGAAAGCTACCCTAGTAAATATAAAGCGTCGCAGAAATCGGATGTGCTGGCCTACTTGTGGACGCATAACTGGTTCAACATACAATTGCTCTTAGGCAAAGATCACATACAAATCACAAAGAGTGGTTAATAAGGGGTCGATATGGAGCGTTCAAAGAAGAAGAAGATCTACGTAAGCAATAATGAGTGACAGTGGTACTAATATATTACTTACTTGCTTTGACAATTCACTTGAACTTGATTCTCTTCCAGTTAACTCTGCCTCCAAACCATGAAGCTGTTGTTGAGACTGCTTGAGTTCATATTCAGTGTTGGCAAGTTGATTTACCAGTCTGTCAATCTGTGTTCTTAGTTCCTTGTCGCTTGAACCAAAATCAGCCTTTAATCTGTCTATCTCTTTCCTCATTCGCTCAACCTCGTTATTATACTCCTGTGTTTTACTGTTACGAGCTGCTTCTAACTCTTTCTCATAAAAGGCTGTAGCCTTCTCAAGTTTTAATGTGTAATCATCATTCAGTTTCACTTTATCAGTTTCCAAAATCTCAGTTTTAGACATCAAGTCCCTAATCTCATTTTTAAAACCTTCCTCTATTTTGGCACATTGATTTAACCAAGTATCATCCTGACTTCTCTTAACATCCTGCAGATCCGCTAACTCTGACTGATGTTTTCTCTCAAGTTCTGCTACTACTATAGCATGCTCTGCTGCTACCCGCTCCTTCCAAAATTTGAAATTTTTATGATGCTCTTCAAATTCTTCTTTGGCTTTCACCACTTCTTGGGACATATGCAATAACTTTGTTGAATAATCCTCTCGATCTTTTTCAAGACGAGCGCTCATTTCCAATCTGTAAGCTGAGAACTCATTTTCTATTGAAGTGTGTTTAGACTCATATTCAGAAATTTTTGTCTGTAAATTTTGAATTTTAATTTGTAGACTTGATTCTTCATCAAGACGATCTTTATACAGTGCAACTTTCTGTTTGGTGTCTGCAAGAATTTGTTGTATTTCTTCTTCCTGCTGATCTCGAAGTGTTTGAAGAACTGATTCACTTTCATCATTTTTTGTGTTTAAAGCATAAATTACCTGCATAAATAAAATATGTAATTAATATGTATAATATGCAACATATATGTCACAAATATGAAATGTCTATGAATCATTCTTATAAGATTTGTAACTGTTTTTTACTGTTAATTCTTAAATATGTAATTTTGACTTCAAAATAGATGTTGGTGAATTTGTCTACCTTGAAAACAAGAACAGTCAATCAGGATGTAAAGATGAGGACATTTATGCCTGAATTAGGACATTCTGACAAGCCTTTGCTCTCCTGCATACAGTGTGGAAATCTACTGCCATCTCTACTAAAATAAAACTTCAGGATGTTCAGCTTAAATGTTAAATCTGTGTTGCTGTATGGCTTAGAAATGTGGTGAGTCACCAAATTAAATACAAATAAGATTTAGACCTTAGTCAACAGATTTCTTCAGCATATTTTGAGACCTAGATGGTATGAGAGATGTTGCAAACACAGATCTTTGTTTAAGAATAGGACAGGAACCCATGATAACCCAGGTTAAGAGGAACAAATGACGATGGATCAGGGATACCCTCGGAAGACACAGTCGAGTGTCACTAGACAAGCACTTGAGTGGAAACAGCAAGGAAAACAGAAAAGGGTATGTCCTAAACAGATCTGGAGACTGAGTTTTCTTGAGGAACTGAAGGATGCTGGACTATCCTGGGAAGTCATAAAGAAAACAACCAGAGACAGGGAAAAGTGGCAAGCAACTGTTGAGGCCCTATGCTCCACGAGGAGGGAAGAGGAATAATGATGATTAATTCAAACTGATTAACATGTTGCTATAACTTTCACTAAATTTGACACTCACTGTATTGATATTTTCTTTTGATAATGTTACACTTTGTTGCTGTTAATTTTAAAAAATATTACACTTTGTTGCAGTTAACTTCCTTAAATTTGACACTCTGACTTAGTCATCCTTACAAGTACCCCAATTTACAAACATGAACACTAGCAGGTATGATTACAATACAACAATTAACACATAAAATAAATATATCAAGATATATAAGCTATGGAAGTTAGCTAAAAAATATATTTAACTGTTACTAATATTCCTTTTAAATGCAGTGTGTCGACACATAAACATATTACAACTTACTAACTATTACAAATGCTGTGTGTCGACACATAAATGTTCTACAGCTCTTTTACATACTATTTGTCATGCAATTGCCACGATTCATATCCATAATGCAGTATTGATTCTTTCTAGCTTTGCATGAAAATCACATTCATAGTTTTGGTTAGAGACTTATTCATTAATCTGGTTTGCTTGCTTTATTTTCTGGAAACCTTCATTAGTTTGCACAATTATGCTTTCTATTACTGGCAAACACTGTCTGTATTCTGTTATGACAGTTCCAAGGTAGTTAACTATCTCCAAATCTATTTTTGTTAATAATTCTCACATTTAATATGTATAATCTCCTTTGTAACAGCAATTATCCATTGCTGAAATCAAAGAACATTTATATTTAACCTTTTTCTCTTCCATTTCCTACCAACTTATTTAAGTCCAGATCTTATTCATTTTCTCTTAGACATAAAAAAGGAGATTTATTTTTACCATGAAGGACATATATATATATATATATATATATATATATATATATATATATATATATATATATATATATATATATATATATATATATATATATATATATTACTACAACTTACCTTTGTTAGTTGGGCTATTTTTTAGACATCTTCAGGTGCAGATCTTGAGTAATCTCAACATCTTTTTGCGATGTTTGAAGAAAGCTGCCAAATTTCCCATTTTGATAAGGGTTGGAAGACATTTTTGTTCCTGATGTCATTTTCAAATTTTACTTTTATTATTGAAGTATATTTTTACATCTGTAGATAGCATTTTGAAGGTTGTGAATTTTAAATAACAATTCAACATGTCCAATTTGTCTTTTAATTGCATTTGACCTGATTGGGGACTTGTGTAAAATCGTCAAAGTTCATTTTCCATAAATTGTTTTTTCGTTCTAGCCTGAAAGTCAAATAAGAAACACATAATTTTAGAATGAATTGCACAAGTATAGAATTCTGAAATATTCATAACAGCATGATGTGAATAATAAACCTAGTTGCTAGAACAAAGGCCACATTGCATGACCACCCCTGGTGATTCAAAGCCACAGGGCTACTGCAAAGATACACTTCCACTTTATTCCAGTATAAGAAAGAGATGCACACAGTTATTAACGAAGTGCAATCTGATTGTCATAACAAATCAATCAAAGACCAAAGTCATAGTTTATGGATGCAATAAAATATTAAATCTATATATATTGAAGTTATTATAATTGAAAAGGTGAACTGAAACTGTTTTAGTTTTTATCATCATGGATGCAAAAATTAATTAAAAGGATTATGGATTGAAAAAGTATATTTATCTATCATTTTATGTATCATTTTTTGTATGAAACAAGAAATTAAGTGTCGAACAAATGTTCTAAGCATACGAAATGAAGTAACACTACGAACACTTGACCAATTTATCAATATTAATGATAATTAATTATTAAATGTAATATGTTATTGGTACCATTCGATTTGTTTTTCATTCATAGAGATTCTGAGATTCAGATTGCATTTTTGTTCGACAGTCGTCGTCAGACTGGGCTCTGTCAATATGACTAAGCAGCAAACCTAAGTTTCCTAAAGAGTTGAGTAGATTTCTTACACTTTAGATCACAAAGATATATGTACTGGTAATATGCATACGTTTCCTAGCAATTTAGATTTGGTGATGTCTACAATAGCCTTGCATAGATGCCCTCCATTGCCGAAAAGCTCCGTGTTGTCAATGTAAGCTTTGAAAATGTATTCATACGCACTTCCTGTGACCTTAGAAACAGAATTCTTTCAATTTGTACAACATCAAGTGCCCTGCCGACATGCTTAAAAAGATATATCTTCCTGTGATTGTTGTGTCGTTTGGATCGAATAACTGCAAACTGCGCAGTTACAATGAATAAGAACTAATTCTCTGGACTTTGACTAAAAAAACCTCTGAAACAGTCCCGTTCAAATGAGACACAGAATATCCCTCTGCAGTCTGCTGTGGACCAGTAGGTTCCGCTAACTGCAGCCTTCCGAAAGTCACGAGGGGAGGGAAGGAAAAGACTCGACGTAAGGCTGAATCCCAATGAAGGAGGAAACTTTAGTAGAAGAATCCAGAGAGCGGGTACGTTGTGGTGATGAAATTTGAGCACCAGTTTGGTATGGCCAGATGGAAAACGGGAAAATAGAGAAAGAGCAGCCTTAGTTGCAATGCGTAAGACATGAAGACAACGGTGAGAATCTTATTTTGATGGAGAAAGGAAAAAGTGGAACATCTCAAGCCAGGAGTAGAAATCTCATCATCGTGCAAGCAGACAACGACGAAGAAGCTGGGAGAAAAAGTAGTGAATTGCATCATAACAAAGATTGAAGAGGTACACTGAAGATGCTGTGGGTATAGAGTTAATATTATTATGTATGCCAAGTGGCGTCTGTGGCCTAGGGTTAGTGACTCGGTCTATTAACCCCGACGTTCTGAGTTCAAATCACGCTGCGGACAGTTTGCTTGCAAATTGTTTCCGTTGATTTTAACAAAGGACGATGGTGCCACCCGTTCAGAAAGCAATGGCAAACTACTGAACGCATAAGTGGTGCCTAGAAAATCAACGACTCGTTTACTGTAGTTGATGGCTACGTCCTTTAGGATATGCCACGATTTTCATTTCATTTCTTCTTAACCAACCACAGAATATGCAAGGTTTTGTCGAGCTCTCCTACTGGCTGGTTGTGTCTGGGGAAAAACGCTCGTCTGCATGACTAGGCAATGGAGGCCGTAAGAAATTAAGGTATGTGGTTCGAATCCTGTGTTTGGTCAATTCTTTTTCAGAAAACCAATAATACTTGTTTACTGTCTTTTTTTTTTTTTTTCGATCCAGAAGCACTTCAGTTTTCAGCTCTTCGGCTCGGTGCTATGGACATCGTAATCCTTCGGTTCGGTGCCACGAATACCGTGAATCTGGGGAACCTGTGGCTTTTCTGCCAGTCCGCGGAATTGAACCCGCACACACAGAGGACTAGTCACCCGCAGTCCAACGCGCTACGAACACGCTGGGCAGACGGGCTACTGTCTATTTAGTTACCATATTCGTTGTCTACTGTGCTTCTCTCGGGGTTCTTAAAACACATTATTCAATTGTCATAATTGAAATAGTGCGTACTGGACTACAATATATTCCAAGATTGAAATGTCTCTAACAGTGTTATAGAAATGTAATACCTCTGTCAGGACAACCTAGTTTTAATTAAAACAAGATGTCAAATGTCAAAAGTGTGTCTTATGACAAGATGTCAAAATTGTGTCATGTGGTAGCTGGTGGTATAAGTATCATGTCATTAAATATTTCAGAATTAATAGTTAAATATCTCATGACCTCGTGTATGGGCATAATATTGTCAGAAAACATGACAAGTAATGAAGCTCATGAATACGTACAATATGTGTGTGACAGTGAGCTGTGCAATCGTTTTATTATGAGAAGAGAGAGGAATAGCTGAATAAACTAAAAAGTATTTTGTCCTGAACCTTCCCTGAACTTATTTCTTTTAGCTCCTTTCCGACGCTACACGGCTACTATCAGTTCAGTCAAAGATAAAAGAGATATCACATCAATTTTTTTTAATGTTTATCATCGATTCGCATAAAGCTCTCTCTCTCTCCCCTCTCTCTCTCTCTCTCCTCTCTCTCGCTCTCTATCTATCTTTCTCGTAGGTTTCTATTTTTCTCTCTATTTCTATTCTGTTGTCAATGGAACGCAGGCTGCATCTTATTGCCAACAGTTATATTAGTTTGGTGGGGGTTTAGTTTCGCGTTCCTATATGAACACCGTGCTTTAAAAAAATATGTTTTAATACTTAGCCAAATCTAGGTGAGAATTCATGCATAGTTTTGGAATTGTCTAAGTGAATAAACAGTACAGTTTCATATTCTTCTTCTTCTTTGAAATTCTGTTAACCACTCTGTGTGATTTGTATGTGATCTGAGCCTAAGAGCGATTGTACGCTGTCCAGAACATCCGATTTCTGCGATGCTTTTTATTTACTAGGGTAATTTCCCTAGGTCTTACATCAGTCACCTCTTGCCACTGGCGTAGCTAGAGTAAACGTCACCCGGGGCGGTCCGTTCAAATGTCACCCCAGTGACCCCACACGATCCTATGCTGAATGGTTAGGTGTAGCTAAATTTTCACGTTGCTCGAATGCCTGATAAACGCATCCCAAAACAGTTGATGTATGGCGAGCTTGAAGGGGCAGACGTTTAGCTGGTGGACAGAAAAACGCTTTAAAGACACTCTTAAAGTGTCTCTGAAATGCTTCGATATAGACAATACGTGCTGGGAATCCTTGCGCAAGATCGCCAAATGTGGCGCTGTAACAACAAAGAGGAACCCGAATAGCTGAGAATCATCGTATTGTTGAGTCACAGAGAAAACGAGCAGCGCGAAAAGACAGAGCACACAACACGCACATGTCTAACCTTGATCATGTATGCCCCACCTGTGGTCGGGATTCTGTTCTAGGATTGGACTCTACAGTCACCTCCGCACACACCAGAGAGGTGCAACAGTACACGTCTGAGATTGTTGTCATCATCGCTTGCGATGGACGGCTAACTGGAGCTAAATTTTCATACATACTCTACCTCTAGGCTCTACTTTACTCTACTGACCGGTACGTTACTGCTTACATGTATGATCCAAGACAAAATCCGAATCCAATACCACAAAACAAATAGTTCAAATCCAAAGATTTTTTTAATGCAACTGTTCACTTTTAGAACATCTAAATGCAAAACACGGCAATGCACAGACCAAAAGAATGTCCTTCGACACTATAGTCCTAGAAGGAATGTCTTCTTGTTTCCATTGTGGCAAACAGGTCAATGACATCGTCAAAATCTATTTGTCTTGTAAGCTCGTGTTCAATGGACAGAACAGCCAGATCCGACAATCTGTCTGTTCTTTCCTGGAGTCTGACAAGATGTTCTCTTAACGCTACATCGTAGTGAGATAACAATTCAACAAGCTCCAAGAAGTTACCTGCTTTTTAGTCTATTAGCAAAGGAGATTTTTAAAAAGTTCTTTTATTTATATTTTACTTTCTGTTTTTAGTCCTATAAATTTGACGAAAATTTCATAAATGTCCATTGTAGTTTGTAAATGGTAAACAACTGCTTTATCAAATGTACATCCTTGCATCTTGCGGACTGTACATGCCCAGCATAATATCAATGGAAGCTGTCGTCTTTCGACAACTTCCATTGATATTATGCTGTTGTCGACGTTCTTTCATATAATTCGACAAAGCCATGGTCGTCATTTATTTCGAACATTGTTCGAAATAAATTATAATAAAAATATAAGAAAAATGACTCACCAAAAGAGCTGTACTCGCTCAGACAATATTTTCGACGGTTTATAGATTCAAATTCGAAATATGTGACGTCATAACGGTCACATTTCCTGTGTTGGTTGGGTTTTTATCACAATTCTATTTTCAGACTATTTTCGCACCTTAGCCTGGCTGAAAAATTTTGTTGGAGGTGACATAGTGTCACCCTCCATATGCTGTCACCGGGCGGTCCGCCCCTCGCCCCTTAGCTACGCCACTGCCTCTTGCGACATTCTTTGTAAGTCGCAGTGGTACTATTCTTTACTTCCCTTGCGGGCCCCGGCACCACACGGGGGTACAGTTTCATATAACAACCCACATAAATATCATCATTTAAAACATTTAGTAGCAAAACTTTACTGACAGCTTGACAAGCTATACAGTTTGAAGGTTTTTATTACAGTTTTAAGTAAGATTTCATTTCTAATAATAAACCCAGTACCTATTCATATATTACTATACCCAGTTTGGAGCTATTGTGCTAAATAAACATCCACGACATTTGACAGCTAATATGATATTTATGATGCACATGTTAAAATATGTTCAATGAATATGTATGTTGATCAAATAAATGCTAGAGTACAGTGATGTCCACTGAGGACGTGTGTTCTGCAAAGTGTGTTCTGCGTCTGACTGCATCTAACAAAGTTGGGGGTCAACCAGTCTTTTTAGGAAGAACGAAAATGGAAAATTAGTATCCTGGTGATGACCCATAGACTTTTTTTGTTACAACTAACCAGTTTGACTCTGAGTGGGAGGATTTTACACTTACAGACGATTGTTACGATTTCCGTAACCAAGTTCTCGGTCACCTGTACTGCTTCTGTTTCTGAGCTTCGTCTGTAGAGGTCGGCCAGGAGACTTCTGTTGACGCGTTAAATCTGAGATTCTGCTCGTCTGTAGTGAAGTTAGTCTGTACCTAATCGAATGGTAGCTCTCCTTCGAATCATACCCGCTTGGCCAGACTGCAAAACAGCAATCTGTGGTTTGGTGAAGCAGGGTCTTGATTAGTGCCAGCTCACTGACCCTGGGGCAACCGCGTCACCTTATTTTACTTGGTCTGTGGTCCCTAACTAAGTTCAGAATTTACTGTCTTTGTCTTTCACTTTGTGTATAAATGAGCAGCTGTTTATCCCGTTTCACTCATACGTATACTGGGTGTTCCTTTCTGTGCAGCAATTTGCAGCCTGGTTCTAGCTGACAGTAAAAAGTAAAGTAACCCTTTTCATACATCGAGGTATATTGGACGATACGGTGTTGGGCACGTAATTTTAATTGACCGTCGGCACACGGTGGGTAATAGGGTCAACATCCCACTGGAAATCTTTACTTCCCGGTGCTTTTCCTGTAAGGCTGGGTCGACCCGAGAGTAGTCTATATGACAGGCATTTAAAAAAATGTGGTGTTTACTGTGAGGAGTGTAGGCTGTTATTTCTCTGTGTGTTCAAACTATTTGTGAGGTCTCTATGGCGATGCTTTCACATAACAATTGTTGGATCCTCTACATATTATGTAAAGTATTTCTCTGAATAAGACGCAAACTCAAATGATTTTCCCCAGCCTATTGTGAATTGTTGGGTTTACTTGTCCATGCTATTGCAGTTCCAATAGAACAACGAAGAAAAAGATCAAACCAGTGCGTTCAATGTTAATGCAGTCATGAATTTGGTGGTTCTTATATTCCCTAGAAAGATCAAGGTAGACAACGTCAACTCAATGTTATCATAAAGCTTCAAAGTATTTGTAGAAACTATTGTCAAACGTCATGTTTTAGACAAGCATTTCATGTTCCACAGTTGAAACTGTTTTATCATGTTTATTAAACATCACTCAATAAGTCTATTAACTCTGCAAATGTCAGCTACACGTGTCGTCGTTCCTAGTAAACTTTGACACATTCTTTATGGCAGCAGCTATGTAAATAAGTTGTACACTAAATCTAATTAACCAAGAGTAATGATCTGCTCTTTCAAAGTGACCTGAAGTAACTATCATAAAATTGTAGTATATAAATATATCTAAAATGTGTTCTTTCTGTTGCTATAACCCAAGTTTAGGAATGTTGTTGGTAAGTATTTCTCATTTCATTTTCATATTTTTTCTTGCGATATACTAATTTCTACTTACTGTTTGTCTTGGTTGCTGCAACTTGATGATGGTCTTTTGATTGATATCTTTATTTTATGAACTATTCGTGCGTTCTTGTTTTTAAAATCGTGTCATTGTTAGCTATTGTTGTATTCTTCATGTTTAAATTCAATTTTGTGAAGCGAAAAATATGCAATAAATTTCGACCACACCTCATAAATAGGTAGGTCTTTCTGGGTAAAATAGTCCAAGCAGTGGCGGCTCGTGCTCTTTTTTGTTGATGGGGCCAGACAAAAACTTTCGAAAAAATCATGGTTTTTGAGTAGTTGTGTTTTAATTTATAAAATAATAAATACACGTTACACATTCTTTTGGGGGCCGGGCCCCAGTGGCCCTTAATGACGAGCCGCCACTGAGTCCAAGTGACAAGAAAGGACAATGTTCGTAATTAGACAAACGTAATGATTTTAAAATCCATGTCCTGTAAACCTCATTGGAAATGCTACAGTTGCAATGGTTTGGTCCACTATGAAGATTTAGAGAGGATCGACCACCACAGCAAGCATAGGAAACTAAAAACCAAGTATGTAGATTTCCACGACTACCCAAGATTCGCTGAGAAGAAATAACCTGACTGAGAAAAGTTATCAGAATATTTTGGCCGGACAGAAATAGCAGCTAAAAACTGGTCAACGTGGACAATCAGGGGGAAATGAACACAGAAATAAATGCAGACCATGGAACTGGATAGGACTCGTGCTCAGAAATGATCCAGAAACCATCAAGAAAACTGCCATGCGTTGGACCTCGGATTGGCAGAACAAGAACAACCTGGCGGTGAACAGTAGAGGAGAAGATGCACAGTTTAGATCAGTAATGAGGCTCCCTGTGAATGATGACCGTTGACCGAGTACAATGAAGAGATTTTGTTGTTGCCCTATAAGACGTCTCAAGTCGTATTTGATATAGACTGCTTTATTATAAGACGTCTCAAGTCGTATTTGATATAGACTGCTTTACTATAAGACGTCTCAAGTCGTATTTGATATAGACTGCTTTATTATAAGACGTCTCAAGTCGTACTTGATATAGACTGCTTTACTATAAGACGTCTCAAGTCGTACTTGATATAGACTGCTTTACTATAAGACGTCTCAAGTCGTACTTGATATAGACTGCTTTACTATAAGACGTCTCAAGTCGTACTTGATATAGACTGCTTTATTATAAGACGTCTCAAGTCGTACTTGATATAGACTGCTTTATTATAAGACGTCTCAAGTCGTACTTGATATAGACTGCTTTATTATAAGACGTCTCAAGTCGTACTTGATATAGACTGCTTTACTATAAGACGTCTCAAGTCGTATTTGATATAGACTGCTTTATTAGTCAATGTCCAGTAGAGCGAAGAAGCAGAAATTTGGCATTCCTCTCTGCAAGATTTCCACAGCGGTACTAGGACATTGAGCAGTTTTCTCTGGGTAATGTGCTCTGTGCAAGTCAAACACAACAGTTGATGTTCCACTCTGTAAGATTTCCACAGCGGTACTAGGACATTGAGCAGTTTTCTCTGGGTAATGTGCGCTGTGCAAGTCAAACACAACAGTTGATGTTCCACTCTGTAAGATTTCCACAGCGGTACTAGGACATTGAGCAGTTTTCTCTGGGTAATGTGCGCTGTGCAAGTCAAACACAACAGTTGATGTTCCACTCTGTAAGATTTCCACAGCGGTACTAGGACATTGAGCAGTTTTCTCGGGTAATGTGGCTGTGAAGTCAAACACAACAGTTGATGTTCCACTCTGTAAGATTTCCACAGCGGTACTAGGACATTGAGCAGTTTTCTCTGGGTAATGTGCGCTGTGCAAGTCAAACACAACAGTTGATGTTCCACTCTGTAAGATTTCCACAGCGGTACTAGGACATTGAGCAGTTTTCTCTGGGTAATGTGCGCTGTGCAAGTCAAACACAACAGTTGATGTTCCACTCTGTAAGATTTCCACAGCGGTACTAGGACATTGAGCAGTTTTCTCTGGGTAATGTGCGCTGTGCAAGTCAAACACAACAGTTGATAGAACATACACGATACTTTCGTCTGGTTAGTAGCGACCCAGGTCAATATTTGTGCAACCATGGGTCCATATCATTTAATCAGATTACAGCAGTCTACCTAAACATAGAACCTTTCTTTTGGGTGGAGATTTGGGGGGTTACTAGTTCGGTATTACTACAACAGTAGTTGGGAATAAATATCACGTTCATTAATCAAGGACGTCTATAGACATTTTCCAGGCTGTGGCAAAATGAATAAAAAATAATTCATTTAGTAGTTTACTACGCGGTAACGGAAAAATACTACATTGAAATCAAATTTCGAATGCGGTCTCCAGGTATAGAAATATTAACTTCTTTTCAAAGTTTAAACCATAATTAGTTTGCAATAGACATTCAAATGTTTTATCAAAAAGTCATTTTTCATGGATGGGAGGGGGGTTGATACTTGCCGTTGCCTAAACACGTGGACTCCCATGTCAGTAACACCGATGAGTTTGTACAGAGTAGGCAGAAATCTATGATAGAGTCTTGATATAAGTGGATATACGCCCATGTCACTAATACCGATGAGTTTGTACAGAGTAGGCAGAAATCTATGACAGAGTCTTGGTATAAGTGGATATACGCCCATGTCACTAATACCGATGAGTTTGTACAGAGTAGGCAGAAATCTATGACAGAGTCTTGGTATAAGTGGATATACGCCCATGTCACTAATACCGATGAGTTTATACAGAATAGGGAGAAATCTGTGACACAGTCTTGGTATATGTGGGTATTATTACTAATTGCAAAATGTTAATAATTTCAATAATGAAGAAACACTGTACGTACTAAACCACAGTCTCTTAGGAGAAGACACGTAAATTGATGAAGCATCTACACTGCGATTAAATTAATTTGGAAACAATCTTCATTCGTTTGAACAACATTTGAACACCTAAGGGGGTCAAATGTTGACTAGGATTAAGAACGAGTCGCTAAAAAGATTACAATGCATGTCTTTGGCCATCACTTTGGAAAAATTGAGCACCTACGCAGAGAAAGTTCATTATGAAGATTACGGAGAGACCTCATTTTTCGGGTATTATATCATTAAAAAATGTGCTTTATAACATTTTGTTACAACTGACAAAATAAACAGGGGACAAGACAACAACAGGGAGAGAGAGAACATTCTGGACAATCATTGCACGTAATTTGGGGGAAAGAGGTACACGCAACATCTTAATAGATAATTAGTAGTCCTCACAGACATATGTGAAAATCCATTATCGCCTACGCCAGCAGGCAAGACACATGGTGATGATTGATTAGATTCACCAGAACTTGAATACACTGAACTTTTATACAATCACATAGGTAAATCATGGATATATTATAATGTATTATATGTATATAGTTCTCAATGGTGCAGTGGTTAAGACACTTGCCTGTCGTTCTAGAGATTGTGGGCTCGAATCCGGACCGAGTCATATTTGCAATTTTTTTCATGAGATTCCTAGGATTGTTGTCGGAGCTACGAAGTTCGTGATTTGTACAACACTCTCGACAGATGGTGTGCCATCTCTGCCCCTACAGATACGGAGCCATACGGTGAAACCCGGTGCAATGAACTTAATCCTTTGTCCTTAGAATCTTGTTTATATATATATAAATATACATAGTTGACGCTGTTATTCTTCTGTATTTTGTGCAGGTGCAAGATAACGGAAACAAAGAAATACAGCGGGAGAAATTAGCAAACTAATTCATATTTTATCATAAGACTGACAATAAGAGCAAAAGTCACAATGGATCAGCTGCTTGGTAATGAGAAGAACTTAACAGAATTCACCAACAGAAATGACAACCCTAAACTCTTAAATGAGAGAGAACAAGAAAAAGAGACAAGTTACTCTACAGTTGTGGACAATGAAGTGATTGTGGAAATGGTTACTGAAAAAACAAAACCATTGATCTATAAAATATCAGAGATTCCTCCAATATCACTGTTGCTGCTTTTTGCAATGCAGGTACGGATAATGTTGGTATATTATAAACATTTGAATGTTTTCTATTATAAATTCTTCTTCTTCTTCGAGCGCTTTATATTGTCACTGTGTGATTTGTATGTGAACAACGGATGTGGAATAGGTCTTTGTGTAAAAAAGAAATATTGAGAAAACTGGTAAAAGAGAGTAGAAAGATTGTGCCGTGACATAGAAAACAATTATTAGAAAGGCGACAGACCTGCAGCAATGGGCATCTTTTGTGTAAGCTTTATGTGTCACACAGGACAAGAAGAAGATATAGATAATCTCAGCGCCGGATTAGCCTAGTAGCAGAAGTAGCAAATGCTACGGGCCCCGCGCTTCTGGGGGCCCCACGCCTATGTGACAGAGCTAAACTGTCACTAGTCATAAACAAGGAACTACGGTTGGGAGGTGGGTAATAATATTCCCTTTCTTTTTTTCTTATTTATGTTATTTATTTTTCTGGCTCAGCATATAAATACTTATACAAATAAAGGACATGGGCATACATCATACTTATCAAAAACAACGTGAGGAATTTATCCATCTAATTGCATTAAGCTTACTGGATCATATTATTTGCTAAATTAAGAAATGCAAGTACTATTCCGTATCATTGGACTCTACTCCAGACATTTCGCATGTGGACCAGCTCACTGTAATAGTGCGCTATGTGTTACCATCTGAAACAGTGGAAAGGTTTGTGAAGTTCTTGGTTATGGAAGGTCATACTGCTGAACATCTCGCTCAAAGTTTACTTGATGTTTTAAAGGAAAATGGCATTGATATCAAAGACTGTAGTGGTCAAAGCTATGACGGAGACCCACCCAGAACTAGGGTTGTCTTTTTAACAATTCACAGGAAAAAAACTACCGAACATATTCTCATACAAGTTGGCCACATGATGAAAAACAGCGTTTAGTGTATGCATTATAATTATTGATTTTAAAAATCCATCACTCCTGTTGTTCGTTTGCTTGATAAAGGCCTTGTTGGTGGAAATGTTGCTATATGTTGTCATTGTTTGTGTAATTTGTAAAACTACAGTACTTTGTGATTACGTGTTTTGCCAATCAAATAGTTTTACTGCAGTCTCGTTTATATTGTGATTATTCCCAAATGTAGAAATAGTCTTACGAATTTACTTGTCTTTAATGATTACTAACTGCAGCGGAGAACGTTCTTTTCAACATTAAAGCGTATAAAAGTGAGTTAAGGAACATGATGGAACACGATCGTCTAAATAACCTCACCTTAATGAACATTGAATGTAATTTACTTTGAGAAATTGATTTGTCTAGTATTATCTCTAAATTTGATCACATTAAATCGAGACAAGTTTGTTTGTAAAAGTTGTGTTTTATTATTTATTATCATACAAAACCTAGGGCCCGCGCTAAAATTTGCTACAGGCCCCGCTCTGGCCTAATCCAGCACTGGATAATCTGTAACATTTGTTCATCTGGGTTTGTTTGATTTATTGATTGCTTTTGACTGATTAATTAATTGATTGATTGATTGACTGATAACGTGATTGATTGATTGGTTGATTGATTGATTGGAACCTCATCATTGCATTTCGGGGAATAACTGGGTGCACTCTGTTTTCATTATTACATATAAAAATCGCAGAGGCAGTGCACGAGCTCCATAGCATCAACGCGGGTCCCCATTATAATTTTGAAAATGGGAAAAATTTTGACAAGAATTTTTTTTTAAAATGAAATGTGTCTGGACAGCGGTTTTCCACACTACTCTTATTGATTTTCATTTGCCTTGAGTTCATCTACGATAGAGATGGTACCATTGGTACAAATATATATTATAGCAATCTTATAATTGCGAATAACATAATGTCTTAATATGGTGTGTCGTATACAGTCTAGTCCCAAGCTTCATTTAGTTATGTGTCGTTGCCTTGTCTGTTCTGTAGTTGTCTGTTCTGCAACAGCTTGAAATTAAAGAGAGTTGGCTATTAAAGAGAATAAAAGAAAATGTAATATTTCGGACACATCAAACGACATGAGTGCCTAGATAAAATAATTTTGGAGGGAATGGTGCCTGGAAAAAGAATGAGAGGAAGATCTAGAAGACGATGGGTGCAAGTTGTCATTGGCGATATGAGAATGACTGCTGCTGACAATGGTCAACTTGCACAGAACAGAGTTTTTCAGGACTGCTGTCATGTGAGCCAAGTTTCAGAAGGGACAAGCTACTTAATGATGATGATGAAGCCTTTTATTTGCATGTGTCTGAGAAACACTTTTATGTACACTTTCAAGTCTTTATGTTGCACATGAAAGTGTTTCTCAGACACACTTTATGTACACTTTCAAGTCTTTACGTTGCACATGAAAGTGTTTCTCAGACACACTTTTATGTACACTTTCCAGTCTTTATTCGACATAAAAGTGTTTCTCAGAACACTTTTATGTACACTTTCCAGTCTTTAGTTGACATAAAGTGTTTCTCAGACACACTTTTATGTACACTTTCCAGTCTTTACGTTCGACATAAAAGTGTTTCTCAGACACACTTTTATGTACACTTTCCAGTCTTTACGTTGCACATAAAAGTGTTTCTCAGACACACTTTATGTACACTTTCAAGTCTTTACGTTGCACATGAAAGTGTTTCTCAGACACTTTTATGTACACTTTCCAGTCTTTACGTTGGACATAATAGTGTTTCTCAGACACACTTTTATGTACACTTTCTTTCTTTTTCCGATCCAGAAGCACTTGAGCTTTTCAACTCTTCGGCTCGGTGACATGGACATGGTAACCCTTAGGTTCGGTGCCACGAACACCGTAAATTTGGAGAACTGTGACTTTTCTGCCATTCTGCGGAATTGAACTGCACTCACATGGGGCTTGTTCCCGTCTTCCAACGCGCTACGACACACTGGTCCACACGCGGACGTAAAGTACACTTTCAAATCTTTACGTTGGACATAAACGGTTTCTCAGACACGTGTACACTTTCAAGTCTTTAGGTTGGACATAAAACGGTTTCTCAGACACACTTTTATGTTTTCTTTAGGTTGGACCAACTAGATTACCATCAACCACCTGAACGAAAAATAAAGAAATAGTTATGTGTTTTTTTTTAATTGACGACACTAACATTTGTGCTCCACAGCAAAGTCTCTTAGCTATAGCCAACCCATTGAGCAATGCTGTTATAGTAGCAAGAGTTGTTTGTGCCAGTAATGATGACCTATCAAGGCAAAGCTATATGCCCCCTACTTATGACTGGACTGGCTACCTTTCTTATGCCAACAGTTGGAGTGAGGTATGTATATTATTCATGTATTGTTAGTATGAAGATATGGATTAAGGTAAAACATGGAAAGAATTGGAAGGGTGCAGAAGGAGGAAGAGTGAAACAGTTTGTTGAAGACCTGTGCTCCGTTGAGAGTTGAAAGATGAAGAAGTATGAAGCTATGGCATTCGCTTCGATACATATTCTTCTTCTTCTGCTTTCGTTCTTAACATTCCGTGTTTGTTTGACTAAACTGTTGGGAGTATCAAGAAGAGATCGGCTTATAAATTAAGAAATCATGAAAAAGTGGGTACAACATCAGTACTGAACTTCATCAAGCAACAACATATTAAATAGTTCGGCTACATAAGCATACTACCAACAGAATGTGCGCCTCAAATGGCAAGGCTACTAAGATACAGGGGATACAAATCTAAAGATCTTCAACACAAAAGGTGGGTGGATCACAGAAATAACAAGAGGCTGTGAAAGACACTAAGTACAAAGCACGCACAAGAACCCATTCTAGAAATCTCTTCTTATCTTGACTCTGTGGGGCAAACGATGATTAGAGTAAAGAAGAAAAAAATAGCAATATCTCTTGTGGTATACTATTTGAAGACAGTAGTATCTTTAATATGCCCAAACCATTTGACCTGTTGCATCTAGATGAGATCTTTCTCTGTTGGCATTTCCATGTCGGTTTCCGTTTCAGTCAGTCCGTTTATACTCCATTTTAGTTCTTCTAGTAGTAGAGAATATGTAGCTTCAAGCGGGAGTGAGCACGATCACAACTCAAGCGTACCTGGTTAAAACTCAGCGGCAGGCAGTTTGGAAGCAAATTTGCTTCGATGGGATTTTTACGAAGGGCACAAATAGACCTCACCGTTCAGAAAGCAATGGCAAACTGCTGAAAGCATAAGTGGTGCCTAGAAAAAATCAACGACTCGTTTACTGTTGTTGATAGCTACGTCCTGTAAGGGATATGCCACGATTTTCTTTTCACTAGTAAAAGATCCCCCGCTGACTTGCTAGGCCAGTCGCGGGTTGAGGACAGAACGAAAATGACAAAACTGGACGGCAGGCAAACTAAGTAGTCCAAAAAAGACTGGTAACCTGGACAGATGACTCTCAACAACCCGGGAGGGAAGGTTGTCTAAAGGTAGCTACCCTGAAAGGAAATAGCAACCTGCTGCCTTGCAGGTCGACTGGGGACAGCCAAAGGCTGACGGAGAGCGAACCCAGTAAAACAGGACACATCGCCAAAGGATAAGCACCAGAGCTCCAAATAACGCTGAAGATGTGACGAAACCCATCCATACTAAGGCTGCATGAATCAGATTTCCACATGAATGAGATTTATAGGGAAATCTGGAGCATCAGACTAAGCGGTTATCGCGAGAGAGAGAGATGTACTTGTAATGTCGTAGATCAAGAAGTAAAGGTACTTGTATTGTAATTCCTCTGATATTTAACTGTTTTACAATGACAATTTGTTTTCATGATATTATACGAGTCTGGGTTTTCCTTAAATTTGTTATTTAAATCTGCAGACTACCAATTTTTCAAGGACCAGCTGTGAGTTACATGATACCTCTTGTCAGTCTGATGACATTGGCTGAGTGGAAGTGTCCACAAACTTTTGAAGGTTAGGAAATAATTTAAAAAAATAAAATCTGGAATCTTTGAGTGTGGGATTGAACTACCAAACTTCTTGTGTCCGAGTCAAAAGCTTATACACTAACACTAATCTATTCTACAATTCCAGATTCATCTCCTTAATTGCTAAAACATCTTAATTATTATTCTCGTGGGTGTCCATAAAAAATAAGTTGTTCTAGATAGTACAATTTGAATATGTTATTTTCTTTGTCACAATAAAGATATTGGATGTGAAACCAGTCATGCAATTCATAAAAGAACAACAGATTAAATGGTTTGGACACCTGACAAGAATGCCCTGGTATCGCCTACCACAGAGAGCCACACAGAAAAAGTATAATGAGTACAAACAAGAGGAAGACCACGCAAAAGATGGAGCAACGGCATCAAGAACAGCCTTACGAAAATGAATATCAGCTACAAAGTGCCTTAAAACAAGCACACACAAGATCACTACGCCCCCTCCCCCACCTCCTCCATCACTGCTATAAAGAGGTAAATGGTGGAGGAGAAGAAGAAGAAGAAGAGAATAAAGATATGTATTGTTGTATAAGATCATATTAACTTTTGTTATGATATTTTTTCTGTTTCTCCATATGTTATTTAAAGCATGTAAAGCTATATGATAGAGATTTTAAGTATAGTCTGTCACAGAGACATTAACTCTATCATCATGATGATTTATAAGATATCTTGTAACAGCAAAATATAACATACATATCTACATCACCATTCATGTTACAACAGCAATCATCCATTAACTTTGTCAACATCAAATACATTCACCTAACATCACATTCATGTCACAACATCACATTCATGTCACAACATAACATTCATGTCACAACATCACATTCATGTCACAACATCAAATACATGTCACCAACATCAACATCATGTCACTAACATCAAATCATGTCACCAACATCACATCATGTCACCAACATCAAATACATGTCACCAACATCAACATACATGTCACAACATCAACAACATGTCACCAATAAATATACATGTCACCAACATCAACATACATGTCACCAACATCAACATTCATGTCACCAACATCAACATACATGTCACCAACATCAACATTCATGTCACCAACATCAATATACATGTCACCAACATCAAAATACATGTCACCAACATCAACATACATGTCACCAACATCAACATACATGTCACCAACATCAACAAACATGTCACCAACATCAACATACATGTCACCAACATCAACATACATGTCACCAACATCAACAAACATGTCACCAACATCAATATGCATGTCACCAACATCAACATTCATGTCACCAACATCAACATACATGTCACCAACATCAACATTCATGTCAACAACATCAACAAACATGTCACCAACATCAATATACATGTCACCAACATCAACATACATGTCACCAACATCAACATACATGTCACCAACATCAAAATACATGTCACCAACATCAACATACATGTCACCAACATCAACATACATGTCACCAACATCACAACATGTCCCACATCAATATACATGTCACCAACATCAACAAACATGTCACCAACATCAATATACATGTCACCAACATCAATATACATGTCACCAACATCAATAAACATGTCACCAACATCAACATACATGTCACCAACATCAATATACATGTCACCAACATCAATATACATGTCACCAACATCAACAAACATGTCACCAACATCAACAAACATGTCACCAACATCAACATACATGTCACCAACATCAATATACATGTCACCAACATCAACATACATGTCACCAACATCAACAAACATGTCACCAACATCAACATACATGTCACCAACATCAACATACATGTCACCAACATCAACATACATGTCACCAACATCAACATACATGTCACCAACATCAATATACATGTCACCAACATTAACATTCTACAACATGGCCTATAAACAGTAACTGTTTTCTACCGTGTTATGTCGACATCGTGAAACGAAGCTGGAGTGACTTTTCCAGTGCGATATTTGGGGATGCTAATATTGAGGATCTCTGTTATCCAAGCAGCAGTTCTCCACTCTACTCTACTTGCAGAAGCTCCCACACGAGCTGAAAAATCCAAGAGAACGGAAAAGCCGGTATAGCTTGGCGCCGGCGACGTCGCAAGTTGCCAGAACATCAATGAATACAGTGATACACTGCGTTCGGAATTCCTGATGCGGATTTGACCTCAGGATTTACTCTCCAAGCATTTTACACGAATGGGTATAGCTGCAAGACAGCGAAGGTTTGAAATGAGTTTATCTTCTCCTATATCAGTTACGTACTAAGGTTAAAGAGTCGATACCTGCCAACGGAACACTAAGGGTGATGTAATAAAAATCACGTCGATCCGTCTTTCTTTCAAGTGTTTCTCTGAAACCCATTCAAGTCTGTGTCGACATGAGAGCTATTTGTCGTCGGAAAAATCCCAATCCAAAAGAGTATTCCGAACCTGGCGCCAATCATCTGCGATGCAAGTACACTATATTTCGTTCCAAAATTCGTGAACACACTAAGGTTTAATTTGTACGAAATCTACCGGATGGATAATAGTAATTTTTGCAGTAGTCTTATATACCTCATGATCTTACGAATTCTTCTTTAAGTAATTGGTAGGTAGCTTAATTGATGCAAAAAACCTTTTTTGATACATAATTTTGCATAAGCACAACAAAATTACAATCAAAGTTTAGAATTTACAGTAATACACAAAAGGGTGGCGAATGTTTGCAAAGGCGTATCCCTATTACATATTATTAAAAGTAATGTGACATAGTAAACAAATGATACCTTCCCCTTCTATCAATGAAAATAAAGGGTGTACGCATACGCCAATAACAATGGTTTGGATACAATGTGAAATTATTAATTGCACGGGATTCCAGATTTTCACTTTCGTTGAATTGCATGTTTAGCTCGCAAATGCGTAGTTATTTAAAAACTTAACTAAGGCACCGTTAAACTTCTACATGTATACTATTGTATACCAAATCAACATCGCTGTTATTTTACTGAAAACATATAAGTAAAATCGTACAACACTAAAGGTTTGGGTGGGCAAAAAATACTTTAGGAAAGTCACCACTGTTATCTATAGAAAAATGTCTCTTCTTCTTCTTCTTTGCGTTCGTTCTTTACGACCAATTTTAATCACTCTTTGTGATATGTTTGTTCTTAGCTAAGAACGTGTATACGTTGCACATTGGTTTGGTAGGCCCCTTAACTCATAGATTTCTACGCGTTTATGACACGTGCAACCGATTTCATCCAAACCTCCTTAGTCGCCTCTTACGACATGCGTGGCAGGTAACAGTAGTTCTATTCTTTACATCCCAGATTTGGGCCCCGGTAACCACTTGGCGGTATAGAAAAAAAAATGTAAAAATGAATCAATAATTTCTGTCAAGTTGATCATTTTATATCGGCCTGTAAGGATGTTCACGATTTTGGAACTAACTATCATGTATATTAACTAAAGTTGTATGAACGACTTTCTAGTTACTGAAAATATTTTAGATTCTTCTAAACGGGTAAGAATCCGGGAAACAAACCCCGCATCGACAATAATGTGGAGCAATAAAAAATAGGATAATGGAACCATTGTACAAGGCCTACTTACATCATTCTAGCAAAATTTTCAGATCCAGGAAAAATGTTTAGTAACATTTGTTGTTTCAGGACACGATGTTAAATCGGGCTAATCTTGGGAGATACTCAAGAACTTATTCAACATTTTTTCCTTTCTTTAACTTTCCACAACGTGAATCTTAATGGGTTTTAACTCAAATTTTTGTTGGACACCAGAATAGTTATCATACTCGTAAAACTGGGGTTTACTAACCAGTAATAATAATTCCTCTCGTACCGTTATACATTACATAGAGCCTGCAAGTAATTTCTCCATACCGCTCTATCCTGGGCCACTCGCTCAATCTCCTCCATGGACTAACATTACTAACCAGTGCTCGTGATGAAATTATAACCTTTTGTAAACGAGCATACAGGACAATTGATTGATTGATTGATTGAGATTAAATTCATCATTGCACTTCAGCGATTAACCATATGTATTCCAATCTCTTTCTTACACAGGACGATCTCAGCGGCAGTGAACGAGCTCCTTAGCACCGGCTGTATCTCGTATGTAACTTAGAAGATGGTGGAAATATTATGTAGGAATTTTTTTTATTAATCTTTCTAATGAATTTTGCCCGGACAGTGACTTTCCAGCCTGCTTTTCTCTATTTTAAACTGCTAAGAATTCTTTTATGTGCTCAACTTGAACACGGTACCTACTTTTTATCGTCCGTCTCCGATAGGACTAGGAACTGGATCTCATCTACACTGAGATCATGGATCTCTGGAAAAATATCCCGATGGCTCCGCGAGGGAGCAAACCGCGTACCTTTGGAATGAGGTACAAGCACCTAACCTCTACACCACAGAGACCACATAGACAGAACAATTACTTACTATTTGAGGATGACGACTTAGACTGTTACTGGTGCTCTTCAATTGTTCTCTGAGAATCCGTTTCATCATCAATAGCTTTTACAAGCTTCATATCGAAAGTTGACTGTATTGAATATCCAGCAAATGTTTGCTTCCTGCCCTGATGGTACACTGGCGGGCTCTTCTGAAACACTCTGGAACATGTCCACCTCTTGATGTTGCTACCCCAAGTATATCTTCGTCTTTGGGGTCACCAATATCCAAGTTGCTAACCCGTTGTGCAGTTAAACACGTGCGTTGAAAATGTCGAGGTTCGAGGTCATCTTGGACTAACAATTCTGGGTGTGCACACAGTGACCGGTTTGACTATAGCAAAGGCTTATAGTTTACTTGAAAATGAAAATCGTGGCATATCCTAAAGAACGTAGCCATCAACCATAGTAAACGAGTCGTTGATTTTCTAGGCACCACTTATACGTTCAGTAGTTTGCCATTGCTTTCTGAACAGTGAGGTATATTTGTTATAAAATCCCACGGAAACGAATTTGCTTCCAAACTTGCCCACCGTGGGTTTGAACCAGGTACGCTTGGGTTCGTGATCGAGCTCACTACCGCTTGAGCTACAGACGCTCACATAGTTTACTTGGGGATGTAAATTACAAGTACCTCTAAACTTGAAGTAAGGCTCGTCTTCACGGAGTATTGTGACGTCAGTTCAGTAACCAATAACCAATTGGATGTACATTTCTTTCTCAAGATGTTAAATATATGTTTTGTACACATTTTATTACTTATTGTGCCCAACTCTTAATTCATGCAACAGATGGTCCAGACGTCGGTTCAGTTAACTAATTAACAAACAAACAGTAGGTTTAGATCATAAATAAATGAATGTTCAATGTTCATTACAGCTTTCTGGTAGTTTGATGGCTGCTGGTATCTTACACTTCCTGATTGGTTTCACTGGATTTGTTGGTATCATAATACGGTAATACTAGTAATGTGTGGGTTGTCTGGTTTTTTCAACCAACTAATAAATACATTTGTAGATGTTATCAAATATGAAAATTGAAATATTTTGGACATTAAAAGAGATACGGGGGGTTGGAGAAGATCATCTTGGAAGGAGGCGTCCCGGTAAGGATGACCACAGAGAAGACGGATTCAGGAATGTAACTGATGGTTTGAGAATGATGACTGTAGATGCGGAACATCTGGCCTATGAGAGAGAGAAATTTGGAAGGACTGTTATGGTGGAAGAGTTCTGCTTAGACCAAACTATGTGTTGATAATATGTTATCATTTGAAAATAATAATATCAGAAGTCAAATATGGTTTTTAGGAATAATTATGTATTTGTATGTGGACAGTCAATGGTGACTAAGTGCAGTTCAATGTCTTACTTGATGTTTCATGAAATGTTCAGTGGAAACTTAAACGTTACATGTAAAATTAATTGAAAGTTACACGTTAAATTAAATGTGTTGTCCGAGTATATTGTGTAGATTACTATTTTCTGATCGCGCGCACACACACACATTCCTCTCTCTCTCTCTCTCTCTCTCTCTTTCATAAGTCATGCCACACCTAGTATGCGCGATCATATGTCTCTACAATTTATTGTCCCTAGTACTGTTACTTAACTAATATTTCAAGTTTTCTTTTTTTTCTTGTTCGATCTGAAAATTACGTTGGTTATTTTGTGTCACACTTTGCATAGATGTGGCGATAAAGGTGTATTTTGATTTTACAAATCTGTTTTCAACCAACATTTTGGAAACCAGGTTTCATTCATTCTACAATTCCTACTCACTAAACTGCAATGAGTCAGCCTGTTTTAAGTTTGGCCATTAGTATGTGGAGTACTGGAGTAGGATTGTAGTCAGCTCTTATTCTCTGACATTAATTTATGTCATTTCATTCAATGTGGAACACAATACAGAGGATATCAAGAACAGAGAAGAATAGCGTGCATGTGTTGCTGCTATAAGCGTCAAATGCTAGAGCTAGAGAGAGAGAGTCAGTGCATTGCAAGCTCTTTAGATATCTCGAGAACCACTGTTTTCTTTGAAATTACTGAAGCAGATATCTGAAAGTCAACGAAGAATGCATTATTCTCTTCTGAATCCTCTTTCCTCCTTCATGTTTTTTTTCAATTTTGTGGTTTTCAAATGGTTTACCAGTTTTTTTATTTGACAGAATATGCTAACTAAGGAAATGTAAATATGAAAATCTAACCACGATTATCGTTACCAGGTACGTTGGTCCAGTAACAGTTGTACCAACTGTGATTCTTGTTGGACTTCAAGTCAAAAGAATAGCAGTGAAATTCTCAGAGACAAACTGGACTGTTGCCGTAATGTGAGTGTCGGTATTTGTGTGTACCGTCCTATGTTTTTATGCATGGACTGATGAATCATTTTTTTTCCCAGCGTCTATAGTTATATATTTCATACATAAATATATTTTCTTCCGTGATCAGTTTCGCAAATTCAAAAGCTCAAATATAGAGACGGGATTAATAGGGAAAAAAGGTCTTTACTACCTGTGGTACCTCTTTTCAGGGCGGTATATAGGACAGAGGAACATGAGCAAGAGGAATATAATAGCCGCACGGCTAGTGCAGTCATCGTAAAACTATTCAGGTTCGGATTTTGTTTTCATGATCGAAAGAAAAAACTCCTTGACTTGTCCGGGGATCGAACCAGGGTAATGCGAATGGGAGATTGCGTTCTAATCCATTTGACCAGACGCTCCTCGCGGTATCAGCATGGGTCCAGTGATGATCCAAAGTGGCAACCCCATTCCGTGTAAGACATGAACAAGATACTACTGCATAGTTTTACATGTCTTATTTCTATTACTTGATATTCCAGTCTGTTGGGGCTAGCATGTCCTTCGATGGAGGAAGGTATGAAGTATTCCTGCCCATGTTCTTGCACATCATAACGAAAATATTCCCAGCACAATTGAGAATTTGAACCTGGGACCAAACGCCTACGATCCAAGTGTACTAACCACTAAGCTATCGATGCTCTTTGTGGGTATATAAGATTATTTATTATTATTATTCAACTAATGCGTTGTATTCATATTTTTTTTTTGTTAGCTATACTCTGTTAACATTCCATAATTTAGTACATATCATTTGAATTTATATATATGCATTGTGTTTTCTGATATTTAAACCCCCCAACCCTTTCCCCATCCCAAATAAAGAAATACCCGTTGCATTTTAAGATGAAGTTCACAGCTATCTTCCTCTGCTTCTTTTTCTGTTGTCGTCCCACTGTTACCGGGTTGTAGCCTAGTGTCGTGTTTTTCTGTTTTTGTCTTGCGCTGCTCTAGTGGCTTGGGTGATAGTTATTTTTGCTCTTTGACAGGATTCTGTTACCATCTAACCATCTTTTTTATAGTCTTCATCTCGCCTTCTTTCCTGATGTTCTGTTGTAGAAGACTTTGTATACAGTGGAGTTTGGTTGCATTCTTATTAAGTGGCCGAACCACTTCATTCTTTGTTTCTCAACGTGAATCAAGCAAGGTTCTGTCCTAACTTTCTTTCTTATGCTGATGATTCTGGATCACAGCTATCATAAACATAAATGTTTTTGTTTCGTTGTGCTCATGAATTAAAGTTTTATTGTTACTGTTTAGTTTAGTTTAGTCGTCGGATCACCATCATTGCACGTCGAACAAATTAGTCCATAAGTGCTCCGATCTATCCATCAGTATGTCCATCAGCGTGTGGCGACTAACGACACCGGTTCTTTGTTGGTTTACAATTCTTCTTTGTCTGCCAGCATAGCGTTCTTGTCGAGCTACACCACACTTAACTTTGAGTTCTTGCAGTCTGGTTAGTGTTGTGGATTCGCCGCTATTACGTTAATCATGTACACGCCCTCTCTCCCTTAAGGAATTAATAATATCAGCCTGTACTGTTACTGTATTGTTACTGTATAAACCAGTAATTTACTAACTCTTGCTTATTTTATTATTTATGTATATATTATTTTATTGTCATCATACTTTTGTTCTTTGTCACTCACTTGTCAACACAAAAATGTTAATTTCAATATATGATCTATCATTTATACAGAACAGCCGGTAGCAGTCTGCTGTTTTCCTTGTTTTTGTCAAACCCAAGACACCAATTCCCCTGTGGAGCAAGAAACAAGGTTTCCACATTTTATGGTACCCACTGCATCAAGTTTTCTCAGTAAGTCAGAAATTCCCTTTCGATATCCCCGACATAATATTAATAGTAAAATAAGTAAAGAGGAAAATCCATTTTTCCGGAGAAGAGATTTGGAAGCAAAGATTAATTATATATAGACTAGCTGGAATGAGTTACAGAAGATAGCTAAAGATATAAAGACTTGGCATGAGTTGGTTTTTTGTGGGAGGAGAAGGGGGGGTTCCGATCCAGAAGCACTTGAGCTTCCAGCTCTTCGGCTCGGTGCCATCTACATCGTAACCCTTCGGTTCGGTGCCACGAACACCGTAAATCTGGAGAACCTGTGGCTTTTCTGCCAGCCCGGAATTGAACCGCACTCACATGGGCTTGTCCTCGTCGTCCAACGCGCCACGAACACGCTTTGCAGGCGGACACATGAGTTGGTTGAGGACCTATGTCCTAATCGAGATTTTAAAAAGCTTAAGAGTGGATCTATTTGTCGCAGAGTAGGTGCCCACTTCTCCGCTTCAAATGTAGGCTACTCGGTTCATTCTCTCGTGGAGCGATCGGAGTATTTTTCTAGATATCACTGATCTTGGTGTAGGTGAGATCAAGTTTCTAGTTCTATCGGAGACGAACGAAACGTAAATCCCATGTTCAAGTTGAGTAAATAAAAGAACCACTTTCAATTCAAAATCGTGAAGAGCAGGCTTCAAAGACGCTACCCAGGCAAAATGTATTAGAATAAAAAAAAGACAATACAAAATTCTTACAAAATGTCCCCATCTTCTGAATTACATCGAGAATCCTTGCGGGTGCTACGGAGTTCGTGCACTACCGTTGAGATCTTCCTGTGTAAGAAAGAGATCGAGTACACACTTTCGGTTAGTCACCGAAGTGCAATAATGATGGTGATTTATATTCTTTTCTTCTCCAAACGCTCCATATCGACCATTTGTTAAACCACTCTTTGTGATCTGTATATGAACGGAGCCTAAGAGCGTGTGTACGTTGTACCAGTTATGCGCCTACAAGTAGGCCAGCATATCAGATTTCTGCAATGCTTTTTATTTACTAGTATAGCTTCCCTAATATCCTACCTCAGGCGCGTCTTACGACATGCCTTGTAGGTCTCTGTGTTACTATTCTTGCTCCCCTGCGAGCTCCGGCAATACACGGCAAATGGTCATATCAATCAATCAAATCATAAGAGCGAGAGACAGAGATAAAGAGAGAAAGTGTAAAACTCGGAGTGTGGTCCATATTTTTCTATGACCAATGATACACGATGGATGATGTGCAAACATAACATTGGCCGTCTTTACTTCCAGCGTTTTTCTGATACCCAGTTGAGATAAGAATGGCATGAGAGCCGATACGGTAGGCAATAAACTCATTCCGAATTGGGTATTTGACACTTGGACAACGGATATATAAAGCAAGTACAATAACCACTACGCTATACAGGTTTTATTTTTAATAGTGATAGCTCATTCTTTTAATAATAACTTAATAGTGTGCTATACTATAGTTATTATATTATTAGTTACGATTTTTGTCATGACATTGTAACATGTGATGACGTCCTGTTAGTCCTGAGAGACAATGGCTGTAGTATAGCGTTCTGTTAATCTTTGAACAGAGAAGTTACATTGCTGGGAATCCCAGTCACCTACCAGATTGAGAGAGGTAGGTATCGATATTGGTGCAGCCCTAAAACAACGACATACCAAATATGCAAAAATATTGATTAATCTGCATCGAACTGGCTTATTAGGTCGCTGGACGCTGCTGGATTTGTTAATTAAGGTGGAGATTGGAGCAGCAATGGACATGTCCGGAGTGCTATGATGATAGTTCTCATATAACTGATGTGGAGATTTCTATGTGTTTGCTTACGTTCGCTCTAAACAACCACTTGCTATCTAATCTTTATGATCTGGTTTTTTTAAATTTGATTTGGAAATTGTAATAATAACGTTGTGTTGTGGTTTACATGTGATAGTCTGTGATATTTTGCTTCTTTCGATGCATCATATCCGATTTTGGCGTGTTTTTATTAGGGTACGCTTCCATAGCCCATGATATGTCTCTTTCCGTTGACTACTTGGAAGCACCAGCTGTTCATCTAGTTAGAAAAGCAATCTGTCGCGTATAATATATAGCAAGCTACATATTTGCCTAAGTCATACTGCATGTTTTATTTGTATATATTCTATGGCAGCACCGCTAGTGTGTTGTCGGGGTTTGCAAGGGTAGCACAGCATAGCAACACTGAAACCTACAAGGCATGTCGTAAGAGGAGACCTAGGTAGGGGCCTAGGGAAGCGACCTAGTAAACAAAAATGTCGCAGAAATCGGATGTGCTGGCCTACTTGTAGGCTCATTACTGGTCCAACGTACAATCACTCTTAAGCTCAAAATACACACAAGTCATAAAGAGTAGTTTAACAAGTAGTCGATATGGAGTGTTTGAAGAAGAAGAAGATGATGACAGTGCAAATGCACGTTAATTTGCAAACACAAGGACCATTTAGTTTATGGGCGTATAAAATCATTTGAAAACAAACTCTTCTTCTTCTTTGCGTTCGTTCTTTACACCAATTTTAATCACTCTTTGTGATATGTTTGATCTTTGCCAAGAACGTGTATACGTTGCACATTGGTTTGGTAGGCCCCTAAACGCATAGACTTGTACACGTTTAGGACATGTGCATCCGATTTCAGCCAAACCTCCTTAGTCGCCTCTTACGACATGCTTGGCAGGTAACAGTGGTTCTATTATTTACACCCCAAATTTGGCCCCGGTAACCACTCGGGCGAAAAAACAAACTCATCATCATCATCAGGTGCCGTCTCCACATCGAAGGTTGGCTGCAATGAATCTCCAGCATCCTCTGTCTTTCGCCTTGGTGTTGCACACTGCCAGACTGTAACCTGCCCATTTCTTAAAGTTTCCTTCCCACTTATCTCTCGATCTTCCTCTTGCTCTTCCCCCTCAACTTTCCCCTCTAGTAAATGTTTTATCATGGTGTCATGTCTTTTTATGTGCCCAAAATATTTTACTTGTCTGAATTTTATTTCTCTTAATAATTGTTTCTTCGTGACTAGTTTTCCTAAAACTATGGAAAACAAACTAAGACTTTGGAAATGTCAACTGAAAGGGGGGCAACACTATCATTTTCTTACACTAACAAGTCAGATTAATATACATGAAATTGGCCAGAATGGATTAGAATGCTGCTCCCATGTGAGACTCGTGTTCAATTCACTGTAAGGCCAAACAAATTTCTGTTGTTGGTATAAATGAAAATCCTAACCTAAACAGCTTATGGCGACTCTCTAACAGGGACATTAAATTCCTCAGGCTTTTGCGTCCCACCTGTCCTACACTGCCTAAAAGCGGTACTACAGGTGTAAGGACATAATTTATTTTATTCTCCAGCATTCCTATCCGTATAATAAAGTTGTTTGCTCACAATTTCTGTATTTAATAATCTTAGTTCTACAACATCATATTGATACCTTGAAGAAAAATTGTGTAAAACATGACATGAAAATCAACAACACTAAAACAGAAATAATGAATATGGGAAGAAAACATAATAATCTAGACATCCATGTCAATGGTATAAAATAAACCAATTGAAAGAATTCAATTACTTAGAAAGCATATTCACAGAAAACGGAAACTGATAGAGATAGAGGCTGAGTGCAAAGCAAATGCTGTAACCTACCAGCTAGCCCCATTGTTAGGTACACAAATTCACAGGCAGCTAACAACAGACAGATGATCAACAGCATTTATACATTTGTGTTACCAGAGCCAAACATGGACATTGAGCAAAGCGCAGTCACAAAAATAACTACATGTGAAATCGTTGCCTGAAAGTTACCAACAACACAAGAAAACAGAATCACCAACATCAGCATAAGAAAGAGTTGACAAACCGTGCTTGAATTACATAAGAAACAATGAATGAAATGTTTGGCCACTTAATAAGAATGCATCCAACTCCACATATACAGTCTTCTACAACAGAACATCGGAAAGAAAGCAAGAGGAAGACCGAAAAGATGGGATGACATAGCAGAATCTGTGAAAGAGCAAAGATAACAATACACGTCACCAGAACAGCGAAAAAACAGAAAATCACGACACGGCACAACCGGTAGCAGTGTGACGACAAAAGAAGAAGAATAATCTTAGTTCTGATGCTGTATTTGGCTGCTTTCCAGACTGTCTGAGGGTAATAGATACACTCCTTGCATTACTTCGTCTGTTTATACGTTCTTCTGCAGGACAAAACCTGAACCCACTTCATTATTTTGTTTGAAAGAGAAAAATATGATAGAAATAAACTGTTTACAACTATCAAACACATTACCGGCAGATTTTACTGGGCATCTTAATTGGCTGGAGTATCAGTGCTATAATGACTGTGTATGGGGCGTTGTCTGATGACCCTCGGAGCAAAAGCTTTATGGCAAGAACGGACGCACGATCTCATGTCATTGCAGAAAGTAATTGGCTAATTTTGCCATATCCAGGTACTTCAACATTTCTTCTAAGTCTGTTTAACTTAACTCTCTTTATACGCACACTAAAGCCACGTTTTTGCACGCTGGTTTATATATTTTTAAATAATTGTTTTTGAAGGGTGCTCTAACACAACCTATGTTGAGTTTATAATGTTGAGCATCAGAGCACTATTTCATATACCAAAATGTGCAGAGTTATAACGTCTTTTCAATTAATTCTACAAAGCAAAGAAGTATGCACAAATAACATCGAATGCATTATGATCATAGTTTTTTTTTTTTTTTTTTGATGGTTTCACCCGTGAGTTGGGTTTTCAGAAAGTTGGTTCAACCGTAATGGTTTGTTAGGTGGTGTGCCGTATTGTTAGTGTTAAATAAAACTACGGATGGATTATTAAAATTTTTTGTTTATTAAGTTATGCACTCACAATTCAGTGGTCTTCAAACTACTTTAATGCAATCCTCGCAGAAGACGTGACCGATCCCAATCAACTGCACTCACATTTCGTAGATAGTGGAGCTACCTTCAGACATAAATGGGACTAATTCAGAGAAGGTGAAGGTATTAGAGAAATGTCTGGTCATCCACTAGAAACACTTGTTATTCGAATTTGTTAGTACATTTTGTCTGAGAAGTACTATTGCAAATAGGGCATATTTTTATTATACTTCTTTCGAATCGTTAGATGTTATATAGGACATGCTAGCAATCTCAATATATCTCTCGCTTTATCCTGGACAACTCCTGCAATACCTTCTATGAAGCTGAATCGGACATTTCTTGTCTCTAAATAAAGTTCGTTTTAGTGTTTTCCTTTGGTGAAGTTTCTTTCTTGAACTATTTGTCTCCCACTTCAATGTCTGGTCTGCTCTTGTGTATGTGACCATTTCTTCTCAGATTATTCCCAACATATCTCAATCTTATCTTATAAAAGTGGCTACTAGTCGCTGACCAGAAGTGTCTAGGGTTTCATCACCTCTCCTGAATTCATTCCATTTTGTGTTCATTATTTTTAGCAGACATAAATGTTTATATAGATACAATAATATTTATTTAGACTACAAATAACAATGCTGCTTTCACAAATTTTTTCAGGTATGTTTGGAATGGTAACATTTAGCCTGGGAGGTTTCATTAGTTTTTTTGTGGCAACCATTCTGTCTGTTCTGGATTCGATAGGAGACTACAATGCATGTGCTCGTACTGCACGTGTTCCGCCTCCACCTGCTTACGCCTTCAATAGGGGTATTGCAATTGAAGGACTTGTGAGTTTCTTAGGAGGAACATTGGGTTGTTGCCATGCAACTTCTTCCTACGGTGGAAACATTGGCGCAATGGGGATTACAAGGGTATGACAAATACGTCCTGTATTTCAGTTATTTAGTTTGTTCAACTTTTTATAAGACTAAATTATGATTACAGAACACAAACGTTTTAATACGTTTGATCAGTGGCGGCTCGTCATTAAGGGCCAGTGGTGCCAGGCCCCACTAAAAATAATGTATAACGTGTATTTTTTATTTTATAAATTAAAATATAACAACCAAAAACCCTGATTTATCTGGGAAAAATGTCTGGCCCCACCAACAAAAATGATCACGAGCCGCCACTGCGTTTGATACAAACAGATACTTCTTCATCTTCTAATTTCCCATGTGGTTTTCAATTACATTTTGTGGGCAGAAATGGATAAGTTGCATGCTATCAAGTATGTCCAGATTGACGCTGTTTTCTATCTGAACCCTAAGGAATTATTAGTTTTTCCTAGGGTCACCAATGCAGAGTTGACAACATTCTGGGCTAGTGACCGTGTGATACCTATGAAGTCGGAGAAATCCCGCCTGTATGGCAAGGAATCCAATAAAACGGTAAGCAGACTTTCACGAAAAAATCGTCCAGAAGCGGCACACCAGGCACCATGGCTACGTCTGAATTCACAAAGGGCGAACGCAGAAGAGGAAGAAGTGACCGCGTGCCATATAACTACAGAGACTCGAGGCCAGCTTGGCCACACAAAATATATATGTGTGTGCTCACGGTACACGTTTGATCAACAACACACCCTGATTAGTTATTAGGGGCTCTAAATTACAAATACTTCTGAAGTCAGAGAGCGTTCACTCTTTTTTTCCTATTTAGAGCAGAGTAGAGTACCCAAGATTTTTTGTAGACCCAGAAAATTCCAATAGCTTTCGGTGTGTAGTGATATGCCACGAGTGTTGGAAACTCCTAATCAGGTGGGATGTATTGGTTGTTACAGCAGTGCTCCCTCGGTTCTAGCGAAGTAAGACGCTCTAGAAACACTACTTGTTGATCACACTTTGTATAATATGAGTGGTCTTAGTCCAAAGAGCTTCATCCGTGGTCGCTTTAGAACAACCCGCTTGTTGATCACCCCCTGTAACCTGCGTTTGATTTACTCCAAAGGGTGTAATGAGCAACCACCTGTTGCTGAGGAACCGAGAATTTGCATTCACTCTAAAGCGAAACATTTTCTGCATCTATTGTGCGGCCTTTACTTGATCTTAGCAAGACAGTCACTGCATAATTTGAACGTTTCAGACATCGACTATCTTTAATTTCGGTTGCTTTTCAAAGAATATGAAATTTGACTCTTTTATTTTCCTGTGAGTCAATTGAAACAGACACGAGCGGTTATGGTTCTATCGGCATAAGTTAAGGACTAATCAGTCGGATGCGTGACATATGCCTGTTTAGACAATTTGTTCTACAATCTGGCACGAGTTGCCAGTTTACAGCTGCCAATACCATACTCTCTGGTCAACAAACGTCAACAATTACGGTCATTGTAGTTGTGCCAATACTCGACCGTTAGACATTGGTCAGGGGGAAAAAACGTGTAGATGCAGTCACTCTGAGATGTTCGTCTCGTCTGCGAAATAATTTCAAACAATGCGCAATTGCTTATATGTTAAAGCTATGGACAGCTTCCCCTTCGATCCCTACCCATTTATGTGGTCTGTTTTCGGGGCCACCACGTGGAGGTGTGGTAGGGTATTGGTCAGTGTCAGTTCACTGACCCTTGGGTCTGTAAGTTCTTGTTCTGTAACAGAAGTCATTGTATAGTATGACCTCTTGATATATTAGAATTAAATAATGTTCTTTTTTTTCTTTTTCTTTCGTCCGCTTTCAACTCAGACGAAGTTTCATCTCTGAAACTGAATTTTGCGTGAAAATCCGTTTTTCAATTTCTTACAATGGCAGCAGCGTGCACATTGTAAATTACTTTACACTGGCAGCCGTGTGCTCAATGTACTCGTAATTAGTATTCCCTCGCCATACAGGCAGATTTTCTCCGACTTCAGAGGTACTCATGTTATCGTCCTGAGTAAGACCAGGGACTCGAACAAATGCCGGACAGTAGGTTCGAACCCGAGCTATGAGGCGTCTCACAGCTAGCAGGCCGAGCTACTATCAACTACTCTAGGCAGTCCCCCAAAAATAATGTTCTAATAATGTACGCTTCTTCTATATTTATTATGATTTATGTACCTGCGCTGATGTTGTTTTCAACCAGCAAACGCGCTCCTTCTTGTCTGTTTTCTCCATTTAATCAGTGGCGGCTCGTGGTAATTTTTCTTGGTGAGGTCAGACACACATTTTCGGGAAAAATCATGTTTTGAAGTATTTACTATTATTTATCTATTCGGGGATGTGTTTCCCCCTTTCGATTATTGGTGGGTCCAGGCCCCACTAGCCCTTAATGACGAGCCGTCCCTGCATTTAATTAACCAGTAGAACTAACTGGTTGTTTTCTTACAGATGCTCGTCTGTATGGCTACGCAATGGGTATCGTAAGAACTACAAGTTTGTGGCTCGAATCATGTGTTTAGTAATTGGTTTTTCCATAAGCCCAACATACTTGTTCGCTATCTATTTATTAATCATATTCGTTGGCTTCGGTGCTTCCCCCGGGGTTCTTAAAATTACTTATTATTCCCTTATTATTTTAGTTTGCTAGTATTGAAGAATACACAGATATGAATTATTTGTTTGTTACAGGTGATGAGCCGAAGTGTATTTCAGCTGGCAGGTATCATTTATATCATATTTGCTATCTTTGGTAAATTTGGAGCTGTGTTTGTTTCAATTCCGTATTCAGTTCTTGGTGGAATTAACATTGTCATCATGGGCATCTTCATAGGTGTTATACTTTCTTACTTGCAGGTAAACAATATTGATATTACAGTTGTATTGTTCTTGTCATTGCATGAAAGAGGCCCCTAGGATTGTTGCTGGAGCTACGGAGTTCGTGCTGTGTGCTATACTCTTGGCGGGTGGCTTGCCATTTCTGCAGAGAGGACCGAGCCATATGGAGTAAAACCCGGTGCAATGAAGTCAATCCTTCGGCTTTAAAACCCTTAAACACATTGCATGAAAGAGTGTGTGATTGTGTGTGCTGAAGTCTTGAGTAGGGCGTTGCCCATGTATTGGATGAAAGGGTGTGTGCTGAAGTCTTGAGTAGGGCGTTGCCCATGTATTGGATGAAAGGGTGTGTGCTGAAGTCTTGAGTAGGGCGTTGCCCATGTATTGGATGAAAAGGTGTGTGCTGAAGTCTTGAGTAGAGCGTCGCCCATGTATTGCATGAAAGGTGTATTTGCTGAGGTCTTGAGTAGACTGTTGTCCTTGTATTGCATGAAAGAGTGTGTGATTGTGTGTTCTGAAGTCTCGGATAGGGGTGCTTCCATGTTTGCATGAGAGTGTGTGATTGGTGTGCTGAAGTCTTGCGATGGAGCTCTCGTCCATGTATTGCATGAAAGGGTGTGTGATTGTGTGTGCTGAAGTCTTGACGTGGGGTCGCCCATTTATTGCATGAAAGAGTGTGTGATTGTGTGTGCTGAAGTCTTGCGTAGATGTCGTCCATGTATTGCATGAAAGGGTGTGTGATTGTGCTGAAGTCTTGCGTAGAGGTGTCGTCCATGTATTGCATGAAAAGGTGTGTGATTGTGTGTGCTGAAGTCTTGCGTAGGGTGTCGCCTATGTATTGCATGAAAGGGTGTGTGATTGTGTGTGCTGAAGTCTTGCGTAGGGTGTCGTCCATGTATTGCATGAAAGGGTGTGTGATTGTGTCGCCCATGTATTGCATGAAAAGGTGTGTGATTGTGTGTGCTGAAGTCTTGCGTAGGGTGTCGCCCATGTATTGCATGAAAAGGTGTGTGATTGTGTGTGCTGAAGTCTTGCGTAGGGTGTCGCCTATGTATTGCATGAAAGGGTGTATGATTGTGTGTGCTGAAGTCTTGCGTGGGTGTCGCCATGTATTGCATGAAAGGGTGTGTGATTGTGTGTGCTGAAGTCTTGAGTAGGGTGCGTATATTACAGTACATATATTTATATTATGGACTGTATACCCAAAAAATTAAGATACAATTGTTAAAGCAGCGTCAACTTTTTAAAGTCTAAATAAAATATGGAATTAAACATTACATACTCGTAGTTCTAAAACTAAATTGTCCTCAATTTCAAAGTATTCTGACGAGAGCTGGAAAATAACGAAAGATGTAGAAAAATAAGTCGAATGTATTTGAAAATAGATGTTTACGAAAAAATAATTTAGCATAAAATGGAACACATTCAGGACCGAAAAAAATTCAGGAAAGGTGATGAAATCAGAGAAATGGCTGGCCAACCACCAATAACAACTTTTATAAGAAAAGAAGAGGATACATATTGGGCATAATCTGAGATGAAATGATCAAAGAATCACAAAGTAGGAATTATACTGGGAGGTCAATTTGAGAAACCCTGAATAGAACGTTATTGAAGGATAAAAATATTTAATACAATTTTATCGAAGAGTTGAATAGGATAGAGCGGAATTGAGAAAATGATTGCAGGCGCTGTGTAACGTATGACTGTATGTGTACATAAATGCATATACACACATGGTGTGTAATACTCAAGAGTACAGCTTGCACATATTTTATTTCGAAACATATTTGAATATACATTATAGAGATACTTAATATATGGTACCAACCTATATTCATTAGTAACAGTAACTCAAAAAGAACCTTTTGTATGAAAAATGAAAATCGTGGTATATCCTTACAGGACTTAGCCATCAACAACAGTAAACGGGTCATCGATTTTCTAGGCACCACTTATACGTTCAGTAGTTTGCCATTGCTCTCTGAACGATGATGTCTATTTTTATCGTTCGTAAAAATCTAAGGGAAATAACCTTTTGTATACTCATATATATAAAGTCAATTGTTTCGGGAAGATATGGCTTTTTATCTTTGGAACATCTATGTAAAAACTAACACTGATTTCAAATCTCTACTGACTTGAGGGATCACACATTTAAGGGAAGATGGGAGCAAACCCTGGCAAAATATTTTAAATGGAAATCCTAGAACACTCTTGTGTTTGCAACTCTCCTGGCAACTTCTGTGATCTCAATACCAAACCCCTCCATATTAGCCTACCTTATCGTGGTTGGAGGGTTTGTGTGCCTTTAGGATCCTTCAGGCTATGTCGGCGGGAGTCTAACTGTCGGCAGGTCTAACCAAGCCGAAAAGACTGAAGGTGAAAGGCCAGACCAAAAGGCGGGAGCAGGATGGGGCCTCATAAGGTGACAGCGCAGAACCCACCGGCAGTGGTAAATGCTCTGGCGGCAACAACCCATCCCCAGCTATGGGACAAATAGCACTTGTCCTCTCTCTTCCTTGAGGAGCACATCCTTTTTCTTGTCTCGTCTTCTACTTCTATGACACTTTCCCTTAAGTATATGGGATTAAACTATAGTGTCCAAGGAGCACACCCTGCATAAAAGCCTGGGTTGGTGAGCCCGGCAACAGAAGGCTGAAGTCATCTAGAGTAGGACGACTCCAGACAAATCCGGGAAGGCAGATCTCGTCAGCAGGGGACTGCAACTGTCTAGAGAACAACCTCAAAAAAAGATGTCCTCAGAAACGGAATGTGTCAGCCATTATTGGCGGGAGGAATCGACACATACGAACAACTCAATGGCCATGCCAATACCAAACTGTAGTTATTAGCTTCTGTCATTCGTTTGGAAATAGCAGCCTGTGAGAGAATCTGTTGCATAAGCAACAATTTAGTTCCTTAAGCAAGCTCCTGTGAGTGCGGATTCAATTCCGCGGGCTGGCAGAAAAGCCACATGTTCACCAGATTCACGGTGTTCGTGGCACCGAACCGAAAGGTTACGATGTCCATGGCACCGAGCCGAAGAGCTGAAAGCTCAAGTGCTTCTGGATCGGTATAAAAAAAAAAAAGCTGCCCAATATTGTGGTAAATACAATGTAAGATATATCGCACTAGTGGTTACAGGGGCCCAAATTTGGGGTGTAAAGAATAGAACCACTGTTACTGACCACGCATGTCGTAAGAGGCGACTAAGGAATTTGGCTGAAATCGGATGCACATGTCATAAACGTGTAGAAGTCTATGCATGTAGGGGTCTACCAAACTAATGTGCAACGTATACACGTTCTTAGCAAAGATCAAACATATCACAAAGTGTGATTAAAATTGGTCGTAAAGAACGAACGCAAAGAAGAATAAGAGCATGCAAACTAGCGCCCTGGAGATACCACCGCTACAAAACCACAGTGAAGGTCCAGGGTGATATATTTTGCTGTACATGGCTAAAGGATGTTCTTGTCATTTCTTCAGAAGGGGTCTCTATGGCATAGAGGTTAGATCGAGTTCCTAGTCCTATCAGAAACAGGCGATAAAACGTAGGTCTAGGGTTCAAGTTGAGCACGTAAAAGAACCACTAGCAGTTCAAAATCGAGAAAAGAAGGCTGGAAAGCCGCTTCCCGGACAAAATTCATTAGAAAAGATTAAAAATAAAATTCCTACAAAAATAACTTCACCATCTTCAAAATTACATCGGGGACTTTCGCTGGTGCTAGGGGGTTCACGCACTGCAGTTGAGATATTCTTGTGTAAGAAAGAGATCGGAGCACACATGGTTACTCACGAAGTGCAATCAATGATGGTGGTCCTATCAATCAATCAATCTCTTCATAAGTATTATTCTGTGATCAATCATGGCTGAATAAGGCTACAACAGATAGATAAAATATTTAGTTAGTTCTTGTACATCTGCAGAATAATTATGTATACATACATATTTCTTTTCTTTGGTCTCAGACGATTGACTTGAACTCAACCAGAAATCTTGCTATAATGGGCATTGCCATACTTCTAGGTGTCATGATGCCTTTATGGGTTAGCAATAACCCAAATGCCCTGGATACAGGTTTGTTTTTAATGCAAGTTAAGTAAAAAAAAAAACACAAAATATAAGTTAGTACTGTACTATTTAAATAGAGAATATAGTAGAAGTTAGTACTGTAATATTTAAATAAGAATATAGTAGAAGTTAGTACTGTACTATTTAAATAGAGATATATTAAAGTTAGTACTGTACTATTTAAATAGAGAATATAGTAGAAGTTAGTACTGTACTATTTAAATAGAGAATATAGTTGAAGTTAGTACTGTACTATTTAAATAGAGAATATAGTTGAAGTTAGTACTGTACTATTTAAATAGAGAATATAGTTGAAGTTAGTACTATACTATTTAAATAGAGAATATAGTTGAAGTTAGTACTGTACTATTTAAATAGAGAATATAGTAGAAGTTAGTACTGTACTATTTAAATAGAGAATATAGTTAAAGTTAGTACTGTACTATTTAAATAGAGAATATAGTTGAAGTTAGTACTGTACTATTTAAATAGAGAATATAGTTGAAGTTAGTACTGTACTATTTAAAGAGAATATAGTTGAAGTTAGTACTGTACTATTTAAATAGAGAATATAGTAGAAGTTAGTACTGTACTATTTAAATAGAGAATATAGTTAAAGTTAGTACTGTACTATTTAAATAGAGAATATAGTTAAAGTTAGTACTGTACTATTTAAATAGAGAATATAGTTGAAGTTAGTACTGTACTATTTAAATAGAGAATATAGTTGAAGTTAGTACTGTACTATTTAAAGAGAATATAGTTGAAGTTAGTACTGTACTATTTAAAGAGAATATAGTTGAAGTTAGTACTGTACTATTTCTTCTCTTCTTCTTCTTTGCGTTTGTTCTTTACGACCAATTGTAATCACTTTTTGTACATGTATCGTTGCACATTGGTTAGGTAGGCCCTAACGCATAGACTTCTCGTTTAGGACACATGCATCCGATTTCAGCCAAACCTCCTTAGTCGCCTCTTCGACATGCATGGCAGGTAACAGTGGTTCTGTTCTTTACACCCCAAATTTGGGCCCGGTAACCACTCGGGCTGTACTATTTAAATAGAGAATATAGTTGAAGTTAGTACTGTACTATAGATAGTCAATGTGGAAACTATTAAAACACTATGCATGGAGTTCCATCCAAGAATGCAAACCTAATAAAATAAACTTATGAAGGGATGAAATGCAGTCATACATGAGGGCCAATTCACAGAATCCTTTGAGATAAGAACGGGGGTGCGACAAGAATGCCTGTTATCACCATTTCTGTTCTTGCTGGCCATAGATTGGATGATGAAATCAACAACAGATAACAGATTTGGAATACAATGGACACTTATGAAATTAATAGAGGACCTGGATTTTGCAGACGATCTGGCATTTCTGTCCCACAATCATATACAGATTAAAGATCAAATGAATATTCTAAATAATAAGTTCGGCAACCAGGCTTGAAAATACACAGGAAAAGACCAAGGTCATGAGAATAAATGCAGTAAATGTAAACCAGATTATGCTGGAAGAAACAGCTCTACAGGATGTAGAATCATACACATACCTTGGTAACAACATAGACACAGAAGGGGGGAAATAATAAAGTTGTCAAGATAAGACTACAAAAAGCAAGGGGAAACTTTATTGCATTGAAAAAGATATGGAAGTCAAAGGAGATCAAAACAAAAACAAAGCTGAGAATCTTTCAAATGTGAAGTCAGTGCTGTTCTATGGCTCGAAACATGGAAGACAACAAAAGAAATCACCAGTAAACTACAGACATTCATAAATGGAAGTTTACATAGAATAGAGGGACTGAGATGCTATGACAAGATTACGAACGAGGAACTCAGAGAATTGAAAGAACTAAGCAGATACCAGTGGAGAAAAAGCTAATGAAGAGACGCTGGCGATGGATAGGACATACAATGAGAAGACCGACCGGAAGCATTGCAAGACATGCGCTGTTTTGGAACCCGCATGGAAAGAGGAGTAGGGAAAGGTCTAGACATACCCGGAGAAGATAGCTGGAGGCTGATATTAACAGGATAGGTAAAACATGGAAAGAGCTGCAAGAAGTTTGTTGAAGACCTGTGCTCCGTTGGGAGTTGAACGGTGAAGAAGAAATACTGCACTAGTTAAATAGAGAATATAGTAGACCAATAGGTGCTCAGTCTCCCCCAACATATATCGACAGTTATGCATACCGATAGTTACTGTGGCTTGCTGGTTAAACACATTCTCTCTGTCCCTTATCCAGCTCTACTTGTACAACTGATTCCTCAGTTAAAACATTTTAGTTCCACACTCTCATATTTATAGATTATGATACTGTTGATTTATCACTCGAAACATTATTTTAGGTAACACTAAATTCACCACTGGCTGAAATCGGATGCGCATGTCCTAAATGTGTAGAAGTCTATGCGTTTAGGAGCCTATCAATGAGACAGTACAGCATATCTTGCTTGAATGTCCGGGACTACATAAAGCTAGACAAGAACTCCTCCCACCACACCCATCTGTTCATAATATCCTTTACACTAGTCTCCCACAATTACAGAACACATGCAGATTCTACAATTTGGCATTGGCTGCCCAAGAGTGGCTTCGCAGCCTGGTTAGAAGAAGAAGAAGGAGCCTATCAAACCAATGTGTAACGTATACATGTTCTTGGCAAAGATCAAACATATCACATAGAGTGATTAAAATTGGTCGTAAAGAACGAACGCAAAGAAGAAGACTAAATTCACCACTCAGAGCAACATGTAAGGTGAAATCATTACTTCATCTTCCAAAACACCATCTTAAGTCATGCTAAATTAATGTATCCTCAGAACATTATTTTAGGTAATGTTACAATTGATTTAACGCTCAAAACTGTTTTAGGTAATGTTACAATTGATTCTGCACTCAAAATGCTGCTGTCCAACACATCTTTTGTGGGAGGTGCATTTGCATTTTTCATGGACAATTCTACCCCAGGTAATTAGCTAATAATATAATGTACATAATAACTTGTACTAAAAACAGTATGGAAAAGGAGTGATTGGAAAGCAAAGTTCAGAATACTAAGAGCATGCATATTCACAGTGGAAATGTATGCCTGTGAAACATTAATATAGTTTATAATACGGTTCCAACTTCACTACTCAAGACACAACATAGAGCTCATGAATGAAATACTCAAAAGAGAAATGGAAATATTCCTGTGTGAGAATTCAGAAGAAATGCCGCAGGTAGCCCAAAAACCCGGGGCACAGAGAAAAGAAAGAGAAGAGCAACACAACATGGACGCATGAATGGAAGAGGAACATGGACACGAAAAATCCAGTTTCTGCACAGCAATATCTGCATCGGGATTGAGAGCATGCAAGCTTCCTTTCTGAACACCACAACAGGCATGACAGGATTAAGTAATAAGAATTCCAGAACTTCACTACGCACCATGTTTTTCTCTTTCATGTGCTAATAATCACGAAATCTCTGGAAATATTTCTGTGAAAAATTTCCGTATTTCAATTTCTTACAAAACAACTGCACATGTAAATACTCACTGACGCCGTGTGCTCAATGTACACGAATTAGTATTCATCATAATTGCAATTTTCTCGATCAGAGGACTCAATCGTCTAAGTAAGATTCAGACTCGCAATAAATGCACGGCAGTTAGAGTTTTCGAACCGGCTATGCCATTCTGCATCACACAGCAGGCCGAGTTACTAGCAAAGCTATTCATGAACATCCCCGACACAGTGTTGCTCAAGCACTAACTCAGTAGCTCGGCAAACGAAACCGGAAAATGCCCGACCAAACATGGCGGAAATGCGCTAGCAAAGTCGTGTTCAGAATCAAACAGTCCTGACTCTGAATGGCCCTCCCGCCATTGCTAGCCAGATTGTTTCGAAACAATATCTAACTAGGTGGTGGAAAAGCATATATATATTGCTTTTGAATTCAATTGTTATATGAGGACTATCATCATAGTATTCTGGACATATCCATATGTGCTCTGATCTCCACCTCAACAAATCCAGCAACACAACACGCCAGTTCGTTGTTGATTAATCAATCTTTTTTGCATAATTGGTATGTCATTCTTTTTAGGCTGTACCAATATCGACACCCATCTCTCTCAATCTGATCAGACACTGGGATACACAACTCTGAAACTCCTCCGTTAAGAAAGACTCAAGTGTGTTAAGAATGTCATTCCGGTAAATTGCAGCTCCCTCTGATATCATAGCTATGCTAGACAATCTATCAGCTTGAATATCATTTCTATAGAAGCTATATATAACATGGACAAAGAAGAGAACAAATAGATCTATCCAGAAGAAACTCAAAATTAAAGATAACTGGCTGATGCTACAAATAGGAATTAAAAAATTGAAGTATTTAGAACATATTGGTTCAAGACCATTATAGAAGGAGTCATTCTGGCAAATAGTAGAGGAAGACTGGAATATATTGACTCAGGATGTGACATGATTATAGCATGACGGCATAACATCTAGACTATAAAGAAAGAAATTCCAAAGGACTTTGAGAGTGGTAAAGTTCTCAGAACAAGCTATTTATTAGATGATGATAATAATGGCATAATAACAATACCATGGCTACTACTTTGTTAAATATTATGCTATAGGTTTTATCTATTGAGAATATATAAGAACAAAAAGCTTATAGCATGTGTTTGTGCAAACATTGTTCAATCTTATCTGATTATTTGGTGTTCATTAGACGATGCTATTTATGAATGATCCGACACAGTGAAGTTTTTTTTTATGGAGAACTTGCTGGTTGTGTTCTTAAAAACGCTTGTCTGTAGGACTAGGCAATATGAGCTGTAAGAAATAAAGGTTTCTGGTTCGAATCCTGTATTTGGTAATGTGTTTTTTCCTGAAGTCCCTTATACTGTTCAAGGTCTATTTATTTATTATATTCATTGGCTGCTACCCTTCCACTGGGGTTCATAAAATTCCTTATTCTATTCCCTATCTATTGAGAATCTGCATTAACCCTTTGAACCCTGGCCACCTGTACCTTAAAATCTCTTACCGAAGCTCCTGGGCAAAAACAGTACACATCAGAGTTATATTAAAACACGATAATTTAGCATTCTTAAGTGCTCTATAATTTGTAATTGATTTACCCATCATCTCAGTTATTCCTGCTTATTATATATTTGAAGAATACTAAACTTTAAAATTTATTTGATTTAATATGTGGGCACGGCCACGAATGCTCCCGTATATGAAGATACGAGGATTAAATACTTAACTAATTACCTTATCAGTACAACAAAATCACACAACAGCGTCCGTCATCTCGTAAAACAATGTCGAACACATGGGTTGTGTTTTAACGCTCATTGGACTAGCAATTTATTTTCAGAATCCTGAAAAAATGTGTTCTAACTATACTGTTCAGCTATTTATTTTATATTCAGGTGTACCTTCATGGGGTTCTTAAATTCAATCCCAATATTGAGAAGTTCTGGGTTAACGATGTCAATTCTACTTATTCCTCCTTGTTCACTCTTAGTTATCAATTTGACTGTTCAAAGAAAGGTACTTTGATACAATTTCACGGATACCGAGTATTTGACTTGACCTAGCCGTAAAATGGATTTCTTGTCGTTGTCAACATTGGTTATGCTATCGCAAGACAAGATCGTTGGAGATGTCCAAACACTTTGTGGACCCAAACACAGGTGCACATACACAGAACATATAGCACCTCTGGAAAGCAGCGAAGGAATGAAACAAAACAAATGGAACACATCAACATCTCTTGCATTTATACATGAGTGAGTTTGGACCCATGTGAAGCAATTATGGCATACATTGTAAGCTTCTGGCCCCCAGAGTTACCTTAAAGCACTCACAGTCCCCCTGTCTACTAAGTCCGTTTTAGGGCTACACACAAATCAAACTTTACACTTATTGAATTGAGTTTTTTCCCTCCCTTTACTAGTCTGTCAGTCTTATCATCGCCAAGTATATTGTTCAGAGTTGGAATCCATATTCACTTTTGAACAGCTAGCACATTATTTTCCTTTGATTGTTTAGATCTGCACTATATGCTGCTCACCTGTGTGTAACGAGACCTACAATGCGACTGAGTTAGGGGCCTTGGGAAACTACCCAATAAATAAAAGCTTGCTGGAATCAGATGTTATGGTCTACTTGTAGGCATATAACTGGCACAACCACTCTTAGGCTCAGATCACATACAAATGACAAAGAGTGGCTAACAAGTGGTCAGCATGTGGTGTTCAAAGAAAAAGCAGTGTTTCTATTCTTTGCTCCCCTGGCAACACATTGACGATTAGCTGTGTAATGTGTACATTGCCATTGCTGGGTAGTTACTAATGCCTGTTGTTAAGTCTGGAGGAGTTATGGAGTCCATGTTCTTCCTCCCCAGGCAAGTTAGTTGAAACCAAATGTGTCTACATATACATTATTGAAACTCCCACCAAATAAATATAACCCTTGTTAATTGTTCTCTAATAAGCCCTACAATAACATTAATTAATTATTCTGTCACATGTATTCTCTATTCTCAGGCACATTGAAGGAAAGAGGCCTGCTTCATCTGCTAAAAGAGACTGACACCAACAATAAAAATCCTGGGCAGTACGTAGAGGGTCTGGAGATTTATGAATTGCCTTTTATTCCAGATAGCTTCCGTGGGAGAAAATAGCAAGGTACATTCCTGTGATCAGCCACATTAAAGGCAACTGAGTCAACTTTGGTACTCAATGCAACCGTACTATTATTATTATCACAGGATAGCTAACCAACTCAATTTGACTCAGTTACACAGCCAGATCATACTAATGTCATTATATCATACTTCATGTAAAATGTGTTTCAACAACACAAACTCTGAACTTTTGATAGGCAAGCTTAAGCTTCTCTCTTAAGTGTTTCCATTCCCAATGAAATATAAGGCTTGTCATAGCTAGCATTGACGTAGGAAACTAATCGCGTAGTTGTGTAGTGACGGATAGTAACAATGAGTAAATAGAGAGAGACAGATACACAGCGTAGATAGACGGATGTGGTTGTTGTGTTGTCCGTAAAGTCACCATCCTACAATGAAATAAATAAACATACGATGTAAAGATCACATTGGAATTGTGTCTGCTTGACGTCTTATATTGACTAGTAAATGTTTTAGTAAATACCATTGTCGTACTAACACCGGTATAAGGAAGGAACATCATGAATAATCAAAGAAGAAACTCATAATTAAACAATCAGGAATGGAGGTATGTAACTGAGTGATCAATGTGACCACAGATAAATATATATAATCAAAGTACGGAGTATGGGAACATATAACTAATAAAAACAACAACTACTATAATAAAAATGGAACCACTACTGTAAAAAAAATAGGAGTTGACTACAAAGGAAAGTAAAACCAACTAGGTTCATCTAAGAAAACCCCCTGACTACAACAGGATGCAACTTATAACTAAAATTTATATTACTTTTTAAAATCAGTATCTCTAATGAAACAGCACTAAAATTGCTCATAACAATGTCAGTTTTACTTCCATTTCAGTAAGAAAAAGGCATTTGTATAGAAATGAGTTGTTAGTTTGAACCAGTTATGCAAGCAAGGATGCAGGTAGCGATACATTAACAAAACCTGCTTCTTCTTACGCTCACCTGCTATGAATTCACGTGAGGTCAGGGTGCCTAGTATAGTGCTTCTAATTTGTGTGTGAAGGTTGCTTTCCTTATTATCAGTGTCCAACATACAGGCTTTGACTTCAGAGGTTTTGCAAAACCTGAAAACTACTTTTGCACTAGTTACCAGCCCTGTCAAAAGGAAACAACCCTGTGTACCTGGGGGCTAGAATTAGACAAAAGACTTATGGGGACCTATAGAAGAAAAAAGAAAGAAAAGCCACAGAGATTGTGAATAACAAAAAAATTGTCACAGACAAACTAAGGTGCCGACATGAAAATCATGATACTAAGAGTTGGAATTGTTTTCTTATAGCAAAGTGTGCAACATTATTTGTTAAGGGGATTCGGGTCTTGAAAATCAAGAATCTATTTTCGTTGTTTTCATATTAATATAAAATTTGTATAAGCATTTTGAAAGAGTATGACTTATAATAGTAGGAAAAAATTAGTAAAAAAAAATGTCAAAGTGTTGCCATGGAAACAATACAAAATGCGCTAAAACAAAATTTCAAATCCTAAGGCTCTGAATCTAATGAATGTAAATGAATTCTGTTTTCACTCTAAGGTGCACAATTGTAATATCTAAAATATTACACATGATTTTAGGATATATTAAATATTTAATTTTTATAAATTTTTGGTAAAAATTCCCTCAAAATGTGGTCAAAAAAGCTGTTTTTGGAGGGTGTGTTTACACAAAATTCATAAAATGTAATATATCTAAAAGGATCATAATTTTGTAGATATTACAATTGTGCACCTTAGAGTGAAAACAGAATTCATTTATATTCATTAACTTCAGAGCCTTAGATTTGAAATTTGTGCTTGTGGCCATTTTGTATTGTTTCCATGTGTAAGCGTGACTTTTTTTTTTCTAATTTTTTCTACTATTCTAAGTCATAATCTTTCAAAATTGTTATACAAATTCTTCATTAATACCAAAGCAAAGAAAATAGTTTCCAGACCAGAGTCCCCCCTTAAGAAGTTGCAGTGTTTTTGTAATGTCTATCCATCTGCCTACTGGTAAAAAAATATACATCTAGAAAACCATGATTTCGCTCATTCTTGTAAGATTTCCAGTGCTAGGTAGTAGTTTAGCACCAGTTGCATATTATCAGAAAAAATACTAGGCTCTTTTATGCAAATAAATATATGTAACTATTTATTCCGCTTCAAAATTCATCTACATTTTCAATGTGGTCTTCAATCTCTTGCATAGAAATCACTGTCCTGTAACATTTCACAACAGGTCCTGTAACATTTCAAGTGAGCAGCATGACACCCAGGAGTAGGCAACTGAAAATACTTGACATGTTACAATAACAGAAAAATAAACTCAAAAAAAAGGTGTATGCAATGACACTGGAACTTTTATTTGCCAATGAGATTTAAATTCACATAATGTAAAACTTAGGTTCTCAAACCAGCTGGAGGTGCCCTTCCAACAAATGCAGGTGTTGGCTGTGTGACTTGGAGATGTGGAAGTTTGTCAAAGTCCTAAGTAATAAAATAAATAAAGCACTTGCATTAAAAGCAATTTTTTCAAGTGAATATTTATTTCTTTAACTCTTAGTGGACCAGGACAAAAGCCAAGTTTTTACAAGCCATTTGATTTTAGAATAAAAAGCATGCTTTAGTGTGGCTCCTGGTAAAAAAGTGTCAATCCAAAGCCCAGCAGTGTGTTGTTTGGTCCACAAGGAGTTAGAGCAACATTTTTACTACTTTGTGCTAGGGAAGGAATTTCCATATGAAAATTATCTTGAAAAAACTGTCCATTTACTTCTACTGAAAATAAGTGTTATTTGACACTGGATACAAACATTCTAGAACCCAAGAGTCCTGATTCAAATATTTTGGGTCGTATTTTTTTTGTCTAAATAATTTATAGAAAATAGTCTACAAAGATTACAATTAACATGATCTCATCCAGGATGATTTTTTTGCTAAAATTGATGATAGCACCTTATGCAAAGGTCAACAGTTCATACTAATAACAGCAAGTAATAAATGAAGAATAAATAATTTTTTGCAAACTATTTTATCCTACATAGGACATTAATTTATCAAATGAGACTGATCACTTTTGGTTATGCAATAGTGTCTGTGATGGGCATTTTGACCATATTTCAAACAAATTGTTTGATGTATTAAATCTCAAAATAAAAATGTGAAAGCTTGATGTTGTTTCTTGTTTATTAATTTTTGTAAATATGTTTTAATCCTGATTCTGCATCTAACAAGATTCACAGCTATGACCAATGGTCACTTTTCTCTTATAAAAATTGGTCATCATGATTCTTAAAAATAAAAATAAACTCTGGAACCTAGAAAATGAAAACTATCACAAATGAACAAACTGAAAAAACCAGTGAACTTTTAACATGTATTACAATTAATTCTCTCCTCATAACAAACTGCATAAATCCAGTGTTAAAAGAAATCTGGTGAACGTTGTCATCAATGCTCTTGCTGTTATAGCTTACACTGATCATAAACGCCTCATCAATTTCTTCAAAAGAATTAAAACCTATTATTTTGACGGATCATATTTATCAAAGTCTTCTCGCTCGAGTGGTTACCTGGAGCCCAAATATGGGGTGTAAAGAATAGAACCACTGTTACCTGTTGTGTCGTAAGAGGTGACTTAGGATGTTTGGCTGAAATTGGATGCACGTGTCCGCTGGGAATGCAACCCGAAACTGCTTGCAGAAAACGGATGCACCAGGCCGTAAGGCGCATACATGGTGCAACGACCCCTCACAATGAGGAATGGGATAAGGTTCTATGTTCGCCAATCTGCCTGAGATTTAGACACGAAGTAAGAATGTCAGACCTATCATCACGAGGGTGGCCAAAACTTACTGCGGGAAGAGGTCGCACAAACAGGGAAGCAGAAATCAAGGAAGCAGAAATCATATCCTACAGAACTGCCCCAGTATGCAGACTTGAGAAGAAAGAGGTGGCCCACTTACACCAGCGTCCAAGACAAACTGTATGGCATGGCTGATAATCTGAGGCAGACGGCTGCCTTTATTAGAGAATCTGAAATCCCAATCTAGTGAGAACACAGAAGAAACAGTCTTCTCAATAGCACTGTTTAACTCTATATCTGACCCACCCAACAAAGAAAACAAGATTCTACGAGACGATGACATGTACTACTTTAGAAAAATTATCAACCAAAAAATAACTGAGCCACAAATAATCTTTAAAAGTATCACTAGACAAGTAAATGGGAGTAAAGCTTTATATTAGTTCCAGCAGTTATGTATAGAATGTTATTTCATACTTTTGATTCTATTATTATTATCTCCCACAAAGCTTGCATGACTAGCATTCTCAGGGGAAAAGAAAAGCTGTCAATGTTACAACACATGACAAAGTTTTAAAAATATATGAGAATATTAGAATCATCGTAAGTCACACTACTCAGCCAACAAATTGCATGACAAATAAAATTAAGTAATTCATTCACCCAATGAGAATGAAACTAGATCTACCACCATCATGTGCCTATAACATTCGACATCGTCTCTGGGCACGAGGAAAGACAAGAACCATATGGTAAAATATCAAAGAGTTCCTACGACAACATGAACTAACAGCTACAGAGGCAACACCAATACATCTGGCCCTAGATATAAAACTACTGTCCATAGATATAAAACTACAACTCCCACGACAAAAGATCTGTAAAAACAATTTTGTAAATTACGGAATGTTATTTTGGCACTATAAACTTACCAAAGCTTTCAACATTTCCTTAGTATCTGGGTCGATTTCAATTATGTCCATCTCCAGGGCAGACACCTATAGAAAAGGAACCACATCATTAGCAGTGTTGATGATTGCACAAGAAATAGCATGAATCAAGAATAATAATCAAGCATACACGCCCGATGTTTTGTTCTGAACTATTTTCAGTTATAACCACTCTTCCATGTTTGACAGTCCACCTCACTCATTCGACTGCCTGTGTTTTGCAGCATTATCTTTCAATATAATCTGTTTGGTGTATGTCTTTACTTTAGTGTTAGCTCTATTAACTACTTGTTAACCACTCATTGCAATCTGTGATTTGCGACAGACAGCAAGTGTATGTTGTGACCCATTTAAGAACCTACCTTTAACTCTTAACCATTGGCAGGTTTTTAAGGTTTTTCGATATTTTGATGCCCTGCTCTATATTTAGCAACCATACAAGTTCTTTGCATTGAAAATAGGCATGTTATATATGTTGGAAAGCTAATTGGATGGGCTATCAGGATATGAAAGTCTTTAATAGATGTGATGTAATTTATATATCTGTACCCAAACTATGAAAAGTCTAAAATGACATTATTCTTTATCACATAGACAAATTCTTTAAGTACACAGACAAGAAAGGAAAAATATAGTTGCAGAATTTATTATAGAATGTTATTATCTTTTGATCTTCATTATTTCAAAAGCATATAGATTCTAGAACAGAAAATGAATGTTACAAACATGAAATTTAAAAATATTTATTAATTGTAAAGCGAAAAAATTTCAAACATACTAAATAAAATGATTCCGAATGGATCTAGATTACACCCATGTACATAACTAACACTTCTACGATAAAAACATTAACCATAGGTATATAATTCTAAACCTTCTACAGTAAGTAAAAGATACATTGAACATAAAAATATGATTATGCATGATATATAGACAAACAAACAGAAAAAGATCTTAAACAAGTCAAAGTACACGGCATGAATTTCTCTGCACTAAACATAGAAATTTCAAAATCATTTCTTCATAGCAGTATCTGAGTCATTTCAATTTATCATCTCAGGGAGACACCTTTGTAGAAGAGCAATTTAGATGTTTGCACAAAATGGCATGAAAGAATAATTCAGTCATGCGAGTTGTCATCTAATATTTTAATTTTTAACCATCTTTATTAGAGTATCATATGTTCTGGTTTGATAACATTATCTTTCCAATATAATCAATTGGTGTATGCTTTACTTTATGGCCATTAACTATGTAACTCATTGCAATCTGTGATTTCGAAACCAATTATCATGGTTAAGATCTGTAAGTCCTGTCCGTGAGTGGTTGCCTTGTGTTCCGAAGATCATGGGTTCTAATCCAGACCACAACACTGTTCATGTGTGCATTTTCCCAGAGATCCTTAGGATTGCTGCTGAGCTATGTAGTTGATTTTATTGACTTGCTCTCACATCTGGTACTACTAGGCCTTAAAGTGCCAAGATCCTTTCATAAAGAATGCATAAATAAACCTACCATGTCCAGAATACTGACTGGTCCAAATCTGCACCACACAGCTGCCAAGTTAATTTCATTGTAAGTACAATAAAGAATATGAACCAAGTTTCAACCTCCGTTTACCCATCTCTGGTCCCTAACCAATTGAAAGTATGAGGTAAAACTATAACATACCTCAGGTACATAGTTGTCTCTCCTCTCCCTCTCTTCTTCCTGAAGCTTAATGGAAATATTTCTTACTGGGCCCTTTTGAATTCTCTTCATCAAATGAGTAACAAATCTGAGGATTAGTAACACATGTAATAATTATTAAGTGAAATACTTTTCAGTGATGAAAGAGAACAAATGTGACCTTACAGCATGTTCATGTATTAAAATATTCATTTGATATTCACTTATTACAACCATAACTTCAACAGATCGCTGTTTTTATGGATGTCTACTTTTTCACCTTATAAATGAATCTGATGTATTTTTTCTTCTCCGACCGCTCTATACCAACCATTTGTTTACTCTGTGATTTGTATGTGATATGAGTATAAGAGCGATTGTCGTTGTGCCAGTTATGCGCCTACAAGTAGGCCAGCACATCTGTTTTCTGCAATGCTTTTCATTTACTAGGGTAGCTTCCTTAGGTCCTACATTAGTCACCTCTTCTGTCTTCATCAATTCTTTGCTTTCTTGCAGGCCGTTGAATTATCGGGTGTTCACAAGCACCTGGAATGGAGCTAATCTGGCATATTGTTGGCATAAGTTCATTTGGTGTACAGGTCACGGTTGATGTGATGTAGGAAGGCTGAACAAATGCTGCGTGACTGCTATCAAACTTTTAAATGTAATGCAGAGATTGCATGCTTGGCACTTTCTATTATCACTGGCTTTTTAATTAACACCTGTATAAACACTAGTACATATTCTCATTGATGCTGCATTTCAAACAGTCTTTTCATAGCTTTCATCTATTTCTTGTATCTTATTGCTTTTTGAACAATGAATGCATCTGAACCCAAGCATTTCACTGTCTCGTGCTTATTATAGTCCCTTCAAACATTGGTTGTAACCACTGGTTCTATCTACCTCCATACCTCAGTAATCTTGATAATATTGTACTCTCTTATGTGGTGTTTCTGAAAACAGACTGCATTGCTGCAGTCTGAAATAGTGGAAGCTCCCCATTAGATGTAGTAGTGGAGTACTGGCATGCACATTATGAGATTTGCTTGCACAACAGATTAACATTTGAAATGTGTTATATTCTCCTGGTCATTATCATTTTGTTACAGCAACGATGCCCTGTAAGTTTGCCTGGCCACAGTGATTGATGTTTCCAATAAAAATGATCCCTCGTTTTCTTTGATAGATGCAAAAACAATGTACTGATTCAAATGAATGATATTGATCCTGAAAGTGACATCTGTCTCAATAACAATGGTAGTGATCCTGTACCTGAAGCACCTTCCCAGAGAGAGTGGCTTAGTGCAGACTAAACTACTCGGGTTCTAGGTTCTGCAAAAGTAACCTGTTCCGCTGCTAACAGACAACAGTTAAGTTCCTTTGAGTGGTGGTGATCCCTAGGCTGAAGCATTTCCCCAGAGAAGGACTGGGTGTCCAGGAACTGTCGCCTCTGCCAATCTAATAATGATGACTGTTCACCGATGGGATCTGTGTAAAACGGTTAACCTGGGTCATTGCTAACATAATCAGCTGAAATTTATTCATCCATTATTTAAAACATACCCAGCAATTTTATTCCTCAACTTCTTGCTAGGGATGATAGCAATCTCTTCACAGACACGCTTGTTTGTGTGGAAGTCACTGGTGAGACGGGTGTAATACTTTTCAATAATTACACGAGAAGCCTTCTTCACTGTCTTTGTTCTCACACGCGCCTGGAATTAGAAATATAATAAGTAGATATGACATTCCAACACATTTATTTTTGCAATAAAGATGTCATCAACAATAAGAAATTTAAAAAATAATAGCATTATCAAATTAAACAGCCTATAACTCATTAGGAAAAATGATTATCTGCTGCACACTGCGCCAAAGATGAAGGAACCATGATTATCTGCTACACTGCCCAAAGATTAGTGCCAAGTTAAAATTAACACCTTTTGATCTAATTGCAGGTTTGTAATCTACAGTAAAAAATATCTTTCTACATCACAGCACAATCTAGAGACTGGTACAATTTATTAAATTAATTACGTTTATATATTTTCTAAGTTAACCCCTTTGCTCTTCTAGAACGATATATGGCTCATCTTTTTAATAAGATGACGAAAATCTGGTATACACACTGCAATATAAGTATCAGGTCGTGAAAAATATTAAAGGTTGGATTACAAAGTTGTAGAAAATGAATTCACCACAGCAATCAGTGATAGTGTCACAAACAGCATTTGTACTTCTACAACAATGTGTCTAATTGTTAAATTACTTAAATATGCCAGAAATGTGTTTCGACAACGTTAATGTCTGTCAATAACAAGGAGAGCTAAAACCATATAGATAGTGACCTGAATTTGTGATTAGTACTAAAATAATACTAGTGATGGTGGAAGTGCAAGTGTTGCACATATTTATTGATACTGCAAAGAATACACAGATCTCAGTCTCCCAAAGTTTTTTTTTCGTTCACCCGCTATTAATTCAGGCGTAAAGTCATGACGCCTGGTATTGCGCTTCTGACTGATTTTGCGTGGGCCTATATTATCCTGTTACAGGCATCCCTCAGCCATATGGACACATCCATATCAATCGCCGACTTCCGAGGTACTTGAAGCTTAGATCTTTCAAGAGTGATCGTTGCAGGAGACCTGATGTCCGTGTAACTATTTCTCGGACAGTTAGTTTTAGTGAGGGCATATCGGTGCATTCTCTACGGCTTTCCTGCCTTTGGTGAGGTTGATCCATACACAATGTAAGATACCACTCCTTAATGATCGTTTAGTGCCCTAAATTTGGGCTTAGATCTACGCCAAGGAGGATTAGCTTACATGCGTTGACTGGGTGGGGTGGCTACGGTAAAGACCGAGCGATCTCGACCCTTCTAGGGCCAGTCACAGGAAGTGTCACCTTTTGTGTTGCTTTGTCAAACAAGCGATCATATGTTGGCAGTATGCTTAGCCTTTATGTGATCTGAGCCATGACAGAGCTCATCTGTGTAGGATGATCGGCGTCCGAAAAGTATTGCCACTACCAGTCACTCCTTTACATTATCGGCCATACTTTTTATCACGGTGAGTTTGTTCCTGGGTAGAGTATTCTCAGCGCTTAGGGCGCTTGTCGTCTTGGCAATTTGCAAGGATTTTACCCGTATTTTCCCTGTCTCCGGGAAACACTGGTCTGGAGCTACACAAATATTCTAGGGGGTCGTTTCATTTGGCACTAAAAACGCAACTTTTGTGATTTGCGCTTGTCCAACCATTCCCACCTCAGTTCTTCCGGGGATGTTAATTGTTTTGGCAACCGTACCTCACCGGATTGTCCCAGGGAGGGCAGTTTCGTTATGCTTTGAACGCAACTTTAGAATTTGTGCTTGGCCAACTTTACCCAATAGGTTTCTCCGCTTTGCCTCATGTACGGGTTTCCCGCATACCTTCCCATGTAGCGTCACGATGATGTGCTGCTGTGTAAACCGAGACTTTTTGATTTGTTACACACCTTTCTTATTGATTTTAGCATACAGCTGGCAATTTGTTTGCGTCTCTTTGTTTCTGGGGAGTTGGTGCTCTTTTCCAATTTGGATGCACCTCTCATCCCTTCGCATGCAGCCTTTCCCATCAGACGGGAAGCCGCTACTTGTGGTAAGACCGTTGTGGTCACCTCTACCGTAGCATTTACTGTACCTAGGAACTGCTCTGACACAGAGCTTGACTCGTGCTCCGAGTTTTCGTTCCAAGTCTCAGCTTTGGGATGCACCTCTAATCCCTTTAATTCGGTCATTTACTCCAGGGGGAGTTAGCATTTTGATCTCGGTTGCTCGTACGCTGCTGTTTCGAACTTGGGCAATTTTTAGCAGACATCTGCCAGGAGAAATGTGCTTTTATTCGGGGATTTTCGGCCTGTATTGCTTTTCCGTGCATGCACTACTACCACTGTAGTTCTCCCCAATCCCTGCCTCCTTAGCCAGACCGGAACCTAAGTCTGTTTCCATGGTCACCACGTCGAGGTAGGGTCTTGGTTAGCGCGCCCCTTCGCTAACACATGTTGCCACTGTGAGCCTTTGACCCCAGTATCCCAATAATAACTTACAGTGCAGGACATATTCAAACTCGAGATAGAATAGTTTTCAATAAACTGAGGGTGACACATGTAGAACTAGAAGTCACTTTGTTCCAGCAACTAGGACTAACTATCAATTTATTCAAATTTTCAGTTTATAGGAAGTGGAGTACATGGATCATGTGCAAACATATTACTAATAATGTAAACACTAATTAGTTTGTGTGTTCGTATGCTTTTTTCCACCTTGGTATTATGTGTGAATATCACCAGAAGAAAGTACTTAAATATATATAAAATCAGAATTTGATGGGAAGTTGAACACTTCAAAACAATTTTTATAGCAGTTTTGTTTACAAATTACATTTTTAAAACATAGTACAGCATTTGCATGTACCACTTTTTTAGTATTTGAGAAGGGTACATTTATTTGTCTACAAAACATGATTGTATAATTCAAATAATTGGTAACAATACGTTGACAGCTAAGGAATATGACAACTTCGTCATTGAATGTGTACATGATAAAAATGAAATCAGTCTTATCAATCTATGAAACAACACAATACTTAATCTTAAAAGTAATCATGAATATCATAAATCAATTAAAAGTCAATTATTATATCAGTGAACTTGAGGTAGTGAAAATGATAAATGAAAGTTCCAAAAAAAGCTGGATCTAGGGTATTGACTCTGATCGGAGTGATCAGCAGATGATGCCAGATCTTGAAGATTGTTGTGGTCGTTTGTATCACATTTTGTGACAGTACACGAAACATTTTCTTACACTTTCTACGTGGACGTACCTGTTCAATTGTTCTACAAGTCGTAGTTACCTAAAGAACTCACATAACTAGGGCACAACCTATTCATAATTGATTCACTGAGTGGTTCGCTGTGCAAATTCACTCACTAGTAAAAATAGAGGCGATTGACAAGAACGAACACAAGTAAATACGAATTAGTTACCATTGTAATGATTGTTAACACTGTTTCCTTCTTTAGTAACTTTTATTGGTTTTAGCAATTCTAATTATACCAAGTTTTACTTATATTGTCTACTTATTTTCCACAAAAACAAATAATACTGTGTTAATACCCAAGGCCAAACCATGTAGGTTCTACGTGAATTTCAATGAGTACATGATACCCATATATCGCAACATTAAACAACATACCTATATACTGGTTCACAGAAGTTATTTTCAAAATTATATACTAAGCAAATACCAGAAACATTTAACTAAAAAACAATATCCATATGCAAAGATTATTATGATTATAAATTATACATGTAATACCATATTCCACCTACCATTTTCGAAGCAAAACCGGAAAAGGAAACTCCGTTCAAATTCCGCTAAAAATGGGGCTGAAGACAAAAAGGAATCGGATCAAAATTAATTATCTTTTTTTACATGAAGAGTCACATTTATATATCAGAGATTAGAGCTCTATCTACATTCCGTGCCTCTTCTCTTTTGTCGTTACACTACTACCGAGTTGTAGTTGTAGCTCAGTGTCGTGGTCCCCTGTGTTTATTTTACGTTTATGATCCGATAAACTTGAGTGATTAATTTTGACATCTAATAATCTACTTCTTCGTCTGCGAACGGCCGATGTTAATGCAGGCGGAAGTCATAACGTCTGTTATTGAATATGGACATGATATAACGCCTGTGTGATGGCGGGGCCCGCAAGGGAAGCAAATAATAATACCACTGCAACCTACAAGGCACGTCGTAAGAGACGACTGATGTAGGGCCTAGGGAAGCTTCCTAGTAAAAAAAAAAGCATAGCAGAAATCGGATATGCTGCCCTACTTGTAGGCGCATAGCTGGTACAGCGTATACTCGCTCTTAGGCGTGGATCACATGCAAATAACACAGAGTGGTTAACAAGTGGTCGATATGGAGCGTTCAAAGAAGTATCAACATTTTTTTCTCACAGAACAGACATGCATAATGTAACGACGTGGAAGTTGAAGATTCATTGCAGCCGACATTTCTCCAGAATTTCTCTCTCTCATAGGCTAGGTGTCCTGCCTCTGCAGCCGTCATGTTCAAACCATCAGATACATCATGAATCCATCTTCTCCGTGGTCTACCTCCTCTTCTCTTTTCCGGTATGCCTCCTTCCAAGATGGTTCCAGCCCTTCATGTCTTTTATATGTCCAAAATATCTCAATTTTCTCTTTCGTAATTGTAGCATCAGGCAGTTTTTTTTCCTTTTATTTCTGGATATATCTATTTATAATAGTCTACAAACTGTAATTGAGCAAGCAATGGACTTAATCGCTACAAACATCAACATATTTGCATAATTAGTCTACATTTCGGGGCACATGGGTGTCGATGACAATGAGAAAGCAGAAGGCTTTCTGACTCTGTCACCATATCAGTATAGATAGAGCTGTCATTCTCAACGCCCTCATAGAGTGTGGCCGCAGAAAAGATTTTCATTGAAACCAATCCACTTTAGTTGCTAGATTTCAAGAGCATGGATTGAAGATTGGAGCAGCCAGAAACGAATCTACTTTTGTATTATTACTTTTGTATATGTGCATGACAAAAGATGTTTTTATCCTCGGAGAGAAAGTAGAAAATGTGAACAGTTTTGAATATCTTGGTTCGCTACTAACAACAGATGGAAATGAGATAAAGGAAATTAAAATAAGAACAAACATGGCTTTACAAAAATTAAACAACTAAAAACAGTATGGAACCGAAACTGATAAGAAAATAAAGATCAGAATACTAAGAGCATGCATATTTCCAGTGGCAATGTATGGATGTGAAGCATGGACATTTAATAAAGCAGGGGAAAAACATATATGTACTTTCGAATATAAGTGTTATAGAAGAGTCCTCCGTATATCTTGGACAGAGAAGAGAACAAATAGATCTATCCAGAAAGAACTCAAAATCAAAGAAAATGGCTGATGCTACAAATACGAAAGAGAAAATTGAGGTATTTTGGACACATAAAAGAAATGAAGGGCTAGAGAGACCATCATGGAAGGAGGCATACCGGCAAAGAGAAGAAGAGGAAGACCACGGAGAAAATGGATTCAGGATGTAACTGATAGTCTGAACATGACGGCTGAAGAGACAGGACATCTGGCCTATGAGAGAGAAGTTCCGGAGGACTGTTAGGGTGGCAAAGTTCTGCTCAGGACAAGCTATTTGATGATGATGTTCGAAAGTAACAACTGGTAAAATCGAGGGTAGACGAGACAGAGGAAGACAGAAAGAGAGACAATTTTGGATAGCCTGACTTCCTGGCACAGTAGAGCGTCAACATCTGAATTGATAGCAAACACCAAAGATAGAGACGTGTAGATCCATGATCGCCTACGCCAGACGTCACGGCACCTGATGATGATAATGAGAAAACAATAACACAGCAGGTATATGAGTAGGTTTATCAATCAACATCGAACTGATATAGTTAGTCGCTGGACGCTGTTGAGGATATTGCGAAGGAGATTCGGGCACCTATAGACAACGTCCGGAGTGCAATGAAGATATTTCAAATTGAAATTGTAATTTTGATTATAGTTCCGTAGTTGCTTGATGAAGCGCACCAAATGTTGCATATATGTTCAACATGTACATCAATACACAGAATACTTCAATGCTAAAACGGAAGCTGCAAGTAATACTCCGCATTGCGGAAAGTAAATATTTCAAATGCTATATTTGTGTGCACAAGTAATAATATATTGCACAAGTTAGTACATTGTATTAATAAATATTGATATATATATATATATATATATATCTTCTTTCTTTCTTTCTTTCTCGAATCCTGTATGCCTCACAGCGTCAGGTCAGGAAGAGATTTCTAAAACGGGCCCTAGTATGCGCTTCGTAGATAGTCTCTTTCGTCGCCTCTGTTATCTCTGAGGTCCATCTTTTGCGTGGCCGGCCTTTTGCTTTGTACCCATTGTATCGGAGCAGCATTGCTCTTTGAGGTGCACTGTCTGATGGTAATCTGCTTACGTGACCGAACCATTTAATTTGTTGTTTCTTGATGAAGTCTAGTACTGATGTTGTACCACTTTTTTCCTGATGTCTTCATTTCTCAACCGGTCTCTTCTTGTTACACCCAGCATTCTGCGTAGACACTTCATCTCTGTTGTGACTAGTTTTCTTCTATCGTTTGTTTTCAGCGTCCAGGTTTGGCACTGGTAACATAATGTGGGGAGAAAGATTGTGTTGAACATTGCTCTTTTTGTGTTCATGGTGACGTGTTTGCATCTAAAAATTGGCGCCATTTGCCCTATCATTTGGTTTGCTTTGTTGCATCTGTGTTGAATTTCATTAGTTATTCTTCCATTTGCTGAAAAATGCTCCCCAGGTACGTGTTATATATATATATATATAATCAAATAGTTTGTTCTAAGCAAAACTGTGTCACCTAAACAGTCATTCGTTACCTTTCTCTCTCTCTCTCTCTCTTTCTCCCTCTCTCTCAGCCTTCAGTCACCAATCTAAATACATTTTCCTGGTGGGCTTCTTCTACTACTCTTTGCCTGCTGCCATAATGGTCTTCTTTAACACTTCATGTCTTTTTTTATGTCTCCAAAATACTTCAATTTTCTCAATCTTATGTGTTGCGTCACCCAGTTTTCTTTGATTGTGAGTTCTTTCTGGATATATCTATTTGTTCTCTTCTTTGTCCATGGTATTCGGAGGACTCTTCTGTACCACTTATATTCAAATGCACATATATGCTCTTCCCACTGCCTTGTTAAATGTTCATGTTTCACAAACATACCTTGCCTTGGTAATCTGAGCCTAAGAGCGATTGTGCGTTGTACCAGTTAACACATCCGATTTCTGCTACGCTTTTTATTTACTAGGATAGCTTCCCTAGGCTCCTACCCCAGTCGCCTCTTATGACATGCCTTGTAGGTCGCAGTGTTACTATTATTCCCCCCTCCTACTACCCGTGGGCCGACCAGTAGGCGCATAACTGGTACAACGTACAATAGCTCTTAGGCTCATATCACATACAAATATGATATACTGAGGCAAACTCACTCGCTTAGCGAAACAACACTCGACAAAAAGCTATACGGACCTCTGTGTGAGCTACAAAAGACAAGTGCAGTTTATACAAGAGACAATGTTGAATATATAGACACTATTTCAAGCGAACGAAGGGAAGGAAGAACATACAAATCATAAAGAGTGATTAACAAATGGTCGGTGTTGAGCGTTCGAAGAAGAACAAGATATTTAGTTGTTCATTACTCTTACACATTTTGTTGTTTTATTTATAGTATATGACACAACAATTGGAAACATTAAAACCATTAGATTATCTTTAACAACTGACCCAATCATTGACCAATAAGTTATGGAAGCCAAGACGTATTCTGGTGTCGGAGTTTTACCGGGTAATGTTATTTCTTATATTTTTTTAATGAACGAATACCTAGTTTAAGTATATCTAATGTATTCATTACTACAGGGTGGGCCAAAAAAATGAGAACATCGCGTAACATACGCGTTATTTAGAAATTTAATTTAATTATATTGTTTCATGTAATTTTGTTCGCCAAGTATTTAGCTAATCAGAAATCATGTTCAATTTTTCTAAGCATCGACGCCACTCGTTTAATCAGAATACGGTCTTCCGCAGTAATTTTTGTCATTTTTTATAACAAATTTAAACCTGCAGATGTAAACAATTGACATATTAAAAATCAAAGATTTTGCCCGAAAATTGTCGAAATGAAAACATCATATAGCTAAATAGGTAAGTAAGTAAATGAGTAAACAAATTAAGCTATTATGGATATAGTTAAAACAATTTTGATCTAATTATATGACTTTTTACGCGATGTTCTCATTTTTTGGCCTACCTAAATTGTTTCGGTTTGTAGATTGCATGTAACTTGAATTTTTGAAATTCCTTTACTTGTGGATCTCTCTCTCTCTCTCTCTCTCTCTCTCTCTCTCTCTCTGCATGATCCCTTACTTGTGGATCTAAATTACAAGTACCACTGAAGTCGGTTTAAAACTCGCCTGAATGGTGATTTTCCAAAGAAGGGGGAGGGCACTTAACACCCCTCTCCCTTGCCTTAATATATGGAAATCTATGACTATATAAAGCGCTAACATTTTCACATACACTGCGGCACTTCTTCTTCTTCTTGCGTTCTCCAGCTATAAATTCAAACGTAGTCAGGGCGCCTGTTATGGCGTTTTTGACTAATTTTTGTGTGAAGGCATGCTTTCCTTATTTTCAGTGTCCCCCGCCATACAGGAGTGCTTTCTTCGACTTCAGAGGAGATACTGCTGTACTAATAATATGTCTTGCTGGTTTAATTACATGTAATGATGAATTAAATTGGATTTCCAATATATATATAATACACATCTTGGAAAAACGTATTAGTGATTAAATGACAGCTGTAAGTACGTGAGATAATACATCACATTGGTTTGACATAAGGCTGCACTCTGTCATCTTGTCTCTTTAACGTATATGCAAAAAATATTATGAGGAATGTACAGAAAGCGGAAAAGTACAACGTGACCCTTTTATAATTGGAGGAAGAGAAATACATGAACTAAGATATGCTGACGATACAGTGTTCTTCTTCTTCTTCTTGCGTTTGCCCACTATGAATTCAGGAGTAGTCAGGGTGCTTGGCACTTCTGACTGATTTTTACGTGAAGGCATGCTTTCCTTATTATCAGTGTCCCCCGCCATACAGGCGTGCCTTCGCCGACTTCAGAGGTAACGATATAGTGTTACTGTCAACATCTCAAAAAGAAATTGAGAAGTTAATAATGGAAATACAAGAGAATGGTGAAAAACAAAATCGTTATCTTAATGTGATAAAACAAAAATTCTAACTACTGATAAAACAAACATTACAAAGGGTATTTTTTAAATCAACGAAGAAAAAATAGAAAATGGGAACAGCTTTGAATATTTCGGTTCACTGCTAGCAAGAGATGGGAATGGGATGAAGGAAATTAAAAGAAGAACAAACATGGCCTTACAAAAAAATTATAAACAAAAATGACCAACGAGAAAATGGATTCAGAACGTAACTGATGATTTGAGCACGACTACTGCAGTGGATATCTGACATATGAGATCTAAATTCTCAAGGTCTGTTAAGGTGGCAAAGCTCTGCTCAGTACAAGCTATTTGATGTGAGTTTGTGAATGATGAATTAACTTATATACTGTAATGTTCAATAATTCACACTTACTACTGTGTTAATAACATGCCATGGTGTTGTCAGTAATTATCTCGCATTTTCTGTATTTATGATAGCACTTCGTGTTTCTGACAAGTCCAACCAATGTTTGTTAAGTTCTACTACGTCTAAAAGTGCTTGGAAGAGAAGCCTTCAACGTGGTTGTCTGAACAAGAGCGTTGGTGACAAGCTCCAGATCTATAGCCACATAAGGGCTTTATCATGCAGAAAGGTTATTATACAGGGTGTTCAACTTAAAAGCAGTCCGTGAATGGAGCTAATCTGGCATATATGTATGGAAATGAGAAGGTTCAGTTATGACGTAGTATAGGTCAAGGTTGTGTGAAGGTGTGAATTGTAGTGCGGAAGGGCGATGAACAAATGTGACGTAGGACGAGCTAGTCAGAACCGGTTTAAATAGTAAATAAACACAACTCAATGCTGTACCTGGCAACAGTCGAATTGTCAATGGGGCTGCAATTATCTTGAACACCCTGTATAAGAATATTGTCTGATAGTGAGCAAACAGTCTGAAGATAAGAATGAAGCCTTTGAGTTGCACAGTTTTTTTAGAGAAAATAAATGCGAAGATATATTATGTATTAATTGACTGATTATGTACCATCTACACACCAAAGCTTCCCTGTAATGAACCTCAAAAACGTCTCTCCTTATGATGGTGCATTTTGCCAAACTGTTCCATATATGTATGTTAACAAACATTCTATTCAGAGCGAGCCAAGTCAAGGGTACATGCTTTATGAAGTAGCATGTCCCTTGCAGAACGTCGTTTTCATCACATCCTGTCTGAAAAACTCTGTCTCTAGCAATCTCTCCGCCTCTTCAACGTTGCTTTAGTTACTTATTTTCTCTCTCTCTCTCTCTCTCTCTCTCTCTCTCTCTCTCTCTCGCGATCGTTCTTATGTCGTTTTTATCATTCTAATGTGTTATATATACAGACAAACATCAAGAACGGATGTACGTGCACAACCTTCAGTACCTATTGAAGCTCAGGTGCTTATCCTTCGGTTTCATCCAGCGTTTACTGGGTTCACTCTCCGTTAGCCATTTGCTGTCCCCAGCCAATCCTGCACGATGCCAACAAGAGAATATGGGCACTATCATCCGAAGACGACGCTGGAGATGGATTGGACATGTGATGCGCATGGAGACTGGCTCCGACACGAAAACTGCACTGAGATGGACTCCAGAGGGTAGGCGAAAGCGTGGAAGACCCAAGACGACCTGGAGGAGAACGATAGAGCAAGAGCTGAAGGAAATGAATCATAGCTGGAACACAATACAGAGGAAGGCCATGAACAGGGAAGAATGGTGTACGTTTGTTGCTGCCCTAAACGCCAGGGGCGTAACAGGCTAAAGAGAGGAGCCAATCCTGCAAGGCAGCAGGTTGCTATTTTCTTTTAGGGCAGCAACCCTTAGACGGCCTGCCCTCCCGGGCTTATGAGCGCCATCTGCCCAGCGAACCGGTCATTTTGTGGACACCTTGGCTTGTCGCCCGTCCAGTTTTGTGTACGGTTTGCTCCGCTAGGCTTTGATTGTCCCCAATCAAACTACAAGGCAGCAGTAGTTCCCTGCGAGCGGAAACGCGCAATGGCTTCGCCTCTGCTGGGCTTTCCAGTTTTCTCTGCACATTCGGGTGGTCCGCACACCCTCTTGCCTGCCGTGCTTGCCGCGTCTGCCGTATTTGTCGTGCCTGCCGCCGTGCCATGCTTTTCTGCCCGCATGTGGACCCACCCGTGCATCGTCCACATGCGTGCTCGCTCTGCCCCGGTGCCTGCCTTATTATCACCGTCAGTTTTCGCCATGCTCACATTTGCCTGAGTTGTCGACTCTGGGGCTCAAAATCGTGCCCCCATCCCTGTGACGGGGGCCCGAGTTTCGCCTCATGCGGGCCCACGGGCAGCTCAGCTCAACTCCCAGCATATTCGGGGTCAAGAGAGAGCATGCGTGGGCTCCGAGTTTCCCCCAACGCGGATCCAGGACACTTCGATGGATGCACCTCTCATCCTGTATGTTTTTCCTTCCAGCTTTTCCCATCGGCCGGGAGCGACGAGCATTAATATTCACTCTGGAAGCTCGCTCGTCTGTGTTGCGAGCGGATACCATCTAGCGTGACTACCTTTGCATCTCTACTTGCCCAAGAGTAGCTCTCCCACGGCACCTGCCCTCTTAGCCAGACCGCAACCACCGTCTATTTCCAGGGTTAACACGAGGAGGTGAGGGCAGGGTCTAGATTAGTGCCAGCTCACTAATCCTTTCGCGACGTTGTCCCAATGCGCCTTTGACCCTAAGGTTACTTTGATGTCATGCTGCCACCTTCGTCTTGGTTTTCCCATTTCTCGACCCTCAGGAACTATGCTTCCATTACTATTCTCTCCAAACCACCGTGTCATATAAAGTGATTAAAATACTTCATTTTCCAGAACATGATGTTGTTTATGAGCCAATGCTCCACGAAATGTAAGTCTTGTAGTATGTCCTTGTTTTTGTTCTCTTCTCTGTCCAGAGCTCTCTAAGAATTTCGGTAGCACCTCATTTCGAACGCTTTGAATTTATTCCTAAATGCATGTGTTAGATACCACGTCTCGCAACCATATGTTGTCAGAGGAAAGATGCATGCTCCCAGAAGTCTTAACGTTGTTATTTTGCTTGTGTCATGTCATAGTTTCTTCAGGATGACATCCCTCTGGAAAACCATCGCTAGCCTTCGTCTAGCTTCCTTTGCACAGTCTCCGTTATTGTTAACTACAGACCAAAGATATTCAAAATATGTGACGTTCTTAATGTCTTAATCATGGATGTTAATTTTTAGGTTAGCATTTTGTTTAACGCTGGACATGTTTTAAAAATTTTTTTATTCAAAACAAAAATGTTGTGATCTTTGCTGCGTTATTTAACAGACAGTATCAACTGTTCTCTCTCCCTCTCTCTCTCTCTCTCTCTTTCTTGCGATCGTTCTTTTTTGGTCATTTTGATCATTCTTATTGTGATTTATAAACAGCCTTTGCCAAGAACGTTTTTTTACGTCACTTCATCCATCGCAATTTGGAACTCTAGTGCTTATCCTTCGGAGACATGTCCGGTTTCAGCCAGCGTTTACTGGGTTCGCTCTCCGTCAGCCTTTGGTTGTCCCCAGCCAACCTGCAAGGCAGCAGGTTTCTATTTTCTTTTAGGGTAGTGACCCTTAGAAAACCTTTCCTCCCGGATTGTTGAGCGTCATCTGCCCAGGTTACCTATCTTTTTGTTTAGTACTACTTGGTTTGCCTGCCGTCCAGTTTTAAGTACGGTTTACTCCGCTAGGCGTTGATTGTCCCCAATCAAACTACAAGGCAGTAGTAGTTTCCTGCGAGCGGAAATGCGCACTGGATTCAAGCCTCTGCAGGGCGTTCCAGTTTTTTCTGCACAGTTGGGTTGTCCGTTCACCCCTATGCCTGCCACGCCCCCTCGTCGCTCCACAATCAGTGCCGTGGTATCAACTGTTCTCTCTCTCTCGCGATCGTTCTAGGCTAGTTTTTATCATTCTTATTGTGATGTATAAACAACCAAACATCAGAACGTAATATACGTGCACCAACCTTCAGCACCTATTTGAGCACAGTTGCTTATCTTTCGGGGGTGTTCGATTTCAGCCAGCTATTGTGTGCGGTTCGCTCTCCGCTAGCCTTTGACTGTCCCCAGCCGTAACCCACAAGGCAGTGGGATGCTATTTTCTTTCAGCGCAGCGACCCTTAGACGGCCTGCCTCCCGGGCTTATGAACGCCATCTGCCCAGCAAAACCGGTCGTTTTAATGAACACCTTGGTTTGCCTCCTGTTCAGGTTTGTTTGCGGATTGCTCCGCTAGCCTTTGATTGTCCCCAAGGGCAACGTACAAGCAGCAGTAGTTCCCTGCGAGCGGAAATGCGCACTGGCTTTACCTCTGCTGGGCTTTCCAGTTGCTCTGTGCATTTGGTTGAGACGCACACCCTGCTTGCCGCCGCCGCGCTTGCGATGGTTTTGCCTCTGCTGGGCTTTCCAGTTCTGCTCATGTGGGTGGGACGCACACTCTCTTGCCTGCCATGCTCGTCGCAGCAGTGGCTTTCCGCGCTTGCCGTGCCGGCCTGCCCTCGATGGAGCCCACTGTGACTTTGCCAGCGTGCGTGCTCGCTCTGCCCTGGTGCCTACCTCACCATTTTCGTCAATTCCTACTGGGCTGTCCAACTTCGAAGGGGCAAAACCGAGTTCGCCCCATGTTGCTCACGTGCAACTCAACTCGACTCCCAGGATACTCATCAGCTCTAGGGTAGTGTCTCAAGAGAGAGCATGCTTGGGCTCCGAATTTCGCCACACGTGGGTCAACGTCCATTCGATGGTTTTGATTCGTGCCAACATCTCTGTGATGGGGCTAGACTTTTGACCTATGTGGACCAACGTGCAGCCCAATTCATCACCCAGCATCCTCATCGGCTCAATAGTGGTGCCTCAAGAGAGAGAATGCGGGGGCTCCGAATTTCGTCGTAATGGTCGACGTCCCTTCGATGGTTTTGATTCGTGCCCCCATCTCTGTGATGGGGGCTAGACTTTAGATCTGTGTGGACCATCGCGCGGGCAGATAGGCGGAACTCATCACCCTGCATACTCATCGGCTCAAGAGAAGTGCATCAAGAGAGAGAATGCGCAGGCTCCGAGTTCCGCCCCGCAAGGATCCACATGTATCGTTATAGCTTTTCCCATCGTCGGGGAGAGGCGAGCATTAATAGTCACTCTGGGAGTTCGCTCGTCTGTGTTGCGAGCGGATCCCATCAAGCATGACTCCCTTTCTCTCTACTTGCCCCAGAGTAGCTCTCCCACAGCACCTGCCCTCTTGGCCAGACCGGAACCACCGTCTGTTACCAGGTCACCACATGGAGGTGAGAGCAAGGGATTAGAGCCATCTCTCTAATCCTGGCGCGCCGCTTCCTTGCGCCTTTGACCCCGTATCAACTGTTCAAATCGCTTTACGCCATTTGATTGAAGAACCTTTAAAATGCATACACTTTAGATCAGGTACTCTTTGTTTTTATCAACGACGCACTGAATTAGACATCATATTTTTCTTTCAGCTTAGCAAACCTTTCACAAAGGACCAAGGGATCAGTGCAGTACCTTCTTTTGCGAGTACTAGTACGTACCGATCTTCAATCACTAATGATCATGATTCAAATCTTGATTTTAGCAAAAATGATGTAAACTTAACCTACCAAACACAAGTGTCACCTGTAGTTCGTGAAGATTTATCCAAGCCTCCTGACATGTCACTGGAATCATCCCCACAGCTATTCAGGGTTGGTAAGTAGCTGAATTAAACAGGTAAAAACGTACTGAAACTATGGGGCTACACTCGGGGCACTTCCAGAAGTACTCGCTTACAGCTTTCTAAAATCTGCCTTTAAAAAAATATTAAACAACTAAAAAACAGTATGGAATGGAATTATTAGGAAAACAACGATCCGAATAGTAAGAGCATGAATATTCCCAGCGGCAACATATGGGTGTGAAGCAGTGGCGGCTCGTCATTAAGGGTCAGTGGGTCCGGCCCCACCAAAAATAATGTATAACGTGTATTTATTATTTCCTAAATTAAAATATAGCAATCAAAAACCATGATTTATCCGGAAAAAATATCTGACACCACCAACACAAATGATGACGAGCCGCTACTGGTGTGAAGCATGAACATTTAACAAGCTAGTGGAAAAAACATGTGCTACAGAAGAGCCATGCGTATATCATGGACAAAGATGAGAAGAAATAAATCGACACAGACAGAACTCAAATAAAGAAGACCTTTATGATGCTTAAGATAAAAATGAGAAAAATTAAAGAATTTTGGACACATTAAAAAAACACGAAGGGCTAGAGAAGACCATTATGGAAGGATGTATCCCAACAAAGAGGAGAATAGGAAAACCATGTAGTAGTGGAGTCAGGATGTAACTGACGATTTGAGCTTGACTGCTGCAGAGACGGGAGATCTAGCTTATGAGAGAGAAATTCCAAAGGATAGTTAGGGTGGCAAAGTTCTGTTCAGTAAAAGCTGTTTGATAATGATGATAATCGTTGTGATTCAGCATAGAATGAACTCATCATCATCAAATAGCTTGTCCTGAGCAGACCTTTGCCACCCTTACAGTCCTCTGGAACTTCTCTCTCTCATAGGCCAGATGTCCTGCCTATTCAGCCGTCATGTTCAGACCACCAGTTACATCCTGAATCCATCTTCTCCGTGGTCTTCCTCTTCTTCTCTTTACCGGTATGCCTCCTTCCATGATGGTCTTCTCCAGCCTTTCATGTCTTTTTATATGTCCAAAATATCTCAATTTTATCTTTCGTATTTGTAGCATCAGCTAGTTTATTTTTATTTCGAGTTCTTTCTTGATAGATCTATTTGTTCTCTTTTCTATCCAAGATATATTGAGGACTTCTATAACACTTATATTCGAGAGCACATATATGTTTTTTTCCCTGCTTTATTAAATGCCCATGCTTCACACCCATACGTTGCCACTGGGAATATGCATGCTGTTAATATTCTGATCTTTGTTTTCTTATCAGTTCCGTTCCATACTGTTTTAGTTGTTTAATTTTGTGTAAAGCCATGTTTGTTCTTCTTTTAATTTCCTTCATCCCATTTTCATTTGTTGTTAGTAGTGAACCAAGATATTCAAAACTGTTCACATGTAGAATAAACTACGTTACGCAAAACCTATTGTCTCCTGAGACAAAGAGGCCAATGATGATGATGATAATGATTCAGGAAAAAAAGGCCAATGATGGGGATGATAGTATTATATAACATGTTTAGATTGAAAAACCCCACAACATTTCATATTTTATGAACAAGCTTTTTTACTTCCTCAGATGAATTTATCCAGTACGTCTGGTCAGAGAGTTGGAATGAAGAGATCTGTCTGCGAGTCGTTGGCGGAATTCTTCTGGAATATTTACTGACATCTCTGTACGATCTAGAAAAACGTCAACAATTTAACGGGCATGTTGTTTATGCTAATCTTAACAACAGACGAAAGGCCCTTGTTCGTAATGAATACGACAAAACTAAAAGTTACAGAAGAAGAAGTAGAGCAAAATCAGTATCAATAAAAGAGCACAAATTCGTAACTGGACAAAGAAGAAAGATTCTGACCACACAACAAACACCATTATCAAACGCTAGCTTAAGTGTCAGTGAAACATCTTCACGAGGCCACGGTACTGATCTAAGAAAATGTCATGACACTATTTCCAATATCGTTATTGAGAAATCTTTGGATGCTACAGGACTTGTAAGGCAGAAGTTTAAAAAAAATATAATCGCTTCATCATCATTATGCTAGACAGTTTTAATAGTGTTAAGTTTGGTTAGACTTTCGTCTGATAATTCCCTGTCTACTGTATCGTGTCATCATCAATGTTAGATAAAGTGAAGATTGGTTAGACTTTAGTCTGATAATTCCCTGTCTACTGTATCGTGCCATCATCAATGTTAGATAAAGTGAAGATTGGTTAGACTTTAGTCTGATAATTCCCTGTCTACTGTATCGTGCCATCATCAATGTTAGATAAAGTGAAGATTGGTTAGACTTTAGTCTGATAATTCCCTGTCTACTGTATCGTGCCATCATCAATGTTAGATAAAGTGAAGATTGGTTAGACTTTAGTCTGATAATTCCTCTACTGTCAGCATATCTATTTGTGCCATCATCAATGTTAGATAAAGTGAAGATTGGTTCGACTTTAGTCTGATAATTCCCTGTCTACTGTATCGTGCCATCATCAATATTAGATAAAGTGAAGATTGGTTAGACTTTAGTCTGATAATTCCCTGTCTACTGTACCGAGCCATCATCCGCCCGTATGGTGCCGGGACCCACAAGAGAAGCAAAGAATAGTATCACTGCGACCTACAAGGCATGTTGTAAGAGGCGACTAATGTAGGACCTAGGAAGCTACCCTAGTAAATAAAAGCATCGCAGAAATCGGATGTGCTGGCCTACTTGTGGGCGCATAACTGGCACAACGTACAATCGTTCTTAAGCTCAGATCACATACAAATCATACAGAGTGATTAGCAAGTGGTCGATATGGAGCGTTCGAAGAAGAAGTGCCATCATCAATGTTAGATAAACTGCAGATTGGTTAGACCATCGTCCGATATTTCCCTGTCCACTGTACCAGGCCATCATCAATGTTAGACAAACTAAAGAGTGACTAGACCATCGTCCGATATTTCCCTGTCCACTGTACCAGGCCATCATCAATGTTAGACAAACTAAAGAGTGACTAGACCATCGTCCGATATTTTCTGTCCACTGTACCAGGCCATCATCAATGTTAGACAAACTAAAGAGTGACTAGACCATCGTCCGATATTTCCCTGTCCACTGTACCAGGCCATCATCAATGTTAGACAAACTAAAGAGTGACTAGACCATCGTCTGATATTTTCATGTCCACTGTACCAGGCCATCATCAATGTTTAGATAAGCTAAAGAGTGGCTAGACCATCGTCCGATATTTTCTGCCCACTGTACCATACCATCATCAATGTGTTAGATAAACTCAAGATTGGTTAGACTCGTCCGATAATGCCCTATCCACTGTACCGTGTCACCTGTTTCGGGTTAGGCAGGCTGAATAAAGTCACCTGATAATCCTGTCCATTGTACCACGTCATCTTTTTCAGGTTAGGGGTGTTATAAAGTCATCTGATAATTCCTGTCCACTTACCGTGTCATTAACCGCCAGGAAAGCAAAAAAAAGAAAGAAAAAAAAGATATCCACAGAAACAGAATTTGTTGGCCATTATTGGCTGGGAGTAATCGACACATACGGATAACTCAATGACCTTACGTTCTGACAAACACCAGAAGAAGTAATCATAGTTTTTGGTCATTTTCAGAGTTTCATCATTTCCAGTTTAGACAATCTGAAGAATGGTTGTAAAGTCGACTGATAGTGCATGCTCACTGTATCAGTCCATTATTTTCAGGTCAGACTGTCCACACGATGGCTTTCTTTATGCCGTCACATATCTCAACTCCGATGTATCTGCATCACTGCATAAAGAAGCTTTCCTGAATTTTGTCCTGCAGTATCTTCTATAGAAGACATTGGTGTCTTATGTTGTGACCAAGTCATTACAGATTACATTCTTTATAATCATTTCGTTAGTCATCATCATCCTCCTCAACATCATAATTATCATCAGGTGCCATATCTTCAGACGTTGACGACCATAAGTCTCCGCAACTTTATGTAAAACGTTTGCGATGAGTTCTGTTGTTGACGCATCTCCATGTCATGCTGTCAGACTGCTCAGCTTCGGCTTCCTCTCTTGCTCTTTATTTGCCTTCCCAGCAATTTTTTTCACTGCCAAAATATGCTCTTTATCTCATGTCTTTGTATTACATGCCCAAAAACTATGATTTCTTCCTTCTGGTGTTTGTCAGAACATAAGGTCATTGAGTTATCTGTATGTGTTGATTACTCCCAGCCAATAATGTCCAACAAATTATGTTTCTGTGGACATTGTTTTGTTTGTTTGTTGCTTTCCTGGCGGTTAATGTCCCTTCCTGACGAGATCTATCTTCCCTGGTGTGTCTGAAATCGTTCGACTCTAATGTGATTTCAGTCTTAGCCGTCGGTCGCAGAAACCGGAGCTATTTGGTCAGGGTGTGCTCATGTGCACTAGAGTTTAATTCTCGAAGACTTGGGGAAAGTGTCATAGAAGTAAACAACACGGCACAATAAAAGAAGCCCTCCTCAAGGAAGAGAGATAACTGCTATTTGACCCATAGCTGTCATCTCTCTTCCTAGATAGCCTATGTGACAACTTTTGTTACATTATGTCGAAGGAGATCAATAGTCTACATACCAACTTTTATTACATTATGTCGAATGAGATCAATAGTCTAGATGACAACTTTTGATACATTATATCGAAGGAAGTCAATAGTCTACATAACAACTTTTGATACATTATGTCGAAGGAGATCAATAATATACATGACAACTTTAGATACATTATATCGAAGGAGATCAATAATCTATATGCCAACTTTTGTTACATTATGTCGAAGGAGATCAAGTCTATGTGACAACTTTTGATACATTATGTCGAAGGAGATCAAGTCTATGTGACAACTTTTGATACATTATGTCCGAAGAGATCACTAGTGATACAGGATAACAATGGAAAACAAAATGCTGTGCCAATCAATTTTCACCACACTACAACTTTATTAGCACATAAACTAAACAGTATTACACAAATATATTTATCTACTACTGAATTTTGCTCCTTTCCTTTTTTGTGAAGAAGCAGCTTGCTGAACATTGCATTGAACATTCCTGATTTTCATATCATTGTTGAGGAAAATGTTGGAACCGCAGACAATAAAATATTTCTTTTTTGAGCTTCGCAGACATATACAGTACTGTCTAATGAGAATTTCATGTAACTGGTAGTTACAATTTGTATGACAATCTCCTTATGGTTTGTCGTGGCTAAGAACTTATCTTCATATCCAGATGATATGAGGACAGATCAGGTTCAATTTAATATGTCATAAATGTAAAACACTAAGTGTTATTGCTATACCATTTTCTGTTATCTGGAGTTTTGACCAGATGCAACTGTTCAGGGAGGAATTGGAGTTTTTTTTCTCTGGCACAAAACTAGTGCTTATTGTGGTGGATGATAAACTAATTGCTTCAACCAGATTATCATGTGCCATTGTCATGTAATAGTCAACAGTTGGTGCTCTTCTAAATCTTTGCATGATTTACTTGTTAAATTAACTTAAATGCTACATATATAATTATAATCGTAATTTGATCTACATTTTGGTACACAGCACTTACTAGGCATCGTTATTTTGTTGTTATGTTTACTAAAGAAGTCCGTTTGAGTCCGTATGTTTACTAAAATGTCCATATGTTTACTAAACACGTTTGAATAATCCGCCTCACCCTCTATCTTGAAAAATATTGCGCGAAGGCCAGTATTTACGATGGCCGCGGTTGGTTGCAGCCAGAGTATATATCACTAGCCGGTGGGTTCTGCCATGCCACCTTATGGAGTCTCACTCTGCTCTCTCGGTTGGTTTATTTTCCGAGACATCCTTCCTCGTGGCAAGGGTAAAGATTCGACTCTTTTTCGCTTGGTGTCTCGTGTCATAGAATAAATGGGGCAGTTATTTGAGGGTTATCAGTGACACCTGCTACCCCGCCCCGTCTTGCATGGAAGGAAACAGACGTTTGCTCCACCACTGCTTATTCATCCAGTATAAAACTGATTTATATCGCAGTTGGCACTCCATTTCTGAAGGAAATTCCACCAAACCCCACCTGTGGTCGCGCCTGGTTGGGTCGGTCGACCTTTCAGTCAGGTCAGGCATCATGACCGAAGATGTAGAACATATGATATTTAAATGTAATTTTCTTTTTCATCGTGTAAGCAACTTAAATGATCAAAAATACCAATGCAGAAATTGTAGGGAAGATACAAGGTTAAAAAAGAGAGTCCACCTAGGAAACCATAAAACGAACTTTGCTAAGAGAGGCAAAAAAAATCGGACTCAATTCCTTGGAAGAGATTGAGCGAGTAGCCCAGGTCAGAGCGGTATGTACAAACTACTTGCAAGTCTATGTAACTATGTACGAGAGGAATATATATATATATATATCAGGTCTGTTTGGACCAAAAATTTGTTGTTTCCATTGGCATGCGGTTGAACTACGGGAAATCTTGATCCTTTACTTGAGAACTTAAATTACTAGTACCTGTGCGGTCGGAGTAAGGGTCTCCTGGATGACGAGGGACACTGGTAATAATTAAGCAAGCCTTCACACAACAATCAGTCACAGGTGTCATGTTAGGCGCCATGACTACGCCTGAATTCATAACGAGCTAGTGGAAAAAGAAAGATGCGTCGAAGTATAAGATTTATATATAAAATACTAATAATGGAATTAAACAGTGTACTATCTATTGTGAACGGAACTGATAGGAAAACAAATATCAGAATACTAAGAGCAAAGCATATTTCCAGTGGCAACATATGAGTGGGAACTGTGAAGCATGGGCATTTAATACGGCAGGGGAAAAACATATATGTGCGTTTGAATATAAATGTTATAGAAGAGTCCTGCGTATGTCATGGACAGAGAAGATAACAAATAGATCTACTCAGAAAGAACTCAAAATCAAAGAAAACTGGCTGATGCTACAAATAAGAAAGATAAAATTGAGGTATTTTGGACATATAAAAATACACAAAGGGCTGAGAAGACCATCATGGAAGGAGGCATACCGGCAAAGAGAAGACGATGAAGACCATGAAGAATATGAATATGGACCATGATGTAACTAATGGTTTAAACATGGCGGCTGCACACGCAGGACATCTGGCATATGAGAGAGAAATTCCGAAGGACTTTTGAGGTGGTAAAGTTCTGTTCAGGACCAGCTATTGATGATGAATACTATCTAATGTACACTACTTATTTACTGCACCAATTTAAAATATGAACTTTCAGTGTTGTATTTGTAGTGTGCTTTTTTATTTTTTCTTATTTTATTCTTGTGAAGTAATCACCAGTAGTTAATGCTAATACATTTCATATATTTAAATTCTCCACAGTGGAGCTACGAAACTATGGTCGTTCAGCTGGTTTTCTATGAAAAGGCAAATGCCTCTAACATAACCTATCGCTTGCCAGTCAAGACTTGCACTGTCTCAGAGTCCTATCAGCCTTCTCCTGTATCTCGAGATGTTGTGCGTCCACCGTATTCACGAATAAAGCACAAGACAAACGATCTGAGATCAAGGTTACCAGACAGCGAAAAGGTTGACATTGTAGACAGAATTGCAATATTAACTTCTGAACTTGAAAAACATGCAGCATATCAGGCAGCAAATGAAGAATACAATAGGGTTACTGCTGAAGTAAATAAACAGCCAACAGATCGTAAGAAATCAGTACCTTTGAGCGAAATGAAAAGAGATCAGAAAGACAGGGTTCCAGACGTACTATACACTAGTAGATCTATAGATTTTATAACTGATGATATCAGATTTGTTGGAGAAAAGAAACATGAAGTCTTTCTACCGGTGATAACTCAACAAAAGTCTTATGATATGCCGACCCATGAGAAGTTGGACTCATTTCTTGATATTTCTAAGCGATATTGGAATTGTATTGACGATATCATTGATGACAAACAAATCCCGAAATATGAAAGATTAAACCTAACTGGCGAAGAGCTTTATATCAACGGACTTTATCTTCCAAGAGATAAAAATAATAGACCTATTGCAGAGAAACTTAAACTAGCTCGGAAGAAACGACAAACATTAAACGATAAAAATAAACAATATGAAAAACTTGGATGGGATATGAAATCAGATATTTCCACGAAACAACAGTTTGTTTTTAAAACACACCCACAGAAAAATAAGGACAATATCGCCAAGAATGTAAAATTAATAGAAACGGAACAGAGTAAGAATATAAATATTTGTGAAAGACTTTGGAAGCGATATATAAAGGAACAAGAGACGATGGAAATGGGGTTGGCTATAAATAACAAAATGGGAAGAGACATTCATAAGCGAGCGACTACGATCAAAAAGGCAAGTGCTTCAGATGATGCAGACAGCATAACTAGTAAATTAGATAAGAAACAAAAGACAAAGAAACCGATTAAAGAGGTACGCACTGAAGTTCGTAATAGTATGAATATAAATACATCAAAAATGAGAGAGTCCAGTGATGATCCAGACAACAACAAAAATCGACTCTTACCACATTTAACTTCAGATTCTAAATTTGAAGAACAAGCGCGGGAACCTGAACACGAATGTACAGAAAGTGATACAGATTCCAATATCAATTCTGCTAATCTACCACCACGACAAAGTCAAACTTCGACAAACTATTTCTATGTTCCAGATTTTCAAGAACCAGTCCCGATGAGCCCTTCGCCGCCAAGTGACTACCAACGTGAAAGAAACTTTCGTATCATGGAGCACCCCTCCATACGCAATCACGGCACAGGAAAGTACTGATGTGAAATTTAAGTATTTCAACAAATGGCAAGAATTTGCACGATTCAAATCTGCTAATAGTCCAGTTAATTCATTAAATCGTGAAGTACAAGATGGTGAATTTTCACGTCAGCATTTCATAACTCATTTTGACGATAAAGAAAGTCAAAATAAGCCAGTTGTTAAGGATTTAGCGGATTACAGCTGTGAATGCACGTGTGTCGAATGCACAAACCGTATTGATGAGTTGGCTTACTTGCGACCTAATTTCGTAATGGATACAGACGGTTGTCCTCTCAGGTTAGGGCACCTCCGGCGAGATTTTAGTTTCCTGAAGGGTAAGAATAATAAACTACCCGTGAGAGTCATACCACAGAAGGTGATTTCCCACTTTGTCAACACGAGCACGCCTCAAATATCTGAAGAACTGCTGAAGATGGTCGATCATATCATGATTCGTAAAGAAATGCTAACTTCTAGCCTTGGTCACACGTACATTACTGTCACATTCACCAAGAGAAAGTTGTCAAAAGTGTAAAAGAATTGCATAATTCACTGTCCTTTCACCAAAGAAAGTTGCCAAAGCCGTAATAGAAATACATTCTTCACCAAGAGAAAGTTGACAAAACTGTAATAGAAATACATTCTTCACCAAGAGAAAGTTGTCAAAACTGAAATAGAAATACATTCTTCACCAAAGAAAGTTATCAAACTGAATAGAAATACATTCTTCACCAAAGAAAGTTATCAAAGCTGTAATAGAATAATTACTATTCACAAGAGAAAGTTATCAAAACTGTAATAGAATTGCATTACTTCACTGTCACTTCAAGAGAATGTTGTCAAACTGTAAAGAAACACTTTCTTCCTGTCACCAAGAGAAAGTTGTCAAAGCTGATAAATACATCTTCACCAGAAAGTTGTCAATCTATAATGATATCTCACTGTGACATTCATCAAAGGAAAGTAGTTAATACTGTAATAGAAACAATTACTTCTCTGTCACATTGACCAAGAGAAAGTTGTCAAATCTTATAGTCTAATTTATCATCATCATATACCGCTCCTGCTGGTGTTGACGATCATGAATTGCCTTAACCCTTTGTTTGCAGTAAGTCTTCTTCTTCTTCTGCGTTCTCACTAGATTGGGATTTCAGATTCTCTAACAAAGGCAGCCATCTGCCTCAGATCATCAGCCACGCCATACAGTTTGCCCTGGACGCTGGTGTAATCTTTCTTCTCAGGTCTGCATACTGGGGGCAGTTCTGTAGGATATGTTCTGTTGTCATACCTGCTAAGCCACAGTGGCACAGGTCGTTGGTGCCTATCTTGAATTTGGTGTACAGGTGGTGTCTCATTCTGTTGTGACCCGTCCGAAGGCGGAGTATAGCTGTCTGGTCCCTTCTGGACAGTTGGTAATATCCATCATTCTTGTTGTGTTTTGGGTGTTCTTTATGTTTGCAGTAAGTAAAGTAAATGAACCCTTTTTCATAACATGAGATATATTGGGGAATAGGGTGTTACGCTCGTTTTGTTTTAAATTGAACATCGGCACGCGATGGATGATGATGGGGTCAACATCATGCCACCGAATACTATGCCAGATGTTAAACTTTTCATGCACTGAAATAATTTGTATATTTCTTTTCCTAAGATTGTGTTCTATTTCCATAATGTGCTCCAACTTTGTGCCTTCTCTTCTGTGGTTCAGCATGTGAACGGTCTAATTCATATATGTGTGGTACGTGTCTTTTGAACTGTGACTCTTTCATGATATCCTAGCTAGAAAGCCACTACCGATCCATCGGTATACACGTGTGTCCACTCATTTTCAGGGTACTCAGTCTCTATTAATTTTTTGGTAACTTCTCTTCTTTCGAAGTTTTCTTGCTGCCGTTTTTCAAGTATACATGGGATTGATTCCCTTAATTCTGGCATATTGATCTTCCACGGCGGGCTCTTATCAGTTGTATGTATCAATTTGGGTTTGCAATTTGCTAAGACCGGGTGGACTTGGGTCAGTGCTTTGACACTTTTTGCAAAGCTGGTTCTCTTTAGCCTGTCCCTTCCTAATCCATTCATCCTGGCATACATAGGGTGGGAGTTAAGCCGTTTCAATCTTTCCGAGAGTATCAAAACTTTCCTGTCTCTGCGGTCTGCCATTGGTTGGATGCCTGTGATTGTTTCCGTCGCCTTGATGGGCGTGGACTTCGTGGCTCATGTGATAATGCGTACTGTTCGGTTATGACTGCTGCTCACTTTGGCGAATTTCTTGCTGGATGCACTACATCATGCTGCAATGCCGTACTCCAGGACCGGTCGTACTCTTTCAGAGTAGAGTGTTTTAAGGATTCTGGTGTTTGCTCCCCACATAGAGCCTGCGAGTTTGCGCACCACGCTGAGCCCCTGTCGCGCGTTTGCCGTAGCATTGTCTATTTGAAAGCACCATGTCAGCCTTTGGTCTAGTGTGACTCCCAGGTACGTTGGGGTTTTGCTTTCCGGAAGATCTTGCCCGTTGACTTTAAGCTTAATTTTGTGATTCTGGTTGTTCTGCGAGAACACAGTGTAGGTGGTTTTAGAAGCGTTAATGTTCATGCTCCACTTTTCTGACCAGATTTCCAGTTTGTTAAGCGTATCTTGCAATCAATTTGTTGTTATGGGCATTGACTCATCTCTCGTCCAGATTGCCAGATCATCGGCATACATGGCTGAGTGTACTCGCTTTGGTAGACATGTTGCTATGTCGTTGACAAAGATTAGAAAGAGAGTTGGTGAGAGCACGCCTCCTTGGGGAACTCCTTGCTCTAATGTGGCCTTCATGCTTGTGTACCCCTGAACTTGAACCCTTGCTGCTTTGTTCTCTAGACCCAATAGATTTATCTGTGCTTGGCCTCTTGTACGGAGTTTACCGCAATCTTCCCATGTGTCGTCACGATACGTTACAGTGTTTTTAGAGACACTTGCCGAGACCTTTGATTTATTACGCATCGTTCTCATTGATTCTTGCTACACAGCTGGCAATTTATTTGCGACCATTTACTCCGGGGGAGTTGGAATTCGTTCTCCGATGACTCGTACAGCACTGTTTCTCATGTTTCAGCAACTATTTGGGCAACTTTTCATCGGACAGGAGATGCGTGCATTTTGTTCAGGGATTTTGGAACTGCGTTACTTTTCCGTGCTTGCACTACTACCACTACCTGTAGCTCTCCCTCGATCCCTACCCGCTTAGGCAGACAAGAACCGTTGTCTGTTTTCAGGGTCACCACGTGAAGGTGGGGTAGGATCTTGAATAGTGCCAGCTCACTAAACCTGGCGCAACGTTGTTCCTAGAATTGCGCATTTAACCCCGTTTAGGGCTGAAGTGATACTTAGGGGCACCTGCAGGCGAACTTTTGAAGCAGACCTCAAAGCCATGCATAATACTAGGTTTTGCGTCGAAAGGAAAGCACAAGATCGAAAACCGTCAAATCTGTTTTGTCTCTGCTTTATGTGCTTTCTTGTGTGCGTTGATCACTAATGATGACGATCTCCTCAGAGACTCCAACAATTAACTTCTAGTCCAATTCGTCTCGATCTTCCTGAACATACCCTTTGTGCCTCTAGCAGACAGTTTCCAATTTGAATGCTTTAATAAAATACTGAGTGAGAATATGATATATATATATATATATATATATATATATATATATATATATATATATATATATATTATATATTATACTTTTATTTCTGCCTAATATGAGATATATTTCTAATTATGTGTACCTTGAGGAGAAATGATCAACGAATATCAAAGCAGGCATTGAAGTGGAATGCAAAGGGTTCAAAAAAGAGAAGTCGACCTAAGGAGACCCTGAAACGAACTTTGATGAGAGAGGCAGGAAATATCGGTCTCAGTTTCATGGAGGAGATTGAGCGAGTTGCTCAGGATGGAGCGGTATGGAGAAATTACTTGCAGGCCCTATGTAACGTATAACGGTACGAGAAAAATTATTATTATTATGTGTATATGTAGTCTAATATAGAAGAACGTTTTTAGAGTTTAAAATATAATGGATTTTTTTGTAAATACATTTTATATAAAGTTTGACAAGCTAATATATAGCAGTTGAATAGTCGATTATACTCGTATGTACATATTTTAAAATTTAAAATGGAAGGATTTTTCTATTGAATGTTTAATATTTATAACATATGATATTTATGATTTATATAATATAAATATTTATTTATTTTTGAAACGTCTTGTTTACTTTTCTTTAGATATAAACTTACTTGTGTATTTGAATGTGTACGCATTCAAAGATTGTCAGAATATAAGTGTAACTAACAATATGTACTATTGCTGTACAATAGCTTCATTTTCTCAGTTTATATTTGTTTATGTTTATAGCTGTTTTGTTTGTGTGGTGGAACATTAAAACATATCTGTCTATCTATCAATCGATCTATCTATCTCTTTGTGTGTTCACGTGCGTACATGCAGGCATGCTTGTATGTATGTACTCCTGTAACCTACATTGTCTTGTGTGGAGTCCAAAAATGATGGTCTGCTGTTTTCTGTCTAGATTTAGGGTGGCTCTTGATTGATTGATTGGTAGGACCATCATTATTGCACTTCGGTGAGTAACCATATGTGCTCCGATCTCTTTCTTACAGAGAAAGGTCTCAGCTGCGTTACGCTCGAGTGGTTACCGGGAATGGTGTAAAGAAAGAACCACTGTTACCTGCCAAGCATGTCGTAAGAGGTGACTGAGGAGGTTGGCTGAAATCGGATAGACATGTTCCTAAACGTGTAGAAGTATATGGTAGAGCCTACCAAACCATGTGCTAACGTTTATACGTTCTTGGCAAAGATCAAACATATCAAAAAGTGATTAAAATTGGTCGTAAAGAACGAACGCAAAGAAGAAGAATAAGCTGCAGTTCAGGACTCCGTAGCCCCGGCGAGGCTCCCCGATATAATGTTGAATATGGTGAAGATATTTTTGAGGGAATTATTTTTTTCTAATGAAAATTGACCAGGCAGCGCCCATGTGGTGTCGGGGCCCGCAAGTACGCAAAGAATAGTACTCTGCAATCTGCAATGCATGTCGTAAGAGGCGACTGATGTAGACCTAGGAAGCTCCCCTAGTAAAAAAATCAGCGCAGAAATCGGATGTGTTGGCCTACTTGTAGGCGCATAACTGGCACAACGTACAGTCGTTCTTAGGCTCAGATCACATACAAATCACACAGAGTGGTTGACAAGTGGTCTATATGAAGCGTTCGAAGAGAAGAACCAGACTGGCTTTCCAGCCTGTTCTTCTCGATGTTTAACTACCAAGGGTTCTTTTACGTGCTTAATTTAAAACGGGACCTATGTTTTATCATCCGTCTCCGATAGGACAAGGAACTCGATCTCACCTACACTGAGAAAGGGACTTGTGGAAAAATATATCTACGAGGAGCGAACCTGGTACCTTTGGCACGAGAGACGAGCACCTAAGCTCTACGCCACAGAGACCCCAGAGGATAGGTCTTGTTTGCAATTGCTGCCTTGTTCTATGACTCTTTGCACATTTGTATTACTATTTGATCAATGTTTTGTCTTCTCGTGTTTTGGAGTTCATCAAATATGGAATATCATGGTCATGCCTGTACTGCGAAACCTGATGACTATTTCAACATTCTTTCCTTTTCTTCTTCTTCAGAACGGCAACTCACTATATCGACCACATTATTTTCAGTCACGTCTGTATGATTTGTATGTGATCTTAGGGGCCTCCATGAAGACGATTGTATGTTCTGGGGTATCATACAGTGAGGGCCCAGCTTCCCCATCAGTCTATGATTTCTGCGCTTGTTTTTTTATTTCTACTTAGGGTAAGCCAATTTTCTGCGGCTTCAAACATCGGATCGTCTCTTACGATATGCATTGTAGGTTGCAGTGGTCCTATTCTTTGCTTCCCTTGTGGGCCCGGCACCACACTGGCGTATCCAACTAAACTAAAAAGGTTTTCTTTTTTATTTACTGTGCTCATTGGCTCAAATCACACAGAGTGATATATTAGTGGTTACCCTGGAGCGAAAGAAGAATCCAACCCTAGTACACACCAGAGGACCATCTGTGTACACATCATTATGAACATGTTGTCTACCATCAGCATTCAAGAAGTTAAACACAATGAAGAACATGTGGCAAAGCACCAGCAAAATACTAAATTAAAAATATTGAGAGCATGCATTTTTCCAGTGGCTACTAATGGGTGTGAATCATGGACTATTACACAAAAATTAAGAACGAAAATCCAGTCCTTCGAAACTAAATGCTACAGAAAGATCCTACGAATACCATGGACAGAAAAAAAAGAACACTGATGTCCTGAAAGAACTAAATGTTAAAGAGAATTGGCTGATAAACAACATACTATACAGAAAAATTACATACTTTGGTCACATCAGGCGTCACGGTGGCCTGGAAAGAACAATTCTAGAGGGCAGGGTCCCAGGACGCAAAGGCAGACCAAGAAGAAGATGGCTACAAGATATTAAAGAAACCATGAACCATGATTTGGTTTTGTTTTATTTTGTTTGTTTCAATCTAGCATCGACGAAGTGGGTGAACTGGCAAGAGACAGAGTGAATTTCAGATCTGCTGCAAAGAGAGCAACGTCCTATAAAGGATACGCACCTTGATGATGATGTCTACCATCACTTCAGGTGACAAGCGTTGAATGATGTCAGGAAATTTTTTTCTTTTTCCAGGTCCAGATAAATGAAACACATTATATGAAATAGAGCAACACCTTTAAACAGATGCAGATATTTGACCAATGGGCAAGTGTAAGTGCCAAAATACGCTGTTGGGTTTTTGAAGAAGCTGAATTTCGCATAACAGGTCGTATTTGACCTAAATGTTGACTAGGGACGAGTGTTTCAGTTACTTAAAAGAAATTGTAACTATTGTCGTTACTTTTGCAACAAATACTCGTTACTTGGTACTCGTGGTGCTATAAGCGCGATGATGTGCCCGTCTGCCCAGCGTGTTCATAGCGAGTTGGACTACGGGTGACTATCCCTCTGTGTGTGGGGTTAAATTCCGCGCGATGGCAGAAAAGTCACAGATTCCTCAGATTTACGGTGTTCGTGGCACCGAACCGAAGGGTTACGATGTCCATGGCACCGAGCCGAAGAGCTGGAAAGCTCAAGTGCTTCTGGATCGGAGGAAAAAATAAATAAATAAGCGCGATGAAATGGAGTTAAAAGACAGTTCCAGGGTAAGCGAGCTGTCATTGACCAAGATCCTACTCCACCTCCACTGTGTGGCTTTGGAAACATATTGCTGCATTCTAATTTGCAAAGTGGATAGGCATCAGGGAAGCTAGCCATTGGTTTCGGTATTAGTGTAAGCGCAGCTATGAATGGTATATGTTCGATGGCATAACAGACGAGCAATATTTCAGAGTGGCAACGCCTACGCGTTTCTCATGGTCGAAGTCCAGAGATCGATAGCCTACACAGAAGCCGTGCAGGCGTCGAGATATTGTTCGCAATCGCATTAAAATAATTAGTCTTTGTAGGGGACAGTCACAGCACTCAGTCAAGCTGGTTGCTCCTACGAAATTTTCCCAGTCTTGACAATTCGTTGTTAAAGGCTGATTTCCCAGTGCCTATGCACAGAATAAAAACTAAGAGACGGCTCACAATTTCTGGAGAGACGCAAGCTTGTCTCATCAGATTAGTGTCGAAAGAATATATGATATATGCCTCAAAACAGTTTGGAGTCTTCAGTATACAGAACGATCTCACTGCGTCAGAAAAATTAACATATCATGCTCTATGACTCAGATCAAACACATGCTGCAACGAATGGCCAAGAAGGGATCAATATAGAGTAAATAACATTCAGTTCCACGTCCGAGTGGTTACCGGGGCCCACATTTTGGGTGGAAAGAATAGAACCACTGTTACCTGCCATGCATGTCGTAAGAGGCGACTGAGGAGGTTTGGATGAAAACGGATGCACATGTCCTAAACGTGTACAAGTCTATGCGTTTAGGGGCCTACCAAACCAATGTGCAACGATACACGTTCTTGGCAAAGATCAAACATATCACAAAAAGTTATTAAAATTGGTCGTAAAGAACGAACGCGAAGAAGAAGAAGTAGAAGTTCCAGAACGAGCGAAAGATGTCTGGACAGGCAAACCCAAGAATCCCTTTGGCCGAAACTAGGATGTTTCTGGTGACTGTCATACACGCCGCATGAGTCTACTGGGAGCAACGTATCACTTTCTTGTGCACAATTCAAACAGATCGCGCGGATTGATTATCGTGGTTCTTAACATTGAACGCAAACAAACACACATCGTTTATTATCTTCTTCTTATTCTTTGCGTTCGTTCTTTACGACCAATTTTAATCACTCTTTGTGATATGTTTGATCTTTCAAGAACGTGTATACGTTGCACATTGGTTTGGTAGGCCCCTAAACGCATAGACTTTTATACGTTTAAGACATGTGCATCCGATTTCAGCCAAACCTCCTCAGTCGCTCTTACGACATGTGGCAGGTAACAGTGATTCTATTCTTTACACCCCAAATTTGGGCCCCGGTAACCACTCGGGCGATCGTTTATTGTGAATTATTTCTGGACATATCTTTTTGTTCTCTTCTCTATCATCCATTGTATACGGTGGACTCTTCTGTAACACATATATTCAAAATCACATTTATATGTTTTCCCAGTGCCTTGTTTAATGTCCATGTTTTACAATGCCACTAGAAATATGTGTGCTCTTATTATTTTGGTTTTTGTTTTTCTATCAGTTCCATTTCATACTGTTCTTAGCTGCTTAAGTTGTTTTAAGACTATGTTTGTTCTTCTTTCCATTTCCTTCATTTTATTTCCATCTTTTATCATCATCATATATTAATAATAGAATAATATGTAACATATGTAACCACAATTTATGTAGTTTTAGAACTAAACTACGAATTTTCAATTGCAATGTTGTATCAATCCTAGCATATGCCAGTTAGTTAGTTTGTTCCTTTCGTGTCAAAGGCGGCACATAGGGCAGAGTTTTAGATCCCATGTGATACGGTTCTTTGCTAGTAGTTGGAGATCTTGTATGGTTTTACATCCCAATAGTTTACTTTCTTGTTGGATGGTTCTTCGAAGAGTGGTCTTTGGTCTTCCACGTTTTCTTTTCCCAACTGGTGACCACATAAGGACTTGTCGATTTAGTCTCTTTTCGTCTGATCTAAGAACATGACCTAAATATTTCCACCTTCGTTTCCTTATAATATTTGATACGGGTTGTTGGTGTGTTCTATCAGTGCCATAATATGCCAGTAAATGTTTCAAAATTGGCTAAATATATAGAACGTAATTTGAATGCATATGAAAATAGATATCTACGAACAATGATTAACAAAAAAGGGATGAATTCCCCAGAAGGAGATGAATCAGAGAAATGTCTTGTCAACCACTATAACAGTTGATATAAGAAAGCGAAAATGGAGATTATCTGAGAAAAAATTATCAAAGAATCACAAAGCAGATAATTAAGTGGGAGACAATTGGTTCAAGAAGAAAATAACACCCTAAAGAAAACATGAGACGAACTTAATTGAAATTGGTGAGAAATTTCGCTCAGTTCCATAGAAGAGATTGAATGAGTTGCCCAGGATAGAGCGGTATGGAGAAATTACTTGCAGGATCTATGCAATGTATAACGGATGGAGAAGAATAGTTATAATAATATGGCATATATATAAGTCAGTGGCGGCTCGTGCTAATTTTTGCTGGTTGGGCAAACAAATTAAAAAAAAAAAATCATGGTATTGGGCTAGGTTATATTTTTTAAAATACAATAATAAATACACGTTACACATTATTTATGGTGGGCCCGGCCCACTAGCCCTTAATGACGAGCCGCCACTCATATAAGTGTTAATATAATACAATATTAATAAGAACATATACGAAATCCAAAATGAATTTTCTAACGCCAACTAAATGGAAAGATGTCGGATTTCCTGCATTTAGCTTTCGAAAGTAAATATGAAACTGATACCGTGAAGTATTCAGTGGCGAAATACGTTATGAGTCTAGAATATGGTAGTCTATATGCTAATCTGGAAATTGAACCAAAGTGAGTAACGATTATTTGTGACATACTTGACAACCCTCATAACTAGTAACGACTACATATATATTAAAAATGTATCGATTAGAAGTTATGTAAGAAATATTTTGCAAAGGTTGCATCTTCTTCTTCTGCGCTCAGCTTCTGCTATGCGACTACTTCAGTATGTGTCATAAACAGGGCGGGGGGCTTGAGGTCTTCACCGGTCCCCCATAGTTTATATACGGATATTTCTGTTGGCCAGATTTCCATTCTCACACTGTTGGGGCAGTCTTGCAGGGTGTGCTCTGGGGACTACTTTGGTGCTCCACATCTGCAGGCAGCCGAGTCCCTGAGACCCATTCTATCGAGGTATGCTCTGAGACTGCAGTGTCCCGTTTTATGTCAGAATACGGGGACTGCCTAGAGTAGTTGATAGTAGCTCGGCCTGCTAGCTGTGAGACGCCTCATAGCTCGGGTTCGAACCTACTGTCCGGCATTTGTTCGAGTCCCCTGGTCTTACTCAGGACGATAACGTGAGTACCTCTGAAGTCGGAGAAAATCTGCCTGAATGGCGAGGGAATACTAATTACGAGTACATTGAGCACACGGCTGCCAGTGTAAAGTAATTTACAATGTGCACGCTGCTGCCATTGTAAGAAATTGGAAAAACGGATTTTCACGTAAAAATCAGTTTCAGAGATGAAACTTCGTCTGAGTTGAAAGCGGACGAAAGAAAAAAAAAAATTTCAGAATACTGTGGTCTGTGCTTTTCTGTTTAGTGTATTTATACTGTCGTTCTCTGGGTTGAATCCTCCGTTTGTTTTTCTCCCCATTTTTTTTCTGGATTTAAAGGGTTTTAAAGCCGAAGGATTGACTTCATTATACCGAGTTTTACCCCATATGGCTCGGTCCCTCTCCGCAGAAATGGTACACCACCAGCCGAGAGTATTGCACAAAGCCCGAACTCCGTAGCTCAAGCAACAATCCTAGGGGTGATTCATTGAGTATGATCCGAAAGGTGGAGGCTGGTTCGGTGAGCAGACAATGGACTTAATCACTACAAGCGTCAACAATTTGCAGAAGTACACTTATCTTCGTTCCGGGGCACATGGTGTCGTTGGCAATGAGAGAGCAGACAGGATGGTTAGCTCTATCATGGCGAAACACGTAATAACAAAGTACTGTAGTTTTACAATTTACAAAAACAATGACAATACACAGCAACGTTTCGACCAACAATGCCTTAATCAAGCAAACGAACAACAGATGTGACGAATTAAAAAAACACTAACATATGGACGACTACATACGGAGACATTCAAACGTTTCTAATACAAATCTGATCTGGGAATAAAAACGAATAAAGAAATAAAAGTCAACACCAGTACAGCTATTATGTACTAAAACAATAGTTACTGGAAATATATATACACTACAAATAAAACTAAATCTTACCTAATACGTCACACGAAGAGTTGCAGTAAACCACCATATCAGGGGGGACAGTCAATGGATAGAGCTGACATTTTTAACGCCCTCATAGAGTGTAGCCGCAAAGAAGATTTTCATTTAAACCACTCCACGTGAACAATAGATTGCAAGAGCTGGGATTGAAGATTGGAGTGGCCCGCTGCTATTCATCACGTATATTGACCACATCTGTAAAATAGCTAACACCAGCGAAGGAAACAACCTCGGAGAACTCTTAAATGAATTTCTTTTGCAGACGATCAGGCAATGATATCAACAACAGAAGAACAACTACAACAACACATCAACAGACTCCAGTTAGCATGTAACGAATACAACATGAGAATAAACATCGACAAAACAGAAGTAATGACATTCGCCAGAGAGGAAAGCTCTATCAATATATCCATCGATAATCACCCACTAAATCAAGTAAAAGATTTCACATACCTGGGGAGCATTTTTCAGCAAATGGAAGAATAACTAATGAAATCCAACACAGATGCAACAAAGCAAATCAAATGATAGGGCAAATGGCTCCAATTTTAAGATGCAAACACGTCACCATGAACACAAAAAGAGCAATGTTCAACACAATCTTTCTCCCACATTATGTTACTAGTGCCAAACCTGGACGCTGACAACAAACGATAGAAGAAAACTAGTCACAACAGAGATGAAGTGAGAAATGAAGACATCATGAAAAAGTGGGTACAACATCAGTACTAGACTTCATCAAGAAACAACAAATTAAATGGTTCGGCCACGTAAGCAGATTACCATCAGACAGTGCACCCAAAGAGCAATGTTGCTCCGATACAATGGGTATAAAGCAAAAGGCCGGCCACGCAAAAGATGGACCTCAGAGATAACAGAGGCGACGAAAGAGACTATCTACGAAGCGCATACTAGGCCGTTTTAGAAATCTCTTCCTGACCTGACGCTGTGAGGCATACAGGATTCAAGAAAGAGAGAAAGAGAAAGAAAGTGGCTAGAAAAGAACAGCACAACATGTATATGAGTAGGCTCATCAACCAAAATCGAACTGGTACGGTCAGTCGCTGGACGCTGTTGGAGATATTACGAAGGAGATCCGAGCACCTATGGGCATGTCTGAGTACAATGAAAATATTCCAAACCGAAACTGAAATTGGAGACATAGTCAGTGATTATAGTAACGAATACATTTTACCTAAGTGATATTCAGTACTTTCATATTAAGACAATAACAAGTATTTGAGTAACAAGTAGTTACTATTCGAACAACACTAGCGTTTACTTTCAAAACAAAAACAGGAAAGATAACCACCAACCAATCAAACGCATCAAGTGGTAAAGTTGTAAAAGCACGTATGTGGGTTGATCGATTCAGCGCTGCAGCACAATCTATGTCTTAAACAACTCCAGTGATTTTATGTTTATTTGCTATAAGTGCAAAAATCAAAGTTTGCATTGCTATTTGTATTTGTTCGACCAGCAGTGCAAAACGATATATTTGTCTTAGTATTTTGCTTGTAAAAATGTCCTCAGAAATGGAGTTTGGCTCATTTGGTGTCCAAGATGGCGTTGTTGAGGACCTGGCAATTGGTATGGAAGATAGTATTGAAAGTGTTGACGAACTCGGTGAACTTTCTAGAAGCATTGCATCTAGACCCGTTAGGAAAGCCAAGAGACATTTAGGCAGGAATAGTCCCGGAAAGGAGGTAGGACCTAATGGTGTAGTGGTGCAGACCAAAGTATTACCATTAACTAAAAATAGTCGAAAATCTCGAGATGGACGAGGTCGGGGCCTTCCGAAGAAAGGTAAACACGTGGATCTTATCAATAGATAACCCATATCTTATATTTCTGTCAATTTATTCATTAACAAACACCCAGATGCAACCTGTATTTTTGTTGTCATTGTATTAAAAATGTGTCTGTTTCAACGCTTTCCCCTTTTTTCTGACATTTTTGTGACATGCCCATTCTTTTCATTCTCTTCAGTCTGATATTACATCTGCATGGCTTTGATGTAGTCTCTCTTAAAAAGGACAACGAAAGGTAACATTCACAAAATATCTCAGAATCAGAACCTTGTAATTATGACAAGCAGCATGAAAGCTACCCACAATCTCAGTAATGGAAACATTCCCAATATTCACATGTATGCATTCAGTGGAAAAGTGAAGATATACAAAAATCTCCCCAGTATGCAGAATTAAAATGCTTGGAGAACCACCAAGACTAAACAGATCTACAGATGGAAACTTAAAAGAAAACGATTTCTTCAAAACAGCTTGAAAAATCACTTCAATACAGATTTAAAAACCTGAACCCATTGAACAGATATCCTCCTCAGTAGGACAGGAAAAAAAACCTCAAATTCAATAATAGTATACCAGGTTCATCTCAAAAGCCAAAGTCTTAGCTCATGTGCTATAATAGTTATCAGAAAACCATAAAACATGCCCAAGAGATATTTGGACTCCACAGATGGAGCAAAAATCTATATTGTGACACCAAGTGAAGAGGATATAGAGAATGCAATGCCCACAGGAAAATACACCATACATTTTAAAGCAGAAATGGGATCCATAACAGAGGCAACCAAAATGCTCATACTTTGCATCGACTCATCAACCTGCTGAGCAATCCTCACAAATGCGCAAAATCATTGTTGCATACGTTTAAAGATTCCAAACCAGTCTCATGAAGGAACTTGCATTCCTCTTTACTGCAGCTCAGCATCATTACCAAAGAAGCAGTATCGTAAAGGATCCAAGACTACTGGGGAATAAAAGGAAATGCAAAGGCTGATTTCTTTGGCAAGGAGGGTGAATCACTCAACCAGATTAAAATTATGACATCTCATAAACCATCAAATAGCTTGCCCTGAGCAGAACTTTGCCACCCTAACAGTTCTCCGGAATATCTCTCTCTCATAGGCCAGATGTCCTGCCTCTGCAGCCGTCATGTTCAGACCATCAGATACATCCTGAATCCATCTTCTCCGTGGTCTTCCTCTTCTTCTCTTGCCAGTAGGCCTCCTTTCATGATGGTCTTCTCCAGCCCTTCATGTCTTTTTATGTGTCCAAAATATCTCAATTTTAACTTTCTTATTTGTAGCATCTCATAAATAAAAGACTCAATTTGGGGTAATTTTTATTAAATTCTGTCACAAATTACATACCTTTCTCAGGTGAATGATATTTCTTTCACCTGGTGCAAAGTGGTGGAAGCACAGTATAGGAAAAAAGCTGTTCAATTAAAGCAGCCACTTTTAGTATAACAATTTAAATAGCTGTTGTCTGGAGTAATATCACTACTGGTATACTTAAAACTATACTACAAAACAAATATACTTAATAGTAGGATTAGAAGGGCAGATGCACGCAAGTTTTGCATGTGCAGAACAAATATACTTAATGAGTATGATTAGAATGGAGAATTTCATGCAAAAATAAGAAGCAACTTACCAGGGACCATGACTACGCCTAAATTCATAGCAGACGAATGCAGAAGAAGAAGAATACAGGCATAAAAGGATAGATAAATTAGCTGGAGCTGCATCAATTGGAAGTGGGCAAATATGGTAAAGGCTGATATAAATGCCCTCAGCTTCACATATTTGGCTAACAGGGTCAAAGAAATTGAAATGGGGGTTAAGCACAGACAATCATGGGATGTCTGCATGATAAAGTGAAGATGGGATATAATCGACACTACTTGAGCTACCTCTGGAGAAGACACACCTGTATGGTGGGGTACACTAGTAATAAGGAAAACAAGCTTTCGTGCAAAAATTGGAAGCGCTATACCAAGCGCCCTGACACGCCTGAATTCCAAGTGGACGAACACAATAACTACTTGAGCACAGTGAACATGGTAACATTGTGATGGCTACTGCCTTGGAGGACTGAGCATAGATGGATTTGCACAATGTGGTAGGATGTCAGTCAGGAGAACTTAACAGAAAATCTATGATTAAAGCAGAGTTTAAGAAAGAGTGAAATCAAAAGACATCTGAGAGACCAACCATCTCTCAAAAAACAAACCATTATCTTCAGACTACGTACATAACACAAGCTGATCATTCATATATACAGAAAGATTGAAATTGATGAGACAAGCGTATAGACGGAACCCAGTGACTACAGAACATATCCTTCTTGTGCGTCTCTACTGGGAAGTGAAGCGACTTCATACCCTAAGGTCTGATAAGTCTATGGGAATTAAAAGAAGAAAGAGTTATAGTAAAGATTGGGATTTGTATGACTTTTATATAAATAAATATACAGTGAAGTAAAATAAGTAAATTGTTTATGCAAAAGTTTGGTTGTCTGTTTAATTCCTGCTGATAACTTGTAACCATAAGCTGTCATTATTCTCATTCAGGAGGTGCTGGTGGCAAAGGTGTATGGGGAAGACCTGGTGAAGAAGTTGATGAAAATGGACACTGCCGAGATGCCCATGACCCTAATTATAATTCAGCCAGTGAAGTATGTTATTTGTTAAATGATTTAATAGAGATAATTAGTGTAGAGAATTAAGAAATCACTTCTTCGTTTTAAGAACGTTCATCTCTTGGGTTGATAGGGTATTCATCATTCTTATAATTTTGCAATTGGCTGGCATTACATTGCTATTGAGAAATGGATGATCGAATGGTTTAGACAGGTATCTTAGTCATGAGGGCAGAGCTTAAAACCCTTGTAAAGTCATGAAACAAATATCTGGGTTACAATTTTTTTTTAAAACCTGCATGCTGTGGCGGCAGTTATATAAGCAGTGTTAACAATATTAAAATAGCCTTGTATTATCCCCTAACCTGTATTATATTACATTGTTAATTTTATTGAATTAAATTGGTAATACTTCTTCTCATTTGCTGTTGTTCAATGTTTACACAATGGGTCCAGTTATCTGTATGTAAGTTGTGTTAGTTCATCAAAAGACTTCCAAACAGTTTTGCATGGATGTTTGTCTTGGTTGGCCAGTGTTCTTTCTGCAGTTGATTCATAATGTGATATTCTTGCAGGATGTGCTTAGCTGTCTGTCCACATGCACATGTGGGAAACAGTTGAGGTAAAGACACGAGAAAATCAAATAAACCAATGTGTCAACCAAAGACCTTCAACAGGATAACTAGATGCAAAGTTCAAATAAAATCTTAAACCTGAAAGAAAAGGGAAATAAATGGTTTACCTAATCATGATAGGATTTCTACACATTTGAAACCTATGAAGACATGAGAGGATTTGCTGAGGATAACCATGCACAAAGTCACATGGTAAGCAATACCTGCCAAGTACCAAAAAGGAAAGGGATAATGAAGCTAGGATGACATGAGGAAAACAGAACGGTGAATGAAAGAATTACAAAAACATGCAAATGACATTCATGTCACTCCCAAGCTTGTGGATAAGACGAAGTTCCCTTTGGAAGCAACTGCAGTAATCATAAGTGCTGGAGAACAAAATCTGGTCTGGAGGCACAAAAAAGGGTACGAGACAGGACAAAATTTTAAAATATACGACAGTGTCTCTCAGAAACCTCTGCACCATATTTGACTCAATAATGACATGAGCTTTTAGCAAAACTTCCCACCTTAAGTAGCAAGACAAGACAACAAAATTTGTGTTTTATGTTTTATTACTGTTATTTTTTTTCTCACTTTGCAGGATGAATACTTGATAGAGGAGATTGATCCAGAGGTGTCACTACAAGAGCTGGAAAAAGTATTAGAACCCTCAGTACTGGAATATTATGAAAATAATAATCCTGGGGAATTTGTTGTAAGTATGGCTTGATATTGTAGGCAAAGATAGGCTTAACACTTTGCTGACCAGTATTTCAGAGCATTATTATCTCCCATCTGAAATATAATTAGCTCCATCTCGCAACATGGGTTGCAGAAAATTTAAGGCCTCTATATAATTTGTAGAAACTGAACCCATCGGCTGAAACTAGCAGTTAACTTCATTCATTGCAGCCATTACTAGTAGTAACATGCTGGCTAAATTTTAGAGTGTCTATTTCCCAAGGAAAGGTACAGAAAAATTCTTTTAAAAAGGTATGCCGTCAAGTAAAAGGGCCTTTATGGGATTGAATCGGTAGTGGCGCTTTAGCCGTTATGGGACTTAAAAGTTAAATTCCTACACAAGCACTCCATGACTTTTACACTTTTCAAGACCTGCATATTACCATCTTCTGCTTGAGGGTAAGCAGTATGTGTTTACACTAACTTGGTACCCGGTTATTACTGCATTTTTGGTGTTGGTTGTGAACACAAAATTTGAATAACAATAGATCCACGCTGATTGGTATGTTTGTATGTCGTGAATTGGCGGGAGGTTGAGACAAATACGTGGTGTGCGAAGCCTACTCAAATGGCGTAATGTGACATGTTTAAACTTACATTTTCACTATAAATTTATTTCACTGTATACAAATTTGATTTAAATTACAGTGTAGAATTTTGTGTTGCGCAGTTCTGGCTGAGAGTCTACTGTATGTATATTATATTTCACATTCCTAACTTGCATCCTGTACACTCTTGTTTATTCTGATGACCATTACTCATGTTTCATATTAGGCCTCTCTGTTGGATTTGAACTTGGGAGAGAAGAAGCCAAAGCTAGTGGTATATTTGATCAGCAAGGCCATTGACCACAAAGCACCCCATTGTGAAATGACATCTGTTCTGCTTTCTGAGCTCTACAGCAGAGTTTTGTCCCATGAAGACATCATGGACGGATTTAATGAAGTTCTAAACAAGCTTCCAGATCTTGTCTTGGATGCACCACATGCACCTGAGGTAAATGATTTTAAAATATTAATACAGTTAAATTGTACATTGCTTTACCCAACATAGCACACCCACCTACCCATGCACTCTCCCTGACATTCAGATCTGTTCAGTTTTAAAAATAGATTTTAAAAAAAATTATAGATGTTGAAAGTTGAATTTAACTCCTACCATCATTAAAGAACCAATACAGCGAACTAGAATAGAAAAGAGTATGATGAAATTAGATGTGCTAGGCCATAATTTGAGACTATTCAGTATCATATCTGTTTTCATCTATTCCATTCATTTTTCTTGTTGTAACCCGTCTTTTAATTACATGCCTCAAAAATAACTACCTCTTTCTGATCTTTGTCAGAAAGTTCTTTTTCCATTGACTTTTTAGTTCTTACCAGCTTGACAAACTCTGAATAAAGGTTACAAAACCATCCGCTGTATCACAAATTACAAAAAAAGAACAAAAAAGGGAATTTGTGTGGAAAAGTCCCAACCACTTGACACAAGACATTCAGGTAACACACACTTGAAACCAAATGTGGGGTGTTCAAGGCTTTCACGCCAAAGCATTGGGCATGCTGCCTAGACAAATCATTTGAATGTCCCAGGTTTTATCTACAAAAGCATACAAAATGAAGAACAGAAAAGTCTGTTGCTCAACAAAGAACACATGCATTTGTTGTATAAGTATGCAATTTATATTTTTTGTATGTTGTCTTTCCCTGGCTTGTTCTGTTCCTTATCTCTGCGCTACATCTCCCATCTGATTTTATCGGGGCACCTTGATAAGACACTTTACTTAATTTGTATAGTGTTCTCTTCATCATGATGTTGTTTTCCAAATTATGTTTCTTATATACGACTATCACTATGATCATCACTTCTATCCTTTTTGCTGTTTAAGCTGAGACCTTTGCTGACACTTGTGTACTACAATATCAATATATCTTGGAGATTTTTCTCTCCACATTTTGCTATTAAGACAGTGCCATTTGGTCCAGGTTTAATTCCACAGTGGGTGTGGAATATTTTTCAGACCATAACAGCTCTCAGGTCGACCCACCCTCAATTGGATACCAGGAAAAGAACTGGGAAGTAAAGACTCCTGACGGGATGTTTGACCACATCACTCATCTTGTGCAGACGGTCCATGAAAAATACATTGGGCATTACACTGTATTACCCAATATACTCAAGGTATGAAAAAAGAACCACTATGCCTAATATGGCGCCCTGATTGATTTTGCGTGATGGCTTTCTGTACTTTTCACCAGTGTCCGTTGCCATTCAGGCAAACCATACTCGTACTTCAGAGGTACTTGTAATTTAGACCCCCAAGTATGAAGTCAGGGTTCCTGTAGTCTAACCGCATACTTTGTGCACACCAAAAATGTTTTACCCAAGCTGACCGCGAATCCAGGAATTTCCAAGGCACGTAGTCACAAGGGTAGTGTGTTATCAACTTCGCTATCGACAACCACTGTGTTTCTTCTGTTCATCATTTGTTGGACATTCTTTGCAAGATGTGTGTTTCTGTTACTATCCTGATGCCATGTGTGTACATCAACAGTAATGTTTATGTTATGCATGTTACATAGATGATACCTCAGTCTGTTGTGGCAGTATATAGTTGGAAGATGATCACTTGTTTTTTTTGTGGTTATACTAGTGTTTGATAGTTGATGACCAAGGACAGAACGGAAAGAATGTTCACAGATGACATTAATGCTGTGGTATATTTACTATTTACCGGTTTGAAGCTCATCAACGTCAGATTTGTTCATCACCCATCTCCAAACACACAAGGAAAACGGAATGCAAACCTGACCTAATATCATAACTAAACTTACATCAAAAATTCATATATATATAACCAGATTAAGCATTCAGGGTTGTCTTTTAAGTTAAAAAGATCTGTACTTACTGCTTTGATAGTTGATGACCAAGGAACAGAAGAGGAAGAATGTTCACACCTCTATGATATTACATGCTGTGGGATGATGTTTAAAAAAATCTCATCTTACCAGGTTGTGGGAAAGTTTTTGGCTAGAGCTGTTGCGGATGATTGCTTGCCACCCAAGTACATCCAAACACACAAGGAAAACGTAGAATGCAAGAGCTCACAGTAAGTGATACATAATAATAATCTTGCACATCCAAAATAATTAAAGTTATATTATATCTCCTTCACTACCATTGTTTCCAAAAATCTAAGAATTGTTGGGGGAATTTTGTCTTTTTTAAAAACAATTTGAATTTTTTTAAAAAGTGATTACTTCTTCGAACGCTCCATATCGACCACTTGATAACCACTCTTTGTGATTTGTATGTGATCCAAGCCTAAGAGCGATTGTACATGGTGCCAATTATCGCTAGTAGGCCAGCACATCCAATTTCTGCGACAGTTTTTATTTACTAGGGTAGCTCCCTAGGCCCCTACCTCAGTCACCTCTTACGACATACCTTGTAGGTCGCAGTGTTACTATTCTTTGCTCCCTTTCCGGCACCGGTAACACACAGGCAAAAAGTGATTTGTACATGTTGAAATGAAGGTAGTTGCTTGGTTATTCTACTGCTACCAATTTCTCATGTTCAGAAGTTCAAACAGAGAGATGAGTTACCATTAATCTGGTGGTGATGCATATTTTTCAGTCCCAAGATATCTGAGCTTAAAGTACTTAACCTGTCCATTCCTATTGTTGGGCATCCACACCTGTTAGGGTTGACATATTCTATCTTCCGTGAAGGAAGTAATGTAATCCTTATATCAGTGCTCTTGCATGTTCTAACACTGCCCACAAGATACTAGTGCTTTGGAGAGTAGTCTTTTTGAGATGGTTGGGTGAAGTCTGAACATGTCCACATGATGGTCCACATGACGATGAATGGTCTGTAATCTATTACATCTATTGGAGGACTTACTGAGCCAAGGGTTTTTGTAAGCTTACGTCAGCTGGAAATTATGTACAGTAAATTCAAGGGACTGGTTTTTTTGCTGCCACTCTAGAAGATGCAGTTGGTTTGGTTTAAGATATTTCTCATTTTAAAATAAGATTTATAACATGCTGTTAGGCCCACCTTGCTTAAATTGGGTACCAGAAAAGCAGTGGAAAGTAAAGGTGGTACATGATGTTGACCATATCACACATCATGTTCCAATGGTCAGTGAAATGTACAGATTCCCTACTGTATTCCCCAATATCCCTCATGATATGACAAAAATGGTCCTTTACTTTATTATATGTAACAAATAGAACAAATATTGATCATATATAACATACTCTGCATTATTTCAGGGAGGCTTTGTTAAAGGCTAACACACTGCTTACACAAAAACATGGAATTGTAAGACTTGACAATATCTGGGGCACTGGTGGTGGCATTAGACCTGTCAAGTATCTTGTCAGACAAGTAAGAGGATTATAAAGTTCCGTTCTCTAACAATAATAATTACACTAAACTTTCATTCATTTATTCATTATTCACTGTGTACTTTAGGGGGATCTCTGTAGCATAGAGGTTGGGTGCTCGCCTCTCATTCTAAAGATACTCGGTTCGTTCCCTCCTGAAGCCATCTGGATATTTTTACAGATATCCTTGATCCCATTCCTAACCTACAACCTTAAGAACGCCAGGCAAAAGTCGAAACTACTTCACCATAGAGATCCCCAATTTTAAAATTTTATCCCTTGAAACAAATTGTTCTATTGTAATTTATAGTTGTAATTTATATAGTAATTCTATAGTATATCATTGCTTTAATTTTTCAGGCAGTTTTATTCAGATATCTTCAGACCTTGAAATATGTGTTATGTTTAAAAATTGCATTTAGACCAAGGTTTGACTTAATTGCACTTTTTCTTCGCCCGTAGGGAAGCATAGGTCCGCAACCAAGACCTTCCAAGCCCGCCTACCCAAGGTCATCCTTTCTAGATCTCTCCACTCTCTCCCCATTTTCTTGCATTCAGTCTCCAACTCCTGTCCCCAGGTGTTACTGGGTCTTCTACTATTGCCCTGGGGTTCCATCTGAGAGCCTGTCTTGTGATGCTGTTATAGGGTTTCCTCAGTGTGTGTCCTATCCATCGCCACCTTCTGCTCCTTATCTCTTGTTCCACCTGTCGTTGTCCTGTTCTATCCCAGAGTTCCCTGTTTGTAGTCCTGTCATACCATCGCAGATGGAGTATCCTGCGCAGGCCTCTATTGATGAATGTCTGCAAATTTTTTGTTTCCCTTAGTTGTTCTCCATGTCTCCGCTCCATATAGAACGTCAGCCTTGACATTTGAGTTAAATATCATTATCTTATTTTTATTCCTGATCATTCTTGAACTCTATATGTTCTTCAGATTAATTGCACTTGGTTTCGCTATATATGGCCAGTTCCCTCTCCTCAGAAATGGCATGTCCCTGGTGAGAGTATTACACAAACTCCATAGCTCCTGCAACAATCCTAGGGATCTCTGGAAAAGAGCACTTGTGAACTGAACTAAGCTATTCACATTCTGAGTGTAAGACAAACGGTTTAACCACTTCACCATGGAGACCCCTAAAGTGTTATGTATATTATTGCAAAAATCTGCACTTTTATTTATTTCAAATTCCTATACACTTTTTATTATGCATACCTGATCAGATATTTTTATAGATGCATGTTGCTACCTCAATGTCCTGAACATTGCAATGTTTTACTGTCATTGTAGATGGTGATGCTGCTGAAGGAATACTTATCTTCTGGTGATATCAATGAAGCCACAAAATGTTTGATTGAATTGGATGTTCCCCACTTTCATCACGAGCTGGTCTATGAGGTAACATAAAACTGTTGTGAACGTTTACCCATAACAAAGTTAGATTAAATGAGCTAGTCCACAAATATATATGAGATCTTTGGATGTTGTCGGGTGCATTAGTTAATAACTCTATAAATTGAAGTTTTTATCTTCTTCAACTCCCAACAGAGCCCAGGTCTTCAACAAACTTCTTCAAGCCCTTCCTCTCTCGTGCCATCCGTTCCAATTCATTCCACGTCTTGCCTATCCTTTTAATATCAGTTTCCAGCTCTGTTCTCCAGGTATATATAGGCCTTTCCCAACTCCTCTTTCCCTGGCAATGTCAAAATTACAAAGCAATGTCTGTCTTGTAATCCTTCCGGTCGGTCTTCTCAATATGTGTCCTTCTCATCAGATTCAGTAATCAACATCAAACTGGCGTGTTGGGCTGCTGGATTTGTTGAGACGGGGTTCAGAGCACATATGGACATGTCTGGTGTGCTATGATGATATTCCTTAAATAATTTATAACTGACTGATTGATTGATAGGATCATCATCATTGCACTTTGGTGAGTTCTTTCTTACACAGGAGGATCTCAGCTGCAGTGCACGAACTCTGTAGCACCGGCAAGGGCCCCGATGTAATTTTGAAGATGGTAACGATATTTAGTAGGAATTAAATTTTCTCTTTTTGTAATGAATGTTTGCCCGTGCATCGACTTTCCAGCCTGCTCTTCTCGATTTTGAACTGCCAAGAGTACTTTTATGTGCCCAAATTGAGCACAGGACCTACTTTTTATCATCCGTCTTCGATAGTACTAGGAACTCTATCTCACCTACACTGAGAACAGGGATCTTTGGAAAAATACTCAGATGGATCTACGAGGGAGCGAACCAAGTACATTTGGCACAAGAGGCAAGCACCTGACCTCTTCGCCACAGAGACCCCTGAATAACTGAAGAAAATAATTATGTCTATCTTACCAAAAATGAATAATTTTGGAATGTTGTGTACACCTGTCACAATTGCTGTCACAATTGAGCACCACAACACCTGCAAGTAATTCTTGTCTTTGTCTTCATAATTTCTTTGATATAGGCTGTGTACATGGTGCTTGAGATATTAACAGACAGGGCATCAGATATGATGGTTATGCTCCTGAAATCATTGTCTGCCACCATTATAATTTCACCCGATCAGTTCACTCAGGTAATTAGTTTGTTTGTAGAACTGACATCATTTCACTACAGACAGACACATTGATGCTCAGTCTCTTTCAGTAAGTGGTAGGGATTATCACCAAGCATGTTGATAATCCCCATACCTTACTTCTTTCATACTTCTTCGAACTCTTCATATCGATCACTTGTTAGCCACTTTTTGTGATTTGTATGTGATCTGAGCCTAAGAGCGATTGTACATTGTGCCAGGAATGTGCCTACAATTAGGCCAGCACTTCCGATTTCTGCAAAGCTTTTTATTTACTAGAATAGCATCCCTAGGCCCCTACCTCAGTCGCCTTGTAGGTCGCAGTGCTACTATTCTTTGTTCCCCTTGAAAACCCCGGCAACACACTGGCGGCTTCTTTCATACCATGTGGTATATTTAGAAATGAAGTGTTGGGCCCACATTTTTCTTTGATCTACAACATACAATAATGGGTGATGTGGTCAGCATCATGCTATTCATGTTTCTCTGGTGTCCTGTTGAGTTGACTTGAGAGCATACAGTAAGTCAAATAAGACAAAATGCTACTCCCACTGTGGAATTTAACTCTTAGTGGACCAGGGCAAAAGCTATGTTTTTACAAGTCATTTGTTTTTAGAATAAAAACGCCCTTTAGTGAAGCTCCTGGTAAAAGGCGTCAACCAAAAGCCACACAGTGTGTCGTTTGGTCCACAAGGAGTTAATCATGGGATCTTGCTAGGTCTGGAGAGCAGCAGTAGCATAGTTGTTAGTGAACTTGCTTCAACTGAGTACCAGGAAAAGCACTGGGAAGTAAAGGTTGCTGGCACGATGTTGACCACATCGCCCATCGTGTGCTGGCAGTCAATGAAATATGCGGGTCTAAAACCGTATTACCCAACATACCTCGAGGCATGAAAAGGGTGTTAAAAAAATACTGGGTCTATGAAGTAAGCACACGTAACACAGCTCTTAAGTCGATATAAATGATCAGCTTCATTTCACTATTTGTATTTACCAATTTGTATTTGTCATGTACAAATTATTCCAACATGACTTTATGGTTTATCTGTGAAATATAGTAAGGTGTATATGAAATTGAGGAACCACTAAAGAATATGAAAAAAGATATGATAGCGATGGTTTAGACATGTTCTCATAATGAGAAAAGAAAAGCAACTAAAACATACAATGCAGTCAGGGGACACTGCAGGGACAGCGGAAAAAGGGAGACATAGGGACACGTGGAGAACTTCTGAATCACAGCTCAAAGACAAAAAAATGTACGAGATTGAATTGAGGGGATAGTTTTGCCCTTCTTTCTTGAACTTGATGAGTACTTATGATGTGTAATGTTAAGTGGACTGAACACACCTCAGAAGAAACTAAGCTCTACAGCACAGTGGAGGACATGCACTGCAACACAGTCTTCATAGAGGTCTAAAATTTACTAACCTAATGCCTGTAATACTAATGTAGAATCATAAATAGTTTGAATATTTAAGAGTGTTATTACTATTGCATTTTCTAACACAGGGTTTTCAACGCATCTTTGACAACATGACTGACATTTGCTTGGACGTGCCAAATGCTTATCTTTTGCTGGATAAATTTGCTACCCTGTGTCACAGGGATGGCATTATTAGCAGTGATATTCTTAATGATGTTCCTCAACGGTGAGTTTTTGTGTTTATAATGTCGGGTGTGTATGGTATGCTGACCCCCTGATATGCCACAATACCAGAGGATCAACCAGTAGATAGAGTTGGCATTCTCAGCGCCCTCTTAGGGTGTGACCGGAAAGAGGATTTTCATTTAAATCAATCCATGTCAACTGCTAGATTACAAGAGTGCGAATTGAAGATTGGAGAGGCCACAAAAGAACAGCACAACAGGTATATGAGTAGACTCATCAATCAACATATCGACATGGTCATCTGTTGCTTAAGTGGTAGTGAGCTCGATTACAACTCAAACATACCTCATTCATGCTCTGCTGCAGGCAAATTTCTGTTCATCTGTTGAAGCAAATTCGTTCCTGTGGTTTTTAACGAACAGTAAAAATAGCCCTCCCCTTTCAGAAAACAATGGCAAACTATTGAACGTATAAGTGTTGCCTAGAAAATCGATGACTCGTTTGCTGTGGTTGATGGCTTCTTCTTCTTTTGTGTTACACTGCTAGCGGATTGTTGCCCAGTGTTGTGAGTTGATGGCTAAGTCCTGTAAAGGATATGCCACGATTTTTATTTTCATCAATCAACATTGAACTGGTATGGTTAGTTGCTGGACGCTATTGATGTATTGCGAAGATGTCGTAGCACCTATGGACATGTCTGGAGTGCAATGAAGATAATCCAAACTGAAACGAGTTTTTTCTAATGGAACAAGCACCAGAAATGCTGTCTTTTTTCACCATCAATATGATATATTCATACCTTTTCATGTACCATGTTATTTGCAGAACTTCGCTCTTGTCATAAGTTGGTGGGGTTAGTCATTGGACCGCTTTATTAACTCCCACTTTTTCCTCAGAGTTTACTTCTGAATTTTTCCTCATAATTGTGTATCATGCAATGCAGGCTTTAAATAAATATTAAACTTATGCTATCAACCAAGGCTAATGGGCCATATCGACAACCTAAATGTTGTTGCCATCTACTACATGCATGGTAGGAAACAGTGATTTCATTTTTTAATCCCAATAGATTGACAGAAATCACAGTTATATGTGAGGCATCATGTACCATGCTGGCTGACATCGACAAACATGGATCTGTACAAAAATGTCTTGATTATCAGTTCGAATGTTGATACTCTGCCGTGCCATGACGCTAGTCTGGATTATCAGTTAGGATGTTTCTGCCGTGTCACGAAGTTGCGCTGCTTAGAATGTTTTCTGTTGTCCTGTGTTTGAAACCTTTTCTCTCATTACATGCTCCAAAAATCATGATTACTCATTTCTTATATTAAGTAAAAGTAAAAAGTAAAGGAACCTTTCATACCTCGTGGTATATGGGTCAATACAGTGTTAGGCCTGTATTTTTCATTGACCATCGGCACACGATGGGTGATGTGGTCAGCATCACGCCGGCGCCTTTACTTTCCCAGAGAATGTCTGGTACCCAGTTGAGGCTGGGTCGACCTGAGAGCCGTCGTGGTCGGTAAAAATTCCACGCGCATTGCGGGAGCTGAACCCAGACCACCAGCCTTGCGATGCGAGTTCACTAACAACTACGCTACAGCGGCTCTCATTTCTTATATTGGCTACTTATATTTTTTCATGTTTTGTTCATCCGCTTATGAATTCAGGTTTCTTCTTTGCGGTCGTTCTTTCGACCAATTTTAATCACTCTTTGTGATATGTTTGATCTTTGCCAAGAACGTGTATACGTTGCACATTTGTTTGGTAGGCCCCTAAACGCATTGACGTCTACACGTTTAGGACATGTGCATCTGATTTCAGCCAAACCTCCTCAGTCGCCTCTTACGACATGCATAGCAGGTAACAGTGGTTCTATTCTTTACACCCCAAATTTGAGCCCGGTAACCACTCGGGCGAATTCAGGTTTGATCATGGCACCTATGACTGATTTTTGTGTGAAAGCTTGCTTTCCTCAACACCAATTTCCCTCGCAATTCAAGCGAGCCTTACTCTGATTTCACAGGTATTTGTAATTTAGATTATTTGTAATTTAGATCTTGAAGTAAAGAATCAGGTTCCTTGTACTTTAACCGCACAACTAACATTATAAGCCGAAGCTGGCCTCGAACCCTGGAATTTCCAGGTCACTATCGCAGCATGATAATTAACTTTGCTATCAGCGACCCCATGCTGTTGATGGGTTGTCTCTGTTTTATGACCTATTTCAGCATCATTTTAGCATGTCGTGGTATTCTCATGAATAACGATAAGAGTTTGTCAAAGACAAATTAGCGACAGGTATTACAAAAGAATACAATACATGTGTATGATTAAATGTAACAATTTATTGTAGCAAAATTCACGGCATAACTTATGTCCATCATTTCGTAACTGATGTTTTAATTTTTGTAAACTCTAAAATGAAATAATACAGTTGTCATTTTTTAATAAATTTCAGAGGTCGCAAACGATTTGTCTCCGAAGGTGATGGTGGTAGAGTGAAAGATTCATGATCGAAATGGCATGTAAAAATGTTGATTGCGTTGTAATGGAACTGGACAAGATACTCCAATGAAATGTAATGGAATTGACAAACACTCCTACTAGTTATTGAGGATTTTGTCTGGTATCAGCAAATACTTTATAAATAATTTGTGAGAAATTGATCCATGATATATATATCATTTTGTCTAGTATGAAAACAGAATATCTTCCAAAAATGTGTTCTAAGTATTACTGTTATATAGTCACTCCATCTTTCTTCTGGAGTATAGATATATCCTGTTGTTTTGTTAACAGTGTATATATATTGTGATGTTTAGTGCAAAATTTATGTGAATTTATAATATTTACACTTGTTTCTTGGTACAAATAAAATGATTTTTGGTTTACAAAAATTATCATTATTAAAGTTTGGAAAATTATTATCGTTTAAAATAGGGCTTTGACTAAGTCAATAATCTGTTGCCAGTATGCTTGTCTTTTTTGTTTGTTCTATTATTTGGTTTTGTCAGTTAATTAATGAGTGGACATCTTTACGAGAGCCTATAGTTAGGGTGTTGGGTAGGAGGGAACATACTGTGGTTAGTTAGCAACCACCTGTTGGATGATAGAGCAATTTATGACAGATTCTTCTTTGCGATTGCTATTTTGATTATTATACCATCAGACACGTTCTTCTGATGAAGTCGACCGTTGTCTGGAGCTCATTTCTGGTGCCATGCAGTTTTTGAATGTAGTGTTGTAGGGCCAGCATCCCTTTCTAGGAAGGACATACAGGAAACAGTCTTGCAAGACATGTTCTGTGGTTTAATCAGTGGTGCAACAGGGACACAGATAGGATGGAGACAATCGTAGCCTGTGTAAGGGTTAGGACATAGCAAAATTGCAACTAAAGTATTTTAATATTAAATTTGTCATGGGTATGACTTGAAACCTACAAGACTGAATTAGAAGTATTTAACTAGTGAGACGCATCCATAGCACTGATAATTGAGAAGTTGAAGATGGATAGGAGGGGACATCCTTCGGTTTCTTTGCGATCACCTGTTGGATGAAGACACTCAAATTTATATTGGATCTAGCCAGCGATTTAAGTGAGTTTAAAATTAAATGTTGTACAAGAAGGACTAGATGTCAGAACTGGTGAGTCACAATGTGCCTACCTTTAGACTGTTCTGCTGTTAAAGATTGAGCAAATATATGTGCCTAGTTTTATGAATCTTGTTCAATAACTTTAAATGTTACTTCTATCTTAAAGCTAAGTGATGTGGACAGCTATATGATTACTAGTGTTCACTTGGTTTTCTTCAATGATGATTCAATATGTATATTACTTAATTTTTGTGTAGATAAAAATATGACACTGGGTCTTACAATGATTGATTTAATCTTCATACAAATTTAATCATTTGGAGGGTCTCAATGACGAAGTCGTTTGCCTGTCGTACTGAAGGTTGTGGGTTCGAATCCGGTTCAAATGCAATTTTTTTCATGAAATCCCTAGTATTGTTGCAAGAGCTATAGAGTTGTGCCTTGTGCAATGCTCTCGGCAGATGGCATGCCATTTCTGCCGAAAGGGATGGAGCCATGTGGAGAAACATGGTGCAATGAAGTTAATCCTTCGCCTGTGGACCCTTTTGTCTTCTCACATAATAGAAAATACATAGCTACTAGCTAAAAACATCAACATGTAATATCAAATAAATAACACAAGACTGAAACAAGTCCATCGATTCAAGTATCTGGGAACATTCCTGACAACAGATGGAAGATGTACAACAGAGATTAAGAGTAGAATAGCTCAAGCAAAAACAGCTTTTATGAAAATGAAGAACACACTATGCATGAATTCACTACCAATGACACTGCAAAAATGAGTACTCAAGTGCTATATTGAACCAATACTTATGTATGGCAGCGAATCATGGTCAATGAATAAACAATCAATACGATCATTGGAAGCCACAGAGATGTGGTTTTACAGAAGAATGCTGAAAATTCCATCATGGACAGCTAAGAAAACAAATGTGGAGGTTCTAAATCGCCTGCACACAAAGAAACCTTATCAAAAGAATAAAAATCAGACAATCAAGGTTCTTCGGACATATAATGCGAAGAGAAGGTTTAGAACATTTGGTGACTACGGGTAAAATTCAAGGAAGGAGAGATCATGGAAGACAGAAGGAGAAGATGTTGGATGGCCTGACATCTTGGTTCGACAAAAGATCGACTTCAGAACTGATTACATGCACCAAGCAAAGAGAGTTGTGGAGAGACATGATCGCCTACGCCGGCAGGCACGGCTCTTGATTGACTAGCTAAAATGCAGTAAAAATGCCACCTGCTTAACTGTCAGCCAAAAAAAAAGGTGTTTCTTAAAATGTTAAGACACCATTGTTGGTGAATGACACATTATTTGATTGTTCATTATTTTGTGACAAGAAATGCGATAATGATAATGAAAGTGATTCAAAAAGAAAGTTATTTCAAATGTGAAATGTTGGTCTTGGTGACTCATCCTTCATTTATTTTGCACAAATAGAAGCTTGGGACCACCATTGTAATTAGCTATCTTACAGTATGTTTCAAAGTTTTTATGTGTTGAAATATTGGTGGTTTCTGTAGAACTTTTGCCAAGATGATGTTACTTACTTACTTATTCCTCTCCGCTTTGTTGAGCATAGACCCTCACCAGTTGTTCGTCACTATTCCCGGTCTCTGCCTGTTTTCTTTATGGCCTCCCAGGATAGTGCAGCACCCTTCAGTTCCTCATGTCTCCAGCATAGAGTGCTAGTACTTCTGAGAATCATGTTATTAATTTTGAACAATTCGTTTTTGGTTTCTGTAACTGTGTTCTTTTTTAAATGGATGGGTAGTTTGCACAACCCAGAACCAAAAGGCCACATTTAGTCTGACCTCTCTCCTTTGACCTGTCCGTCTTGCATAGCCCTGCCGACATAGTTGTTATGGTCATTGACCACATCTATTGAGTTATATATAGCAGGTATAAGATCTGCTTGAACATAGGGAAAGCAGTCTTTGTTTGCGTTCTTTCTTTCAACCAGTCTAATCACTTTTGTGATGTGTTTAGTTTTGACCAAAAAACCAGACTTGCGCCTCGATTAATAGGCCCCTACACATGTAGGACAGGCGCATCTGAATTTTTGGGCCTAAGGAAAGCAGCAAGAACTGGCTTATGCCCAATAGAAATTATACCACCCTCATAATCAAATTGTTTGCTGTACTGATGTATATATCTGATAAGTTGTTTAGTCATTTTATCTCATCGGAATTGATGCGGACTCCTGCCAAAATCAATCATTATTTACTTTTAATTGGAATAAAGTCATTTGTCTGTTTTTGTTAATTCTTCTTTTGGGTTTTTAAAAATTATTATTTACTTCATGCATTTGTGAGAAATACTAAGAACAATGATATTTTTTGTTCGCCGCTATGAACTCGGGATCAACACCTCCAACTGATTTTTGCTTGAAGGCGTATTCTTATCACCAGTATTCCCCATTCAAGCAGTTTGACTGAAATCTAGCCCTCTGTGTGTACGGGTTCAATTCCGTGGGCAGGCAGAAAAAGCCACAGATCCCCAGATTCACGGTGTTCGTGGCACCGAACCAAGGGTTACGATGTCCATGGCACCGAGCAAGAGCTGAAAAGCTCAAGTGCTTCTGGATCGGAAAAAAAAAAAAAAAAAAAATCACCAGTATCCCTCCCCATTCAAGCAAGCCTCACTTGACTTTAGAAATACTTAACCAAACTGCAGTACATTGCCAGTACCATCACTTGGAAGTAGAGTAACAATCTTAGTCAGCTCTGGTTCACTGATCCTAAGTTGAGTCACCTTGATATAGTAAATTGTTTTCCTTCTTAACTTTTAATCCTAGAATTGTTTATTAGTTCTATCAAAACAAAAAGTTTCACATGTTATTAAATCGTACCAATAATTTCCTTTTGTTTATATATTATTCAAACTTATGTCCGGCACAACTGATGGTAGATCCTTACTCAGAACACTTTCCCCAGAGATAATAGCATTGTCCAGGATGACAGTATAGATTGATTTTACAGAGAAGAAACAGGTGCTGCTTTTGTAATCTGGGTGAAGACTGTTTACAGGCTAGGAGTACGAACCGAAATCAATGTGCTGGGTTAAAACTCTCAAATTTCGTATCTAAAGACAAAGGATTTACTTCATAATCCCAGGTACCTCTGAAATGGGAGAAGGCACACCTGTATGGCGAGGAATACTTAAAGAAAAGCAGGCCTGCATGCAAAAATTAGTTACAAGCACTATACCAGGTGCCCTGACAGCCTGAATTCATAGCAGCAATGCAAGAAGAAGAGTAATCCCAGGTTTATTCCCATATGGCTCAGTCCCTCTCTGCAGAAATGATATGCATCCTGATGAGAGTATTGCATGAACTCCATAGCTTCGGTGACAATCATAGGGAAAAAATGAACTTGTGAACAATACAGCTGCCTAACAACTTGGTTATAGGTACTCCCTAATGATCACATCTTTACCGTAAACAGTAAACATATTATTATTCTGCGCCTTAGAACAGAACACAATCGACCCGCAGCACATGTATAAAAATTCAAGATTGGCAATTCAGTCATGTGTACATGTGGTCGACTGGCACATCAGACTGCAGAGCACATACTTCAAGACTGTCCCTCATATGGTATACTGAGGCAAACTCATGGGCCTAGCAAACAACACTCGACAGAAAACAACACGGACCTCTGTGTGAGCTACAAAAGACAAGGAAGTTTATATACGCGACAACGTGGAATATATAGACAATATTTCAAGCGAACGAAAGGAAGGAAGGAAGCTTATTATTATTAGCAAATGACAAAGGGTTATTCTAGAGCAAACACTGAAGAAGAAAAGCAAATGTATGAAGTGTTTTTATCATTGTTATCTATTTTGAATGTAATCACATCCTTTACAAAAAAATTGCTGTTTTTCAGCATGTTATTAGTGTCCTATATTATTGGACACCCTTATGTCTTGTTTGCCTGCCATGATTATCATATAATACATACCTATACTGCTTGCTTGTATCTTCTTGGTTTGTCACTGCTATTACATCATTATCATTTGATAGATATATGAAATAGGGTTTCTATGGTGAAGTTTGCCTGTTGTTCTGAAGATAATGAATACTAAGAACTGAGTTCAAAAGATTTGTTGGGAAAGGTCCTTTTTTCCTTTAAATAAAACTTTAAGGTTTTTTCAAATTGTTCTTTTGCTTTGATCTTTCATTCTGATTATTGTTCTTTTTTAGAGGTGATCTTATTTTTAAAAATCTTGAAAGTGATTGTATTCTTGACTTTTGACAAGGAGTTGGATCGTTCTTTCTTCTGCGATTATCATTAACTTTAGACGGATTCCAGACTCTTGATATAGCCTGCGGATTTCTGGTCTGTCATAACATTCTCTTTGAAGGTGGCAAGTTTGAGCCACATTCTTTTCCTGAGGTCTACCTGCAGTTGACAATTTTGAAGGACATGTTCTAGTCATATCTGTCAGTGTGACATTGACTAGAGATGTCTATTTTGAATTTGGTGTCTCGTTTTATTCTCTTGTTATGAGATGGCAGTATAACTACCTGGTCTCTTCTAGTCAGTTGGTAATATCCTTCCTCTGCTTTGTGTTTCGAGTGGTTTATTTTCCACTTTGATTGTATAGTCCTTGGATGGTAGTTTTGGCTTCCTCATAGCTGATCAGGTAATCAATCATCTTGGGATAGTTTTCCCTTCCTTTGACCAGACTATCAACTATTTTGTTTCATCCATTGTTGTGTTCTTATGATATCCACTGAATGACTGCTCTCTGGAAGATAAGTCATCCTTCTTAGGCTTTCCTCAAATTTAAAATGATCGCAAACCTGCTGCCTTGCAGGTAGGCTGGGGACAGCCAAAGGCTGACGGAAGGCGAACCCAGTAAACGCTGCTAAAACCGAACACATCGTGGAAGGATAGGCACCTGAGCTCCAAATGGCACTAAAGATGTGTGAAACACACCAATGCTAAGACTGCATGAATCAGATTTCCACATGAATAAGAATTTATGGGAAATCTGGTACATCGCCTGGATCGGTGATCGGAGAGAAATGATCGCAGAAGATTTCTGTGTAATCCATGCTCCAATCACCCAACAGGAAATGGTTGCCTGGACTTTCATAGTTTTGAGAAAATTGGGAATCATCTAGAGTTACAATGTTAGTCCTCAGCTGCTGACTATATCCTGCAGCTCTTTTTATATTTCATATTCTGTTGCATATTAACTTTCTATATGTTATTTTGTAACATTTCTAACATAGCCTTAGTGGATCTTCATTATGGGTTCATTTTACCTAGATGTTTGGTGATAGTCATTGCTTTCTATTGATTGATTGTACTTTCGGAGTAACCATGTGTGCTCTGACGTCTCTTTCTTACACAGGAAGATCTCAGCTGCAGTGTACGAACTCCGTAGCACCGGCAGGGTCCCGTGCTTTCTATTAAAATATTCACGCCATCACATCCGAAAATGTGTGTGGAAAAAATGGAGTTCTCATTGTTTTTCCTAATACTATGTAACTATTGTAGATTTTATTTAAGTTGCTGGTAATTGGGCAAAGAGTATTTCACATATTGAAATGAGAACTGTTCAGGTAGATAGCAATTAGACAACTCTGTGATTTTGGTTACATTAAGAGACTTTAAGGAAAAATGCAAATCTGAACAGTTAGGCTGCGACTGCACAAGCCATGCAGCCATTAAATTCCTCATGCTCTCGTCCACCTGTCGACACCCCTAAAAGCGGTAATACAGGCAGTAACGACAGTTTTTAAAGAGTCTTGACACTGTTGAAAACCATCTTGGATAGGAAAGTGCAAGAGAGCGCTTGGAAAACATACAATTGTGAGTTATCAGGAAGTGAATTAATAATAAATAGTCTGCTAGTATGTACTGTCAGTGCAAGGGATAGAATTTGTTTGAAAGTCATTACAGCAAACCTTCATTGAGGAGACAACTCGCGATTGATGGACAAAGATGATTTGCTTATTTTGTACCTTTTACCATAGGTGATGGTTTCATAATCAGCTCAGACTGATGTTTTTTTGTGTGCAAAAATATTATCATTGTTGGATGGTGTACTCTGATAACAGCAGTATCTATCTAACCGAGATCATTCCGTGGTTGTGGACATTGGACTGCATTTATTTCACATATTATTTTACTTTGGAATTTGGTGATTTATTTTATGAATAAATATGAAGTAAAAATATGAATTGTTTTATGTAATTTTTGTATAGTGTTTTTACAAAGGTTCCTTCCTTTTTGTGGGTAAAACTTATTCGAGCCAAAATTATATAATTAAATGTTCCATTATGGCACATTCTCATACACAATATGGATTGATATTACCATCATCATTTCACTTTGGTGGATAACCTTGTGTGCTTCTATCACTTTCTTATGCATGAAGATCTCAACGATATAGCATGAACTTTGTAGCACTAGTGAAGTTACCTGATGTAATTGTGAGAATAATGAAAATTTTGGAATTGTTTTCTTAAATTGATTTTCAGCTTGATCTTATCGATTTACAACTGCTGTTTCTTTTACGTGGGTTGAGTGTGAGACTCATTAAATAGCTGGAGCGATTAAACATCTATTTTAGTGTTCTCGTCCAACAGGCAGTCGTGAAGAGACAGAAGAACACCCCATTATCCATTCTCTATTCCGCACTCACAGAGGGCTTGTCACCCGTCGTCCAACGCGCTACGAACACGCTGGGCAGGCGGGTTCGTAAAATTATTAACGAATGTAAAAAATGCTTTCAACTGCTGGCAGAGTTTTTAACATTGTAGACCTTAACATTTAACACTGTCCAACGTTTTTATATATTCGGCGCATCTGACTGATGGTTATGAAGGCGTGGGTGCAATGGTTGGGTTAATGAAACAGTACACTGGTTGCAAAATAAAACAAGATTGAAAAAGTGAGAAGATCGTGTTCATGGGAGTGCTGGGAAAAAAACACTGAAAACACAGAATTTTTAAATATGATTAACCTTAGAGCAGTGGAGTAAAATATGGCGCCATGAATGTATGACAACGGTGCGGCCATCGCGTTGGACAGCGTTGCTGTAGACACTTTCACCGCGGCCATTGTAAATACTGGCCTTCATGCAATATTTTTCAAGATGGAGGGTGAGGCGGATTATTCAAACGTGTTTAGTAAACATATGGACATTTTAGTAAACATACAGACTTCTTTAGTAAACATAACAAAATAACGATGCCTAGTAAGTGCTGTGTACCAAAATGTAGATCAAATTACGATTGTAATTATATATATATATAATATAAGTTAATTTAACAAGTACCTTGTTCAGTAAACATAACTTTTGTCAGTGTTGTAAACATAACAACAAAATAACGATGCCTAGCTAGTAAGTGATGTGTACCAAAATGTAGATCAAATTACGATTATAATTATATATGTAGCATTTAAGTTAATTTAACAAGTAAATCATGCAAAGATTTAGAAGAGTACCAACTGTTGACTATTACATGACAATGGCACATGATAATCTGGTTGAAGCAATTAGTTTATCATCCACCACAATAAGCACTAGTTTTGTGCCAGAGAAAAAACTCCAATTCCTCCCTGAACAGTTGCATATGGTAAAAACTCCAGATAACAGAAAATGGTATAGCAATAACACTTAGTGTTTTACATTTATGACATATTAAATTGAACTTGATCTGTCCTCATATCATCTGGATATGAAGATAAGTTCTTAGCCACATCAAACCATAAGGAGATTGTCATACAAATTGTAACTACCAGTTACATGAAATTCTCATTAGACAGTACTGTATATGTCTGCGGAGCTCAAAAAAGAAATATTTTATTGTCTGCGGTTTCAACATTTTCCTCAACAAGGATATAAAAATCAGGAATATTCAATGCAGTTTTCAGTTTCAGTTTGGAATATCTTCATTGCACTCGGACATGTCCATAGGTGCTCCGATCTCCTTCGTAATATCTCCATCAGCGTCCAGCGACTGACCGTACCAGTTCTATTTTGATTGATGAGCCTACTCGTATACCTGTTGTACCGTTATTTTCTTGCCACACAATCTTCAAACCCGGTTCTGCAATCTAGTAGTTGACGTGGATTGGTTTAGATGAAGGTCTTCTCTGCGGCCACGCTCTATGAGGCGTTCACGATGTCAGCTCTGTCCATTGACTGGCCGTCTGATATAGCGGAGTGCCAGCCAGCCTGTCTGCTCTCTCATTGCCAACGACACCCATGTGCCCCAGAACAAAGACAAGTGTAATTCTGCAAATTGTTGACGCCTGCAGTGATTCAGTCCATTGCCTGCGCACCTGTGTCACCAAGCTGCTTCTTCACAAAAAGGAAAGGAGCAAAATTCAGTAGTAGATAAATATATTTGTGTAATACTGTTTAGTTTATGTGCTAATCAAGTTGTAGTGTGGTGAAAATTGATTGGCACAACATTTTGTTTTCCTTGTTATCCTGTATCACTAGTGATCTCTTCGGACATAATGTATCAAAAGTTGTCACATAGACTTGATCTCCTTCGACATAATGTAACAAAAGTTGGCATGTAGATTATTGATCTCCTTCGACATAATGTATCAAAGTTGTCATGTAGACTATTGACCTCCTTTGATATAATGTATCAAAAGTTGTCATGTATATTATTGATCTCCTTCGACATAATGTATGTTGTCATGTAGACTATTGACCTGCTTCGATATAATGTATCAAAAGTTGTCATGTAGATTATTGATCTCCTTCGACATAATGTATCAAAAGTTGTCATGTAGACTATTGACCTCCTTCGATATAATGTATCAAAAGTTGTCATGTAGACTATTGATCTCATTCGACATAATGTAATAAAAGTTGGTATGTAGACTATTGATCTCCTTTGACATAATGTAACAAAAGTTCTTGGCCACGACAAACCAGAAGCTGTGGTGTTGTACAAACATGTGGCTTACTTATTCATGGATAACTGATGAGAGACTACCATAAGCTGATGTAATTACACTAGTAATCATATATAAATTACTCCTCATTCTGAAGTATTCTGTATAAAATTAAACTAAAATAGTATGTGAGAGCAACAACTATAGCTACTCATCATAAAACTTCTTCTGTAATACACACATGCATCCAACAAGTTTCTAACATCTGCAAGATGTATTGTCTAGATCGGCGTTTCCCAATAGTAACAGACAATAGTTAGCCTGTGCGAATACACCGCCTCAGCCTGTGACGTCACATGGCAATATTGCCGTCTGCGCTGCGGCCATTAAAGAGAAGGCCGTGCTTTCACCGTGTCAATCGCGAATGTCTCCCGTGGCAGCGGTCGGTTAGATTTTTAAAAACATAAATTAATTAGTGGATGAAAATGTAAGAATGAAATATTAACAATGTATTTCGCTGGAGGCAAAGTCTCGTCTAGCCACTTTAGAAAAAAATGAAGAAACACGTGGAAAGTAACAACTGATTACGCCGTTTTTGCTAGAACACACGACATAGCCAGTGTGTTAGATCGTGAGACGGGACCAATAGTTCGCATAAAAGATATTTTTGTTCATTAAATATAAAGATATATTTTAAAATTAATTAGTTTCCGCTAGGGGAATAAATAAACGTAGGAATGTTTCCTGCACGTTGGCAATGATGAAGTCCGTGGATAATATAATGACATTCCCACCTACATAAATTGAGGACAGTACTTAAAAACTGTTAGGGTTTTTTACGTATTCTCTTGGAAGGTAGTCTGTCATTGCTTTTCTTCCTGTCAGTGACCATACTGGTCCATGGCCGTAGCCATTGTTTCTATTACAGAGATCCTCTGTCTACCATCGTGAAGTTTTGAGACCATTGACACTCCGTCGGCTGCTCCGACCATCCACCACCTGCTCCCATGGCTTCACGTTACCCTGCATTTTTTGGGAGGAGGCTAAACAGGTACTACACCTTGCCCAAAAGTCTCGTAGACTAGCGGAGGAAAGCTGGCGCATTACATGTCCTTTGATAGAGGTTTACCTCTACCCCGCTGGATCAGGGAGAAGATGGATTCAGGATGTAAATAATGGTTTGAACATGACGGCTGCAGAGTCAGGACATCTGGCATACGAGAGAGAAATTCGAAGGCTGTTGGGGTGTCAAAGCGCTGCTCAGGACAAACTATTTGATGATGATGACTTGAAAACTTGTTTCGATTCTCCGAAAGAAGTATATCCTTTATTTATTTTTGTTGACCAATACACTCTAATATAACTAATAAAAGATTCGTTATTAGGTTGAAAAGGCGTGCATCGGTTTTAATCCCATACAAACAAACAAAATAACAATTGAGTTCAGACACATGATTTGATTTTCAGTGCAAGACCCTCACATTTCTAGTCTTCGAAGGCTAACAAAGGAGAGGAATCTGTAAAAGGAATAAATCTAATTTAGTTGATAGTTTACCACGCGGAAATGGAGACCAGATTCGCATAAAACTTTTACCAAAAAGTCATTTTCCAGAGGGATCGGACACTTGCTCTCATCCCTGCCTTACCGTATGGACATCCATGTCAAAACTGGAGATGCATAGGGAGGGGCTGACTAAATTGCCTGGCCTTTTCCCTGTGTAGATATTAATTTTGTCAAAAATTAATATATATATAGCCGTCCATCTCGAGCGATGATGACAACAATCTCAGACGTGTGCTGCTGAACCTCCCTGGTGTGTGCGGAGGTGACTGTAGAGTCCAATCCTAGAACAGAATCCCCTACCACAGGTGGGGCATACATGATCAAGGTTAGACATGTGCGTGCTGTGTGCTCTGTCTTTTCGCGCAGCTCGTTTTCTCTGTCTTCAACAATACGATGATTCTCAGCTATTCGGTTCCTCTTTTGTTGTTACAGCGCCACATTTGGCGATCTTGCGCAAGGGATTCCCAGCACAAGGTGTCTATATCGAAGCATTTCAGAGACACTTTAAGAGTGTCTTTAAAGCGTTTTTTCTGTCCACCAGCTGACCGTCTGCCCCTTCAAGTTCGCCATACATCAACTGTTTTGGGGTGCGTTTATCAGGCATTCGAACAACGTGACCGACCCATTTCATTTGGGCCTTCTGCAACAGTGTGTTGATGCTTGGGATCTTTGCTCTTGTGAGGACTTCGCTGTCTGGAATTTTGTCCTTCCAGTTTATTTTTAGTATTCTGCGTAGACAGCTTGTGTGGAAATGGTTTAATTTTCTTGCGTGTCTGCTATACACTGTCCATGTCTCGCTTGCGTACAGCAGCGTGGTTAGCACTATGGCCTGGTAAACTTTCAGCTTTGTGGCTATGATTATCCCCTTCCGCTCCCACACAGTGACACGTAACCTTCCGAACGCAGCACTGGCTTTGGGTATCCTATTGTTGACCTCAGAATCTATGTTTGCTGATCTGGATAGGAGGCTGCCAAGATAGCAAAGTTGTCCGTTGGCAGGAGACGCTGGTGTTTAATGTTGATGACTGGATCGTAGTACTGCTCTCTAGGGGCGGGCTGGAACATGACCTCTGTGTTTTTGGTGTTAATGGTGAGGCCAATATATACTCACACACATACACACACAGTGTGGCCAGAAAGAGAACAAATATTTTTCCTACGAGACATAATGAGGCTTGTTTTAGGAATTATCATCAAGTGCCATGTTGACTGATGTACGCGATTATAGATATCTACAATCGCTGTCCTTGCTGCCGACTACCAGTTCTTCTTCTCCTAACCAGGGCTGCGAGTTTTCACTCTTGGGCAGCCAATGCCAATTTGTAGAATCTGCATGTGTTCTGTAATTGTGGAAGACTAGTGTAAAGTGTATTATGAACAGATGGGTGTGGTGGGAGGAGTTATTGTCTAGCTTTATGCAGTCCAGGACATTCAAGCAAGATATGATGTACTGTCTCACATGAATGACTGCACTTTCTACAGTGTGATAGGTGTGTGGGGTTTATTCTGTGTAGATGGTAATTCAGTTCAACATGTCATGTTCTTAACTGGAAGATAGTGCTTTGATCTTTTCGTTGTAGCAGATTTATATTGTCGAGTACCAGTTCAGATATTAACACTCTTTCCGTGTCATTTTTTCGATCCAGAAGCACTTGAGCTTTCAGCTCTTTGGCTCTGTGCCATGGGCATCGTAGCCCTTCGGCTCGGTGTCACGAACACAGTAAATATGGAGAATCTGTGGCTTTTCTGCCAGCCCACTGAATTGAACCGCACTCACAGAGGGTTTGTCACCTTCGTCCAACGCGCTACGAACACGCTGGGCAGGTGGGCGTTTCCGTGTCATAAAAACAGCTCGTCCAGAATTCTCTGTATTGTCTCCCATTGATTTTACCGGTTATCATAATATGTTCTCCTTCTTCTTAGAACGCTCCATATCGACCACTTGTTAAACCACTCTTTGTGATTTTATGTGATCTGAGCCTAAGAGCGATTATACGTTGTGCAAGTTATGCACCTACATATAGGTCAGCACAGCTGATTTCTGCGACGCTTTTTATTTACTAAGGTAGCTTCTCTAGACCTCCACCTCACTCGCATCTTACGACATGCCTTGTAAGTCGCAGTGTTACTATTCTTTGCTCCTATTGCGGGCCCCAGCAACACACGAGCGATAGTATGTTCTAAATCTCCATTTCTAATCACATGTCCGACAAATCACTAATCATTTTAGCTGTTCGTGGGGTTCTTAGCATTCTCTTTCAGAATCATATATTTTTGACCTCTGTAGAAAAACCTAAAATGAATATAAAATTACATGGAGAATTACTACATCAAGTAAAAGCTTCTTATATCTCGGTCAGATGATAACAGATGATGGCAGATGTATAACAGAAATTAAAAAGAGAATAGGAATGGCCAAGGATAATTTAAATAGTATGAGAAAGTTACTGACATCCGAACAAATCACAAACAGGCTAAAATGAGAATAATCAAATCGCCCGAGTGGTTACGGGCCTAAATTTGGGGTGTAAAGAATAGAACCACTGTTACCTTCCATGCATGTCGTAAGAGAGGCGACTAAGGAGGTTTGGCTGAAATCGGATGCATGTGTCCTAAACGTGTAGAAGTCTTCTGCGTTTAGGGCCTACCAAACCAATGTGCAACGTATACACGTTCTTGGCAAAGATCAAACTTATCACAAAGAGTGATTAAAATTGATCGTAAAGAACGAACGCAAAGAAGAAGAAGAAGAATGATCAAATGTTATATATATCCTATATTAATGTATGGCTCGGAAACATGGACATTTAACAAGCAGTTAGAAGACAGAATTGATGCATTTGAGATGTGGAAATATAGAAGAATAGGCAAAGTTGCATGGACAGAAAAACAGACAAATAAACAAGTTTTAGGAAAACTAGGCATGAAGAAACAATTATTAAGAGAAATAAAATTCAGTCAAGTAAAGTATTTTGGGCACATAAAAAGACATGACACCATGATAAAATCTTTACTAGAGGGGAAAGTTGAGGGGAAGAGCAAGAGGAAGACCGAGAGATAAGTGGGAGGGAAACTTTAACCCTTTCGCTGCTACATACTTTCTGAAGGCTGAGCTAAAAATAGCTACTCTTTGTTTCTAGGTCACAAACGTGAATGTACGCCTATAGCAGTGACAGTAGCAATGTATAATGTGTTAACACGTCTTTACCCCACAGAGGAGAGATAATAACAGACGTGTTAATGCGTCTTTAGAAGTGAATGGAAAAACGTATATATACGTCCTTAGCAGCTAAAGGGTTAAGAAATGGACAGGTTACAGTCCGGCAGTGTGCAACACCAAGGCGAAAGACAGAGGATGCTGGAGATTCATTGCAGCCAACCTTCGATGTGAGACGGCACCTGATGATGACATTTTTCTGTATATTTAAAAAAAATATCCATGACTTGCATCCATGCCACTATTGGCACTGTGTAGCACTGAAGAACTCTCTGACTTCAATAGACAACGACTTCTTGTCTATCCTATTCTGAAATGCTGTTTTTGCCCGAACTATTCTACTCTTTATTTTTAATTTCTGCTCAATCATATGTTAACAGGGCTTTAAGATATTTACCTTATGAATAGCCAACAAGAATGTTATCTCCAAAGTTGTATTTCGGTCAATAGGTTAACTTCCTTGATGGTAGTTAGCGTATGTCAATATGGTGAGTCATATGTGGAAGTCGATTAATGAGATATCGTTTGAAAGACGGTATCCACAACCAACTCTAATATTGGGCCGCACAACTGACTGGGAATCCATGACCTAGTTTCAGTTTTGGGGCTGGAAGTTATATATGTTTGATAGAACATTGCAAGCTTTTTTGCAATTTTACTCAATTCTTGTAGTCTATGGTTATTTATTAATGAAAAATATTCATAATACTGATATTCATTATTGTTAAACTTAACTTGTTACATAATATAACCTTGATTTAGCATGCTGTGCTGATTTTACAATAAATTCCTCTTTATACAACAATACAGGAATGCGAGGTCACTTGACCGGTTGTGGTCTGATTTCCCATAATTTTTACCTGAGTCCGCCGGCCGTATCAGTTTATAGTTGGCTGTGACGGTACCTAACTGTCATCTCTGGTAATGGTCAACGTTCTAGATCGAGGTTAACCCCTTCGCTCTTCTGTGCCGAAATACTGTCTCCCAGTATTTGTTAAAATGGTGCAACGCCAGTATACTGACTTATTTCAGTACACATTGTAATTCGAATGCGTTCGGAGATAGAAAAATTTGCGGAGTGAAATGGTTAAACATGATAATATCATTGTTTAGTCAACCCTGGGGCCCGTGTGTTTCCGGGGATCAAAGAATAGTAACACTACAAGGCATGTAGTAAGAGGCAAGGACCTACGGAAGCTACCATAGTAAATAAAAAGCGTCGCAGAAATCGGATGTGCTAGCCTACTTGTAGGTGCATAACTGGCACAACGTACAATTGCTCTTAGGCTCAGATCACATACAAATCACAAAGAGTGGTTTAACAAGTGGTCGATATGGAGCGTTCAAAGAAGAAGTCAACTCTGGTAGCTGTTAAACAGGACTCTAGCTAGAGACCATAACCAGTTTGGACGTGGTAGCTGTATTACATTGCTTTTTCTTCCGTTCGTCAGTTATGAATTCAGACTTAGTCCTGGAGCCTAATATGGTACACATTTTTGCGTGAAGTCTTGCTTTCCTTATCACAAGTGTCCCTCGCCATTCAGGCTACATATTATGACTTCAGAGGCACATGTAATTTAGATCCCCAAGTAAAGAACAAGGGTCTCCTTTAGCCCATACCGATAATTTTTGGTCGCAAACCTCGGAATTTTATAGAACAGCGTGTTTTCAACTTTGCTATCGGCGATACCAGTGTATGGAATGTTTGGTACCCTCTTTATTTGAGCCAAGAACATTTTTTAATTAGTTTGTTAATAGCTAAATATGAGTATCTGATTAAATAAAAAACATTGTTTATTTAATAAAGTGAAATTATCTTGTGGTTGTTTTATATGTGTATATGTAATTCGGTCGCTTGTTTGGGTTAATTTGTGTGTTAGAGTGTGACTTATTTTCTTCAGTTACAACGTTGTCTTACATATAACTATAACTATGATATCACCGGGTGTATCTTACTTCTGCTCGATCGGCGCTTCTCGATCAAAACAACGCACGGCCAGTGATCACTAAAGTGATATCATAAGACATGCCATTTACAATATGAAACAAAGGTGGATGACGCCGTTGTCAGGTCTATTCCCCATATGAATCACCCGGTTGTTTAGCCAGCCTGGTTGGTTGTCCTTTATCTCAATCAGTCAAGAACCATGCCTTATGCCGGCGTAGTCTATCATGTCTCTCCACAACTCTCTCTCATTTGTGCAGTTAATCAGTTCTGACATCCATCTTTTCCCGAACCCCGATAATCCAACATCTTCTCCCTTTGTCTTCCACGACCTCTCCTTCCCTGAATTTCACCCGTTTGTCACCAAATGTTCTAAACTTCATCTTCGCATTATATGCCCGAAGAACCTTGATTGTCTGATTCTTATTCTTTTGATAAGGTTTCTTTGTGTGCAGGATCTAGGACTGTATTAAGACTTCCTACATTTGCTGTAACAACGTTTAAATGATGAAGAGAAAAATTGATTACATACATTTAAACATCATCTGATGTGTCAACAACTGATACAAAATACATTACAAAAGAAGTTATGAATAGACACTATCAACAAATCAAAACTTGTAGACTGGTAAGTCGATATGCTTGACACTTGTTAGCGAGACAAATTTAACTTGCTACGTGAAGCGAAACGGAAGTATTTTTTCTTTTAGATATTTTCGGGAAATTCCGTAACCGTCCGTGAAGAGGAAGTATAGACAGGAAATAGTCACCCTCCGACATAGTTGGACGAGAAGTCACACCAAAGTTGGGATATGACTTTTACATTTTAGTAGTGCCTTGTTTTATCGATGCTTCACGTATTTTTCGTAGCATTTATTGTCTGAAAACTTTTATATAACAGTATGGCGGCCTTGATACGCTTTTTTAGCAAACGTCGAACTCGACGAACACAGCAGGATAATAACTTTGATAGTGCCGCAGGTAATAAACAAGGTGCTGCAACAGTCAAGAAGAAAAATGCACTTGTTTGTACTATAATGTTGCTTGATGGAACAGATGTAACTGTAGATGTGAATGTAAGTAACCTAAACCATAATGGCAATGCTTTTCTAAGTTAAAGTATTCGAATTATTTTGTCTAGCAGAATTTAAAACAACTTACTTAGTACTTACTGCCTTTAAGTAACTACTTCAAAAAAAAAAAAAAATTGCAGGTGTGAAATACTGAACTCAAATAGTTAAACATTTTATTAGTGTTACCAGTGTTAGTAACAATTGCAATATACTATCATTATCAAATGTCAAGCATAGTAGTATATCTATATTATGATGATATTGATTGTTTTGGTTTGTTTGGCCAGGTGCAAATGGAACTTTTTGTTACAAACATGTATATATTATATAATAACTTCTCTCGTACCGTTATATACGTTAACATAGGACCTGCAAGTAATTTCTCCATACCGCTCTATCCTGGGCAACTCGCTCAATCTCCTCCATGGAACTGAGACCGATATTTCCTGCCTCTCTCAGCAAAGTTCGTTTCAGGGTCTCCTTAGGTCGACCTCTCTTTCTTGAACCCTTTGCATCCCACTTCAATGCCTGCTTACTTTGATATTCGTTGATCATTTCTCCTCAAGGCGAGTCAAGGTGTGCCCAACATATCTCCATCTTCCCTGGGGGACTGCCTAGAGTAGTTGATAGTAGCTCGGCCTGCTAGCTGTGAGACGCCTCATAGCTCGGGTTCGAACCTACTGTCCGGCATTTGTTCGAGTCCCTGGTCTTACTCAGGACGATAACGTGAGTACCTCTGAAGTCGGAGAAAATCTGCCTGTATGGCGAGGGAATACTAATTACAAGTACATTGAGCACACAGCTGCCAGTGTAAAGTAATTTACAATGTGGACGCTGCTGCCATTGTAAGAAATTGGAAAAACAGATTTTCACGCAAAAATCAGTTTCAGAGATGAAACTTCATCTGAGTTGAAGCGGATCATTAGAAGAAGAAGAAGAAGAAGAATCTCCATCTTCTCTTTCTTATAAGTTGTCACTAGTGGTTGACCAGACATGTCTCTGATTTCATCACTTCTCCTGAATTCATCACTTCTCCTGAATTCGTTCCATTTTATATTCATTATTTTTCACAGACATCTATTTTCAAATGCATTCAACTTGCTTTCTATATCTTTAGTCATTTTCCAACTCTGCTAGCATATGTTAGGATTGATACAATATTTGAAATGAAAATTCGTAATTTAGTTTTAATACTATATAACTTGCAGTTCCATATTTTATTTAGACTTTTAAAGGCTGATGTTGCTTTGCCAATTCGTATCATAATTTCTTTTTAACATTTCCTGTGCAATCAAAATTGCTACCTAAATAGGTGAACTGCTCTGTTATTTGTATCATTTTAGATTCCAGTGTGATATCTGCATTACTTGCCATAGGTGTCTTCATTATATTTGTTTTTCATAGCTTATCTACAGTCCAACTTTTGATGCTATAGATAAGTTGTCTGTTTTTCTTTGCATATCTTGGTTGTTTCTACTTAACAAGGCAATATCATCTGCAAAATCCAATATATTATATAAATACATAAAATTAATTAAAATAGAACACAGTACTTAGTACTACACAGTCACACCACCTCATCATATCAGAATAATGAATTGCCATCATCAGGTTCTGTTTAATCCACATTTCCCAAACTGTTTCAGACCATCGCTACCTTGATACAAATTTCACACTAACAAATCCTTCCACCTATGGTTGGAAAAAACAAGATGAAGGAACACCAAAAAATTCATCCATTAACTGCTTCAGCAAGAGCCTTTGATGTCACAATGTAGTAACTTTACTGTTCAATGTGTCTTAATGCAATGCATGAACTTGGTGAAGTTAAATTAGCATTACAATGTCATGTTTAAAATTAGGTATCACCAGTCTTAAATCAGCAATAATGGGGATTCAACTCCTTTGATACAACAGTTTCAGCACTACACTAAAACTGCATTCCACCATATGATGTTGGAAATACAACATAGTTTTTTAAAAGTACTATTGTCCATAGCGCAGTGTTGTGAATAGAAATTTCCTTCTGTAACCAGGGCTCTGTTAAAATTTCTTAAACTTTGCTTTTAACTGTCATTTTTTAAAACCCAATTAGTTCTTACTCCACAGCTTGTTGACAATTTTTTCGGTGTCTGAAACAGATTTATCATCCAGTCTGGGATATCAATCAAAATAAGATTGGTAAAATCAATCTTGACATATCACTATGCAGCATACTGAAATGATCACAAACAACTTTAAGGTCATTACTTTGTTTCTCACTTTTCTGTAACTGATACCAGATGTCATGCCTGCACTTCTCTGGATCAGCAAAGTCGAGAGAGGGTATATGATGCTTGGGCAACTCAGCTACTCCATAAAAATTATAATACACTAGAAATTTCACATACATTAAGTCATGCAGAACTTTAATAAGTAATGACATCAGTGGTACCAGGCCAAGTTTTCATCATTAGCATTTTCACAGAAACTGCAATGTTTTAATTTCAAATAACTTCTTAACACTTTCACTCCATATTTTTTTTTAACCTCACGATGCACTTATTTTACAATGTCTACCTTATTTATTCAGTATACCAACTTGCGTCGTCTTAAAAATACAGTGACCCAGTGTATTGGCTTGGAAGGATGAAGGGGTTAAATATATTACATATGATTTTATTTCTAATATTATATTGCTATAAAAAATAAATATGTTCTGATGTTTCAGAAAAAAGCTGATGGTGCTACATTAATTGAACAAGTATTTTATCATTTGGATATTATTGAGAAGGATTACTTTGGACTACAGTACACAGATCACTATAATGTAAATGTAAGTATATGTGTACCCAAATCGTCAACTACTTTTATAACTTACTCTTTATAATGTAAGTTTAACATATGCTTGAACACGTTTTCAGCAACATGAATACTTTTTGTTGTTTTTCAAACATACAACTGCAACTATTGCTTGATCAAGTAGTAGAATGTCCCTGCGGAATGTGCTTTCATCACAGTTCGCCTGAAAAACTTCTGTCTCTAGCAAGTTCTCCAACCTCTTCCAGCACCATGTTCAAGGTTTCTATGATGTCCTGCTGTCACCTTCATCTTGATCACCCCCTGCCTCGAACTCCAGGAACCATGTCTTCCATTACTATTCTCTCCAAACCACTGTGACATTTAACGTGACCAAAATACTTCATCTTCCGGGACATGATATTACTTATGAGCCAATGCTCCTCAATATGCAGGTCTTGTAGATTGCTTGATACAGGCTTTTATTTCTTTGAAGTTTCATTAGCTGTGCAGAAGAGACCCTGGTTACTTTGATTTCTTTTTCTATTGTTCTTTGTCCAGGTTGTCTCTCTTCTTGTGAGTGTCAGTCAAGGACATGTCTGATTATACTGTTTGTTTGTACTAGTCACTAGACAAGCACTTGAGTGGAACCCTAAGGAAATGGAAAAAGGGACATCTTATACATATCTGGAGATGGAGTCTTCTTGAGGAACTGAAGGATGCTTAACTATCCTTGGAAGCCATAAAGAAATCAGCCAGAGACCAGAAAAAGTGGAGGACAACTGGTGAGACTCTATGCTCCATGATAAGAGGAGTGGTAGAAGTAATCTGATGAAAGATCATGTCTTTCCACTGTACCCTGTAATTATAATCATCAGGCTATAGTCAGATAACACGGAATAAAGTCTGTTGATTATGTCTCTCCATTGTACCTTTTCATCCTCATGTTAGATCAGTGCTGTTCAACGTTTTATATATTGGGCGCATCTGACTGATGGTAATGGAGACTTGGGCACCATGTAACGATTGGGCACCATGTAACGATTGGGATACTACTACCAATATTAACAAAAGTAATATTAATATAGTTGAGATGTCGACGCTTTCTCCAGTGAAAAAGGGTGGGGTTAGGGAACAATAGAATGAAGCAGTAAAATCGTGTTCACGGAGTGCTAGGAAGAAACTAAAAAATCATTTATTTTCTTGAAATCTGAATATTATTAACGCCAGTTGAGCAAAATAGAGCACTATGAATATATGGCACAGGCACCATGGTGTCCGCTGACTGTTGGACAGCGCTGGGTTAGAATTCAGAAACTAGTGATAAAGTCATTAGTCATGTTTGTCTACTGTACCCTATCCTCTGCTGTTTCCTTTAGGTCAGTTTTATGTCAAAACCTTGATGTCACTGCATGACTGTGCAATGATTGTTGTTCATGGATCCCCTCTTTGTCTCTTCTGCTGGAAATTCTACAGATATATGGGTTTTTTTTGTTCATCAACAATAATGAAGTTTTGTATGTTGAATAATAGTCTGCTCGTGCCATAAGTTTTTTAAAAGTGTTGGTTGGGAGTTTAAACTACACATTGTCGTGAAAAAGTGTGTAAAAATTATCTGTTTAAACTACACATTTCCATAATCAGTTCAAGTGATTAATGTCTTAGCAGGCATACATTTGTGTCGGGAGTGTTACTCTGTTAGCGGTCACCAATATCGTAGTAGATATTGTGTTGCGCTAGCGATACTTTGCTATGGAAAGCTGTGGTTCAAGACGAGCTGGGGATAAGCAAATTTTGGTATGCACACCGCACGCTGTTGGACTACAGAAATCTCTGTGATCCTTTACTTGGGCTCTAAATTAGAAGCACCTCTGAAGTTGGAATATAGCTCACCTGAAAGGTGAGGGACACCGGTGATAAGGAAAGCAAGCCTTCACGCGAAAAATTAGTCTCACATGCCATGTTAGCCATCATGACTACACCTAAATTCGTAGCGAGAGAATGATAAAAAACAACCAAACTTCTGAAACCTCATTTTCAGAATCGGTCGTTCTTTCAGTATATCCATTAGTTGTTGATAAAATATTGATTATTTCAATATGAATTGCAGAAAGAATGAGCTAATTGTGTAAAATTGATGGCTTCTGAATAAGTTGATGGCATGTATAGAGGCTACACAGTAATTTAGAGTAATCAAAATTAACTTGCTATTGGTAGATGACACATCGATCAATTAGCAGCAATCCTGAAAGTAAAGTTAATTGTGTATCCTTTACATGACTTTGCGAATCGACCCCAGCTTCTTAACACTGTTTGTGATTTTTCTAGGCATTATTACGTTCAGTAGTTTGCCATTGCTTTCTGAACGGATGGTGGCATCATCCTTTCGTTAAAATCCATGCGAAACAAGTTGCAACCGAACTGTCCTCAGCGTGATTCGAACTTTGACAGAAGTTATAATCAAGCTTTGCATAAACTGTAAGAACAGAAGAAGATGGATAAAAAGTGTTCAGCAAGCTGTAAGTACAGTTATATATAAGCCTGGTTCGGACATATAATGAGGCACAGCTCACTTTTAAAGATTGTTCTACAGGAAACAGTTGAGGGTGGAAGGTAAAGATGACGACAGAGAAAATATTGGATTGACAAAATCAAGAACTGGTCAAGGCTTTATGTCTCCACACTTGTTTAAAAAATTGAAGACAGAAAACCTAAAAAAAAAAGGTCTAAAACCAAAGGATTGCTTTCATTGCTCCAGGTACCTCTGAAGTTGGAGAAGGCTCGCCTGTATGGTGAGGAAACCAATAAAATGGTAAGCAGGCTTTCACGCAAAAATCAGTCAGAAGTACCACACCAGGCACCATGGCTACGCCTGAATTCATAGCGGGCGATCACAGAAGAAGAATTGCTCCAGGTTTGACCCCATATCGACCGACCCCTCTCCACAGAAATGACACGCTACCTACTGAGAGTATTGCCAAACTCCATAGCTCCAGCAACAATCATAGGATCTCTGAAAAAACTGCATCTGGAAACAGCATTTCACTGTCTGGATTCGAACCCACAACCTTCAGAATGGAAGGCTAAACCACCAGACAGAGAACTGGTGGGTTTCTGATATCTCCACCGTGGCACCCATGCGACCCTAACGGGATTAGCATTTTATTATCACATACGATCAGCATGTATATTCTTCCCCTTCTGGTAAATGACAGATAATCTATAAGTCTGTTCGCAGTGTAGCCAGTTATGTTAATCATGAACCTAACTTTTCACTAATGTGAGAGAATATGTAGCAATACTGACAGTAGAGTTTTGTCAAGATGATAATTGTTTGTATAGCTGCAATATTTCAAGTAATCAGTGATATATATGTGATGTTTAATTATTTCAGCACTGGCTAGATCCCACAAAACAAGTCAGAAAGCAAGTCAAAAGTAAGTTATTATGAGTTAAATTACTGTATGAGTGATGTAATCTATAAATTACATTTCTGACTTTAATTTTTCATCATTCGCTCACAGATGTCAATTTGATGGTTCTAAAAAAAATAAGCAGTAATACAACAGGTTGTCAAAATCTCCAAAGAGCTTGCCCTGCAAGGGCACTGTGATAACTACTTCATTATTCTTGGCTCTATTTTATACTGTTGACATCTTTGTATAAGGTGTTCAGAAGTGATTTTGCTATTGTCACATACATCTGTAGCTGGAGAATTTGGGGGACACTGATAATAAAGAAAGCAAGCCTTCAGGCACCCTGACTGTGGGACTGAGCTTGGAGACTGCAGAGCACATCTGCCATTCCAAGATAATCTATTTCATTACGTTCCTGGACTTTCTTAAAAATGCTTGTAATTGTAGGGCTAGGCAATGAGCGCCGTAAGAATTAAGGATTTGTGGTTCGAATCCTATGTTTCGTAATTTGTTTTTTTCTGGAAGCCCATAATACTGTACACTGTCTATTTATTGATTATTTTCATTGGCTCCATTGCTTCCTGAAGTTCTTAAAAAAACTGTTATTCTCAAAATTTAACTGCAACGTCATTTACTAGAACTGGTCTCTTTCATTAGGTGTCTTAACTTTTTTAAAACAAATTATCCCAAGTTGAACAGACATGTATTTTCATTTCATGTCAAACAGTCTTCTTTTTGAACGCTCCATATCAACCACTTGTTAACCACTCTTTGTGATTTGTATGTGATCCGAGCTTAAGCGCAATTGTATGTTGTGCCAGTTATACGCCTACAAGTAGGCCAGCGCATCCGTTTTCTGCGTTACTTACTTACTTAATCCCGTCATGCCTAGTGACACATGGGGCTTCAGAAAGGACTTTCCATGCTCTCCTGTCCCGTGAAACCTTCAGCGCAGAGCCCCACGTCAGAGATGCAGTAAGTCCAGTTCCTCTTCCATCATGCGCCTCCATGTTGTCCGTGGTCTGCCTTTCTTTCTCTTTCCTTCTGGTGTCCAAGTGAGGGCTACCCTTGCAAGCATTTCTTGTCTCATTCTCATAACATGTTCGAGCCATTTCCATCTTCTCTTTTTGAGTATGTCATTCACTGCCTCTTGTCTTGTTATTGGTTATTGGTTACTAAACTGACGTCATTGCACTCCGGGCAAACCCATAGGTGCTCAGTCTCCCCAACAGATATCGAAGAGTATGCATACTGATGGTTCCTGTGGCTCACTGATTAAACACACCTCTCACTCTACCTCTCAGGCATTCAGTTCGACTTGAACAACGGGTAATTCCAAACTGCTTAAATCGCTTGATCGATTCAACATCGATTTTAGTGTCCTCATCCAACAGAGAGTCTCGAAGAGACCGAAGAATATCCCCCTTATCAATCTTCAACTCCCCAACAAACGATGCTGTTGATGCAAGCCTGTCCGCTCTCTCATTACCGTAAACACCCGCATGCCCAGGACAGTATATCCACGTAAGCCGCTGGAGGTTAGAAACTTCTATAGACGACATCCACTCATACGAAACCTGCCCTTCTGGATCTTGTGAAGCATCGACTGAGAGTCAGATACAACAACTGCCCCAGTAAATGAAGTCCAGAAATCCAATGGAGGGCAGCAGTAACGGCTTCAACCTCCATCCTCATACTAGAAGTAGTTGTCCTGTATGCCCCACTTCGCTCTGCAACAACCCTACCATGCGCATTAGCCAAGAAACCCCAGCCGGATTTCTCACCACGTTGAACCGACCCATCGGTATATACAACAACATCATCATCCCTTGCATTATCTTCTATCAGCTGCTTAACTGCGAGATCAGCCTTCATGTTGCCCCAATCTCTACATTCTCTTCCAAGAGTAATGATAACGTTGAGATAGTTCATCATGCTCAAGGGGATCCATGAACAACAATCATTGCACAGTCATGCAGTGACATCAAGGTTTTGACATGGCGAATAACCGTTGCACTCCGTTTAGGAACATGGACATCGGATCCTGCTCGTATATGCCCGGGATTACCCCAGGGTTCTCCTCTATCACCCTTGTCTTGTATCTTGGAGTAGTTGGTTATTGGATATTTTTACTGGCCAAGATTCCCAAGATTCTGCGAAGACAAGAGTGGTGGAAAACTGACAGCCTGCTAGTATCTCCTTTGGTCATCCTCCAACACTCCGATCCGTAGAGCAAAACTGGCAAAACAATGCTTTTATAGAGTTTAAGCTTTGTGGTCCTATTGTAGATTTTGGACTTCCATACTGGTTTCATTCTGGCAAAGCGGTTCTGGCCTTACTTAGACGTGATTTATATCTTCTCTGTGCCACCATTTAGTGTCAGTACGCTACCAAGATATGTAAACTGCTCAACCCTTTCCAGTGTTTCATTTTCTAACATTACTGGTTGTTGGATTTCACTGTTTGTCATAATTAGATTTCTGCGATACATTTTATTTACTAGGGTAGCATCCTTAGGCCCCTATCTCAGTAGCCTCGTATGACATGCCTGGTAGGTCGCAGTGTTACTATTCTTTGCTCCCCTTGCGAACCCCGGCACCTCACGGGTGGATGTCAAGCAGTGAAGAACCGTTTTTCATACCTTAAGGGATAGGGAGAAATATGTTGTTATGCATGTATTTACTTTGACCAACAAATCCTACCATTGTAGAATTTCATACTAGGACCACTACGAAGCAAGTACACTAACCACTACGCAATCACAGCTTTCTTACCTGTTGTACTTAATAATATTATTTGGTTATCAAGTTAAAAAAAGCCACAGTTTTAGAGGTTGGCGTTTCAAACAAGACAGATTGCTAAATAAATGATAACTGCTGGAGCATGTCAATGGTTGAGTGCACATTTTTCTGCAAGTAGTCCAACTTTAGTGGTAGCATATGATCCATTTTTGGGCATTCTTCGTTCGCCCATTGTGAATTGGGCGTTTGGTATGGCGCTTCCAACTGATTGTTACGTGAAAGCCTGCATTTGACTAGTGTCCCTCGCCATGTAGGCAGGCTAAAAGAATTTTGGGGATAAAAGAGATCATAATAATATTTTACTCCTGAAGTCAGAGATGGCATGCCTGTATGGCGGAGGATACTGAGAATAAGGAAAGCAGGTCTTCATGCAAAAATCAGTCAGAAGTGACATACCAGGCACCCTGACTAAGCCTGAATTTATAATGAGCGACCACAGAAGAAGAGTAATAATAATATTTGACATATTTCACTTATATGATCTTCTTTATTTTCTCAAATCCTGTTTTACCTCTCAAATCCTGTTTTGCCTCTCAAATCCTGTTTTGCCTCACAGAGTCAGGATAAGATGAAATTTATAGAACAGGTTTTTGTGTGCTCTTCATAAACAGTGTGTCGTCTCTGTTACCTCTGTAATTCACCTTTTGCGTGGTCTTTTGTTTTGTGTCGACTGTATCAGAGTGACATTGCTTCTTGAGGCGCACTGTCTGTTGGTAATCTGTTTATATGGCCGAACCATTTAATATGTTGTTTATCAATGTTCAGTACTGATGTTGTACCCCCTTTTTTCCTGATGTGTTCATTTCTGTGCCAGTCTCTTTTTGATACTCCCGGCATTTTGTGTATATACTTCATTTCTGGCGTGACGTTTTTGTCTATCATTTGATTTCATCATCCAGGTTTGGCACTGATAGCATAATGTTAGGAGAAAGATTGTGTTGAACAATGCTCTTTCAGTGTTTATGGTGACATGTTTGCATTTCAAAATTGGTGCCATTTGTCTTATGATTTAATTTGCTTTATTGCATCTGTCATGATAACCTCTTAATTAAGAAAGGCACTTAAATGATAAACTCACATTTCCATCCTACAATCCTTACAGTTGGCCCGCCATACACATTTCGATTTCGAGTAAAATTCTACTCTTCTGAACCTAACAACCTGCATGAAGAGTTGACACGGTAAGGATTGCATTATTTGTATTGACTTTAGCCTCAGAATGATTCATCATTATGAGTCATTGTAAATGTTTTTTACAGAGAAATGCTTGCATGTAGGCAACAGATGGGACAAAGCTGTAAAATCTATATCATGTTTTAAATTAGCTCGTAACTATTAGTGGTAGATATATACAACATCATTTGCTGAATTTTGTAGGTTGTTCACCAGATATCCTTTCTTGAAACTGGCAAATAAAAAGTGGAGCAACAAAATAAGGCTTCTTCTTCGTACGCTCTATATCGATTACTTGTTAAACCACTCTTTGTGATTTGTACATGATCTGGGCCTAAGAGTGATTGTACGTTGTGCCAGTTATGCGCCTACAAGTAGGCCAACACCTGATTTCTGCTAGGCTATTTTTTTACCAGGAGGCTTCCTAGGCCCCTACCAGGGTCGTCTCTTACGATATGTCTTGTAGGTCGCAGCGTTACTATTCCTTGCTCCCGGCAACACACATGAACAAAATAAGAGTTTTACATAAGTGATGTAATAAATTTAATGGGGGGTCTCCGATAGTGTGGTTGATAACACGCTGTGCTAATAACCACAAGCTGGGGGAAATTTCTGGTTAGGCTTCATTGCACTGGGTTTTTACCCCATATGGGTCTTTCCCCTCAGAAATGGCACACCATCTGCTGAGAGTATTACACAAACTCTGTAGCTCCTGCAACAATGCTAGGTATTTCTGGAAAAAATGCACCCGTGAACAGAGCTGCGCAGTTGGCATTCAAACCCATGACCTTTGTAATGCAAGGTGAAAGCTTAACCACTTTCCAGGGTTCGAGGTAAGCTTGGGCCAAAAATTCTTGGTCTGTACACAGTGTGCGGTTGGACCCCAGAAGACTTTGATCCTTTATTCTACTGCACCAAACCTACCTCTATGTCACAGAGACCCTCAAAGGATCAGTTTGTCCTGTAGTCAAACATTGCACCGTGGGTGCATCGAAAATTGTTGGTCCAAGCTGGCCATGAACTTCAGATTATCCACTGCAAGTGGCTACTAACGCAGCATGCTATCAGCTTCGCTATTGCGACCCCCACTGATGATGATGATAATCTAGCAAGGCAGATCTTGTCATGAAATCCACAGAGAAAGAGAAATTACCAGGACCAAAAAACATACAGAGAAGAGAGTTAGAAACATTAAAGTGAATGGAACAACATGGAAAGGTTAGAATAAGACAGAAAATAAAGACATATTTTTGGTAAAACTTTAAACAGGACTGAAAAATTATAAAAATAAAATGTTTCATTTACACACACACTTTAAGTTGATTTCAGATCCTAACTAACAAATACATATATAAAATTATGGAAATCATGCAGTGATACTCAAGAGATTTAACACTAATAACTGCATGTGGCATCTTAATAATTTGAAGAATCATAATTTGATTTCTGTTTTTTTCTTCAGGTACCAGTTTTTTCTGCAGCTTAAACAGGATATCTATGCAGGTCGACTGACCTGCCCTGATGATACTCTCCATGAACTGTGTGCCATGGCCTTACAATGTAAGCTATTGCTGTTACTTCTGTAAATGTGACCCACTATCATTGTTCAGAGCCAGAGGTCATTGTTTAATCATTTATGATTTGTGATATGATTAGTGAAGATCATCATCAAAAGCATTTTGAACATGTCCCGTCCATGTGGTGCTGTGGCCTGGGAGGAAGCAAAGAATAGTACCACTGCGACCTACAATGCATGTCATAAGAGGCGACTGATGTAGGCCCTAGGGATGCTACCCTAGTAAATAAAAAGCAGCACAGAAACCGGATGTGCTGGCCTACTTGTAGGCGCATAACTTTCACAACGTACAATTGCTCTTAGGCTCAGATCACATACAAATCACACAGAGTGGTTGACAAGTGATCGATGGGGAGTGTTCAAAGAAGAAGAAGAATGAACCAATCCATACATGCTTAGATCTCGTCCTCAACATTTCCATCAGTGTAAAGTGACTGATCACTCCATCAGTGTAAAGTGACTGATCACTCCCATCAGTGTAAAGTGACTGATCACTCCATCAGTGTAAAGTGACTGATCACTCCATCAGTGTAAAGTGACTGATCACTCCATCAGTGTAAAGTGACTGATCACTCCATCAGTGTAAAGTGACTGATCACTCCAGTTCTGTGTTGATTAATCAAACGTCTAATACCCTTTGCAGAGTGTTCATGTCTGGCAGCTCCCGGTTTCACTCATCTCCTTCACTCTGGATAGGAATGGATTCGTACAAGTCTGTAAAAAAGGAATCTATCCGAACTGTCAATATTATGGCATTGATAATGTCTGGCCTGTCAATTGTCTGTCCTTCCTTGATCACTATCATATCAGTTAACGTATCTGTTCATTCGTTGCTTTCCATGCGCGCATGACACAGCCTGAAAATAAATGTTATATGATTATTTGTGATGTGCTCAGTATGCAGAGCCATTCATGTCATATGTAGCAGGACTGAATTTTCTTGTACATGTTCATTAAATCTCTTAGCATACATGCATGTGTGTGCTCAGTCAGCTTAAGGCCTTGGTTACTATCATTGTTTCCATTGTGAGGCTAAGCATTGTCCCAGAAAAAGTTCCACTTGCCTCCAAAACAGTTTTCTCTCGAGTTTTGTGAAGACAGATGCACTTCACTTGCCCCGAAACATTGAGCCATCCCTGTACACCACAGTTTCACTATCTTTTTCTGCTTTCATATATTTATACTTGGACCTCTGAATCAGCCATAGCAGGAATTTGTTATCTGCAGCTTACCTCAATTGGGATATGAATCAAAAAGTGGTATTGGCATTCATATGTTTTGTTACCAACTCCATTTGAAGATTGATATTTGTAGGACTACATACTTCCTGTATCACATCTTCAACACAACCCATCCATGATTTATCACTTTTCAGTCTAATCAGCACTTTAAATTCAGCTATACTAATTGTCTATACCAAAATTGTGATGCATGCATATGCCACATAAATTTGCACCAACCCTGTCCTTGCCAGATGTTGTACACAAAGCAAGCATGAAATGCTAAACTACCTCCCTCCGTGTTGTATGATTAGACTCACCTTTTCCATTCAGCATGAAAATTTGTTATCCACCCCCTCTTAATGTTTTAGTTAGTATTTTGAGTCTGACAACGCCTATATGTGTAGTATCAATCACAAGGTTTATACAGCAATATTTATGTGTGTTATTTATGCATTAGAGTCGGTTGTTCATCATTTGCTCAGTTCATGGACTTAAATGGCTCAGTATAGCTGGAGAGTTGTTTGGGAAGAAAGGGGTGTTTTTGCTGTGACCACAATTAGCATGTCTATAAGTCCAGAAAAATGATGGGGAGAAAAACAAATGGAGGATACAACCCAGAGCACACATAAATACATTAAACAGAAAAGCACAGTTTTCAGACTTAGAACTGGACACTGTGGTCCCAGAGCACACCTACATAGAATGGGTCTCAGGGACTCTATCACCTTCACACATGGAACACCAAAGCAGTTCCCTGACACACATCTCGCAAGACTGTCCCAGCCTGAGCAGCACGAGAATGAAAATCTGTACAACAGGAACAACCCTTCAGAACAAACTATGGGGGACCGATGAAGACCTCAAGTATGCCGCCGTGTTTATGACACATACCGGAGTAGCCCCATAGCAGAAGTTGATTGCAGAAGAAGAAGAAGCATGACTATGGAAGTTAAGGTCATAACCTAGACAATGGTCAGGTTGGAGACCAGAGCACCACCCGTGACTACATTCTTGTTGACTCGGTGAACATGCTCTGGAAGGTCAGGGTGGGTTGTATGCCTAGACTGGCTGGAGTCTGTGTCGAGTTTGGAACTACAGAGAGTTACATTAATTTTTCATACCCGAACATGCGGAAGTCAAGGGAAATGAACAAGGGGACAAACTTGTAGGCACGTTTACAGTGACAAGTGGTAGAGCAATTCTCAAGGCTGTGATATCCTGAATGCCATTAGGGAGATAGATCAAGGTTGCTATCTTCTTGTTGATCGTTCTTTTGGCCATTTTGATCATTCTTATTGTGATATATAAACAACCTACATCAAGAACGTGTGTGATACATCATATCTTTGGTGCCATTTGAAGCTTTGGTGCTTATCCTTCAGTCATGTGTACGATTTCAGCCAGTGTTTACTGGGTTCGCTCTCCGTCAGCCTTTAGCTGTCCCCAGCCGATCTGCAAGGAAACAGGTTGCTATTTTCTTTAGGTAGCAACCTTTAGACAACCTTCCTTGCCGGGTTGTTGAGCGTTATCTGCCCAGGTTACCCGTCTTTTTTTTTACTACTTGGTTTTCCTACCGTCCAGTTTTGTGTACGGTTTGCTCCGCCTTCCTTTGATTGTCCCCAATCTAACTACAAGGCAGTAATAGTTCCCTGCGAGCGGAAATGCGCACTGGATTCAAGCCTCACATTTGGGTGGTTCGCTAACCCCTACGCTTGCAATGCCCCTTCGTCACTCCACCATCAGCGTCACATATTTCTGGCCCACCCGTGCATTGTCCGCATGCGTGTTCGCTTTGCTTTGGTGCCTACTCACCGTGCACACATCACCATGCCTCTAGACTGTCCGGACACTGGACTCATCTCGGGCCCCCACCTCCAGGCCCAAGTTTTGCTCCACGTGGACCCACATCTCTTCTCTGGATGCACCCCTCGCAACTCAATACGGCCCTCACCTCAGGGCTCCAAGGTTTGCCCTATGTGGGCCCACGTCTCTTCTCTGGATGCACCCTCATCCCTTTATGTTTATCCATTCAGGTTGCTATCTAAGGTTCTGTACATTACAGTCACCCCTTTATAATGAGTAAGAAACTCCTTTGACCGTGAGTTATATCACAGACCCTTAAACCTCCTTTTATGATGAGGAAGAAACTTACTTGGCTGTGAGTTATATCACAAACATTTTAAAAACCTTAGACTAGCTTTATCTATATGTGACACTCTTGATTAATGACTAACATATGACACACCTGGGCGATGACTAACTCATTTGTGACATACATAGTACTAAACATTAGTCTTCTGCTTATTGTGCTATATAACATGCAACCTTGCAGCTATACACTTAACAGCAGGTGGTGTGACACACATGTGTGTGGTGTGACACTATTGTCAATACACATCTTTGTATTCTGTGCATTTAAGTACTTCAGATATACACACTTCTTTCCTTGTCATCTTGTTATATAACACCAGATCGTCTTTGTTTTCCTCTGTTTCTTTTGTTTCCTATATTTCTTGTTGGCATGCATTATTAATATTGCTATTGCTTACAGTGAGAAACAGATTAGACTAAGGTGGTTGATACAATCAAATGCTATCAGCTTATCTGGGTAGAAAATCAGCTGATACACTTAATTCCATTTTTAATACATCTTATAACATGTATCTTTTCGCCCATTTTTATTATTATTGCTATCATTATACAGCTCACCTGTGTGGTGCTGGGACCCGCAAGGAAGCAAAGAATAGTACCACTGCGACCTACAAGGCATGTCGAAAGAGGTGACTGATGTAGGACCTAGGGAAGTTACCCTAGTAAATAAAAAGTTGCAGAAATCCAATGTGCTGGCCTACTTGTAGTCGCATAGCTGGCACAACGTACAATCGCTCTTAGGCTCAGATCACATACACATCATTTAGAGTGATTAACAAGTGGTTGATATGGAGTGTTCGAAAAAGATTATACAGCTTTTCAAACCAGGAAGACTATTCTCTGCTGAATGATTGTTTGTTTTGTTTGATTGCATTCATTTTTATCAACCAGTTTAATCACTCTTTATGATGTTTGGTTTGTGCCACGAATGACTAAATATTGCGCCTCTGTTCATAGTAGTCTCCTACACATGTAAAACAGGCACATCGATGTGCAGGGAAAGAAGTATAAATATGTATGAAATCTTGTCTTTAATGGTGTTTTTTTTCCTTCTTCAAATGCTCTATATCAACTACTTATTAAACCGCTCTTTCATCTGAGCATAAGAGCGATTGTATATTGTACTAGTTATGCACCTACAAGCACATCTGATTTCTACAGCACTTTTTTTTTTTACTAAGGTAGCTTCCCTAGACCCCTACCTCAGTTCCCTCTTACGACATGTCTTGTAGGTCGCAGTGTTACTTTCTTCTTTGAACGCTCTACATTGACTACTTATTGAACCACTCTTTGATCTGAGCCTAAGAGCGATTGTATATTGTGCAATTTATGTGCATACAAGTAGGCCAGCACATCCCATTTCTGCAAAACTTTAAAAAAACTAGGTAGCTTCCCTACGCCCTACCTCAGTTTCCTCTTATGACATGTCTTGTAGGTTGCAGTGTTACTATTCTTTGCCCCCTTTGCAAGCCCCGGTAGCACTAAGGCGAATGGTGTTTTTAACCTTGTGATTTTACACTTGATTCATACAAAACAGGAAGTAGGTTGCATTTCACAAAGTCAAATCACAACTAACTAGTTTTGGTTACTGTTGTCATAGCAAACACACATGTAGTATGAGTCATCTCTGAAGGTCTCACCTATGGTCAATCAGATCTGACACCATGTTATAAATGTGGTACTATCAAGTGGATTTTCAAATATTTAAAAAATTATTCTTTATGTTTCAGATTCTGAGAATCTGTTGATTGAAATAAAAAAAAAATGTGTCACTTTAAACATAATGAAACATTTTTTAATATTTGGGAAGTATATCGCCAGATGGTGATTTAGAAAAGGATTTGATCAGGAACACCCCCCAAAAAAAACACTTTAAATCAAACTTTGCGATCCTCAACATAATATGGAAAGCCAAAAGATTAAGTCGTTAAAAATGTTAGGTGCAGTGTCCCGGGAGTGTTATTATACTGACATCAATCACAAGTTGGAGATATTCCAAAATAAATGTTAATAATAAATGTTAAAAGAAAAATCTTGCAAATTGTGTGGCCAATATGATAACAAAGGAAAAGCTTTTAGAATTAAAAACATTGTGTTTCATATGAGATCATTATGAAACAACTAAAATGGAGATGGATTGGTCATGTATGTTGTATGCAGTAGGGACGGTGGCTAGGATTTCTAGGACAGCAGATGGAAAAAGATCTAGATGTCCAATGAAAATATGGAAAAAAACTGTGGAAAGGGAAAACAGTGTAGTTTGACATGAGAAACAATTGGTAGAACGGCAGCACAATGGCAACAGTGAAAATCTCTTGTGAAGGCCTTATGTGTCAAATAGGACACAAAGAGGATATGGATAAATTAAACATACCTCTTCATCTGTTTTTAATCATGATATTCATGAGTTCAGTTATTTTTTTCAGCTGAACTTGGTGACTATGATCCAGAAGTACACTCTCCGGGGACAGTTTCTGAGTTTAGATTTGTTTCGAATCAGACAGAGGAGCTTGAAATAGCTATCTTTGAGAAATACAAGATGTGCACGTAAGCTGCCTTAAGTTTGTATGATTGCTATGTGAATTGTCATGTTAATTGTTTTTGTCAAGCTACTTATTCTGGGAAGCATGAGGAAACGTAACACATGTTACTCTGTGGCGTAGAGGCTAGGTACTCTCCTCCTGTCCCAAAGGTACTCGGTTTGCTCCCTCATGGAGCTATCTGGATATTTTTTTCAGAGATTCCTGATCCCAGTGTAGATGAGATCGAGTTCTAGTTCAATTAGAGACAGACGATAAACGAGGTCCCATGTTCAAGCTGAGCACATAAAAGAACCTGTGGCAATTCAAAATCGAGAAGAGCAGCCTGGAAAATCGCTGCCTGGGCAAACATTCATTAGAAAAATACAATTCCTGCAAAACTATTTTCACCATCTTTAAAAAGGACATCGTTGACCCTCGTTGGTGCTGCGAAGTTTGTACACTGCTGGTGAGATCTTACAGTTTAAGAAAGAGAACGGGGGACACATGGCTACTCACCGAAGTGCAATGTTGATGGTCCTATCAATCAATAAACTACCAGAAGACACCCAACATATCAAATTAAACCAGCTTTGCCACAGTCAGTGCAGAGCATTAAGTCTTTGTTTATAAAAAAATAAGATTTAATTATACTACTGCCTTGTAGTTTGACTGGGGACAATCAAAGGCTAGTGGAGCAAACCGTATATAAAACTGGATGGCAGGCAAACCAAGTAGTCCAAAAAAGACTTGTAACCGAGCAGATGACACTCAACAACCCGGGAGGAAGGTTGTCTAAGGGTAGCTGCCTAAAGAAAGCAGCAACCTGCTGCCATGCAGGTCGACCGGGAACAGCCCAAGGCTGACGGAGAGCGAACCAAGTAAACGATGCTAAAAGACACATCTCCGCAGGATAAGCACCAGAGCTTCAAATGACGCTAAAGATGTGATAAAACACACCCATGCTAAGGCTGCATGAATCAGATTTCCACATGAATAAGACAAAAAAAGAATTTATGGGAAATCTGGTACATCAGTCTAAGCGGTGATCTCTGCGAGAGATTTAATTAGTGTTAATTTATTGTTATCCTGGTATTGTGTAAAATAAACAGACAGCTTATTATCCACAGCATCAACAGTTGGACTGCAGATAAGCTATGAGTAGACAAATATAATGAATGGCACCAAGTAATGCAGATATCCCATCAGAATCAAAAATAATAAATATAACAGAACCTAATTGTTAAGCAATTTTTACTTCACGGAAGATACCAAAATAGAAATGATGTTACAAACTGTCAAAGCAGCATCAGCTTTTAAAACATAAATCACATTTGGAGCTCCAAGTTGTATAGTTTACAAAAAAAATTACAAATTTTAAATTTCAGTATTGTCTCTATACATATGTTATAGCGAGTTGGAAAATAGCTAAAAATATCAAAAGTAAGTTGAATGCATTTGAGCATACATGTCTCACGAAAAGTAATGGAAAGAGTTCACGAGAGAGAGGAAGAAATCAGAGAAATATCTAGCCAACCACTAGTATATAACAACTTATAAGAAAGAGAAGACGGAGTTATGTTTGGTATACTCTGAGAAGAAATGATCAAAGAATAACAAACAGGCATTGACATGGAATCAAGGGTTCAAGGCAAAAAAATGACAGCATAGTGAGGCCCAGAAATGACGTTTACAGAGGAAGGTGAGAAATATCGGATTCAGTTCCGTGAAAGAGATTGAACGAGCTGCCCAATATATAGCGACATGGATAAATTTGCTAGCAGTCGCTATGTAACATATAACTGTACAAGATGAATACAATATAAATATAAATTCTGCAATATGAAATGTAGCAACTTCACTACATACATAATTCACTGCCATGTTCTCAAGTTATTATTGACTAATTTGGCTATGGAAGCTACCCTAGTAAATAAAAAGCTGCGCAGAAATCGTATGTGGTGGTCTGTAGGCTCATAACTGGCTAATTCTAGTATAAATGCTTCCAGAGGCCAAAAAACAACGGAGTGAAAGGTTTTTTTCTCTACGATCCAGAAGCACTTGAACTTTCAGCTCTTCAGCTCGTTGCTATGGGAAACCTGTGGCATTTTCTGCCAACCCGCAGAATTTAACCCGCACTCACAGAGGGCTTGTCACCCGCAGTCCAAGCGCTACAACACGCTGGAGACGCGGGCATGAGTGAAAGGGTTAAGTATGTACTATAACTCTAAATAAAATTCAGTTCAGAGACGGAGAGACTAAATCATCTTTTCATAATTTAGTATTGTGTTGGTATTGGGGTCTTTTTGATTGCATTGATCATCCTTTTCTTCTTTTTTTCATATTTCATTTTCATATATGATGTCATCTGCAAAAATGAGCATCCATCCTTGTCATGACATTGACGTATATTAATACATATTAATTGTGTTATGTGAAATATTAGGGCTCTTTCTGCTGTTCATTATTTTAAACACATTTATTAAAAACACTTTCACAGTGGTCAAGCTCCTGCCCAAGCAGAGTTGCAGTTCCTACACAAGGCCAAGTGGTTGGAAATGTATGGAGTAGACATGCATTCAGTTTTAGTAAGTTTTTAATTAACTGCAGATCTGTATAAATACTTTGAGACCTCATGATTAGCTATTTACATGATCACCAATGATGTCTGTGTTCTTGTCTCAACCATGCCATATGGTCAGACCATCCAGGCATTTATCTTTTGCTTCTCCATGCCCTTTTCCACATCACAAGTTTTCAACTCTATTTCTCCTCTAATGTAGAGATTAGGACAATATGAAAGTGGAACTTACAATTAAGCAGCTGATAGAAGATAATGCAAGTGATGATGTTGTTGTTTATACCGATGTGTCCGGGCATCGTAATGAGAAGTCAGGTTGGGGTTTCTTGGTTAGCGTGCATGGTGGGGTTGTTGCAAAGCTAAATGGAGCATACAGGACAACTACCTCCAGTATGAGTATGGAAGTTGAGGTCGTCGTTACCACTGCCCTCCATTGACTCGAATGGATTTCGTTTACTAGGGCTGTTGTTGTTTCTGACTGAGTCGATGTTTCGGAAGATCCAGAATGCAGGTTGTGGTATGAGTAGATATCGTCTATAGAGGTTTCCAACCTCCAGAGACTCACATGGATCTACTGTAATGTTTTATTTCAAAGCTCATTGTTTATATGAAACTATTAGGTATGAATGGTGTATACCAGTACTTTCAAACATTTTTACATAATGGAGCGCAAATGGCTGATGATTGTGGAGACACGGGCACCATGTGATGATTGCAACTGTCTACTAATATTAATAGTAATGTTAGTAATAAGATGCTGATGCTTTCTCCAGTGAAAAAGCAAATGGTGGGTTAGGGGCAGTAGAATGGTTACAAAATAAAACAAGATTGCAAAGACTGGAAGATTCTGTTCATGGGATTGATATGAAAATCTGAATAATAGTATGTTCTTGAAATATGATTTATGTTAAAGTTGGTAGAGTAAAATAGAGCACCAGAAATGTATGATGGTGTGCACTGGACAGCGCTGATTTATACTATTTCAACAAAGGGTTGTTATTGATAAGTTATTATTTGGTGAGAAGGATGGAGCTTGATAACAGTCAACTTTTGTAATTATTAAATGATAAGTTTGGATTTTTGTTTGCAATATTTGTATGTTATTTTGTGAAGGGCAAAGATCAGAATACATACAGTTTGGGACTTACACCAACCGGCATCTTAGTCTTTGAGGGTGCACAGAAAATTGGATTATTTTTCTGGTAAGTAATTTTACCTTTGTGTTTATATACAAGGTGTTCAAGATAAAAGCATCCCCATTGAGAAATTAAAAGTGGTCAGGTACAAATTGCATTCTTATCTATTTACTATTTAAACCGGTTCTGACTAGCTCATCCTTCATCACCCCTTCCCGCATCATAATTACACACACCACAATAAGACTTGCTCACTTGACCTATACTACGTCATAATTGAACCATCTCATTTTCATAAACATATGCCAGATTGGTTCACTTGATCGGGCTACTTTTATCTGGAACATCCTGTATAATTATTTGTGAGTAAAGGTGGATGGGAAGAGCTACATTGAATGAGAAATCACTTGTCTTCTTTGTTTTTGTGACTTACCTAAGTCATTGATTATATATTGCAATTTTCATTTTATATAATGTCTTTTAAAATTTTCTCTAGCTTCTAGTCACAATGGTTAAGATTTTGTAGAAGCAGTTATCACAATTTCATTATGTTAGTGAACTATTTAAGGAGTTTGGAGTTACCTGTTGTACAAGTAGAACTAGATGTCTGAGGGATAGAGTGGGATGTGTGTTTAACTAGCAGGCCAAGGGAACCATATTATGCATACCCTTTGATATCTGTTGGGGAGACTGAGCACCTATTGGTCTGCCCAGAGTGCAATGACGTCGTTTCAGTAACCAATTGATCAAAAATATGAGATTAGGATATAGTTAAAATTTGCCAGATTTTTAAAAAAAAATGGAAAGTTTGCAGGTTATGTACTTGTTAGGGATATTGTTGTAGATAAGGATAGTACAAGAAATGTGAACACTAGTGAATTGTAATTCATACCGTCCGTGTGTTTCGGGCTCTTGAGGGTGCAAAGGGCACTGCGAACTAAAAGACATGTCTAAAGGCAACTAAGTTAGGGACCTAGGGAAGCTACCCTAGTAAATACAAAGCGTCGCATAAATTGGATGTGCTGGCCTACTTGTAGGCGCATACCTGGACAATGTACAATCACCTTTAGTCTCAGATCACATACAAATCACAAAGAGTGGTTTAACAGGTGGTTGTTATGGAGTGTTTGAAAAAGAAGTAATTCATACACAGTGTAGAGAAATGACCGCCATGCACACAGTCACTTAAAACATGTTGACACCAAATGATAGAAGAGAAATACAAGTCTTCCTAAAATTTTAATTCATTCATTCCTAGTTACTTTATTGAAGGTTCTTTTTATAACTTTAGTCAACTAAAATGTTACATAGGACCAGCAAGTAATTTCTTCATACCGATCTGTCCTGGTCAACTCGCTCAATCTCTTCCATGGAATTGGGTCCGATCCTTCCTTCCTTTCGTTCGCTTGAAATATGTCTGTATATTCAATGTTGTCTCTTGTATGAACTTCACTGTCTTTTGTAGCTCACACAGAGGTCCGTGTAGTTTTCTGTTGAGTGTTGTTTCGTTAGGCCAGTGAGTTTACCTCAGTGTATCATATTCAGGGCAGTCTTGAAGTATGTGCTCTGCAGTCTGGTGGGCCTGTACACATGGCTGAATTGTCAATCTTGAATTTTGTATACATGTGGCTGCGGAGCTGATTGTGTCCTGTTCTAAGGCGCAGAATGACAATCTGCTTGTTCCAATCTGCTCATATTATAGTAATCGTCTTGTGTTGCTATTTGTGGCTTTCTCATTGATTTAATCATCCTTTTCTTTTGGTGGTAGGTAACTGGCACATCCGGTTGCTCTCCTGCAGCACCTTCCTTGGCCAATCGGTCTGCTGCTTAATTTCCTGGTATTCCACAGTGAGAGGGTATCCACTGCAAGACGACCCTGCGCTGCTTGGACAATTTAGACAGTAGGGTCTGTAGACCTGGCAATTTTATTGAGTCAGATATTTCTTGCCTCTCTCAGCAAAGTTTGTTTCTGGATTTCCCTTGGGCGTTCTCTTTCTTGAACCATTTGCCTCCCAATTCAATGTCTGCTTTGGTATTCTTTGATCATTTCTTCTCCTGGTATGCCCAACATATCTACATCTTCACCTTATAACGGTTGTTAATAGTGGTTGACCAGACATTTCTCTGATTTCATCAATTCTCCTGAATTAATCCATTTTGTACATACATAGTTCAATTGTAAAACCATACTTATTGGGCTAGAGATATGAGAAAAAAGATATACTTGCCATGTTTATTTAGATACATGAATGTGCTTAGTATTTATAAGTGAAAGTAAAGATCCCGTTTTCATACCATGAGGTATATTGGGTAATATTGTGTTGAACTTGTATTTTTCTTTGACCAATGACACATCATGCAGGCTGGGTTTACTTCCCAGTGTTTCTCTGGGATCCAAATGAGGTTGGGTCGACATGATAGCCATACGATTTGAAATAATCCCACCCCTGTGGAATTTGATCCTGGAATCACATGCCTACTGAAGCGAATGCCTTAACCACTACACTTTCTCAGCTTTCTTGGTATTTATGGTTTGAAAAATTTTAACATTGGAATAAATTATTTCCAGGCCTAAGATGACTAAACTGGACTTCAAGGGCAAGAGACTCATTTTAGTTGCTGTTGAAGATGATGCTAATGTAAGTCTTTATTTTTGTAGTTTTGTTCTCAAGTAGATGTTATTTATTTTTGTTTCAACCGTACATATTGTCCTTGATTTATGTAACAGGTATTCAGCATACTTCTTCTTCTCCATATTGACCACTTGTTAAACACCACTCTTTGTGATTTGTATGGGATCTGAGCTTAAGAGCGATTTTGCGTTGGGCCAGTTATGCGCCTACAAGTAGGCCAGCACATCCGATTTCTGGGACCCTTTTTATTTACTAGGGTAGCATCCCCAGACCCCTACCGCAGTCGTCTAGTAAGATATGCCTTGTAGGTCGCAGTGTTACTATACTTTGCTCCACTTGTGGCCCCGGCAACACACAGGCGATATTCAGGTGATTATCATACTTGGGCGTAATGCGATAGAAACATACACTGATTGCAGTTCTGACTTGAGTTACAGACATTTATATGTCGAGACAAATTAATACAGGGGTCTCTGTAGTTAAGTCATTGCCTTGCAGTCCAAAGGTCTTGGGTTTGAATCCTGACAGCACTGTTCTCTGTACAGGTGCATTTTTCCTAGAGATCTCTAAGGATTTCTTCAGGAGATACAGAGTTCGTGTTTTGCAATACTTTGCATGTGGGCATACCATTTCTGCGGAGATTGACTGAGTCATTTGGGGTAAAACCCTGTGCAAGATATTGACCGAGTCATACAGGGTAAAGTCCTGTGCAATGAAGGTAACATTCATCTTTAGGCCACTTTTTAATATGCAGACAAACAGACAATAAAAGTAGCAACAACAAACAGTTGTCATATTATAAACTTAACATTTTCTTCATTGATAGTAACTGAATAATTATTTGGGAATAACACTTTTTAAAACTTCATTTCCTCACCTAAAGCTGATTTCCGTGATAGCTTTGTTGCTTTAATTTTCTCTCACTTTGTTTTTAAAAATTTAATTGAAACACTTTCCTCACTTTCCATGAAAGCTCCGATTCACCTAAATCTTTGTATTAATTATTGTCTCTCAAAATTTAATTTCTTAATTTCTCTCATAGTTCTGTTTTTCTAAATTGTCCTCAAAGCTTTGGCTTCATGCAAAGCTTTGTTTCTTTAAAAGCATTGTTTTCTCAACTTTTTACAAAGTTTTGCCTTATTAAGTGAAACATATTTTCATTTGGTCTCTTTTTTTTAACACTTTTATGCAATAATATGAAAAGACAAAGCTGCCTTCACTCCCTCTCCTATTCACTTCCATCTCTTTATCTCTCTTGTTCTTTCTCTCTCTCTCTCTCTCTCTCTCTCTTACTCTTGTACTGAAAATAAACTGCAAAAGTAAACATTAAATTATGTTGATGTTCCTCTCAGGGTCAAAGTCAAGACCATTCCTTCCAGTTTCACTGTACCACAGCAAAAGCATGCAAACATTTATGGAAATGTGCGGTAGAACACCATGCCTTTTTTCGCCTTAAAGGACCAGTCCAAGGTCAGACAGGCAGACAAAATTTCTTCCGTCTTGGATCCAGGTTCAGATACAGGTATGTCTTCATATTTCGATTGTGTGAGACCATATATTTGCCATAGTTTGATTTCTTTGTGTTATATACATGAATAAGGCTGAGTATTACTTTGCAAAAACTAAAAGAACTACTAACTAACCTATGGAAGGGAACTGACATAAGAACAAAAATCAAGTGTTTAAAAGCCTGTGTTTTTCCTTGGCAACATATGGTTGTGAGACATGGACCATTGACAAAGCAGCTGAAAAAAATCATTAATGCCTTTGAATGCTAATACTACAGAAGAGTACTTAGAATATCACGGACAGAGAAAAGAACAAATGCCTTTGTTCTGCAACAGCTTGATATTAAAGAGAGTTGGCTATTAAAGAGCATGAAATCAAGGAAAATTAAATATTTAGGAAACATCAAACGCCATGAGTGCCTAGAGAAGATAATGTTGGAGGGAACGGTGCCTGGAAGAAGAATGAGAGAAAGACCTAGTAGATGATGGGTGCAAGATGTCATTGATGATCTGAGAATTACTGCTGCTGATGCCAGTCAACTTGCAAAAAAAATAGTTTTGCAGGACTGCTGTCATGGGAGCCAGGATCATGCTACTTGATGATATATACCAAAAATATTCAACACCAATAAAAGTGAATTCCTACAAATTTTCAACATCCTAAAAATAACATTGAGATCATCATCATCATCATCGTCTACTGAATTCATGCACTGCAGCTGATATCGCTCCTATGTAAAAAGTGATTGGAGCAAGCATGGGTATTTATCGTAGTGTTATAATGATAATCTTATCAATCATGAGCAATCCTGTTTATGGGTTTATTTATTGTCTATGGATCTGTGTGTATGTGGGGAAAAAAATGTTGTATAGCTTACATCCCTGGTTAGGAGGGTAATTTTGATGGCTTTCTATAGACTGGAGACACTATGTCAAAGCTGTCACCATGCAGTGTACAAGTGGTGTGTCATGCACTGTGCAGGTGGCAAGCCACATAATGTGTCGGTGACGATCCACACAGTGTGCGGGTGGCCAACCATGCAGTGGGGGTGTCAATCACACAGGTGTCAAGTGGCGATTCATTTCATACACTTGACATAAAAAAATGCTGTTACTTACCTTGGTTTCGAACCTTGTCCTCATAACTAAGAGATTCTGTATGCTTATCCTTTTAACCTTCTTTAACAATATGGAATTAAACAACTTTTCTAGTAAAATTTAACAAATTTTTCAACACTAATGTAAAATCTGTTATATTATAGAACTCTGGAATATCACTTGTAACCAAAAATGTCACTTCTAAATTGCAAGCTATCACAAACAGGTGTCTTTGCTGTATACTTTTGAGCAGCGCTGTCCGGTGCAGCTTTGCACTCTTGTGATACATTCTGGTGTCCTATATTGCTCTATCAGCTTTAACAGTATTCAAAATTTCAAGAAAAAAGTATTTTGACTGAATAACAGTATGCTTCAGTTTTTCTGAAATGACAGCTGCAGCCAAGGACAGCTATAAAAACTTTGTCAAACGGATACTGTTATGCTTATATTAGGGAACCTTTTCTAAAAGGAAACTTAGCAGGAGTTTAAAAAAAAAAAATTTATTTTGATGGTTGATAAAGGAACTTTGTGCTTGTTATTTTTTTTAAAGTTCCCTCATTGTATGTTTTCTCATTTCTTCAGTGGGAGAACTGAATACCAGACAGCTACATTGAATAGAGTCAGGAGGAGCGTAAAGTTTGAACGCAAGCCCAGTCACAGATATTCACGTAGGGCAGCTTTTGAGAGAAAAGAAAGAGAAGAACAGTTAAAAAAGGAGGCAGAAATGAAGAAAGAAATGGAAGAGGAAGGGGAAAAGTATGATTTAAAAATGTTCCCTTTTTTCTGTCACTTTTCTTCTTCTGCCCTTGACCATTAAGCAAACAAGCAGCCAGTGACCATCTAACCTTCTGGTTTATTGTTGGCAGCAAAATGTTCCCTCCAACATGATGACTTCATGTAGTTCTCTCTACATAGATTATTCTGATGTCTGTAGCTATCCTTCATCCCCATGTCTTCATTAGTTTAGTTTAGTCGTCAGATCAGCATCACTACACATCAAACCAATTAGTCCATAAGTTCTTCGATCACCTCCTCAGTATGTCTCTCAATGTGTGGCGATTAACAACACATGCTCTTTGTTGGTTTACTATTCTTCTTGGGTTCCCAGTATTGAGTTCTTGTCTAGCTACACCACATTTGACATGGAATTCTTGCAGTCTGGTTAGTGATGTAGATTCACCACTATTACTTGAATCATGTACACATCATCTCTCCCTTAAGGAATTTTCATATCTTCCTATTCTATCTTAGAGAGAAGTTCCTCATTTATGATTTTGTTAGGTCAAATGATTTGGATAACTCTATAAGCAGACTGATCTCTATAATAACTGGGGAGCATTTTTTCAGCAAACGGAAGGATAACTAATGAAATTCGACACAGATGCAACAAAGCAAATCAAATGATAGAACAAATGGCGCCAATTTTAAGATTCAAACACGTCACCATGAACACAAAAAGAGCAATGTTCAACACAATCTTTCTCCTCACATTATGCTACCAGTGCCAAATTTGGTCACTGACAACAAATGATAGAAGAAAACTAGTCACGACAGAGATGAAGTGTCTACGCAGAATGCTTGGTGTAACAAGAAGAGACAGGTTGAGAAATGAAGACATCAGGAAAAAAGTGGGTACAACATCAGTACTAGACTTAATCAAGAAACAAATTAAATGGTTTGCCACGTAAGCAGATTACCAACAGACAGTACACCTCAAAGACTATGCTGCTCCGATACAATGGGTACAAAGCAAAAGGCCAGCCACGAAAAAGATGGAGCTCAGAAATAACAGAGGCGACGAAAGACACTATCTACAAGGGGCACACAAGGGCCCGTTTTAGAAATCTCTTCTTGACCTGACGCTGTGAGACAAACAGGATTCAAGAAAAGAAAGAAAAGATCTCTATAATTTCTTCTTGAACGCTCCATATCAACCACTTGTTAACCACTCTGTGTGATTTGTATGTGATCTAAGCCTAAGAGCGATTGTTCGCTGGGTCAGTTATGCACCTACAAGTAGGCCAGCACATCCAATTTATGCTACGCTTTTATTTACTAGGTAGCTTCCTAGGCACCCACATCAGTCGCCTCTTATAACATGCCTTGTAGGTCATAGTGGTACTATTCCTTACTTCCCTTACTGACCCCGGCACCACCCAGGTGCTCTATAATTTGATTTTAATGTATTCCTTCAATTCCTAAGGAGAACCATGATCTCAACTACCTTCTTCATTCTCTCTGTTTTGTGCTTCCTTCTCCATCTTGTTTAATGATATCTTTAGAACTGTGCATTATTAATACTTACATGTAGGACTGAACGTTGAAGAATGATTTAAAGACAAGCAATTCTTCATAAATATTTCCTAGAATTATCTAGTCGAATAAAATCACCAGCCAAGAGCCATTTGTTTAAAAAAAATTCAAGATGACATGTACACCTACCTCTAAAGTGGGAGAAGGCAGGGGAGAGTATGGTAGGGGATACTGGTAATAAGGAAAACAGGCCTTCACACAAAAATAAGTCAGAAGTCAGAACTAGGTGGCTAACTGCGCCTGAATTTAAGTGAGAGAACGCAAGAAGAAATGTACACCATAATAGCAAACAGATGCTAAAATAGGTTTGGTCATGTCTTTAGATTTAATGTCAATTCCATAACAAGAACTATCGGGCCATTGACCCCAGAGAGAAGATGAAAGAGATGTCTACCAAAATCAATTTAGTGAAGAATTGTTGACAATTTATAACGAAGCAGTCATAGGATTTATTACACATGAGGATGGCTGGTTGAGAGAATTTTTGCTGCCCAACCAGACAACAGGGGGGATGCTCATTAATTGCTTCATTAGTTTGATTAAGAACAAATGAATGGGTATTGAAAGTTAAAATGCCAGTTTGGTGCCAGTGCTCTCAAGGGAGCAAAGAATATGCACACTGTACCTACAAGGCATGTCATAAGAGATGACTGAGGTAGGGGCCTAGGGAAGCTACTCTAGTAAATAAAAAGCATAGCAGAAATCGGAGGTGCTAGCCTACTTGTAGGCGCATAACTGGCACAATGTACACTCGCTCTTAGGCTCAGATCACATACAAATTACAAAGAGAGGTTAAGACGCGGTCGACATGAGCGTCAAGAAGCCTGTTAAAAATAGATTGCATAATCGTTTGTTTCAGTTGCTATAAAGAAAGACACATTTCTGTGAGCGCAACCAAATGATTGATGAACATATTCTTTCCTAGCCCCTTATGTTGTTAAGCATCAAGAGAAGCTGAAGTTCTTATTGTTAAGCCAAGTATACTGCAGATGTTGTTGTGAAACCATGTTGTCATAGTATTTATGTGATGTTGTGTATCCATCCACTTTTTTTTTTTTACCTTCCTCATACTTTCAGACCAGATCTTCAAACGTTGTAGATGCAAAGTTGCAGTTATCTGGGCGAAAGGTCTTCATTCTTATAAGATGGCTAACACATTTAATTTTCTGCCTCAACGCATATTGTGTGACAGATGGGTTTCTTGCAATTTTCCTGATTTCTATACTTCTTATTCCTTTTCTTCTGACAACATTGATGCTGGTTCTAAAGTAACCAATCTGACATATTGTTTATTTTTTGTGCGTCTGCTATGAATTCAGATGTAGTCATAGTGCCCCTGACTGATTTTTCCATGGAGGCTTGCTTTCATTAACAGTGGTGTCCCTCACCATTCCAACTTCAGAGGTACTTGTAACTTAGATCCCCAAGTAAAGCGTCAGGGTCTCCAGTAGTCCAGTTATTACCATATACACAATGAGAGTTTTTGACCAAGCTGGCCTTAAACTCCAGAATTTCAACCACACATGGTCATTGGCACAGTATGTTATCAACTTCACTTCGCAACCCCTAGCATACTTTGATCTTCCTCTCTTGCATCTTAGATAAGGACTATGTTTGACATTGATATGAGAGAGTTGGGTATGAATATGCTAGTTATAATCTGTCTTTTAACTTGCATGCAAGTATTTGGGTGGCTCAGTAATAGTATCAATTAATATGTCACTGTGTTGGTCTCTTAGCATCTTATTTGTATCTATATAGTGAAATTTGACATCTTGTATTCAAATTTTTCTCATGTATTTCTCTGGTATAACTCAGAATTCTGCTTGAACTGTTGACAGTTATACAAGTGGGCAATAATTATTTCAAATATAATTTTACTTGCAGATCAGCTACAGCACCCTCTAAAACTTCTGCAGAGACATTTGATAACCTGCCAAGCAGTGCTCGAGCGTCTATAAATAGCATCTCAACATTAGCCACAGCACGGTCAAGCATTCGAGGTCACGACAGTCCTCCACCTCGACCTCCAAAACCTGGTGTGAGAAAGAGTGCAATATCTGGTTCGGTCTCTTCAGACGCACCGGAGGTTGCTCCCAAAGTGATCCCATCTGCATCAACTCTGGAGAAGCTGGACAATCTAGTTAAATCATCAGCTTTGGAGAAGGGATCTGGGGAAGCTTCTGCAGCGATACCAGATGAACATAAATCTTCAGTTGCAGATAGCAATGTAAATCTGAAAGGTTGGTAGAGCTAGTATCTGTACATTTGCTAGATGTAGTGATATTGAAGCTATGCGTTGTTGGCTAAGTTTAAATGTTTCCACCTTTGCTTTGTTACTAAATATTTTGAACTGTAATCTCCTAGCTGTGGTATAGAAAGTAAGTTAAATGTGGTCCATAATTCACAAGTTGCCACAAAAAAATTGCATGTCACCAGAAGTTTTATTTTTGTTTCCTTGCATCTGTTATGCCATATGTTCTTCATACTAATTACCCTCTGAATTGACATGGTAAGTTTTCTTCTGATTTCTTTTATAGTCTCAGTTGTTGTAAATTATAAAGTCATCATCATCATCAAATAGCCTGTCCTGAGCAGAACTTTACCACTGTAACGGTCCTTTGGAAAATCTATCTATTGTCTATTCCCAGGGGGACGATGTAGTTGGCTGTCCACTCCTGCCGTTATGCGTAGGGATGGGAGCTTTAATTTGCATTCTAGGGCCAGATGAGTCGCCCTTGTTGTATTGTATCCGTTTTTATGTAGTGTGGTCTTGATATTGTCTATCCATCTTTTTATTGGTCTTCCCTTAGCTCTAGTACCGATCTCTTTTTATTGTATGCTGTTATTGGTGGTTGGTTGTATTTCATTCTCATTAAATATCCAAACCACTGCATTTGTGTCTTTCGATGTATTCAGTGCATGAAGTTATGCCCACTCTGCTTCTGATGTCCTCATTTCGTAGTCTGTCTTTCCTGGTGACTCTCACTGCCTTCCTCAAGCATTTCATTTCACACTGGTGAGCTTCAGAATATCTCTCATCCAGATGTTACGCCCTGCAGTGGTAATGCTCAAACCATCAATTACATCCTGAATCCATCTTCTCTGTGGTTCTCCTCTTTGCTGGGATGCCTCTTCCATGAGGTCCTCCAAACTTCATGTCTTTATGAAATTGGTCCTAACTCAATTACTACAGCCAGATATTCAATTGTCATATTTTTAATGTCTTATTATTGATGTTAACTAACAAAATTATGAAGCCAAGATATTCAAAATTTGTCATATTTTTAATGTCTTCATTATTGATGTTAACTAACAAATAATATATTTATTGCTTGGATAACTTTCCTAGAGTGGTCACACCTAGCATTTAACTGTCTTTATCTTTGTACCCAGATGAAAGTGAGAAGGCCATAATTAAAATGAAGAACTTGGACGAGTCTGTGCCAGTACCAGTGAAACGCAAGGATGTAAACACTTTTCAGAATAATCAGGTCAAATTTACTGGAGGGACAACAGTTATCTCATCCGAGAACATGAAATGTAATATCCTCAAGGCTAAATTGAACGAAGAACATAAGAAAGGTTTGTCTATTATTTCACGCTGTTTTTAATTTTGTCGTTTGACTTAGCATTCCTGTAGTTTGCTATTACTACTGCCCTCCAATTTCTCTCTGGGACTCCATTTATTGAGACTGTTGTGTCTCACTCTCATTTGATGGTTCATAAAGTTCAAAATGACAGGTTGTGGTGTGAGTGAAAGTCGTCTATCGAGATTTCAAACCTCCAGAAGCTTTCGTGGATTTACTGTTTTGGGCATGATGATGTTTCGCAATGAGAGGCTGGACAGACTTGTATCACTAGCATAGATCATTGATGAGTAGAAGATGGATAGGGGTATGCCCTTCAGTTTCTTGGTGACCAACTGCTAGATACAGACACTATAATTGAAATTGAATCTATCCAGTTATTTAAAAAGTTGGAAATTACACATTGTGCACGCAGAACTAGATGTCTGAGGAGCAGTATGTGAAGTATGTTTAACCAGCAAGCCACAGGAATCATCAGTATCCATACCCTTCAACTTCTGCTAGGAAAGAGTGAGCATCTATGGGTCTGACTGAAGGACTATGACTGTTTATTGTCCTGCTTCTATCTTGAGTGTATAGGTTGTCTAGAGAAAATACCATACAGCTTTCTCAGTAATTTTCTTATGAAGTGGTTCCACTCACTTGAACGAGGTTTACTGAGAGTTTCATCTAAAACAATGAGAAATGTCAGTAGTCAGTACCTTTTTGAGTGATCCAATAATGGATCTGGTCTTACCCAGCACTCAACTCAGACACCCATTTATAACTGGCTCAATAGGAGTATGTCTGAACCGAGGTTTGATTGTGATCTTTTTAACTGAACCAGACATCACCGGCCATCAGTGCTCAGTATAACTTTACAGACTATTAATTTAAAAAATAAATATGTAAACCAGATTATGCTGGAGGAAACAGCTCTACAGGATGTAGAATCATACACATACCTTGGTAGCAACATAGACACAGAAGGAGGAACAAACAAAGATGTCAAGATAAAGAATACGAAAAGCAAGGGGAAACTTTATTGTATTGAGTAAGACATAGAAGTCAAAGGAGATCAAAACAAACACAAAGCTGAGAATCTGTCAAACAAATGTGAAGTCAGTGCTGTTCTATGGCTCAAAAACATGGAAGACAACAAAAGAAACCACCAGAAAACTACAGACCTTCATAAATGGATGTTTACGTAGAATAGAAGGACTGAGATGGTATGATAAGATTACGAACGAGGAACTCAGAGAAAGAACTAAGCAGATACCAGTGGAGAAAGAGTTAATGAAGAGATGTGACCTGACAGACGTGACCTAGACAGACCTGAAGAAGAGAGCTGAAGGCTGATATTAAAAGGATAGGTAAAACAGGGAAAGAATTGGAAGGGATGGCAAGAAAGAGGAAGAGCTGGAAGAAGTTTGTTGAAGACATGTGCTCCGTTGGGAGTTGAAAGGTGAAAAGAGAATTAAAAAAAATACAAATCTTTCTTTCTGTTTCACATTTGTATGTGATCCAAGTCTAAGAGTGATTTTATGTTGTGCCAGTTATGCGCCTACAAATTGGTCAGCGCATCCGATTTCTCGACACAGTTTTTTTACTAGGGTAGCTTCCTAGGCCACTGCCTCGGTTGCTCTTACGACATGCTTCTAGGGGCAGTGTTACTATTCTTGCTCCTTACGAGTCCCACAACACACAGGCGATTTGGAATGAATAAACTCCAATTTTTTTTTTTTAGCAGAATTAAAGTTTACACTGGAAAACTGAATATATTATAAATTTGTCTATTTTCAGGCACAGATGATGGTCAAGATAGGTAGGGCTAAACTTAATTCATTGATATCTTACATCTGCTAGTTTTGTTTCAAAGAATTAACTATTCCAACTTTTATAAATTTTTACTCGTAGCCAGTATCTGTGCAAGCAAGCAGAATACAATGTATAAAAATGAAGCCAGAATAGTAATTAAAAAGTTTTGTTATAGAAATAGTATCAAGATATATTACTTCGCTAACTCTTTCCACAAGCAGTTATTTTCTCAATTTTTAAGCAGTTAATTCAAGGGATGTAAAACAAAAAACGATCCTAAATTATATACTAAATTGAAGATACCTGGACAACCCTATAGAATAACAAGGTTGAAATGTAGTATAAGTAAAACAGTAGAAGTAAAACTAGAAAGACTTCTTGTAAGGGAAGCAACTCTGCGGCTAAAAGTGTGCAACGGACTTTCGCCGTGGTGCAGTGTGTGGCTTAAAGCGTGGAAAGAGTTAAAATGACATTATTATTATCAAATAGCATGTCCTGAACAGAACTTAGCCATCCTAACATTCTTTCAGAATTTCTCTCATAGGCCAGATGTTCCAAGTCTGCATCGCTCACACCATCACTTACATCCTGAATCCATCTCAGTTAACTTCCTCTTCTCCTCTTTGCCGGGATGCCTCCTTCCATGATGGTCTTCTCCAACCTTTCTTGTCTCTTTATATGTCCAAAATACAACAATTTTCTTATTTGTAGCATCAGCCAGCTTTCTTTGATTTTGAGTTCTGTCTAAATTGATCTATTTGTTCTCTTCTCTGTCCATGATATACGGAGGACTCTTCTGTAACACGCATATTCAAAAGCATATATGTTTTTCTCCACTGTTTTGTTAAATGTCCATGCTTCACACCTATATGTTGCAACTGGGAATATTTCTTTAAAATTGCATTATTATACCTGAACAATTTAAGACACTCACAGAACTCCTCATACACACAATTTTGATTAGTCTATGAAGAGGTAGACTAATGAGAAGTAACTTTGCAGTTCAAGCAATTTTAATTTAAAAAAGTAGTTAGGAATAGTAATGCAAACTCAGATGGAAGTAAACAATGTTTTTTTGCACAAGTTGACCTCTAACTCTGGAATTAGCAACTTCTGTGTATATGAACAGTAAGAATTTGTAATTCACCAAGCTTCAGAATTTCCATTTATTTGATTATGCTTAGTAGAGAATGCAACTTTGATTATTGTAAGCACTTTTGTGCATTTTTTCACCATCATTATTTATGCATACGTTTGGGGATATTTTTTTGTAACCATTGGGCGCACACACATTTGTTATTCACACTTTGCTGCACTTTATGTACAGGACAGGTATGAAGTTAATTACGAATGATGTTAGTAATTTAAACTTTTCCTGAGTTCATCTTAAATAACACTTGTGATATGTTTGATCTTGCAAGAACGTGTAAATCACTTGGTTATAGTTCCTAAAGATAACTTACACGTAGACATGCATCCGATTCTCAGAACCTCTAGTCGCTAAATCGCACAGTGTTCTATTCTTAATAAATTTAGCCCGTAACCACTGGCGTTACTGTTCAAAACTGATGATAACTAATTAAAGGATTTATGTGCTCTAGGTATAAGTACCTCACAAATGAACTCTGTCTAATATCTCAAGATCTATTTGCTTATCTTTTTTATGATCCTGATTCAAGGATTCTTTTACATGCCTTTGAACACATGATCTAAGTTTTATAGTACATCTCTGTTAGGACTAGAACTGTCTCACACACGGCATCAGATCAAACGAACCAATTACCTTTAGCAGGTAACCCATCCTCATGCCACAGACACATCTAAAGTTACTTATGTTCTAAGATATAAGTTACTAAATCACTGTTATATTCTAAGATATAAGATACTAAATTAGCTGTTATGTTCTAAGATATAAGATACTAAATTAGCTGTTATGTTCTAAGATATAAGTTACTAAATTACTTGTTATGTTCTAGATATAAGTTACTAAATTGGCTGTTATATTCTAATATATGTTACTAAATCACTTGTTATGTTCTAAGATATAAGATACTAAATTAGCTGTTATGTTCTAATATAAGTTACTAAATTAGCTGTTATGTTCTAAGATATAAGTTACTAAATTAGCTGTTATGTTCTAAGATGTAAGATACTAAATTAGATGTTATGTTCTAATATATAAGTTACTAAATTACTTGTTATGTTCTAAGATATAAGATACTAAATTAGCTGTTATGTTCTAAGATGTAAGATACTAAATCACTTGTTATGTTCTAAGATGTAAGATACTAAATTAGCTGTTATGTTCTAAGATTAAGTTACTAAATCTACTTGTTATGTTCTAAGATATAAGAAAACTAAATTTACTTGTTATGTTCTAAGATATAAGTTACAAATTACTGTTATGTTCTAAGATATAAGATACTCAATCACTTGTTATGTTCTAAGATATAAGATACTAAATTAGCTGTTATGTTCTAAGATATAAGATACTAAATTAGTTGTTATGTTCTAAGATGTAAGTTACTAAATCACTTGTTATGTTCTATGATATAAGATATTAAATTAGCTGTTTTGTTCTAAGATATAAGATACTAAATCACTTGTTATGTTCTATGATATAAGTTACTAAATTAGCTGTTTTGTTCTAAATATAAGATACTAAATCACTTGTTATGTTCTAAGATATAAGTTATTAAATTAGCTGTTATGTTCTAAAAATATAAGATACTAAATTAGCTGTTATGTTCTAAGATATACGATACTAAATCACTTATGTTCTAAGACATAAGACACTAGAACTATATGTTCTAGTATATAACACAATAAATTAATAAACTTGTTATGTGTTAAGCTGGTCAGTGAATAATGCTAGGGTTTAATCTGTTGTCAAAGTTTGTAGAGTAGTGTAATTTGTTACATATTGACTGTGTTCAGTTTATTGATACAAATTAACAATTATTTTATTTTGCACCCCCCATTTCACTTGTCAATCCTGCATTCCCTTGCCACACCTGCAATCCTAACAAAGCTGTGTATGATTTTGTTTTATTGACCTGCCATTTATGACTTATTTTTGCCCCATACCCATGACTTCCTTGCTCACAGTGATAATAGTAGTGAAAGTGAGTCAGAATCTAGAGGAAATGAAAGCAATTTGCATCCAGACTTGTCAATCACTGATGATAGTCTGGTTGAAGAAATAAAACAAGTGACAGAACACAACAGGTAGTTTTTATTACTAATTTATAGCATTGCAGAATAATCCTTACCTTATTTATCTGCATTTATAGTTTCGTTCTTATACTTGTGATGTGCAAAATTAAGTTATTTATGAATTAATATACTATTTCCCTATGTGCTTTGTGATGTGTAAATTGTGCAGAATCTATTGTATTTAAGATCTGAGAATAAGGCAATTCTTCTTTTTGCATTGGCATGTTGTGAGTTTAGCTGAGCCATGATGCCTGTATGGCGTTTGACTAATTTTGTGTGAAGACCTGCTTTACCATTTGACTGGTGTCCCCGCCATGCAGTAGGCCTTCCCAACTTCAGAGATGAATAAGGCAATAAAACGTAATCTGTTAACCACCATCAGCATACATCCTCCTCACCACCTAGTGTAAATGAACTGAGCAGATGTCTGTCTCTATAGAGTGCAGTCAAGTTAGTTCTGTCAACAATCAGCATACATCCTCCTCACCACCTAGTGTAAATGAACTGAGCAGATGTCTGTCTCTATAGAGTGCAGTCAAGTTAGTTCTGTCAACAATCAGCTTACAACATCCTCACCACCTAGTGTAAATGAACTGAGCAGATGTCTGTCTCTATAGAGTGCAGTCAAGTTAGTTCTGTCAACAATCAGCATACATTCTCCTCACCACCTAGTGTAAATGAACTGAGCAGATGTCTGTCTCTATAGAGTGCAGTCAAGTTAGTTCTGTCAACAATCAGCTTGCAACATCCTCACCACCTGCTAAAAAGAATGAGCAGATGTGTGTTTCTATAGAGTGTAGTCAAATTGGTACCGTTAACCATCAGGTTTTTTTATTGGGATATATTTTGGTTCTGCTTTTTATGTCTTTATCACCTTACCACATAGAATTTAATTTGAAAATTTTTGTAACATTTGCATGAAGTCATTTTTATTTCGTTGTTTATTAAATTTTTTGTTGTATTTAAAATTTTTTGTAGTTTTTTAATTTTTAATTTTTTTTTTCAGTTGCATACATTGTTTTGCTGTTGAAATGTCTATAATTAACATTTGTACACAATGAATATTTATTCAGGTATTTTTTTTGGCGTTGTTTAATGCCTAGTGAGATACACAATATTTTGCTTTTGATTCTGAAGTCGAACGAACATTTTCAATGTAACTAATCTTAGATTACCACAGAACATATTTGATGTATTACAGTTTTGTACCAGGAGCACCCAGACCAAGAAAAGAGAGACTGTCTAAGAAGTTAGATCATGTAGTAAATAATGGGTAAGTATTTATCATGCACACAAACATCTTGGTATTTAAGCATAAACATAGAGACACTTCAAAATATTATATCTTCTTCTTCTTCTTCAGCGATCTCTGGTCATGCACTTAGTTTACTGTGGACCACAAACTGGGCAGTCAACTTCAACTCTGTCAGGTTTCCCAAAGTTTGTTTTTAGGACATGATGCCTCGCAGCTCACCCAGGAGAGGACATTTATATATAAATAAAAAACCCCAAAACACTGTCTCTACTGCAATACCACTTTTAGGCAGTGTGGACATGAGCATGAGGAGTTTAATGGCTGCATGCCTAGTGCAGTCTCCACAAAATTGTTCATGTTGGGATTTCTTCTTTAATAATAATAATTATAATAATTCCTCTCGCATCTATAACGTCTACATAGGGCCTGCAAGTAATTTCTCCATACCGCTCTATCCTGGTCAACTTGCTCAATCTCCTCCATGGAACTGAGACCGATATTTCCTGCCTCTCTCAGCAAAGTTTGTTTCATGGTCTCCTTAGGTCGACCTCTTTCTTGAACCCTTTGCATCCCACTTCAATGTCTGCTTTGATATTCGTTGATCATTTCTCCTCAAGGTGTGTCCAACATTTCTTCTTTACAACATTTATATGATCTTTCAACATTTATTTGGAGGTCAACCAAAAATAACAGAGTAAAAGGGTTAAGACCCTAGTCCATGTTGAAAAATACAAGATCATACCAAAACATTCAGTAGACTAGTTTTGGGAAATTTGTCCAGTGGGAGATTGATGAGATGCAGTTTTATATGCCAATTCTAACAAATAAAACACATTAGAACAATATCAAGATGAACATCACTAAATAAGTTCTTATTCTTCGAATGCTCCATATCGACCCCACTCTTTGTGATTTGTATGTGATCCAAGCCTAAGAGCGATTGTATGTTGTGCCAGTCATGCGCCTCAAGTAGGCCAGCGCATCCGATTTATTTAACGCTTTTATTTACTAGGTAGCTTCCTAGGCCCCTACATCATTCATCTCTTCCGACATGGATTGTAGGTAACAGTGTTGATATTCTTTACTCCTCTTGTGAGCCCCAGCAACACACATGGGCCTGATATCATTAAATAAATAACTCCTATTATTTTTTTTTACAATTTCGGAACAACATCTAAATTTCAGCATTACGGTCTCCATAAGCGCCACAGTCACCCATGGGAGAACTAAGTACTCTCCAAAGAGGACAGTAGCTTGTGACATGACTGAAGAACAATACTACAGAGAATCATGGATTGAAGAATACACTGATGGATCTGTAACCAGAGAGGGTGTGGCTTAGCCAGATAAATAAAACAAACTTGCTTGTTCACTGGTTAAAGAAGACTCCCGTGTGGTGCCGGGCCCCAAGGGAAGCAAAAATATACCACTGCGACCTACAAGGTATGTCGTTAGAGGTGACTGATGTAGGACCTAGGGAAGCTACCCTAGTAAATAAAAAGCATAGCAGAAATCAGATGTGCTGGCCTACTTGTAGGCGCATAACTGGCGCAATGTACAATTGCTCTTAGGCTTGAATCACATACAAATCACACAGAGTGGTTAACAAGTGGTCGATATGGAGCGTTTGAAGAAGAAGAAATCTGTTCATCTACCAGAATATTTTGCTGATGTAAAATCCCTAAGCATGTGCTGGAAAAAATAATAGTGATAATAGAAAATCCTGTGGTAAAACTATACACCAAATGCAAAATACAGCATTACTTTGAGTGTTCTGTATTTTGCTAAAATTAATGAACAGCTCAATGATGCCTATGTCATCAGGTTGTATTACTAAAAAAAGGGCACAGAGTTTTACCTCATATGGCTCTGTCCCTGTCCTCAGAAATGGCATGCAACCTGCTGAGAATATTGCACAAAGCATGAACTTTGTAGCTCCTGCAACAATCCTAGGGGTCTCTGGAATAAATTTACTTGTGAACAGACGGTGCAGTCGACATTCAAACCCACGACTTTCGGAGTGGAAGGTTTAACAACTTAGCCACAGATACCTTTAGTTATATTTCTAAAGGATTAGACTACTTTGTCATTCCTGCAAGTCCTCAATATTTATATGACTGCAGAGATTTTAAAAGTCCGTTGCAAGGAAAATATAAGCAGAAAGATTGTTTTAAAGTTTATACCATCACACTGAATATTGATAATTGGGATGACTGCAGTAAAAACTATGTACCAAATATGAAATATGAAAACACAAAGTAAGATAGTTGTACGAAGTACAAAGAACAGGCTGAAACAACAGTTCAATCAAAGGGACTTTAACAAACAAGTAAAACAAGACAGATTGGATCAAGAAAGATTGGATACAAAATGGTTGTTCAGTGGGAACACAGCACACATTTCTTTGAACATTTTCACCATATTTAAGATTACGCTGAGGACCCTCGCTGGTGCTATGGAGTTTGTGCACTGCCGCTGAGATCTTCCTGTGTAACAAAGAGATCAGAGCACATATGGTTATTCACTGAAGTGCAATGATGGTCCAGTCAATCAATCAATTAATCAATCAATCAATCAATCAACAGCATAAAACAATGAAACTGTTTGTACAACTTCTTTGTTGTTTTATGTTAATATCTTGTTTGTATTAATTATATGTGTTCCTATACTTTTAACTTCTGCATGCACATCTCAGGTATGAAAGCCTACAGCACAGTGCAGCAGATGCTGGTTTGGGAAGAAGCTCTGAAAATGTTGTCAGTCCAGAAGTCTCTGTATCAGGAGGGGTAGACAGCAAGACACAATCTGGGGGGAATAATTCTAGCAGCATTGACAGCAAGGGCCGCACTATTGGTATTGATGAATCGGTTGTAGTTGAGAATCGGTCCATTCCAACACGGAAATCTCCTGCTCCCCAGCCTGAATTTGGTAGCATGGATAGAATAACTCCTCGTACTACACCCACTAGCCACAATAAGAGTTTTGACGTAGCAGAGTTTCGACAACCTAATGAGACTAACAATATCTCTTTACCATCACGGCAGAGCAAAGTTGTGGGCATTCCTCAGGTATGTCAGTTCTTTTCATCCTCATAGATTTTCTACTTTCTTTACCTAATCTTGTTTCTTTTCTGTCGTTCAGTCAGTTTTGTGCTCTTCTATTGTCTGCATTTCTTTTGTAGGAAAAGTTATGTGTTAATTAGTACATAAGCTTTCATAAAAGTGCTGTGAAGATAAATACATTCAAGAGTCTTTTTTTGTCACATACAGAAGATTAGAATTACAGAAGCAAAAGATATGCACAACTTGCTGATGCATGATAAATTTCTAGAAGTTTGCAAAGTTTATGAAAACTCAAAATTTAAAATTTAATTATATTTAAAAAAAAAGAAATGTATAAAAACTGAACTCTGTAGTTGTGTAATTTATAGCAACTAAACTCTAAAAATTTAATTTATAGCAACTAAACTCTAAAATGTAATTATAGCAACTAACCTGTAAATGTAATTTATAGCAACTAAACTGTAAAGTGTAATTTATAGCAAATGAACCTGTAAAGTGTAATTTATAGCAAATGAACCCTGTAAAAGTGTATTTTATAGAAAATGAACTCTGTAAGGTGTAATTTATAGCAAATAAACCCTGTAAAAGTATAATTTATAGCAATTGAACTCTGTAAAAGTATATCTTAATTTGATCAAAATAAGATAATATAATGATGAAAGATATTCAAATGAATGCATCAGTCACTATCTTTAAACAAAGCTAGTAGTGCAAATATACAAGACTATTTTAGAAAGAAAAGCATAGTTTATAACAAAACTCTACTAGATATTTGATAGTAAAATGTTTACAATATGTTGGTACACTTGCATTTAAAAATACATATATTGAACATATAACAAGTTGTGAATCATGTATTGATGATCTTGATAGAGTGCTGTTAATAGAATACATCTTAAAATAGTGTTGCATACTATACTTGTGTGTAATTTGTTGAGAGATAATATTAAAAAATTTCTTACAGATTCACTGGCAGATATCACTTGTAGTAAAAAAAAATTGTCTATATTAACCTGTACTAGTTAATATCAATGAACAATCGCTGTAAATGTTTTGACTGTTTTGTGTGTGTTGTGATGTTTTAACTTTTTTTGGATGTGTTTCTGTTCTTTCTCTTTCGTAATCAGTCCATACATTTCTCTATTTATGCTTCAGGTTGACTTGTATTGTGACTACTGAATTACTCAATTCAGCAAACATTTTTCTTGTTAAAACCATGTTGATCAGCAAACATATTGAATTATGTTATGATTTATCTCTGTAATCGTTGCAACAGTTTCACTAATATTGATTGCATATCCAAGTGCTTGGCTTTCTGTTCTGTTGTACTGTTGGTTGAGAAATTATTGAGATTATGAGAATAGAAACAGGCTTATTGAGTTTATATTAGTTAAAAATTGCAGGAAATGAAACAGGCTTATTAAGTTTATGATTAAGATAAGAATCAGGCATATTTAGTTTATGATTAAGTTAAGAATTGCAGAGAAATAGAAACAGGCTTATTGAGTTTATGATTAAGTTAAATTGCAGAGAAATAGAAACAGGCTTATTGAGTTTATGATTAAGTTAAGAATTGCAGAGAACATGAAATTATTGAGTTTATGATTAAGTTAAGAATTGCAGAGAAATAGAAACAGGCTTATTGAGTTTATGATTAAGTTAAATTGCAGAGAAATAGAAACAGGCTTATTGAGTTTATGATTAAGTTAAGAATTGCAGAGAAATAGAATAAGCTTATGTGAGTTTTGATTAGTTAAGAATTGCAGAGAAATAGAATAGGTTTATTGAGTTTAGAAGTAAATGCAGAGAAATGAACAGGCTTATTGAGTTTATGATTAGTTAATTTGCAGAGAAATAAAACAGGCTTATTGAGTATAAGAATTACATAAAAGGTTGCAGAGAAATAGAAAAAGTTATGAGCCTACTGATTAGTTAAATTCAGACATGTTGTAAGAGGTGACTGAGGTAGGGGCCTAGGGAAGCTACTCTGGTAAATAAAAAGCATCACAGAAATTGGATGTACTAGTCTACTTGTAGGCTCATAAGTGGCACAACATACAATCGCTCTTATTCTCAGATTACATGCAGACCACAAAGAGTGGTTTAACAAGAGCTCAATATGGAGTGTTCAAAGGAGAAAGAACTTGATTATCAGAGGAAATCGGCCGTTTCAACTCAGCGAGTTTCATCTCTGAAACTGATTTTGGTGAAAATCTGTTTTCCAATTTCTACAATGGCAGCAGCGCTAGGATTTGTAAATTACTTTACACTGGCAGCCGTAGTCTAATGTACTCGTAATTGATTCCCACAGGCAGATTTTCTCGACTTCAGAGACTCATGTTATCGTCCTGAGTAAGACTAGGACCAACAAATGCCGACAGTAGGTTCAACCCGAGCATGAGGTCTCACAGCTAGCAGGCCGAGCTACTATCACTCTCTAGGCAGTCCCCGATCAGAGAAATGCGGCCAGTGGTTACGGGCCCAAATTTGGGGTGTACCTGCACGCATGTCTAAGGCACTAAGGAGGTTTGGTTGAAATCACATGCACATGTCCTAAACGTGTAGAAGTCTATGCGTTTAGGGGCCTATCAAACCAATGTGCAACGTATACACGTTCTTGGCAAAGATCAAATCATATCACAAAGAGTGATTCAAATTGGTCGAAGAACTAACGCAAAAGAAGAAGAAGAAGAAGAAGAGAGGAAATGAAATTTACAAACCTATCTTTTATTTAAGTAGTACAAGAAAATATCAATAGCTCAGTTCATTATTAAGCTACAAGAAACAGAGAGGTGTTAACAGAATTAATCATTTTGAACTGTTTAACTCATTCAATACAATTAGCCACTACAGTATCATACAAATATGTGGAAAACATACCTTTAGCTACTATATTGGCTTTCAACTCAGTAACATACATGATATGGAAAGAGCTCAATTCTAAACTATATAAAAGATATTTGCAAACTTAGTTACATTACTATTTAAAAGCTATATTTTGTTGTAAGTTATATGTTGTGAAGCATTGTTTATTCTTGTGATGAGTGTTGTTTGTTTTTCTTTGACTTGCAAGAATAGTGTCAATTTAAACAGAATCCCCTGCTAGTTGAAGTAATGTAAGAACTTCCAGAACAGTATTCTCTGGACTCGTATAAAATTTTTGTGAATACCTGGGTAGGGTGTAGATTTTACAAAGTATATTATACAAAATGGACGTTTCGACTAAAAGCCTTTCATCAAGGAAATTGTAACTAAAGAAAAGTTAATTGCTATAAATTATAGAAAATCTTGAGAGGACTCTAGTAGCTGAATAGATTAGGTGCTGCTTCCATTCTGAGACCTGGTTTGACCTCTGAGCTTCGGAGTCTCGAACCCACTGTCCGGCATTTGTTCGAGTCCCCTGGTCTTACTCAGGACGATAACTTGAGTACCTCTGAAGTCGGAGAAAATCTGCCTGTATGGCGAGGAATACTAATTACGAGTACATTGAGCACACGGCTGCCAGTGTAAAGTAATTTACAATGTGCACGTTGCTGCCATTGTAAGAAATTGGAAAAACGGATTTTCACGCAAAATCAGTTTCAGAGATGAAACTTCGCTTGAGTTGAAAGCGGACGAAAGAAAAATAAAAAAAAAAAAATAAAAAAAAAAATAGAAAATCTGCAGAGGAGCGTCTAGCTGAATAGATTAGAGTGCTGACTTCCATTCGTGAGACCTGGGTTTGATCCTTGAGTTTCTCAGTCTCTCAAGAAGTTTTTTCTGTTAGGGCATAAAGAAAAATCTGGACCTAGACGATTTCACTGTGACTGCACTAGCTATGCAGCCATTGAGTTCCTCAGACTCATGTTCTACACTGCCATAAAAAGTGGTATTACACATGCAGTAAAGACAGTTTTTGAATTTAGGAACTACCACAGAGTTAGGTTCCCATTTTGTGTTGCAATTTCTCAAGAATGTTTCTTTCTCCATTTACCCTGAAAGGAAGGTTTAATACAGTTTGCTGCAGTTCACAGTGAAGTTACGCTATCTGCGACTTTTGGCCTGACCCATTCGTTTTCAGTGCCACTTTTATGTAACAGGGTTCGTCTTCCATCTTCTAACCGTATCCATTTATCCAGACTGTAGTAAAAGTAAAGAAACACTTTTTATACCTCAAGGTGCCCGCCTGCCCAGCGTGTTTGTAACGTGTTGGTCGACGGGTGAGAAGCCCCCTGTGAGTGCAGTTCAATTCCGTGGGCTGACAGAAAAGTCACAGGTTCTCCAAATTTATGGTGTTCGTGGCACCAAACTGAAGGGTTACGATGTCCATGGCACCGAACCGAAAAGCTAAAAGCTCAAGTGCTTCTGGATCGGAAAAAAAAATACCTCGAGATATATTGGGTAATACAGTATTATTCCCTTATTTTTCATTGACCGTCAGTACCTGGTTGGTTATGTGGTCAACATCACACCAGTTGCCCTTACATCTCATTGCTTTACCTGGTACCCATTAGGGCTGGGTTGACCTGAGAGCTACTATGGTCAGAAAAGCATTCTATGCCGACTGTTGAATTGAACCCGAACCACTAGCAGAAGAAGTGATTTCTCAGACTCTAGTGATGCAGCCTATTCCAGGACCACAGGGAGGTGAATTATAATCTTGGTCCACTTGAATTCACTAACTATATTAAAATTAACCAGATTCTTTGACTTCTCTCATGTGTCACTGTACAGTAGTCCTCTCATAAATTGATGACCAATTATTTTTCGAAAGTATACTATTCTTGATGAAGACACTTTTTGGGAAAAACTTTGATTTTGTTTATTGTAGTATTTTGCAAAACCAGCCATACATTTTATTTTTCTATCTTTGAATACCAGCAATAATATTTGGACAATGGTGTCCACTTGAAGTATATTAGCTACAATTTATGTTTATTGTTACTATTGCTTTCATTGTTTCACTCCAGTGTTGCTGTCATCTGTCCTCCAGTCTATTTATTTTTCACTCATTACTTCTCTTAGTCTTGTTAGTACTTTTATTCTTCTTAATGAAATTGAAGGTAATAATTGAGCTCATATTAGTTATTTACAGCAGTGATAACAATGTTTTTGATCAGTATTTGAGCACTTATTTCCACTGCCTGGATTCACTTAACAAAATTGAGCACAACAGCTATTTGAGATCAAAGCACATAACCTAATTTGAAATTTGAGAAGTGACATGCTTAAAGCTATATGGGGAAGAAATATAATAAGCAAGGGGGAGAAGAATAGAATCTAGGAATAAAATAAATGTAGTGTTTATGTGATAGAGATGAAGTGTTTATGTAGAGAATTTAGTGTTTAGTGTCGACTGATAGGGCAGCTTAGGGTAGACGATTTTATTCAGCTAGCTAGATGCTGTCTATGTATGTGAAAGATGAATTGTGTGGACTATTCAGATAAACAAAGATAGTTCTCAAAGACAGGTAGACAGGAGGAGATGGGACTGGCCAAAGGAAATGTTAAGAAGAGCAATGAATAGAGAAATGAAGGCATGTAGATTGCCATGGGTAGACCTTTCGTGAACCCTCTCTGGTGCTGCAGAGTATGTTCACTGCCACTGAGATCTTCTCATGTTAAGAAAGAGTTTGAAGCACACAATATAATTCACAGAGGTACAATGACGATGGGTCCTATCAATCAGTCAATCAATCACTCAAGTAAACTATAGGTAGAAAGATAGCAGACTGACAGCAGTGGGAATAGCTTGTGAATGCCTTATGTGTCAACTGTGACATGAAAAGGATATAGATAGATTCAAATAAAACCTCAGTTTTTGTCCACCAAATAGAAAGACAACAACCAGCAAGCAGGGAGGACCCCTGTTAGTGTCATAGTTCATTTACAATGTTCATGTCATTGACATTATCTTACAATATTTCTAGCTATTTTGTCACTGGATCAATAACTTGGATTAGTGAGTAAAGATGATGAACAATGCAAATTTCTGTCACTTAAATTCAAATACAGGACAATTCATACGGCCATGTCAAAACATGAGACCACTTACATACACATTTTGTGTGTTGCAATCTGATAATGGAACATATCATTTCTAACAGATATGTATGTCCAGCAATTGAGATGGGACATGTACACATATACAGTTAATGACCATGCTCGAATATCTTGCACAGAAGGTGGATCATGACTAGTTTCATGGAGTGAACTTGTCGGTCTAGTTCAGTTTTCAAACATGTGTAGCTGATCACAGAAGAAGTCCTTTTAAAAATAATGTTCTACATGACTAACTATTGAGGTTAGAATGCAGGTGTGCCAAACATGTGCTTAACCAACAAAGCATCGACAAAGAGTGTCCACTGTAAGAAGGAATGAGAAAAAAGGCGGTAGACTTAAATGAAAAAAGTAATGATTGAATTGGACAGAAGATGTTATTCAACGTGTGTATTCTGGAGGAGTAATTCTACAACCCCACTGATAATTGTGCCTCGTGTTATTTTGCGCCTAAGAACAGGACAGGCTACATGCATAGAAAATTCTAGATTTGTTCAGTTCAAGCCATGTGTACATGTAAATATGCACCCCAGACTGCAGTACACATACATCAAGATTGACCCAAATAAGACATACTGAGGCAAACTCAAAGGCCTAGTGCAGCAACACAGGAAAGAAACTGCGCAGAACTCTGTGTTAGCTTCAAAAGACAGTGAACTGTATACATACTCAGACAACATATGTAAATAGTATTTCAAACAAACAAAAGTGAAGGAATATAACTGTTCTTTCTATAAGTTAACTTTTTGTTAACATGGCGCTTATTATGATTTTTTTAGCGTTAAAATGACAGTATCAACAGTAAGATTTTTTCTGTGCAGTTAATTTGTAGTTGCAGAGTAATTTGAGATAATTTAATTTTATCTTTAAATAAATAGAAGTAAATGTTTATATTTTCTCTCTTTCACATTCTCTCTGTTTCCCTAACACCATCCCTTATTCACTCTCCACCATGCATATCATTTATCTTTATTGAACAGGAGGCAGCAGTGAAATCACCTACCTCCACAAAAACTCTCCCATCCCCCATACAGTCAGCAGCTGCTTCACCACCACAATTGCGCAAGCCGAAGGCATCTACACTGGATCTGAAGGAGTCCCAAGAGAATGCAGTTTTAACATCTAGAACTTCAAGGACTGTATCTCTCACTCGACCAGCACCTCCACCACGAACTATCTCTCCTGCCCCAGTCCCCAAACCTCGCACTTCTGGTATCATAGAAAATGCTGAGGCTGTTACTGATGTTCGGCCCCAATCTGGCACATTGAAAGCCTCATTAAATCCATTCTTGCCAGAACGTCCATCAAAACCACCACCTCTTAGTTCAGCTAAGTCAAGTTCTCTCAGATTGAAAGCAGAAAGTTTGCAGAAAGAGTCTGAGTTGGAGAAAAATCTTCCATCTGGGGAGGATACTGAATCCAAGAGGAAATCTTTGAATCCATTTCTCTCAGATGATGAAAGTGATAATGAATTTGTAGATGCTTCGAGTGATCTCACTGCAAAGGTGGAATCCAGGTCACCCACTCCTGGTGATGATGACAACAAAAGAACTTCCTCAACAAAAGTGCCACCATCAAAGTTCTATTCTTCAGGAGGTGTATTACCCGCTGCCCCATCTAACCAACAGAAACCTGAAAGCCCACTAGGTCCACCATCGAAACCCACTCTTAGTTTAAAAAAGAACCGTCCAGCGCCACCACCTCCTTCCCCACTCCCCAACCATGAAAATTCACAGGGCACCAGCCAACCTGGAGGCGAGACACCCAAATCTAGTACCCAGGAACCAGTGACCATTGTTGTAAGTGTCTCCAACAGCTAACAAGATATTCATCTTACAACTAACCATGTACATTTCCTAGCTTTTTTTTTAATAGAGGTATTTCCTGACTCTCTTTGCTTTTGCATATATTGAAGTACTGTCAAGTTGTACAGACAATTACTCATGTAAGAAGTTTATGCTGAAAGAGGTGTCGTCTCTTGCATGTGTAAGCTTTAAATGTGAACATTGCTTTTATTGTTATTCATGTACACATTTATGTAGTATTTTTACACATGTACACTCAAGTTAATGGAGCAGCTGTAGTCATTGTACATAAAATCATTATAAATTCACAAGATTTCCTTATAATCTATTTACGCAAACAATTTTTTCACTTTCCTTTTCAAGTCGAAGCATACAATGTCTAAAGTGAATTTAATTTACAAAGGGTTTAATTAATAAATATTCTTCTCTTAGATGTCATTTTGAATGGGTTTTTTTCCGATCCAGAAGCACTTGAGCTTTCAGCTCTTCGGTTCGGTGCCATGGATATCGTAACCCTTCGGTTCGGTGCCACGAACATCGTGAATCTGGGGAACCTGTGGCTTTTCTGCCAGCCCGCGAATTGAACCCGCACTCACAGAGGGATAGTCACCCGCAGTCCAATGAAAAATCAGAACATGAACGCTTCATGGCGACTACACTAGCCATGCGACCATTAAATTTCTCAGGCTCTCGTCTCACCTGTCCTACACCACCCTAAAAGCGGCACTACAGGCAGTAACAACAGCAGCTTAAAAAAAGCAGTGGGTCAGCCAATGGCTGTTTGTGTTTTCACAGGAAGAGTGCTGAAATTGTATTGATGAAAGCCACATTATGTTACCAGTGCCAAACCTGGACGCTGACAACAAACGATAGAAGAAAACTAGTCACAACAGAGATGAAGTGTCTACGCAGAATGCTGGGTGTAACAAGAAGAGACCGGTTGAGAAATGAAGACATCAGGAAAAAGTGGGTACAACATCAGTACTAGACTTCATCAAGAAACAACAAATTAAATGGTTCAGCCACGTAAGCAGATTACCACCAGACAGTGCACCCCAAAGAACAATGCTGCTCCGATACAATGGGTACAAAGCAAAAGTCCAGCCACGCAAAGATGGACCTCAGAGATAACAGAGGCGACGAAAGAGACTACCTACGAAGCGCATACTAGGGCCCGTTTTAGAAATCTCTTCCTGACATGACGCTGTGAGGCATACAGGATTCGAGAAAGAAGAAGAAGAAGAAGACATATGTTTGCTGTGGTTCTCGTATCTCGACCACTAGTGCAACATATGTTCTGCAGTCATTTTGTCTTTAGCACAGTTCTCGTATCTCGACCACTAGTGCAACATATGTTCTGCAGTCATTTTGTCTATACCACAGTCACATTCATCACAAGTTCCTGTCTTTAGCTTGTTCAACAGATGGTGCCTCAGTCTGTTGTGACTTGTAAGAAATCCTAAGATCTTACTTGTACCTTTCGGGGACTGCCTAGAGTAGTTGATAGTAGCTCGGCCTGCTAGCTGTGAGACGCCTCATAGCTCGGGTTCGAACCTACTGTCCGGCATTTGTTAGAGTCCCCTGGTCTTACTCAGGACGATAACGTGAGTACCTCTGAAGTCGGAGAAAATCTGCCTGTATGGCGAGGAATACTAATTACGAGTACATTGAGCACACGGCTGCCAGTGTAAAGTAATTTACAATGTGCACGCTGCTGCCATTGTAAGAAATTGGAAAACGGATTTTCACGCAAAAATCAGTTTCAGAGATGAAACTTCGTCTGAGTTGAAAGCGGACGAAAGAGAAAAAAAAACAAAAAAACTTGTACCTTTCTATTGAGTTGGTAATTTGCAACATTTTTCTGGTGGTCTGGATGCTCTGTTTTCCACTCAGTTATGTGTTTTCTAACAATCTTCTTTGCTGTATCATAAGTTATACTTCTATTGGACTTGATGAGTCTTACTCCTCCATTGCCATTTATACATATTCAATATGGGGTCTCTGTGGCTAAGTGGTTAAACCATTGCTGTGTGTTCCGAAGGTCGTGGGTTCAAATCCAGACCGCATTGTTCTGTTCACTGGTGCATTTTTTCCAGAGAGCCCTAGAATTGTTGTTGGAGCTACAGAGTTTGTGCTTTATGCAATACTCTTGACAGGTGTCGTGCCATTTCTGCAGAGAGGTACTGAGCTGTATAGGGTAAAACCTAATGCAATAAAGTCAATCCTTTATCATTAGACCCTTTACACCCTTTAGACATATTCGGTAGATCCTATATACTTAGGCACTCAGATTAAATTTAATATTTAATTAGCTAACTTCTTCTTCGAACGCTCCACAACGACTCACTTGTTAACCACTCTGTGTGATTTGTATGTGATCTGAGCCTGAGTGATTTTACGTTGTGCCAGTTATGCGCCTACAAGTAGGCCAGCACATCCAATTTCTGTGACACTTTTTATTTACTAGGGTAGTTTCCCTAGGTCCTACATCAGTCGCCTTTTACGACATGCCTTATAGGTCGCAGTGGTGCTATTCTTTGCTTCCCTTCCGGCCCTGGCACCACGCGGACGAAACTGGCTAACAAATGGTAACATTCACCGTATAAATCAAGGGTTCTTAACCTTTTGTCTACTTTTAACATTGATTAAAAATGTCTGATTTAAATGTGAACACAGACTTTACATTGTTATAATCCCACAATTACTATTACAACCACGTTTAACTATTTCCCAGTATTTTAGTTATATATCTGGTGACTATTTTGCATGTTCAATGGCCACCTTTTAAACAAATGCTAGTCTTTAGATTGATAAAGTCACATCAGTAGTGGCTATTATTTTAAAGTACTGCTCCATTTGATGATGCATCTATTATATATAAATACAGGATCATGTGTTGAAATAATGTAATGCTATTGAAAAGTTTAATGGTAATCAGTGAAGGTGATTTCTTATTTTAGACTTGCAGTTTGTAACATTTTCTGAATTGTTTAATAACGTATTGACATCGGTGTCTGTAAATAATATTTTATGTAAATAGAGTCATGGTAGGTTCTAGTGCATGAGATGCTGTATTAGAGGTGACTAGAAGGGGATTATTATAATTAAAACCACAAAGTTAACTTTTAGAAGTGAATGGAGGGAGTGATTTTAAACTGAAACTGCAGAATTAGGTATTGCAGTGAATGGAAGGGTAATCTGTTACTAAAACCAATAGCGAAACATGTAATAACAAAGTACTGTAGTTTTAATATACAAAACCAGTTTATACAGTTTAAAATACAAAATACAATAACAATACACAGCAATGTTTCTACCAAAAGGCCTTTATCAAGCAAACGATACAACAGGAGTGACGAATTTCACAGCACACTACATATAGACTACGACAGAGTAAAATGACACAACGGTCCTAAAATGAATATTACTAAATGTGGTTACTAAAACGACAGTTATTTATTAGAAGTGAATGGAGGGAGTGATTTCAAACTGAAACTGCAGAGTTAGATCTTGCAAGTAATCTATTACTAAAACCACAAAGTTATATTTTAGAAGTAACTGTTGATTTATAACTAAAACCACACAGTTATATTTTAGAAGTAACTTGATTTATAACTAAAACCACAAAGTTATTTTAGAAGTAACTTGATTTATAACTAAAACCACAAAGTTATATTTTAGAAGTAACTGGTGATTTATAACTAAACCATAAAGTTATTTTAGAAGTAACTGTTGATTTATAACTAAAACTACAAAGTTATATTTTAGAAGTAACGATCGATTTATAACTAAAAGCACAAAGTTATATTTTAGCAGTAACGATCGATTTATAACTAAATCCACAAAGTTATGTTTTAGAAGTAACGGCCGATTTATAACTAAAACCACAAAGTTATATTTTAGAAGTAACGGTCGATTTATAACTAAAACCACAAAGTTATTTTAGAAGTAACTTGATTTATAACTAAAACCACAAAGTTATATTTTAGAAGTAACTGGTGATTTATAATTAAAATCACAAAGTTATATATTGGAAGTTATTAGAGGTGCTGAGTGATTTATAATAAAAACTACAAAATTATATTTAATAGAAGTGATGTTGGTTTGGGAATATAGCTATCTGGGTTATTTAACAAAGCATAATTATATATTAGAGGTAAGGTTTTGGTAGAGGTAAAATATTGTTGCTATTTGGATTATAATTCATATCATAGTTATATATTAGAAGTGAGGTATTATAAATGTAAAATGCTTAATGTCTTTTGTATAAAATCTAGGATTGTGACCGAATGATATGTGGACAAAAAGCATGCTCTATTCCTGACACCCATTTTTGTTTTGGCTAACATTGCTAATAATATCAATTTTACTTGATCTGAACTTAATGTGAGACAAACTGCTTTTGGAAAGAAGCATATGTTTACAACGAAGATATTTGTTTGTTTGTATGTTAGCAGACATAATTCTTCTTCTCCCTTCGCCCCTAGGGAGGCGTAGGTTCGCAACCAAGGCCTTCCAAGCCGTCCTATCCAAGGCCATCTTTTCAATATCTCTCCACTCGCTCCCAATTTTCTTGCAGACAGCCCGATTTCCTTTTGGATTTCATTGGGTTGCTTCATGAGTCCTTCCTTGCTGGGTCCTTCTTCTTCCTCTGGTGATGAGCTATACATTTCCCTGGTTGTAGTTTCTGTAGCTATCTAGTGTTTTTTAATGGGGTGGGGTAGCTAGCCCCACACACACAACCTACTTAGTCGCCTCTTACAACAGGTAAATGTAACAGTTAACAGTGGTTTATATTTGGGACCCGGTAACCAGTCTGGATTAGCAGACATAATAGTAATATAATATCTAATGTGATTCCCTATTAGATACACCTACGATTACAAGAGTGACTGCTTCTTTATGTTTTTTTCCTCTAATTCTGTTTTGCCTCACAGATTCAGGATAAGAAGAGAGTTCTAGAACAGGCTTTTGTGTGTGTGTTTCATAGATAGTGTCTTTCACTACCTCTGTTATTTCTGTGGTCCACCATTTGCATGGATGACTTTTTGCTTTATATCCACTGTATCTTGGCAACATTGAGTCTGTAGGTAATCTGCTTATGTGACCAAACAATTTAATTTGTTGTTTCTTGATAAAGTTCATGACTGATGTTGTACCCACTTGTTTTCCTGATTACTTCATTTCTAAACCAGTCTCTTCTTGATACTCCCAGCAATCTACGTTGATACTCAACTCTGTAATGACTAGTTTTCTTCTATCGTTTTATGTCAGCATCCAAGTTTGGCACTGATAGCATAATGTTGGTTGTGCTAATGACAACCTAATGTGTCCAACTTTTGGTTTTGTCTTAAAAAGGAAAATTTATAGCCAGCATTAATCATGAGAAAATGTACTCAATAAAAGTAACAGAATGAAAGTTTATCGCTAGCATTAATCATGAAACATGTCCTCAATAAAAGCTAAAAATGAATGTTTATTGGGCATATAATCATGAGACATGTATTCACATAAATGTGATAAATGAAAGTTTATGCTAGCATTAATCATGAGAACATGTCTCAATAAAAGTGATAGAATGAAAGTTTATCGCCAGCATTAATCATGAGAACATGTACTCAATAAAAGCGATAGAATGAAAGTTTATTGCTAGCATTAATCATGAGAACATGTACTCAATAAAAGCGATAGAATGAAAGTTTATTGCTAGCATTAATCATGAGAACGTGTACTCAATAAAAGTGATAGAATGAAAGTCTATGTAAGGCTATTACCAACATTAATCATAATAACATGTAACCAATAAAAACTCTGTGGGGTCTCTGTGGCTGAGTGGTTAAGCCATTTGCCTTGGGAGTCGAAGGTCGTGGGTTCGAATCCGGACCACGGTCTTCTGTTCACGAGTGCAGTTTTTCCAGAGACCCCTAGGATTGTTGCTGGAGCTACGGAGTTCGTGCTTTGTGCAATACTCTCGGCAGGTGGTGTGCCATTTCTGTGGAGAAGGACCGAGCCATATGGGGTAAACCCGGTGCAATGAAGTCAATCCTTCGGCTTAAAACCCTTTAAACCAATAAAAAGGATCGAAAAGTAAATAACATAGTTAAAAACACAAAATGTAAATGTTTGCAATTATGTAAAAACTATAAAGAAAATCTGTAGAAAGAAGTTATCGCTAATATTTGCCATTTTTATTATGCCATAATGAAGCTTGAGTCATTATATTGGAACTTTTTGTTCTTCTATTTACCTAAAACTGTTCTACCATTTTGTTGTTGCTTGGTTACAACTGTTTGTTTTTTAATTATACAGTTGCTGACCATCTGAATTTCTGTTAAGCATGATCTATTTTACTGTGCATGAAATCGTAACATCCTTCATTTTTGCATGTGATATTAGCATGAATCATGTATCTTGGCATCTTGTTACCGCATTGTGCTATGCTTGATGTTTCCCCAGCCGAATTTGTTGTTTTATACACTAACATTTGCATGATATATTTTATTTTGTTATTGAAGTCAGTTCCATCTTGAATGTGAAGTATTTTAACAATTATTTTCTATGATTCCAAAGTTGACTTTGAGAAATTAATTAGTTTTGATTCATATCACCATATCATATGGACTCCATATTAAACATTTACGATGCATCAATGTAGTGGAATGTCTGGCCGGATGGATTAGAGCGCGGCTTCCATGCGGAGACCCGGTTCAATCCCAGGTGAGGCCAAGGAGTTTTTTCTGTTGGGGACATAAGAAAATTCCGAACCTGAACAGTTTTGCTGTGACTGCACTAGCCATGCGGCCATTAAATTAAATTCTACAGGCACATGTCTCCTCTACCCCCCTCCACTCCATTCCCGACTCCTACACCACCTAAAAAGAGCGGTATTACAGATAGTAACAACAGTTTGAAATGTAGAATAATATGTTCTGATATGTGAACTGTAATATTTATTGTATCTTATTTATTGTACTGATGGTTTCTGTGCATTATATATATATATATTAATATACTTTGTTGACTTATCTTAATCACATACTTGCATTGTTTAAAAAAAAACCAATATTTACTATTACCAATTTGTTTATTGTTCAGCATTGTTTGTATTAGTCTTTATTCTATACTGATCCCTGGCCCTAATATAGAAAAGTAAAGAATTGGACAATCTTTTTCATTCAAAGAATGTTATAAAAGACAACTAGAGAGGAGTGTACAAAATGTAAAATATATAGAAGCAGTGTCCAGAGAGTATTATTATACATTAGTGAATTCTGAAAATGCTTCAAAGAATTGAGTCTGGAAGTCTGCATGGTGAATTGGTGGATAGCATTAGACAGTCACATCTCAAAACTCTGCCCTGTCTGCACACATCTGGACATGCTGGAGTACAGGGCAGTGAAATAATGTCCTTACTGGAGCCGATAGAAGTATGGACAGAGCTGATGACATTAATGCAGTACACACTCGGTTGTGTTATCAGTTATATGAGGACTATCATCATGGCACTTCGGACACTTCCATAGGTGCTCTGATCTCCACCTCAACAAATCCAGCAGAGCACAGCAGCCCAATACGCTCCCATCCATTGATACTGCTGAACGCTGTGTCTTTGTTAATGACAGGTTCTGGCACTAATGCACGATACTCCGTAGCACTGCCGGAAGTTCCGTTTCACATTAATGACAGATTAGATCCTCAGCTATACAGCTCCTCAGCATGTGAATACACTTTGAGCTTGGATCGTATGCAGTTATTGTTTCGAAAACGATGGAAACTATGGAATATTACATATTTATTACCATGGCTTATGGAGGTGGTTTAGACAAATATATCGTATGCCAGTGGGGCATTGGCTAGGACAGCTCTCAGATGGACAGCGGATGGAAAGAAAAGGCCTGGACATCCAAAGGAAACATGAAGGACTGTGGAAAGAGAGCTGAAGGAGTGCGGCCTGACATGGGAAACGGTTGATAGAAAGGCAACAGAACGGCAACAGTGGAAGTTGTGTGGAAGCCTTATGTGTCAATCGGGACACGTAGAGGAAATAGAGAGATTACAACGGTTTGAAATTTAGCCTCCATCTTGCCAGCACTGGATTTCCACTCGGTTATGTGATATAGATGAGTCTTAAGCACTGGAACCAGTGCAAAAATTAGGAGTTAAGTCTGGACATATCAGACAGTGTCGTCTTCATGGTAGAGAGAGATGATATACTAATCAACTTCTCATGGGTACAATGAGCAGGTGGACTTTAGGATGGTTGCTTCAGCGGAGGGCGGAGCATGCATGGGAATGTCCAATGTGCCATCACATCAATCACATAACATAACACATCTCTGTTTACTTTGTATGAAACCTATAAATTCTACTGACAAGTTGGGAATGTTATAACACACTTGATGATTTGAACGTAATTTCATTCTATTGAATCACATAGCTGTAAGACACCAATACAACGATGCTTGGAACATTTAACCAGATCTTCTAGCTTTGATTAAACTTTGAAAGGAAAAGTCATTTATTTGTCTTATCATATATATATATGATAAATAGCAGACACAGACAATACTCAGTATTGCAGTGTATACTCTATTTCTTATTCAGATCATTAATCTATAACATAACCTTTGATTTGCCATGTTTGACTTTCTGTTATCTGACAGCAAAGTTGTCCATATCTGGAGTACATTATGTGCACACTAGTACATTATACATGTTTTAATAGCATATAAGGAGGTCTGGCAAAATGGATTAGAATGCAGGTCTCCCATTCGGGAGGCTCGGGTTTGATCTCCGGTAAAGTCAAAGAGTTTTCTGTCAGCGGTATAAAGAACAAATCATAACCTGAACAGTTTCGCAGTGAATGCACTAGCCATGCGACCATTAAATTCCTCAGGCTCATTTCCCCGTGCCTGCACCAACCTAAAAAACTGTATTACAGACAGTAAAAGATAGTTTCACAATTTAAAAAAAAAAAGAACAAATATTCTATAGATGGCATCATTTTCAGATAAAATCAAAGTTAATTATTGTTTCACTGTAAATCCACATCATTAAAAGATGGAGGTGGATTGGTCATTGTCTTTGTCAGTAGGAAATTGGCTAAGACAGTTATCCGATGGACACAATGTATGGAACAAAGCAACAACTTACAAACTCATGCACATACCATTATATGATATCAGACTGAAAGACAAGAGATGAGACTCCACAGGATTGTTAAAGAAGAAAAATTTATATTTAAATTGTACTATTTTTGTACACATAGATAATACATGTCTTAGCATGTTAATTTGACAGGACTCCAGGTTTCGAATTCCATCATTGGCCTCTTTGTCTCAGGAGATAATAGGTTTTGCATCATGTAGTTTGTTCTGTGCTGAATCACAGCGTCTGTTGTGGCTGTAATTTCCTATTCTGGAGTGGCAATTATTTCCATAGTTGCTGCAGATGAAACTAGAGCTGATACATAGTTTTGTCTCTCTGCTCTCTGTGCTCTTTGTACCTCCATTTGTGATGGCGCTTGTTTCTTTTTGAGCCATTCCTCACTGCTGTTGGCCATTCTTGCCTTTCTTTGGCTAACCGCACACATTTTCTTTTTTCTATGTAGGCATCTGTGGCTTACCAGTAGTGAGCTCGATCACAATCCAAGAGTAGCTGGTTCAAACTCTGCGGCGAGCTGTTTGGAAGCAAATTTGTTCCGTAAATTTTACAAAGGTAAAAATAGATCTTGCTCTTCAGAAAGCAATGGCAAACTACTGAACATATAAGTACTGCTTAAAAAAATCAACGCCTCATTCATTGTTGTTTATTGCGACGTCCTGTAAAGGATATGCTGAGATTTTCATTCTCATGCTTCATGAAGATAGGTTTATAATTAATCTGTCAATAAATTGTCAACTGTAAATAACAGGGTCCTAGAATGAACAAGAAAACCTCATTGTTAATACAGTGTTCATGTTGGGGTTCATTACTTTTCTCAGTCATATATTTGAATCCCTGTTCATTTTCTCTAGGAAACTTCATTTACAAGAACTGAACCAGTCACAAGGACGGTTTCCAATTCTTCTGGTGCCAAAACTGCAGTAAGTCAGGTCATCACTGTAGAAAGGGCAAGAAACAACAGTTCATCTTCATCTCACAGTATTGCTAGTTCACATATCTCACCCTGGATATCTGAGAGAAAGGTGGAGAGAAAATTCACATTGACCACAGAATTGTAAAATATGTATACATTAAGCCTGGATGAGATGGGAGAGGTAACTGCAATAACAGAAGTAATGGAATTTTAAAGGCATTTTAACTTGCTATATATGACTTGTGAAGACAATTTGGATAGTGCTGCTTTGAACTAAGTATTACACTCGCAACCAAATATGAGATGTTGTGTACCAAGTTTCAGACATTACATGTCAAATATGAGATATTGTTAACAAAGTCTGAGACACTGAACTAAATATGAGAGATTGTTAATCAAGTCTGAGACATTGTGAACTAAATATGAGAGGTTGTTAACCAAGTCTGAGACATTGTAACTAAATGAGAGGTTGTTAACAAGTCTGGACATTGTGAACTAAATATGAGATATTATTAACCAAGTCTGAGACATTGTGAACTGAATGAGACATTGTTAAAATATGAGACATTGTTAAAATATGAGACATTGTGAACTAAATCTGAGACATTATTAATCAAGTCTGTGACACTGTGAACTGAATATGAGATATCCTCAGTCTGACATTGCTAACTAAATATGAGACATTGTTAACCAAGTCCGAGACATAGTGAACTAAATATGAAGCATAAACCTTATTTTTCTATGGCTGTATACAGATATCATCTCCTTCTATAGCAAATCTTATATAACATGATACTCAAAATCATCGTGGGACATACATCCAACAACAGATTCATACGGGAAGTTTTTGACATGTTTTGCTGCGATCTACACAGGTTACTTTCTATCATTAGGTTTTAAGAGTAGAGTGCTTTTAAAGTGCTTTTTATCTGAGTTCTTTAAGTTGTAAAGAAGTTTATTTCATTAGTATTATTGTTTTTTCTGTAACTTTATCATTTGAAGTAACACAATAAGAATGACTGCTTGCAAGCCTAAATGTTATTAATTGTAGACCTATTTTTTGATGTTGCAATAACTTACCTGTATTAAAAAAGCATGCCATACCTGAATATGTCACATGTTGATGTTCTCACACCTGTAATCAGTACCTGCATTATATTCAACCGTAGTCACATGTATAACGATTTCTTGTTACCTGATATTACCTGTGATGAAGAAAGATATGGGAAAATGGTTATTTTATGAAAGGTACAGTTATGCAATTCATAAAAGAACAACAGATTAAATGGTTTGGACACCTGACCAGAATGCCCTGGTATCACCTACCACAGAGAGCTACACAGAAAAAGTATAATGAGTATAAGGCAAGAGGAAGACCACGCAAAAGATGGAGCGACGGCATCAAGAACAGCCTTACGAACATGAATATCAGCTTACAAAGTGCCTTAAAAAGCACATACAAGATCACTACGTTTCACCCCAACACTTCATAAAGCAGTAAATGGTGGAAGAAAAGAAGAAGAAGACACATTTCATATTCATCGATGACTGTTTATTAATCTTCTTATTTTCTTATGTAAAATGTGGATATGATAAATAATGTTTCTTCATCTTCTTCACCTTTTAACTCCCAAACTTGTCTTCAACAAACTTCTTCCAGCTCTTCCTATCTCTTACTATCCCTTCCAATTCTTTCCATATGTTGTCTATCATTTTAATATCAGTCTCCAGCTCTCTTCTCTAGTTATTTCTAGACCTTTCCCATCTCTTCTTTCGTTCCAAAATAGTGCATGTTTTACAATGATTCCGGTCAGCCTTCTCATTGTGTGGCATATCCATCTGTGTCTCTTCCTTAGCTCTTTCTCCACTGGTATCTGCTTAGTTCTTTCTCATTCACCGTTTGTAATTTTATAATACCACCTCAGTCCCTCTATTCTATGTAAACATCCATTTATGAAGGTCTGTAGTTTTCTAGTAGGTTTCTTTTGTTGTCATCCATGTTTCCAAACCAGAATACAGCACTGACTTCACATTTGATGTAAAGATTCTCAGTTTGTTTTGTTTTGATCTACTTTGCTATTAATTATGGTATAAATAATGTGATTGATTAGATAATAAGATATCAATGCAGAACAAGTACAAGTCAGATTAATAAAGTACTTTATTTTATATTGATTTCCATATCTTTCTTCTTTTGTCTGAAATAATAAATCAGTTATTTGTTTTATTTTTTATCTGTATATTTTGTATAAGAAGAAAATATCTGGAGGGATCTTTCTCTCATTTTGGTTATTGGTTATTAAACTGATGTCATTGCACTCCGAGCAGACCCATAGGTGCTCAGTCTTATTCAACAGATGTCAAAGGGTATGCTTAATGATGGTTTCCCTGGCTCGCTGGCTAAACACACTCCTCTCTCTGTCTCACAATCATTCAGCTTATTTGTACATCACATAATTCCAAACTCCTTACATTGCTGGATTGATTCAACATCAATTTCAGTGTCCATATCGAACAGTAGATTGCCAAGAGACTGAAAAACATCCCCCTTATCCATCCTAAACTCCCTGGCAATCGATGCAAGCTTGTCCACTCTATCATGGCCCTCGAACACCCACATACCCATGTCAGTAGATCCACACGAGTCTCTGGAGATTGAAACCCTCTATAGATGACATCCACTTATACTGCAACCTGCCATTCTAGATCTTTCGAAGTATCGACAGAGAGTAAGAAAACAGTGGCTCCAGTAAATAGAGTTTCAGACAGCCACAAGGCAGTGAGGCCTCAACCTCCATCCTCATACTGGAAATAGTTGATAAAATAAGATTGTCCATATAGTAGTAAAATCTGCACTGACTGTATTCAGCTTATTTACTTCTTTTCGTTCATCAAATATTGTCTATATCTGCAATATTGTTTCTTGTATAAATTTCACTGTCTTTTTTTAGTTCACACGGAAATCAGTGTAGTTTTCTTTCCTGTGTTGTTTTCTCAGGAGCAGTGAGTTTGCTCCAGTATTTTATTTTCAGGTCAGTCTTGAAGTATGTGCTCTGCAGTCCGGGTGTACACATGTCTGAATTGACAATTAAAAAAATTTCTATATACATGTGGGTGTGGAGTTGATTTTATCCTGTTCTTAAGATGCAGAACGACTGCTTATTCAAAGTTACTCATAATTTAGTAATCATCAGAAGTCCTCAAGATTCTTATCATTCACCAGAGCCATTTTATCAAAAACATAAACATGATCCAGTAATTAGACCACACAAGAAGGTACAGTTGACTTGGATGCAACTTCAATTTTTTGTTTGTTTTAGATAGTTAGTTGATGTTACATTTATGTTTGAGTGGTGGTCATTGCTTGTAGAGGACAAATGCACAATTAGTCTTATTGCTTGTAGATAGATACAGATTTATAAAATAACAATTATTGCTTGAATGTTAAAAACATTACAACTTGTTCCTGAAAGTGTTTATTCTGGTGTGCCAATTTTTGCTTGTAGAAATAAGGAAAATTAATTTGCTTTTTATAGCTAGTAAAAAATTATAGCCAGTATAACAATTGTTATTTTTGTATTGAGATGAAGTGACTACGATGAATGCTGGGAGTAACAAGAGACAGGTTTAGAAATGAAGACATCAGGAAAAAAGTGGGTACAACATCAGTACTGAACTTTATCAAGAAGCAACAAATTAATTGGTTAGGTCACATAAGCAGATTACCAACAGATAGTTCACCACAGAGAGCAATGTTACTCCGATACAGTGGATACAAAACAAAAGACAGGCCATGCAAAAGGTGAACCTCAGATATAACAGAGGCGACAAAAGACACTTTATGAAGCACACACAAAAGCCAGTGCTAGAAATCTCTTCTTACCCTGAAGCTTAGAGACAAATCAGGACTGGGGAAGAGAAAGAAAGGCAAGGTACATAGAGAAGCTCACTCCAGTTGTCTCCGCTTTCGACCTGACGCTGAAAGACAAAACAGGACTAGAGAATAGATAGATAGAAACACTTGTATTTTATTTTTGTATTTCGGTCATTGCCATGTAAAATCAATAAGGAAAATGGGTAATTTTCTATTGCAAGATGCATTCCACTGTAAACTAAGAAGATCACTGAAGAAGAAGAATATCTTTGCTAATAGGCAAAGATGATTATGTCTGTCCCAAATATTGTTTATTAATTCAGGTGTTTCCCTACCATGATCTTTTGAAATAAAGGGTTACAGAAATATTCTTAGAATTCCCTGGACAAACAAGAGGAATTGTATAAACATCATACAAGACTTGAACAGCGAAGTAGATTTGATCATCATCGCTTTCTTGGGAAAATGAAATATTTTGGTTACATTAGATGTTACAGTGGTTTCTGTTTCGCTTCTTCTTTGAACGCTCCATATTGACCACTTGTTAATCGCTCTGTGTAATTTGTATGTGATCTGAATCTAAGAGCGATTGTACGTTGCACCAATTATGCACCTACAAGTAGGCCAGCACATCCAATTTCTGTAAGACATTTTATTTACTAGGGTAGCTTCCCAAGGTCCTCCTACATCAATCTGCTCTTACTACATGCCTTGTAGGTGGCAGTGGTGCTATTCTTTGTGGCGAATTATTCTTGGCCCCGGCACCACACGGACATGCAACTGGTTTAGTAAGAAAAATAATAGAATGCATGGTTCCTGTAAGACAATGCACAGGAACTACCAAGACTACAGTGGCAACAGGACATTGAACAAGATGATGAAAAGAGTTGAAAACTAACAATATCTAACATCTTTCAAGCAGGCTGTGATGAGAACAACATTCTGCACAAATAAAGATATTAAACTGTCCAGTATTTTAATTCTTTGTCCTCAATTCTTTCCAGCAAATTTTTTGAATGTGTATCAATGTATTTTAACTTTGTATTAACATGCTTAAAAATGCTGGTGCATCTTTTGATAAATTTAGTAAGCACTATATTTAGATATTGGTTTTCTCAGCACATTCTCATTATTTTTTTAAACTTGGTTGTGAGATTTACATTTTTTATTTTTATTTAAAAAAAAGTATATATGAGATCTTTTGAATTATTTACTTTTTGTCTTTGATTTACTTCCATTTTTTTGAGGGATTTGCTTTCTTGCTTTAAATTTTAGTGTATTTTCAGCTGTTGCTTGATGAATATTTATGCCAAAGGATGACGGTTTCTTGCCTGCACATTATATAAGTTGGATTTTAAATAGTTATGATATTAAAGAGAGATGGATGTTGGGGAGAAATGTGTTCAACTTGTTTCCTCAAGGTTAGTTAACAGGCTGCTTAGTCACCAGCTCCTCTTACGACAAGATTGACTCGGTGAAGTAGTGAAGAATTTTTCCATGATGGAAAGTCTCTGCCAGATTTGACATATCTTACAATTGAAGGATTTTATGTGTAGACTACTCTTTACTGGTGGGACACCTCACATCAATTTGACATTTTAGCATGTAATGATATTATAAAGGTTGTGTTAATACATCTCTGAGATCTACTATATTGTTATTATATGTTTAGTCACCAGATACTCTTATGATAAGACTGACTCGATGAAGTAGGAAAGAATTTGTCCATGTATAAATAATGGAAAGTCTGTCAGACTGGACATATCTTACAATTGAAGGATTTTATACAGAGACTATTCGTTATTGCCGTTGGACAACTAACATCAACTTGACATTTTAGCTGTATTGATATTATAAAGGTTGTGTTAATACATCTCCAAGATTTATATATTGTTGTTATATGTTATAATTTGATTACTTCGGATGCATCATTTATGAAAACAGGCATTCAGTTTGCTGTGGAATACGTGTTTCTAGTCTGTGACAAACTTTTCTCATCAGGCAAACTGATTTACTACTGTTTTATCATTACTCACATATCACTGTTGGCCTTATTTACTATTGTTTATATTTATAAGAAGAAGATAGAGATATGTTGGACATACCTTGAGAAGAAATGATCAGAGAATACCAAAGCAGGCATTGAAGGGAGAGACAAAGTGTTCAAGAAAGAGGTGTAGATGATGGGGTGCCTTGTGTGGATAATGAAGTGTGTGCGGACAGTGGGGTGCCTTGTGTGGATGATGGGGTGTGTATGGACGATGGGGTGTGTGTGTGTGAACGATACAGTTTGTAGATGATGGGGAGTGTGTACATGATGAGGTGAAATATTGGAATTTCCACATAAAAGTAAATATTTCAGCTGCAGCTCTAAGCAAATTTCATCGCTGCAAAGTCATTTAATGTTTATGGATCCACAACTAAATTTGATGTATTGCTGTAATATTTGCTTTTTCAATGTAATTAGCCTGCTTTTTATTATTGATATTGCATTTATTTTAAATATTAACTTTAGAAAACTGTTTTAGAAACTTTATATTAAAAATAACATTTATAGGGTACATACTTGTTAATGTTTCTTGTATTGGCTTAATTGATAGGTTAGGGCCAGATTTCTGGCAGAAATAGTCAAAATGCCTAACCTAATATTTTTTGGCTTGCAGATGTATTTTATTATCTGGAAATGTAAATAATGCACTATATATCACTTACATATGCTAGCTAAATAATATACTATATATATATAGGCCTTTTTCATCTTTACAGACAGTCAGTTGGTCAGTGTTTTACTGTGACCAACTTCTGAGTTTTGGTTTCTCTCTTGTCTTTCAGCTCATACATAAGTCTCTTCTCAAAAGACTGCACCCTTGAGCAATATTGCTTTTTACACAACTCTGACAGCAGCTAGTTTTTCCCATGTACTGGGAACCTATAGAAAAGTTCTTCATTGAGGCCTTGCAGACATAAATGTACTATATATACACACACACACATAAACTATATATACACACACATAAATGTACAATAAAATGAACAAAATCTTTGTGTTACTAGTACAAAGGTAATGTAGCACACAGGTAATGTAGCACACAGGTAATGTAGCACACAAGGAAGGTTGTGAGAATATGACACAATAGGTTAAAAGAACAGACCATGCCTAAGATGTGGATTTTGGTTGTAATTGATAATGGTAAAAGGACCGGATCTTTATATAAACAAAAAAAGTGGGATGCCTATATGCCAGCAATAATATTTTGTATACATTTGTGTTCTTTCAAGACATATCTCTGTTCTTGATTTAACTAACTGTAAAAAAAAATATTGTACCAAGCCAAGCAACGTAGCCTGTACAATATATAATAAAGATAATATTTATACGGTACACAATATTGAATCTGTTTCTTGTATGTCAATAGTAATATTGTAACATTGTTTTTACTTTCGTTTGTCCACTATGAATTCAGGTGCAGTCATGCTGTCTAATATGGTACATCTGACTAATTTTTGCGTGAAGGCTTTGCTTTTCTTTCACTAGTTTCCCTCGTCATTCAGAGGTACTTGTAGTCCAACCATGTACAATGTGCACGACAAGACTTTTGTGGTTCGCTGGCCTCGAACCATGGAATTTCCACAACATGTAACTACCAAAGTTTTTTATCAACTTTTCTATTGGCGACCCGCAAGGGGAGTAAAGAATAGTACCACTACGACCTACAAGGTAAGAGACGACTAATGTAGGACCTAGGAAAGCTAACCTAGTAAATAAAAAGCATCACATAAATCGGATGTGCTGGCCTGCTTGTAGGCGCATAACTGGCACAACGCACAATCACTCTTAGGCTCAGATCACATACAAATCACACAGAGTGGTTAACAAATGGTCGATATTGAGTATTCGAAGAAGAAAAAATAAGAAGCTAATGGCGACCCATTTTAACATTTATGTTCAGACATGTTTTGTCAATTTACAAATGTACCACAGGCAAAGTTAAGACTTCTGAGGGGACTGCCTGAGAGTTGATAGTAGCTCGGCCTGCAGCTGTGAGACGCCTCATAGCTCGGGTTCAGACCCACTATCCGGCATTTGTTCGAGTCCTGGTCTTACTCAGGACGATAACTTGAGTACCTCTGAAGTCGGAGAAAATCTGCCTGTATGGCGAGGAATACTAATTACGAGTACATTTGAGCACACGGCTGCCAGTGTAAAGTAATTTACAATGTGCACGCTGCTGCCATTGTAAGAAATTGGAAAACGGATTTTCACGCAAAAATCAGTTTCAGAGATGAAACTTCGTCTGAGTTGAAAGCGGACGAAAGAAAGAAAAAAAAAAAAGACTTCTGAGAGCATGCATCTTTCCTGTGGCAACATATTGTTGCAAGACGTGGACATTAATAACACAGACATTAAGGAAGAAATTCAAAGTGTTCGAAATTATATCTACTGAAAAATTCTTAGAAAGCCCTGGACAGAGAAGAGAAAAAAAAACCAAGGACATACTACAAGACTTACATATCATGGACCGGAAAATTAAGCACTTCGGTCACGTTGAACGACATGGTGGTTTGGAGAGAACAGTAGTACAGGTCATGGTTCCTAGGGTTAGAGGCAGGGGTGGACCAAAACGAAGGTGGCAGCAGGACATCAAAGAAGCATTGAACGGGAAGAGACGGGAGAACTTTCTAGAGACGGAGAGTTTTTCAGACAGGTTGTGATGACTGCTACGTTCTGCAAGAGACATGCTACTTAATGATAACGATGATGATAACAGTTTATCAGTTTTCTTCATATGCTTTGAATCTAAACACGCTCATTTCAACACATGGCAATATGCTATAAATTAAATTAGTTTATTGAAATGAATGATTCTTTTGAGTCGTGACATCTCATGTATCAGTGTATTATAAAAGCCTAAGTAAAGATATAGTGAGAAGAAAGTGTTCAGGGCAAGAAGAAGACACATCGTTATTGAAATGAAAATCGTGGCATATCCTTTTTACAGACGTAGCCATCAAGAACAGTAAACAAGCCGTCGATTTTCTAGGCACCACTTATACGCGCAGTAGTTTGTCATTGCTTTTTGAACTATGAGGTCTATTTTTACAGTTCGTAAAAATCCAAGGGAACTAATTTGCTTTTTTTAAAACTTGCCCGCCGCGGAATTTGAACCAGGTATGCGTGGGTTGTGATCGAGCTCACTACCGCTAAAGCTACAGAAGCTCAAGACACCATTATTAGAGGAAGAATATACTAAGAGTTGAAGAAATAATGGTAGATTTGAATGTCCCAGCATTGTATTAGCGAACATTTTAGAGACTAATACAAGTCAATTTTTACTGTGGAGATGACACTCTGATCTATTTTGTTTGCACTGTCAAGCACGTTTGTTCATTATAAAGAAAGCTGAATGATTGACTTCATTGTACCGGGCTTTACCCTATATAGCTCGGCCCCTCTCAGCATAAATAACATGCCACTTGACTAGAGTATTGCACAAAGCACAAACTTCGCAGCTTCAGCAACAATTTTAGGGGTCTTTTGAAAAAAAGCACATGTGAACACAATTGTGTGGTCCGGATTTGAACCCACGACCCTCGAAATGCAAAGCAAGGGCGTAATCACTTAGCCACAGAGACCCCTGTTTGTTCACTGTGTCGCAGTTTATGTGCAGCTTGCACAACTGGGTTTGTCTTCCCTCTGTACACTCTACCCGTTTAGTCAGTCTCTCCCGTGCATCGCCGGAGCTCACAGGGGGAGCGAAGAATAGTAACACTGCGACTTATAATGCATGTCATAATAGGCGACTGATATAGGAGCCTAGTAAACAAAAGCGTCGCAGAAATCGAATGTGCTGGCCTACTTGTTGGCGCATAACTGACACAACGCACATCCGCTCTTAGACTCAGATCACATACAAATAATAACGAGTGGTTAACAAGTGGTCGATAAGGAGTGTTCGTTGAAGAAGAAGAAGAAAATATTTAGCCAGACTGAAGTAAGGCAGTCTGTTACCAGGTTTATCACTTGAATGTGGAGTATGGTCTAGGTCAGTTCTGGTTGTCGAACGTCTGTCATTCACTGCTTTCTAAAATCGTAATGTAATCTGTAAGCATAATAAATATGACACAAGAGAATGATTGGAGAAGCTACAAGAATCATCAGTTCAACAGTTGACAATGTTATTTTTCACAACACATTGCATAGGCTGACATTACATAGACTCTTGTTGGGGTATAAATGGCGAAGTGGTTAAGTTGTTTGCCTCTCGTTCTGAAAGTTGTAGGTTTGAATCCGGCCGAGACACATGTGCAGTTTGTTCATCAGATCCCTAAGATTGTTGCCGGAGCTACGGAGCTCGTGCTTTATGCAATGCTGTCGGCAGATAACATGCCATCCGTGTCGAAAGGACGGAACCATATGGAAACCGTTAATAAAGTAAATCATTCGTGTTTTACCTTTAGACGCTCATGTGTTGCCGATGCATAAGGAGCAAGAATAGTAACACTGGGCATGTCGTAGAGGCGACCTAGTAAATAAAGCTTTACGAAATCGGATCAGACCAACTGTGCTTGTACTGGCAAAACGTACAATCGTTCTTGTTTTTACCCTTTAGACGCTCATTGTACCGATGCACTTAAGGGAGCAAAGAATAGTAACACTGGGCATGTCGTAAGAGGCGACCCTAGTAAATAAAAAGCTTTACAGAAATCGGATCAGACCAACTTGTAGCTTGTACTGGCAAAACGTACAATCGTTCTTGTTTTTACCCTTAGACGCTCAGATGTTGCCGATGCACTTAAGGAGAAGAATAGTAACACTGGGCATGTCGTAGAGGCGACCTAGTAAAAAAGCTTTACGAAATCGGATCAGACCAACTGGCTTGTACTGGCAAACGTACAATCGTTCTTGTTTTACCTTTAGACGCTCATGTTTGCCGATGCCAAAGGAGCAAAGAATAGTAACACTGGGCATGTCGTAAGAGACCTAGTAAAAAAGCTTTACGAAATCGGATCAGACCAACTTGTAGCTTGTACTGGCAAAAGTACAATCGTTCTTGTTTCAGATCACTACAAATCACAAGAGTAGTTAGAGGGGTCGATATGGAGCGTTACCAGAAGAAGAAGAAAAAGCTCACTCTTAACTATAAGTTATTTATACATCAAACACACACCAAGAACAACTCATCTGCTTAACTATAAGTTATTTATACATCAAACACACACCAAGAACAACTCATCTGCTTAAAAGATAAACACATAATACACAATTGTTTCTTTACACGTGAAGAATAGTTTTATTTGATTTGATTATAAATTTGATAAGGAGAAGATTGTCCAAGGTAGTGTTCAGGCTTGTGTTTTGTGATTTCTGAAGTAAGATACGAGCACTATTCAGTATCTCTCATATTTGGAAGATGTCAGTTGCCAGTTATCCTTTAACTTCATCTCTCTGTGAAAGATAATACATAAAGGATTAGTTGTCAGCGTAGTCGATAAGATTTTAGTTATAGCATTGTACATAGTGTATAGCAGACACGTCAGAAAAGTAAACAATTTCCTCACAAGTAGTTCTCTCAGACTGCTAAAATTAAATTGGCTGGACAAAATTCCAGATCACGAAGTCCTCACAAGAGCTAAGATCTCAAGCATCAACATCCTCTGTAGAAGGCCCAAGTGAGATGAGCTGGTCACGTTGCTCGTATGCCTGATAAAAGTATCCCAAAACAATAGATGTATGGCGAGCTTGAAGGGGCAGATGATCAGTTGGTGGACAGAAAAAAACGCTTCAAAGACACTATTAACATATCTCTACAATGCTTCGATATAGACGTCACATGCAGGAAATTCCGTGTGCAAGATCGCAAAATGGGGAACTGTGAATACAAGAGAAACTAGTATATCTGAGAATCGTCATATTGTTGAGGCTCAGAGAAAGCCAGCTGCGCGAAAAGACAAAACACACAACACCAACATATCTAACCTTGATCATGTATGCTCCACTTGTGGTAGAGGATTGTTCGAGAATTGTACGTTAGTCACCCCCGCATACACCACAGAGATGAAACAACACACGTCTGAGACTTGTATCATCATCGCTTGCTTGCAGTGGACTTCTATATTAGTCGATAAGTTGATTATCTTGTATCATCATCGCTTGCTTGCGATGGACTTCTATATTAGTCGATAAGTTGATTATCTTGTATCGTCATCGCTTGCTTGCGATGGACTTCTATATTAGTTTCGATTAAGGTTGATTGATTATATATCATAATGTAACATGATCATTGCAGAACGTCGTTCTCATCACAACCCGCATGAATAAACTCAAGCTGTCTCTAGCAAGTGTTCATGCCTCCTCCAAGGTTATGTTCTAAGTTTCTTTAATATTCTGTTACCATCGTCGTCTTGGTCGTCCTCTGCCTCATCTTTTAAGAACCATGTCACCCATTAATGTTCTCTCCAAACTATTGTGACATTTAATGTGACATGAAATGACATTTTCCAGTTTCTGGGACGTAATATTGTTTATGAGTTTATGAGCCAATGTTCCTGGATGTTTAGGTCTTGTAGACAGACTGTCTATATTTTTTTCTTTTCTCTCCAGGACGTTCTGAGAATTATTATTCAGCAATTTGTTTATATAGCTCGATTTTGTTCTTTAATTCTTGTGTTGTGGTCATGATTCAAATCTATCTGTTGCCACATGAAAAATACATTGTCCTCAGAAGTTTAACTTTTGCTTCATTGCTAGTGCTATGCCATATTTTTTATTGTACTAATCACCCTCTGAATTTCCATGGCTAGTCTCATTCAGAAAGTCACCAACAGTAATACGGGAAGACTACCACGATATAAACAGATTAGAACAAATTGCCATTTTACACCTCAAAACAGATCACACTATTCCACAACCATATGTGCAAAAAATGTAAGATTTGCAATTCAGCCTTGTATACATTTGGACAAGTTCTCCAGACTGTAGAGCACATACTTCAAGACTGCCTCGAATATAATATGTTAAGAGAAACTCACCGGCCTAGTGAAACGCCTCAAAGAAAACTAAGGCTTCTGTGTGATCTACAAAAATAGAGTGAGGTCGATACAATAGATAAAAGGCAATATATAGACACTATTCCAATCGAACGAAGGAAAGGAAAGTTGTATTTTTCAGCTGGTTTGTTAAATGTTTAATTAAAAGATAGTAATCATTGAGTTGAATGTATTTGGTAATAGATATCTGCGAAAAATAATGAACATAAAATGGGATAAATTCAGGAGAAGTGATGAAATCAGAGAAATCTCTGGTCAACCAATAGTAACAACTGTTATAAGAGGGAGAAGATGGAGATATGTTGAGCAAACCTTCAAGAAAGAGAGGACGCTCTAGGGAAACCCAGAAACGAACTTTACTGTGAGAGGAAAGAAATATCAAGACTAAATTTCATGGAAGAGATTGAGCAAGTTGCCCAGGACAGAGCGGTATAAAGAAATTACTTGCATTTATTATTTGACGAAGAAATGACATAACTATGTAACGTATCACGGTACGAGAAGACTATATATATATATATATAAACATAGAGTAAGAAGAGCTTAGAAATACGAAATCACTAGAGTGTATACAACTTACCTTCAACCGCTGTAGTGCTTTTCTAACGGCCTCTGTAAATAGAAATATGATCTCTGTAAATATTCTTTTCAGTACCTACTAATAGAGAACTACATCTATATGGCTCAGAAACATGGACAATGAACAAGGAATTAAAAAAACACCATTCTAGTCCAAATCCGTTGACAGTACAGTACAGAACCTAGAAAGAGAACTAATAGAGAACTACATCTATATGGCTCAGAAACATGGACAATGAACAAGGATTAATTCACCATTCTACTAAACTTTGACAGTACATCAGAACCTGAACATGAGAACTACACATATGCCAGAACATGGACAATGAACAAGGAATTAATTCACATTCTCTAATGACAGTACAGCAGAACCTAGAAAGAGAACTTGCTCGGCTGTTTAAAAAAGGAGAAATTTACCCGCAGTGGATTCCATCTCATTGTGGCGCTGAAGGTAATGAGAGTGTCGATGTCTTGGTTAAGGAAGGCAGTGCTAAAGGGTAAATCTACCAACCAATGTCTTTTCAAGAGGGTAATCAGAAAGAGAAAATCTGAAGTAGACTGGAAGAGAAACACTGGATATGAATATGGAAAAGATTTCGTCAATGATCGCAGCAGAACAGATCAAAACATTATATTTTGCCAAAGTACCGGACTCGGCATTCTCAACAGACACTTACATAGACTAAGAATACGTGAAACAGCTTTCTGCCAGTGTCAGCAGGCTGAACATACTCTGAATCATGTCCTGCAATACTGTCCTCTCCTGTGTGAGCTGAAAAGAAACGTGTGGCCACACTCAGTCGACCCGAAAACTAAGCTTTGGGGAAAACCTGACAGACCTGAAGCTGACTGCCCAGTTTGTGGTCCACAGTGAATTAAACACCTGACCAGCGATGGCCAAAGAAGAGTCTTTAAGATGTAAATTTACACAAAAATGTAATATATTTCGATGACACTGCTATACTGAAACAGATATGTAACACAGTATACTCATGATAGTTTACTGCATTAATTATAATGCACATAACCATGGAGTGTTATAAAGATTAGAATGTCAACATATTATCAATATATCCAAAAATGTAGTAAATCAGTAATGTGGATCGTTACATCAAGGAAGCATTAAACTATTAAGTTACTCGATATAACATTTACAACAATATAAATATGAAAGTATAATTCTGCTAATAACTCACTTAATACTGCTTCAGATAAAAGTGAATACATTTGTTCGTTTTAAATTTTCGTACCACTTTTCTCGTTAGCTGTCACTGATCTATGAGGTGTGCTCTCTGCCTGATTCTGCATCCAACAGAATTAAGGTCTGTTAGTCTTTCTTAGGAAGGGCGAAAAGTGAAAATTAGTAGCCTGTTGATGACCCGTAGAATACACAAGCCAACCCCACCTTCCAGTGGTGTAGATAAAAAAAATTTTGACCGTGAGGTCAAATGCTAGTGCGGCTCTAGCTCGATTAGGGAAATGGGCTCCCATAGATACGCATTTACGCCCGTGTTGTGCCGGGATCCGAAAGGAAAGCAAAGAATGTAGGACCTTGGGAAACTTTCCTAGTAAATAAAAAGCATCGTAGAACTCGGATTTGCTGGCCTACTTGCAGACGCATAACTGGCACAACGTACAATCGCTCTTAGGCTCAGATCATATACAAACCACACAGTGATTAATAAGTGGTCGATATGGAGCGTTCGAAGAAGAAGAAGAAAATACGTTTTCTCCTGTCCTACATAATGAGGTAAAAAAAAAAAGGCATGCATAAACTGAATGTGCTGGCAGTTATACTATACGGAAAATGTAATTAGAAGTGTTAGAGGTACCCCTTCAAAAACCCACTCAAATTGTTGTCTATTCACAACATTAGAAACACGGTTCTAGAACCGACAGCTATTCTTTAAAATATTGTAAAGAAATTATTATAGATATTCCTGTCCGTAAAAAAAACCCACCACAATGAAACTATAATTTTTCATTCTGAATACTAAACGATTAAAAATTATGTCCGTTGACATAACAAGATAGAGACCAACTTAAAATCACCATCGATAATTAACAAATTAAAAATGGCAAGAATTTGTAGTACCTTTACTCAATAATTAAAAAAACCGATGTAGACCGTACGTAGGAAACAATAATGAGACTGCCCATAACACTTCACAGTTTAAATAGCGTGAACCACATATGGCATAACACGGACAAGTTAACAATATTAGATTTTATGAGAACATGCATTTTCATGACATATAAATATGAAGCATGGACTAGTATACCAAAATTAAAGTAGAAAATTTAATTTTGTGAATCATCGATAGGGTACAATTCTTTGACCTCAATATACCTCAATATTGCATAGATAAAACCGTGGCCCCCGGTAACACTAGGCCGACGAGCTCAGGTAAACATTTTCAGAATTCAGACCATAAGTGTCGCGTGGCCCTCGAATTTCAATATTGTTAGAGAGAAAGGAATTCATTAAAAAAACAAACCGACACAACATGCAAGAACTCGGTTATAGTATGTCATAAATTAAATTTAACAATAAGGAATATTAGTATTATTAACATTTTTCATCAATAAGTAACTATAGACACAAGAATTAATAAAATTGCAATACTCTTACAATGTTCTATCAAACATATATAAAAGCCAGCCCTCATCTAACAGGAATGTTCGATTTGTCGGCTAAGCTATTCGGCCTTCTGTTACCAAGGCTGATAAAATATACACCATATAATATTCTACACGTATATACAAAATAAACCATAGATTCTACAGGGTGTTCAACTTAAATGCAGCCTATGAATGGAGCTAATCTGGCATATATGTATGGAAATGAGAAGGTTCAGTTATGACGTAGTATAGGTCAAGGTTGTGTGATGGTGTGTAATTGTAGTCGGGAAGGAGATGGACAAATGTGACGTAGGACGAGCTAGTCAGAGCCGGTTTAAATAGTAAATAAACACAACGCGTTAGGTTATCTAGCAACTTTCGATTTGTCAATGGGGTTGCAATTATCTTGAACACCCTGTATAATGTATAAAGCATATAGAACAGCTAGAACGTTGATTCTATAATGTTACATGTCTAGAATTAGTAAAACAGACAGTGTATAATTTGTAAAACATGTAGGACATATAAAACATCTACAATATAATGGGCTCACATATAGAACAAATGAAACATACACTTTCTACTGTGCTATACTTATATAATAGAGAAAGCGATACACTATATGATGTGGTATATTATAAATATATATATATACTTTATTATGTATATGTGTATGATTTTATGTGTCATTTTATAGCACTCCCTATTGTAAAATATCACTCACAGGACATTGCTTCTACATATTTTTAGTTTTATTGTTAGACTTAAACCGTAGCCATTTCGAATTTTGTTGAGCATGCACAAGTTTGATTTGCTACCATGATTTTATTCAATAATGTGGTTTTTCTGATTAATCATCTTACGATATAGTATATTCCAGATATACAATTTTAAAATTTACACATATAAGAAGTGCCGCCTCTGTTAAGCCAATATGCTACTCTAGCTAGCCATGTGCCAGAAAACAACAGTTTTTATATTTCCAGACTGTCAACGATATAGATATGTAATCTTTACTGATCCTTCTTGAGTTATTATAATTTTTCTATCACATATGATGATTGTTGATGTATACGCCGATTACTGACGAGCCCGATGTGGGCATGGAAAAATCGATTATTATTTTGAGGAATACATAATTTTTTATGACGACGGATATCTCAGCTCGCTGGCCTTTCTAGTCTGTCACCTTTACTTTCCAGTGCTTTTCTAGTACCAATTGGGGCTGGGTCAGCCTGAGAGTGTTACTCTTGAAAACAATTTCCTCTTCTACTGTAGAGTTGAATCCAGATCACCCGTCGAATAAACGAGTGCACTAACCACTTGGTCCTCGCGCCTCTTAGAACATAGCTTATAGAATGCGTTTTACTTCATATTTCGACAGGGAGGGATCAGGACATATGAGAAAATCCGATGCAAACGGAGCCAATTAATATGGGAAATAAATAGACAATAAGCAGGTTCGAATATGATCGGATTTTTTTATGGTGTGTAGACGACGGTGTTTGAAAGATAAAACAAAGTCACACACTTTTCTTGGAGAACTAGCTGGATGGGAGTTGAAAAAAACGCTCGTTTTCAATGCTAGGCGATGACATCGAGAAAATTAGAGTTTGTTGTTCGATTCTAGTGTGTGAGAATTGTTTTATTTCTCAGAAATGGGGAAAAAGCGTTGTAATGACAGTAAAAGCAGTAATAAAATTCATTCATAGTAAACATGTCAAATGGTAAGGTCATATAACGCGATTGCCTTCAAAATAGTATACCCTTTAGACAATGATACACAGAGTAAACGGAAGCAAGGCTACTGCCATGCACGCACTGGACTGATGGGACAGCAAAGTCCCTAAACACGTCTATATACGAAATGCTATAGAAGGCTCTGTTCTGCTCCCTAAACCTCACCTCGACACTACAAGGTTACAAGAAAAACAAGATGCAATGATTCTATATATATATAATGTATGTGCCTTTATAAAATAGCTATTATGTTTTACACTGAGCAACATTATCAACACAATCATGCTGAGATTCTAACAATAGAATACAAACAACATCTAATGCAAAGATGGTATTAAGCACAGTTTTATAACAGGGAATTAGAGACATACGTGTTTATATCTGACATGCCTCCGCGCACTACTGTATAAAGAACATGAGCATTTTCAATAGAAAAATTCAAGTTCAGAACAAATATCAAAGATAGGAAGAAATAATACAAATAAAAAATAAAACACGGAAAGTCGAGAAATGTAAGTCTTAATTTACACATGTTTATAGTAAAGAATATATATATATATATATATATATATATATATATATATATATATATATATATATATATATATATATATATATATAATAATTCCTCTCGTAACGTTATATGTTACATAGGGCCTGCAAGTAATTTCTCCATACCGCTCTGTCCTGTGCAACTCGCTAAATCTCTTCTATGTAATTGAGTCGGAGATATTTTTTGCCTCTTTTATCAAAGTTCGTTTCAGGGTTTCCTTTGGGTGTCCTCTCTTTCTTTAACACTTTGCCGCCCACTTCAATGTCTGGTTTCTTATTAATTGATAATTTCTTCTCAAAGTGTGCTCAATATATCTCCATCTTCTCCTTCTTATAACAGTTATTACTAGTGGTTGACCAGGCAATATATCTCCATCTTCTCCTTCTTATAACAGTTGTTACTAGTGGTTGACCAGGCAATATATCTCCATCTTCTCCTTCTTATAACAGTTGTTACTAGTGGTTGACCAGGCAATATATCTCAATCTTCTCCTTCTTATAACAGTTGTTACTAGTGGTTGATCAGGCAATATATCTCCATCTTCTCCTTCTTATAACAGTTGTTACTAGTGGATAACCAGGCAATATATCTCCATCTTCTCCTTCTTATAACAGTTGTTACTAGTGGTTGATCAGGCAATATATCTCCATCTTCTCCTTCTTATAACAGTTGTTACTAGTGGCTGACCAGGCAATATATCTCCATCTTCTCCTTCTTATAACAGTTGTTACTAGTGGTTGACCAGGCAATATATCTCCATCTTCTCCTTCTTATAACAGTTGTTACTAGTGGATAACCAGGCAATATATTTCCATCTTCTCCTTCTTATAACAGTTGTTACTAGTGGTTGATCAGGCAATATATCTCCATCTTCTCCTTCTTATAACAGTTGTTACTAGTGGCTGACCAGGCAATATATCTCCATCTTCTCCTTCTTATAACAGTTGTTACTAGTGGTTGACCAGGCAATATATCTCCATCTTCTCCTTCTTATAACAGTTGTTACTAGTGGATAACCAGGCAATATATCTCTATCTTCTCCTTCTTATAACACTTGTTACTAGTGGTTGACCAGGCAATTAAGAATACAATATTTTTAAAACAAGAAAAAAGAAGTGCAAAGACAAATAACAGATGTTGATGCGAATGAAGTATATAATACTGCACAGGAAATAGAAACATATATATATACATATATATTATTCAGAAAAAAAAGATGTACACTAAAGTACACTAAAACTTAATAACAAATGATATCTGGGCGTCTGTAGCTTAAACGGTAGTGAGATTTATCACAACCCAAGAGTACCGGGTTCAAACTTCGCGGAACTGTGGAAGCAAATTCGTTCCCGTGGAGTTTTACAAACGGTAAAAAATAGACCTAACCGTTCAGAAAGCGATGACAAGCTACTGAACGTATAAGTGGTGCATATAAAATCGACAACTCGTTTACTGCTGTTGATGGCGATGGCGTCCTGTAATGGATATGCGACGATTTTCATTTCATATATATATATATATACGACAAACAATCAGTTCACATAACACGTACATTAGGGAACAGATTCCCATGACATGTGGTATATTGGGGAACCAGTTCCCATGACATGTGGTATATTGGGGAATACTGTGTTAGAACCATCGTTTTCTTTAACTAACATCACACAGTGTGTATTTAGTTAACATCACGCCGGCTAACTTTACTATACAGTGCTTCTCTGGTACCCTAATGAGACTGGAGGCTGGATCGTCTTGGGAGCCTTTAAAGTTAAAAAAAACTCACACAAATTTTCACTGTGGAATTTGATATATATGTATATATAAAAGAAGAGCAAAGACAAAAAACATATATTGATGAGAATGAAATATATAATACCGTACAGGAAATGGAAACAAACACACACATTTATATATATATAAATATATATATATATATATATATATCCATATATATATATATATATATATATATATATATATATATATCCATATATATATCCATATATATATATATATATAATTCTGAGAGGTCTTTCATCAATATGAAAGCGTAGTTAAAAAAGAAGTCAAGAAAAGGCAACTAAGAAGCAGAGAAAGAGAATAAGAAAGAATAAAGAAAGCAATCAGTTAAAAAACTATAAAAAATAAGTGGATTAAAAACAAGACATGATGGTAAAGTTAACAAGTTACTGACTGGAACTGGCGAAAGATAACGACTGGAACAGACAAACACAAACACACAGGGCACAATACAACTGAAGTGGACATAAAACTTCCTACAATTTTACTTTATACGTTTCTTAGTTAAAATAGTAGTTAAACCATTTTTGGGTTCTGTAAACAACATTAATATTTTATTTTGACGTTAAGTTGCCCTAAAAAAATCTTTAGTTATTTTAAACTTTAAAAAATGGTTAGCTTGTTCCTGTGCAGCAGGAACGATAAGCCTAGAAAAACAAGACAACATAAAGAATAAGTTACCTGTTACTCCCCTTCTTTGGAACAACACGGAGTCATCGCCTTTGCCGGCACGTCTGGAATCCCAAATTTCAGGTATAGGTTCTTCAGATGCAGCTCTGATATTTTTTGGTAGCCATGTAGTGTTGTTGGTGTAGAGAGTATTTGTGCAAATTATAGGATCCAATAAAATATGTACATGTGCATGTGGATGATGTCATGTGATCACAAGTTTAAAAGCTGGACTGATATTTTGTTAAATGTGCATAATTATTGCATAAAATAATCCAACAGCAAACACTGCGTAAACTCTATAGCAAAACGTATGTGAACCTTAGCTATTCAATTGGACAAACTATATAGTTTAGAAGTTATTACTGGACGTGCCAGATAGTGTCGTATTTATTGTAGAGAGAGAGAGAGAGAGAGAGAGAGAGAGAGTGAAGAGAGAGAGAGAGAGAGAATATATAAAAATCAACTTCTCATGGATACAATGAGCAGGTGGACTTTGAGATGGCTGCTGCAGCGGAGGACGAAGCATGCACGGGAGTGCCCAATGTGCAATGAAGTAGATCGCATAACATAACTTAGCATAACAAATTTTACAGTATACAGCAACACTTTTCAGAGTCTTGGGAAAGCACTTGTGTAGATTTTATAATAAAACTTAAGAGTCCTATCAAGCCTCATGTACAGACTATATAGAAAACGTATGAGAGTCCCAGCAAACTACATTTGTAAACTCTGTATTGATTGATTGATAGGACCATCATCATTGCACTTCGGTGAGTAGCCAAGTGTGCTCCGATCTCTTTCTTACACAGAAAGATCTCAGCTGCATTTCACGAACTCCGTAGCACCAGCGAGGGTTCCGATGTAATTTTTTCAGATGGTGAAAACATTTTGTAGGAATTTTAATTTTTAATCTTTTGTAAGGAATTTTACCGGGCGTGGCTTTCCAGCCTGCTCTTCTCGATTATGAACTGCCAAGGGTTCTTTTATGTCCTCGAAAAACACGGGGCCTACGTTATATCATTCGTCTCCGATAGGACTGGGAACTCGATCTCACCTACACTGAGATCATGGATCTCTGGAAACATATACCAATGGCTCTACAAGGGAGCGAACCGAGTACCTTTGGCACGAGAGGCAAGCTTCTAATCTCTACGTCACAGAGACCCGTAAATTCTATAGCAAACCTTCATTGAACTCCAGCTAACCACCTTGGTAAACACTATAACAAAGTATATATGACAAAACCATATTGGAAAAGTCTAAAACTCAAAATTGTTTCCGAATCCTATCAAACTAAGAAGATAATTACAATTAAGATACAAATAAGATACAAATAAGATACAAATAAGATACAAATAAGATACAAATAAGATACAAATAAGATACAAATAAGATACAAATAAGATACAAATAAGAAAGTCTAGTATTATCCTGCTATTTTGGTCTTCAGTTATCATTTACTTTATCATTTATCATAACAACTATATTGGCAAATACTATTGTTTAGCAGAATTTGTAACAATCAGTTTTAGGTTGTCGGAAGAATACTACAGAGGATGATGGCAAACTATTAGTCTCGAGGACAATTGATTAATTTTATTTCTGACCATGGTGAATTTTTTTCTGCTTTCTAGTGGCAAATGGCAAGTCAGCAAAATGTCTGAGTGATGCTTCGCCAATTCTTATATACATTTTCAAAGTCGGTCTTCCTCTGTATCTATTCTTTGATGATCTTCTCACAGTCTTGTGTGTTCATGCCAAGTGTCTTCAAGCTAAAACTGCATACGTCTTTGCAGCTAAGTCAAGGTCGTCAATAGATCTTTTGTCAGAAGCCAGCTGCCCGTATAGAATATCAATGGTGATCCGGCCGTCTTCTATCCAAGTCAGTTGATCCAGCCATCTTAGGTGGCTTTGACGGATAAATGTAACTATGATTAAAGACTCAGCTTATTCTAACCTCTTGTTATTTGTTACTCTGTCACTCCAGGAATACCGATTATAAAATACAGATCAAACATTGCATAATAAGGTCCTCTTCATGGCAACAAAATACTCTTGGTTTTTGTGAACACATTTACGACTGTTTGTTTATGAGACCTCCCATGTACTACACAATTTGCTTGTGTTAAATTATGCGAGTAGTAAGTAGTGCTTTAATGATTCAATCTTTATTGTTACATTTCATGTCTAGTCATCATCATCATCACATCATCACCATCATCATCATCATCATCATCATCATCATCATCATCAATCATCACCATCATCATCATCATCAACAACATCATCATCATCATCATCATCATCATCATCATCATCATCATCATCATCATCATCATCATCATCGTCATCATTATCATCGTCATCATCATCATCATTATCATCATCACCATCATCATCATCATCATCAACAACATCATCATCATCTAGTAGTTTGTCCATTCCGGAACTTGGCTCCCATGACAACAGTCTTGAAAAACTCTCTATTCTGTGCAAGTTGACCAACGTCAGCAGCAGTCATTCTCAGATCATCAATGACATCTTGCACCTATCGTCTTCTAGGTTTTCCTCTCATTCTTCTTCCAGGCATCATTCCCTAAAAAAATTATCTCTCTATGCACTCATGTTGTTTGATGTGTCTTCTTCTTTCTTCTTTTGTCAGCACACTGTTACCGTGTTGTTAACCCAGTGTCGTTGTTTTATGTGTTTGTCTTGCGCTTCTCTGGTGACTTGTGTGATGGTTTGATGTCTCCGAAATATTTAATTTTCCTTAATGATTTTATGCTCTTTAATAGCCAACTCTCTATAATATCAAGCGGTTGCAGAACAGAAACATTTGTTCATGTTTAGTACCATATATGTAATGTATACTTGATCGTTTTAAATATGTAATATTTCAGTAATTCTCTCTGAATAATATACAAGTTTACAACATCAACAAATGAAGTTGACATGACAACAACACATATAGACTGTCGTTACCTGAGCTCATCTCTTAGCACAGGCAAAGATAAACTAAGAAGACCATTCTCTTGTTGCTGGCTGTTTGTTGCTACACGCGCTAGTGAGTTCTCCATGTCCGAAACTACAATACTGTTTAATGTTTCATCTGAAAATGTAATAGTTGCTATAAATAATTTCAAAATTAGATAGATTTTTAATTCATCTGCTGCGAAGGGAGATAACTGATTAAGCATTTATGGAGACTAACTTTGGCGACAACTCTACTGAGATGGATAACAAAGAGTCAACAAAAACGCGAACAACCCAAAATAACATAAAGGAGAACAGTAGAACAAGAATTGAAAAAAATGAGTTACAACTGGAACAGAATACAGAGTATAACAAGGAACAGAGAAGAATGACATGCATCTGTTGCTTTCCAAAGCGCCAAGGGCGCCACATGCTAGAGAGAGAGAGAGAGAGATAAAGTAGAATAGAGGGATTGAGATGGTGTGATAGGGTCACACATGAGGAGTTTATGGAAAGAACGAGACATACCCCAATGAACCAAGAGGCGAAGAAAGGACGCTGGCGCTGGAGATATCTTGAGAATACCCGAAAAGAATATAAGAAAAAAAAAGCCTTTGCCTGGAACCGGCAGGAAAAAACTCGAGAGACGCCTAAGAATATACGGGGAAGATATTTGAATACATAGACTAACGTTATACAGACGACATGGAAGGAACTACACAAGATAGTTAAAGATAGATAGACTTGGCATGAGTAAGTTGAGGTTCGATACCCGACTGGGGTTAAATATACACAAGAAGAGAGAGAGAGAGAGAGAGAGAAAGAGAGAGAGAGAGAGAAAGAAGAGAGAGAGAGAGAAAGAGAGAGAGAGAGAGAAAGAGAGAGCGAGAGAAAGAAAGAGCGAGCGAAATGTTAATTATACACATTTTCTATGGCTTTATTTTCTTTGATTGTACAGATTTAAATAACACTACCAAAGTGGCAACAAATTAAAACATAACATTATACATGTAAATGTAGATTTGTGATTTATATTTCATAATATAATTTAAGAATAATATACTTCCGTGAAACGATTTGAAAAAAAAATTATAAAAAGGGATGTAAAAAATTGGAGAGTGTTTGCAATGAGAAAGTAAGAAGAGAACACGTTGTTTGAAGCAGTAAAAAAAAAGTATACAATTCTGCAGATTAAGTAGAAGTAGAAGGCGGTGATGGTTAGTGGAAATTGAGTACACAAACAAAGGGGAATAAGAACTAGATAAAATGAAGAAGCGAACTTTTTATTCTTCTTTGAACGTTCCATATCGACCACTTGTAAACCACTCTTTGTGATATATACGTGATTAGAGTCTAAGAGCGATTTTACGTTGTGCCAGTTATGCGCCTACAAGTAGACCATCATATCCAATTTCTGCGACGCTTTTTATTTACTAGGGTCGCTTGCCTAGGCCCCTACACCAGTCGCCTCTTACGACATGCCTTGTAGGTTGTAGTGTTGCTATTCTTTGCTCCCCTTGAGAGCACCGACAACACAGGGACGAGAAGAAGCGAACAATAATATATTAGATGAAGAATACGATGACTGTGGGAAGGATTAGCCTAATGTACACGCGTTTGCCTATTGACTCCAGAATACGATGACTGTGGGAAGGATTAGCCTAATGTACACGCGTTTGCCTAATGACCCCAGAATACGATGACTGTGGGAAGGATTAGCCTAATGTACACGCGTTTGCCTATTGACTCCAGAATACGATGACTGTGGGAAGGATTAGCCTAATGTACACGCGTTTGCCTACTGACTCCAGAATACGATGACTGTGAGAAGGATTAGCCTAATGTACACGCGTTTGTCTATTGCCTCCAGAATACGATGACTGTGGGAAGGATTAGCCTAATGTACACGCGTTTGCCTATTGCCTCCAGAATACGATGACTGTGGGAAGGATTAGCCTAATGTACATGCGTTTGCCTACTGACTCCAGAATACGATGACTGTGGGAAGGATTAGCCTAATGTACACGCGTTTGCCTACTGACTCCAGAATACGATGACTGTGGGAAGGATTAGCCTAATGTACACGCGTTTGTCTACTGACTCCAGAATACGATGACTGTGGGAAGGATTAGCCTAATGTACACGCGTTTGCCTATTGACTCCAGAATACGATGACTGTGGGAAGGATTAGCCTAATGTACACGCGTTTGCCTACTGACTCCAGAATACGATGACTGTGGGAAGGATTAGCCTAATGTACACGCGTTTGTCTATTGCCTCCAGAATACGATGACTGTGGGAAGGATTAGCCTAATGTACACGCGTTTGCCTATTGCCTCCAGAATACGATGACTGTGGGAAGGATTAGCCTAATGTACACGCGTTTGCCTACTGACTCCAGAATACGATGACTGTGGGAAGGATTAGCCTAATGTACACGCGTTTGCCTACTGACTCCAGAATACGATGACTGTGGGAAGGATTAGCCTAATGTACACGCGTTTGTCTACTGACTCCAGAATACGATGACTGTGGGAAGGATTAGCCTAATGTACACGCGTTTGCCTATTGACTCCAGAATACGATGACTGTGGGAAGGATTAGCCTAATGTACACGCGTTTGCCTACTGACTCCAGAATACGATGACTGTGGGAAGGATTAGCCTAATGTACACGCGTTTGTCTACTGACTCCAGAATACGATGACTGTGGGAAGGATTAGCCTAATGTACACGCGTTTGTCTACTGACTCCAGAATACGATAACTGTGGGAAGGATTAGCCTAATGTACACGCGTTTGTCTATTGACTCCAGAATACGATGACTGTGGGAAGGATTAGCCTAATGTACAAGCGTTTGTCTACTGACTCCAGAATACGATGACTGTGGGAAGGATTAGCCTAATGTACAAGCGTTTGTCTACTGACTCCAGAATACGATGACTGTGGGAAGGATTAGCCTAATGTACACGCGTTTGTCTACTGACTCCAGAATACGATGACTGTGGGAAGGATTAGCCTAATGTACACGCGTTTGTCTATTGACTCCAGAATACGATGACTGTGGGAAGGATTAGCCTAATGTACACGCGTTTGCCTACTGACTCCAGAATACGATGACTGTGGGAAGGATTAGCCTAATGTACACGCGTTTGCCTACTGACTCCAGAATACGATGACTGTGGGAAGGATTAGCCTAATGTACACGCGTTTGTCTATTGACTCCAGAATACGATGACTGTGGGAAGGATTAGCCTAATGACTGTGGGAAGGATTAGCCTAATGTACATGCGTTTGTCTACTGACTCCAGAATACGAAGACTGTGGGAAGGATTAGCCTAATGACTGTGGGAAGGATTAACCTAATGACTGTGGGAAGGATTAGCCTAATGACTGTGGGAAGGATTAGCCTAATGACTGTGGGAAGGATTAGCCTAACGTACACGCGTTTGTCTACTGACTCCAGAATACGATGACTGTGGGAAGGATTAGCCTAATGTACATGCGTTTGTCTATTGACTCCAGAATACGATGACTGTGGGAAGGATTAGCCTAATGACTGTGGGAAGGATTAGCCTAATGACTGTGGGAAGGATTAGCCTAATGACTGTGGGAAGGATTAGCCTAATGACTGTGGGAAGGATTAGCCTAATGACTGTGGGAAGGATTAGCCTAATGACTGTGGGAAGGATTAGCCTAATGTACAAGAGTTTGTCTACTGACTCCAACACAAGAGGTTTGTGGGTTCAATTCCACACAGGATGAAAGAAATTGGTCTTCCTACCTCCCGCATACTAGACCCTAGAAATGTGAAAGCACTTCATACTTTAAGGTCTGAAAAAGCTACAGGACATTTGCAATTTGTAATACGATGATTAATGAGAAAGAAGAAGAAAAGATGGAAAGATTAGTACTATAAAGACAGAGACATGAACGGATTCAATATGGTGATAGGAAGAAAAATTCAGATATTTCGGGAGTATATTCACAGCAGATGGAAAGATGGACAGAGAAATCGAGACTAGATGCCAGAAGGCAAACGCAGTGACATACCAACTGTCACCACTATTAAAACATCCAAGCATTAACATGGCAGTCAAACGACAACTGATAAACTGCATATTTATTCCAACTCTCTGCTATCAGTGCCAAACATGGTCCCTGACTAAGACACAAGAAAGAAAGATTACAACATGTGAAATGAGATGTCTACGAAAAGCTGTCAATGTTACAAGGCGAGATAGAGTGAGAAACGAGAATATCAGAAGCATCGTTGGTACTATACCATGCATACAGTACATGGAGAAGCAAAGAATCAAGTGGTTCGGCTATCTAATGAGAATGGAACCACGTTTACTACCATCACGTACCTACAATAATCGACGCTCTGGGCGCAGAGCACGAGGCAGGCCAAGAACACGATGGATAGATAACATCTCAGAGTCCCTGTGAAAGCATGGACTGACAACGTCCAGCGCAACACACCTAGAACAAGATAGAAAACTAACTCTCCCACGACGCTTCACGGCAAATGTGGTTAAGATAAGATAAGATAAGATAGAAAGAAGAAGAAGCTCTCATTACAAATAACATATATGGGAGGCTCACATTTAGTAATTTTCTTATGAAATTTAACTTACCTGCAATAGATCTCTTTACTGAAGGTGGCTTTCTGTTGGCATAGATCACAAATATGAATTGTATAAAGTAATATAGAAATAAATCATATAAAGGTGTATATGAATTGTGTAAGGTAATATGGAAATAAATCATATAAAGATGTATATGAATGGTGTCCAGATAGGCTTGCATCACGAGCATTGATTGTCGGGGAGGTAAAGATATATAAGGGGGAGAGGGACGCCCTTCAGTTTCTCATCGATCGCTTGTTACACAAAGACACTAAAATTGATACTAAATCTATCCAGAGATTTCAGGTGTGGACAAACACAGAAAAACTTCTTCTTCTTCTCTTCCACCATTTACTTCTTTATAGAAGTGTTGGGGTGAAACGTAGTGATCTTGTGTGTGCTTTTTAAAGGCACTTTGTAAGCTGATATTCATGTTCGTAGGACTATTCTTGATGCCGTCGCTCCATCTTTTGCGTGGTCTTCCTCTTGCCTTGTACTCATTATACTTTTTCTGTGTGGCTCTCTGTGGTAGGCGATGCCAGGGAATTCTGGTCAGGTGTCCAAACCATTTAATCTGTTGTTCTTTTATGAATTGCATAACTGATTTCACATTCAGTCTCCTTCTGATTTCTTCATTTCTAATTTTGTCTCTTATTTTCACACCTGCAGCTCTTCTAAGACACCTCATCTCTGTCGTTATGATTTTCCACTCATTAGCTGCTGTTATTAGCCATGTTTGACACTGGTAAAATAGTGTTGGCCAGAAAATCGTTCTTTAAAAACTAACAAAGAAAAATACTATATTGCCCGCTAAAAGGTTTATAATAAAAGTTCAGAATATTACGTTTTATAAAATCATATATAATATATGATTATGATGCATGTATGAAAGAGATAAACGTCTAGATATGAGATCGAGGGACATAAAAAAACAAAGAAATGCAGAGAAATGGAACATCATGTAAAGATAATAAAGCTGAGAGATATATAAAGCTTGTGACTTAGAGGAAAAGAGATGGGATAAACAAGGAGCTAGAGAAACAATGAGAGACATCGAGAGATTGTTATAAATTGTATATTTACGTGGGAGGATGATTGCAGCACAATAAACCATCTGAAATTAAGAAAGTAAAACATTATTTATTTGTAGATTTCTATATAGATATATAGCAGTGGCGGCTCGTGATCATTTTTGTTGGTGGGGCCAGACATATATTTTCGGAAAAATCATGGTTTCGGTTAGGATATATTTTAATGTATAAAATAATAAATGCACGTTACACTTTATTTTTGGTGGGGCCTGGCCCCACTGGTCCTTAATGACGAGCCGCCCCCTGATATATAGTATAGGATCATCATCAAATAACGATTATATACTTCAAAAGTACACATAATATTGAACGTTCACTATGATTTAATTTTGTAACTTGTTTTTTTTTCCTCCAGATTTTTCGTTATTTCTCATTATTTTTGTTTTTGCAATTTGCTTCCATTCTTATTGTTTAAGCTGTTCTGAAATGTGTATCTAGTTTTGTGTAACTTTGATAATGCTAATGATGAATTACGATAATAGAAACAAGATTGTTGCTGTTTAAGTAGGTAATGAGGACAATGATAACGAAGTGGTTATAATAATGGTCGTGGTAACGGCGGTGAAAATAATGAGAAATGATCAATGTTTACATACCAAATGGATAACTTTTCTTTTTTCTGTTGTCTTTATCTGATATTTCAAAAAACCGTCCAAGTTCTGGCACTAGAAAGTACAGTCGTGTAGAAATTGTTTACATACATACAGGCATAATACATACATAATATATTTTCTTCTGTCCCAAATCTAGACGTACATCTCTTTCATAAATGATATCAGAATCATATATCGTCTATGATTTTATAAAATTAATATTTTGAACTTTTATTATAAATCTTTTAGGGGGAATGTAGTATTGTTATTGTGAAGCGCCTGTGTGCTACCTGGGCCCGCACGGGAAGCAAAGAATAGTACATTGCTACCTACAAGGCATGTCTTATGAGGCGACTGATCTAGGGGTCTAGGAAAACTGCCCTAGTAAATAAAGAGCGTCGCAGAAATCGGATGTGCTGGCCTACTTGTAGGCGCACAACTGACACAACGCACAATCGTTCTCAGGCTCAGATCACGTAAAAACCACACAGAGTGGTTAACAAGTGGTTGATATGGAACGTTTGAAGAAGAAGTTCATAAAATAAGCTTATTGTGAAGAATATTTCAGTTTGAGATATATGTGTATATATCTCACCAATCACTTTACAAAACCAACTGTCCTTTCTTTTGTCAGTTAAATTGTGTATCCATCTTACCATTACTTGTGGATGACTTCTTAATGTCATATTTCCCTCAAAGAAAATGCATTCTTTACTTTTATTTTGTTGACTTTGAAATTATGATGCGGAATTTGTGAATTCCGAAAAACAAGGTATGAAAATGGAGATTCCGTAAACGTTCTCATCAACAGATTGTCAACAAAAAACAAACTAAAGATGGTTATAGGGAAACTGTATTCCCAGAGCGTTCAGATTAAAATGAATATTTTAGTTGTCAGAAAGTGCACTTAGATTTCGAAGAAAAGTCAAGAGACGTTTCACCATTTGTGACAACTATACAATGGAGTAAGTAGCTACATGTGGAAGCGAGAATCTTTAGGTAGATGTTAAATTAACAAGAATTAAACACAGTTATTTAATTGCCTGATTGGGTGATTGATTGATAGGGTCATCTTCATTTCATTTTGGTGAATAAACATGTGTGCTTTGACCTCTTTCTTACACAAGGAGATCTCAGATGAAAGAAACGAACTACATTGCGCATGCAAGAGTCCTAAAAGTAATTTTAGAGAACTGTGAAAATTTATGGAAATTGTATGTTAATTGGTATTAACAATTTTATATAGACAACGGCTTTCTGGCTTATTTTTATCAATTTATAACTACTAAGGCTTCTTTTATGTGTTTAATGGGAACTGGGAAATACAGTTTATCGTCTATCTTCCATAAGGCTAGGAACTCGATGTCACCAAAACTTAGGTCGAGATCATTGGTAAATTATCCGATCGCTTCACATGAGACTCAAACCGGGGGCTTTTGAAGCGTAAGGAGTACTGTACCATACCGTTTCAGAGAAAACATCCCTCCTCAATTTTGTACTGAACAGGAGTAATGCAATACAAAAAAGCGATGAAAGAACAAAGAAAGAATCAAAGAAACATTAGTATATCACTGATCCATTTTAGACACTTGTTTAAGGTCATTTGTCATTCAATACTTTCCAACTATCGTTGAGTTAGATGAAGTACTGGATGCTTAGTGAACTTTTTCGAAGTTGAAGTTTCACTACCACTACGATTACAATCGATAGGTGCAAGGCCATGACGGCTTATCAGGTTGTAGTATAACTCACAAGTGCAAAATCCCAAGCGTCAACACCCTGTTGCAGAAGGCCCAAATTAGATGGGCCGAAAAAACTATGGAACTTTGTATTTACGTGTTTCGTCATCGTTTCTAGTTCTCATTTGCTTCTAATAGTCTTTTCATCGGATTGTGAAAACAAGACAAGAGTTTTTCTGGGGTTTCGATGTTTCATTCCAAATGGCTATAGTTTATGGTGATCATTGTTGTTCCAGCCAGAGGATATTATTTTTGGAGTGTCAGTGTTATCTGCTATCACAGGATATCCAGCTTGATAAAACAAAGCCGTTTGGTCATCATCATCAAATAGCTTGCCCTAAGCAGAACTTTGTCATGCTAACAGTCTTTCGGAATTTCACTCTCTTATAGGCCAGATGTCCTGGCTTTGCCGCCGTCACGCTCAAATAATCAGCTGCATCCCGAATCCATCATTTCTGTGATCTTCCTCTTCTCTTCTTTGCGGGATGCCTCCTTCCATAATGGTCTTCTCCAATCCATGCCTCAGTGCTAGGGTTGACAAGCTCCTCCTCCTCTGCTTCTTTTGACGTCACATTGTTACCGGATTGTTGACCAGTGTCGTGGTTTTCTGTTTTTGTCTTGCGCTGCTCTGGTAGCTTGGGTGATTGCTATTTTTGCTCTTTGACAGGATTCTGCGATACCATCTAACCATCTTTTCGTGGTCTTCCTCTCTTCTTCTTTCCTGATGGTCTGTTGTAGAAGACTCTGTATACAGTGGAGTTTGGATGCATTCTTATTAAGTAACAGAACCACTTCATATTTTGTTTCTCAATGTAATTCAAGCAAAGTTCTCTTCGGGCAAGTGAAAAGTGAACTTAAGTAGCCTGTTAATAACACTAAAGCATTCAAGTTATCTCAACATCCTTGAGGTGCCAGCTGAAATAGAATTATGATAACTTTTTACTATATTTTTAATGCGCTATATATTATTTTACGACGATGGTATCCTGTTAGTCTGAAAAGACAATGCATTTTAAACATTGGCCATGGTTGATTTTATATCTACTTTCTGTTGGCACGTTCATGTTAGCCAGTTATCCGAGTTTTATTTCGTCAGTTTTTTGTGGGTTTTTCCGATCTAAAAGCACTTGAGCTTTCAGCTCTTCGTCTCTGTGCCATGAACATCGTAACCCTTCGGTTCGGTGCCACGAACACCGTGAATCTGGGGAACCTGTGGCTTTTCTGCCAGCCCTCTGAATTGAGCCTGCACTCACAGAGGGCTAGTCACCTGCAGCTACAAACACGCTTTCAGTGCCATCTCTGAAACTGGACCTGCACATGACAAGCCTCTCCCAGTCTTGTGTATTTAAGTCAAGCGCCTTCAAGTCTCTCTTTGCGTACGTCTTTGTAAAGAAAACGGCCCACCAGGGTTTTTCCCCCCTAAGCTTGATCTTCATATAAAATATTCTTGGGTATCCGGTCGTTGGTGGGACGGGTTATCGTAATCCATAAGTGTTCGCATGTTGACTAGGACACAAGAGTTCAATTCCACACTCGACGTGTCATACGCGAGGATAGGAAATGATTCTCATACCTTTTGCATACTAGGGCCTAGAAATATGAAATGAAATCACTTCATACGCTAAGGTCTGAAAAGGCTACGAAAAAATTTTTTTACGGTTATATCGATCCGGCCGTCATTCATTAGGATCAGGCGATCCAGCCATCTTAGAATGCGTTGACGGATTAAGGTAATGGTGATATTAATCCTATCATATTTCAACACCTCGCTGTTTGTTATTTTGTCACTGCAGGAGACCTCGAGTTTACGTTTTAAGCATTGCACATTTAATGCAATCATTCAATTCCTATACAACGAGTGAGGGACTATGATTCTTTAGCATAGTGTAGTATTGCTCATCTCGCAGATACACACTCGAAAATAGTTTGAGTTACTGATGAATCTTGCCTATGAAATAGAGACTTTATTAAACACACAACGAAAAGTTTTAAGTTTGTATCAGATAGTTAAACCATACTTTGATCCAAAACTTGTGAGCTGCTGTATACGTCACCATAAGGAAACATATTCCATGCTTGACCGTGTTGTCTCCCTTCACGTTTTTGCAGTGATGATGTCAGTTTGTACAGCCATTGCCGTTCATCTGATAATACACATACATTTATGTTACAATTATAACATTGTTCGTCATTCTGTGATAGCTCGTAGACTGTAATATGAGATTGTGTAATATGATAGGTCGTAGACTGTAATATGAGATTGTATAATATGATAGCTCGTAGACTGTAATATGAGATTGTGTAATATGATAGCTCGTAGACTGTAATATGAGATTGTGTAATATGATAGCTCGTAGACTGTAATATGAGATTGTGTAATATGATAGGTCGTAGACTGTAATATGAGATTGTATAATATGATAGCTCGTAGACTGTAATATGAGATTGTGTAATATGATAGCTCGTAGACTGTAATATGAGATTGTGTAATATGATAGCTCGTAGACTGTAATATAAAGTTGTATAATGTGATTCTGTGATAGTTTTTTAGACTATAAGATTGTGTATTGTGATAGTTTTTTAGACTATAATATGAGGCTGTATAATGCTATTCTGTGATAGCTTTTAGACTTAATAAATTATCTGATTCATACCGGGTTTTTTCGCGTCTGGACGGAATTATTTTTTTAGATTCCAAAATATTGCACACATACTTTAGCTAAACTAAAATATTGTTTATAAATATGATTTCAATTTTAACTTATTATATATCAAATTAAAGATAAATGAATGTACTTTCATAAAATATTTATTGTGTCCAAAAATATAATGATGTGTTGACTATGGATGAAAAATATTAGCATGTATTAAAAAAAATAATGGAAATTGTGAAAACGAAAATCCAACTTTTCAAGGCCTTGATGAAAATTATGTGGAATAAATCAGTCTAACTGCTCTCTTTATATATGTAATCCATTTATGAATACATAAACGTTAAGAAAATAGTGAAGGGGTGTATGGTGTATTAACTGTTCACAAAGTAGCATCATGAACATTCATAAAAATCGCTAGTTTTTACGGTAACAGGGTATCCTAAAATGATTGATAAACTCTGTTTCAATTCAAATTCTAGCATAAGCCAGGCTGCTATGTATTCGTTATCGTGTATACATCACTTCTAAGTAGTTTCCGGTTAATATAAATCTTCAATCGGAACAAAAAATAATAAAACTCAACAAAATAGTAATCGTCTTTTGAGCGACGCGTGGGCCAGGCAGATAAGAAATAGTTACCCTTGAGTGTTCCACGGTACGGAATCAGATAAAGTTGTGTAATGCGATTCTGTGAAAGTTTTTAGACTGTAATATGAGGATGTTGTAATGGGATTTTGTGATAGCTCATATACAGTAATACGAGGATATTGTAATGAGATATTTTGATAGTTAATAGTCTTAATATGAGGCTGCAATGTTCTACTTCATTTTAGCCCATACATTCATGGTTATTATGTCACTACCATGGAAAGATATGCTTGCTATCTTGTGGGATTCTAAAGAAGTGCTGTTTACTCACTTACAGAAGAAAATTAACAATGTGAATGCTACATCGCACTGTAAAGTTGTTTTGATATTTCGTGTTGTAATTTATAAACGTGTCCAGGTCTACTGACTAGGCTAGTATAGTTCCTTCATGTTAATAGAATATCCTATACTACTCGATTAACATTGAACACAATTGATAAACTAGGATAGAATCTTCTTGAACGTCCGACTTAAGTCTCGATCTAGCCTTGAGCGGTTTCCATCTCTTTAAAATAAATAGATAAAAAATGTCGCTCGTACCGTTATACGTTACATAGGGCATGCAAACAATTTCTCGATACCGTTTTATCCTGGGCAACTCGCTCAATCTCCTTCAAAGAACTGAGCCCGATATTTCCTGCCTCTCTCAGCAGAGTTCGTTTCAGGGTTCTCATTAGGTCGTCCTATCTTTCTTGAACCCTTTACTGCTTTGATATTCTTTGATCATTTCTTCTCAAGGTGTGTCCAACATATCTCCATCTTCTCCTGCTTATAACAGTTGTTACTAGTGGTTGACAAGACATTTCTCTGATTTCATCACTTCTCCTGAATACGTTCAATATTTGGTTCGTTATTTGTCGCAGACATCTATTTTCAAATACATTCAAATTGATTTCTGTATCTTTAGTCATTTTCCAACTCTCGCTGACATATGTTAGGATTGATACAACATTTGAATTGAAAATTCGTAATTTAGTTTTAATACTATATAACTTGCAGTTGCATATTTTATTACTTCTACTTCTACTTCTATTGTCGTCACACTGTTACCGCGTTGTTGCCAAGTGTCGTCACACTGTTACCGGGTTGTTGCCAAGTGTCGTCACAATGTTACCGGTGTTGCAAGTGTCGTCACAATGCTACCGGGTTGTTGCCAGTGTCGTCACACTGCTACTGGTTGTTCCCAAGTGTCGTCACACTGTTACCGCGTTGTTGCCCAGTGTCATCACACTGCTACCGTTTGTTGCCGGTCGTCGACACAATGTTACCGGCTTGTTGCCAGTGTCGTCACATTGCTACTGGGTTGTTGCCCAGTGTCGTCACACTGCTACTGGGTTGTTCCCAGGTCGTCACACTGCTACCGGGTTGTTGCCAGTGTCGTCACACTGCTACTGGTTGTTGCCAGCGTCGTCACACTGCTACCGGGTTGTTGCCGCGTCGCCACACTGCTACCGGGTTGTTGCCAGTGCCGTCACACTGCTACAGGGTTGTTGCCCAATATCGAGGTTTTCAGTTTTTGTCTTGCGCTGTTCTGGTGGCTTGGGTGATTGTTATTTTTGCTCTTTCACAGGAGTTTGCTATGCCATCTAACCATCTTTTTCGAGGTCTTCCTCTTGCCTTCTTTCCCAATGTTCTGTTGTAGAAGACCCTGCATATTGTGGAGTTTGGATGCATTCCTATTAAGTGGCCAAACCACTTCATTCTTTGTTTCTCAATGTAATTCAAGCAGGGTTCTGTGCCAACTTTCATTCTTATGCTGATGTTTGGTGACTGTCTTTTCTAGTGTTGTTGGTAACATTTCGCAGGCAATGTATTTCACATGTAGTTATATTTTGTGACTGGCCTTGCTCATCGTCCATGTTTAACTCTGGTAACACAAAGTAGGTATAAAAATGCTGTTGATCATCTGTTGCTTAGCTGCCTGTGAAATTTGTGGGTGACTTAACAATGGGGCTAGCTGGTAGGTTACAGCATTTGCTTTTTTTGCACTCTAGCCCCTATCTCTCTGTCTAGTCTTCCTTCTTCTGTGAATATGCTTCCTAAGTATTTGACTTTTATTTAGACTTTTAAAAGCTGATGTTGCTGTGACAATTCGTAGCATAATTTCTTAGTCAACATTCATGACGAAATAGTTGATCGTGAGTTGGTAATGTAGTAATTTAGAGTGTCGCCCAAAGACTTCTATGGTGCAGATACTGAGTGGCTGATGAAGTGATGGGATAAGTGCATCGATGTTCGAGGAGATTATTATATTGAGAAATATATCTAAGTACAATAATAAACGGTTTTCAAGTTCGAATGTCATTTCACTATTTTTCTAAATCGCCATTTGTAACTTACCTACTGACTTATCCAAGTACAAGACACAAAATAAACCAACGTTTCGACCAAAAGGTCTTCATCAATAAAATGATACAAGAATAGTAGGGAATACAAGACGACGGGATATAAAACAATTGGTGAATCATTGTTCTAGATAATAAAAACATGTTTCTTAAAAAAAGTTAAAAAATGTAGAAAATGTGTAACCTGTGGCACCAATTAATAAACTCATCTTTCGTGGCAAAGAACAAGAAAATTGCATGTGAAAAGATCAACAGTAAACGTTATCTGCATAACTGAATGGAGCACATAGATAGACAAGTGAATGGAGCACATAGAAAAGTCTATGCTGCTAAATGGCTAGACTACCAACACGCTAAACGCTAAGTTTGAAGGTGAATTACTATAGAAGATATATATTGAGTAATGCTTACCTTGAGGTGAGCTTTTAACTTGCATTGCAAAAGTCAACAGTATCGCTTGAACAATCATATTTACTAGTATCACTTCCATGGTAGCACGTTTTCTGTTTAAAATATGCATCAGGTAATTATTAAACTATAGTAGAGAAATTATTAGGAGAGGTGAAAGATAAAAGCGAAAAACAAAATCTATATCTCAATGTGGCAAAAACAAAATAATGACAACAGATAAAACGAACATGACAAATGACATTTTTATCAATGGAGAGAAAAGTTTTGAATACCTTGGTTCACTGCTAACAACAGATGGAAATGGGATGAAAGAAATCAAAAGAAGAACAAACATGGCTTTACAAAAATTAAACAACTCAAAACAGTATGGAACGGAACTAATAAGAAACCAAAGATCAGAATACTAAGAGCATGCATATTCCCAGTGACAACGTATGGATGTGAAGCATGGACATTTAATAAAGCAGTGGAAAACATATATATGCTTTTGAATATAAGTGTTACAGAAGAGGCTTCGTGTATTTGGACAGAGGAGAGAACAAATAGATCTATCCAAAAATAACTCAAAATCAAAGAACATTTGCTGATGCTATAAATAAGAAAGAGAAAATCGAGATATTTTGGACATTAAAAAGACACGAAGGGCTGGAGAAGACCATCATGGAAGGAGGCATAACGGCAAAGAAAAGAAGAGGAAGACCACGGAGAAGATGGATTCAGGATGTAACTGATGGTTTAAACATGACGGCTACAGAGACAGGACATCTGGCCTATGAGAGAGAAATTCCGGAGGACTGTTGGGGTGGCAAAGTTCTGCTCAGGACAAGCTATTTGATGATGATTAATTAGTAAACACATTTTTAATCAAGTTAGGTTTTCAAAGATATAATATTACTCCTACATTTGTCAGTCACTGGGAGGATGTAAATAGAGGGCATGTGGGCCACAAATTAAACAGAGAGAACAACTATAGAAAGAAAATAGAAAGCAGTCTTATGCTAGATGAAATACATCTTTGGAAAGAGAAAAGAGGGTCTAAAGCCAAAGGATTAATTTCATTGTTCCGGGTTCTATCCGATAGCTCGGTCCCTCTACAGAGAAATGGCACGCTACCTACATTGAGTATTACATAAATCATGAACACCGTAGCTTCGGCAAGAATCATAAGGGTCTAGGAAAAATTGCACACACGAACAGAACGACAAGGTCCGGATTCGAACCAACAACCATCGGAACCCAAGGCAAATGCACAACACAGAGACTACAGTGAGAAAGAGAGTGTTGTAATAATATGTAGAACTTATGATAAGTAAAAGTAGTAAAGTAAAGGAACCCTTTCATATCTCGTGGTATATAGGGCAATACAGTGTTAGGCCTGTATTTTCATCGTCGGCACACGATGGGGATGAGTCAGCATCAGCCGGCCCTTTCTTCCCATAGCATGTCTGGTACCCAGTTGAGGCTGTCGACTGAAGCCGTCGCGGTCGGAAAATTCCACGCGCACTGCGGAGTTGAACCCAGACCACCAGCCTTGAGAAGCGAGTTCACTAACAACACGCTACCGGCTGAACTAGATGTGTATGTCATGAACGGAAAGCAAATAAGTAAACAAGCTGAGAAACATCTAACAACTGTAGAGATGTGTATGACTATGAAACGGAAGCAAATAAGTAAAAAGCTGAGAAACATCTAACAACGTAGAGATGTGTATGACTATGAAAGGAAGCAAATAAGTAACAAGCTGAGAAACATCTAACAGCTGTAGAGATGTAGACTATGAAAGGAAGCAAATAAGTAACAAACTGGAGAAACATCTAACAGCTGTAGAGATGTGTATGACTATGAAAGGGGAAGCAAATAAGTAAACAAGCTGAGAAACATCTAACAGCTGTAGAGATGTGTATGTCTATGAAACAGGAAGCAAATAAGTAAACAAGATGAGAAACATCTAACAGCTGTAGAGATGGGTATGTCTATGAAACAGGAAGCAAATAAGTAAACAAGATGAGAAACATCTAACAGCTGTAGAGATGGGTATGTCTATGAAACAGGAAGCAAATAAGTAAACAAGATGAGAAACATCTAACAACTGTAGAGATGGGTATGTCTATGAAACGGAAAGCAAATAAGTAAACAAGCTGAGAAACATCTAACAACTGTAGAGATGTGGTTTATAACGATACTACATGCTCGTCTGCCCAGCGTGTTCGTGGCACGTTGGACTACGGGTGACTAGCCCTCTGTGAGTGCGGGTTCAATTCCGCGGGCTGGCAGAACAGTCACAGGTTCCCCAGATTTACGGTGTTCGTGGCACCGAACCGAAGGGTTACGATGTTCATGGCACCGAGCCGAAGAGCTGAAAGCTCAAGCGCTTCTGGATCGAAAAAAACAAAAAAATCGACACTACAAAGAATAACATGGACGGACAGAAAAACAAATAAGACATTCCTTCAAGAACCAAACTGAAACCTCAAACTGATTATGAGTAAAAATGGAAAGTGAACAAGTATTAGGAGCTTCCGGAATAAAACCTCAACTAATTACCAAACATAGGATTCGAGCCACAAACTGTTATTTCATACGGCACCCATTGCTTAACCATACAGACGAGCGCTTTTAAGAATACAGACAGCTAACTCTCCGCAAATTGATTAGAGAAAGTAGATGTAGAAAGTTTCGGTTTTTGTGTGCATGTTATCAATCAATCAAGTACCATGCCTGCCGACGTAGGCCATCAAGTCTCTCCACAACTTTCTCTGCTTGGTGTATGTAATAAGTTCTGATGTCGATCTTGTGTCGAACCATGATGTCAGGCCATCCAACATCTTCTCCCTCTGTCTTCCACGATCTCTCCTTCCCTGAATTTTCCCTGAATGTTCTAAACCTTCTCTTCGCGTTATATGAACGAAGAACCTCGATTGTCGGATTCTTATTCTTTTGATAAGGTTTCTTTGTGTGCAGGCCTGATTTAAAACCTCATCATTTGTTTTCTTCGTTGTCCAGAGAAAGAGATAAATACATGGGAGACTTGGCCACGTGGTGTTATCGAGACAAGAACATGGACCTGATCAGAGACTGGTGATCGTAGAAACGGCCAAAACATGCTGTCTACGCTTATGGACATGGTAAAGGATGATGATGATTTAGCAAAAATAAATAATATGCATTGTTGAATTTAAATCCAATTCCCGTCTTACAATCAGTGAATTTTGGAATTGCAAAAAATATAATATTTCTGTTAATATTATGCGTTCAGAATGATTTCTAAAAATACAATACATTTAATTTACTTTACTCCGAGGAAGTAAAACCGATCTGTTTAGACAAAATTGAGAGACTTTCTTTTTTTCGTTTTATTTCTTTTCTCCAATCATGTTTTGCCTCACAGCGTCAGAATAAGAAGATATTTCTAGAACGACCCCTTGTGTGCGACTCTTAAATAGTGTCTTTCGTCGCCTCTGTTATTTCGGAGGTCCACTTTTTGCGTGGCCTGCCTTGTATCCATTGTATCGGAGCAACATCGGTCTTTGAGGTGCACTGTCTGTTGGTAATCTGCTTATGTGGCCGAATCATTAAATTTGTTGTTTCTTGATGTAGTCTAGTACTGATGTTGTACCCACTTTTTTCCTGATGTCTTCATTTCTCAACCTGTCTCTTCTTGTTACACCAAGCATTCTGCCCACACTTCATCTCTGTCATGACTAGTTTTTCTTCTATCATTTGATGTCAGCGTCCAGGTTTGGCTCTGATAGCATAATGTCAGACAATGGTTAATATTTTAGATGATATAAATACAATAAGAAGATATAAGTTTCACTGTTTGAGCTTATGATTATATCATACCTATTGGTGTCGTTTTTATCAGCATTGTTATAATTTTCATTGTCCTCAATTAACATCTCTTCTGTTAACATTTTTTTTAAACTAACAACGTTTCTACTGTCTGCTATTGTTTGTTAACTTTGTTCTAGACTATCTTTGTGTCAGGTTGCTGTAGCTCTTGTTCATTTCTATAAATAATTCGTTGTGTACTTGTTTTCGTTAGTTCTGATATCAAGATTAGGCTTGTTTAAAACAGTTGGTTTCATACCAATGATAGATTATGTAGTATTCTCTTTGCAGAACTTCACTCGCATCACAGGCGGCATGACAAATTTTCAGTCTCTAACAAGTTTTCTTGCCTTTTCTAACGTCATGTTTACGGTTTCTTCAATCTCCTGATGACACCATCATCTCCTTCCTTGCATTCCAAAAACAATGCATTTAGTTGCTGTTCTATTCAAACTACTGTGATATTTGTCAGTGACCAAGCTACTTCAGTTTCCTAGACATGATCAGTTATCAGTTATATGAGGACTATCATCATAGCACTCCGAACACGTACATAGATTCTTCAATCTCCTCCTCAACAAATCCAGCAGCGGCCAAATGATTTTGTTTATGAGCCAATGTTCCCTCGATGTTCAGGTCTTGAATGTTGTCTAATTTGTCTCTCTCTCTCTCTCTTCTCTATCGACATGTCTCCGCAACACTTTATTTCAAAACATTCGATTTTGCTATCTTCTTCTTCTTCTTCAAGAACGTGTATACGTTGCACATTGGTTTGTAGGCCCCTAAACGCATAGACTTCTACACGTGTAGGACATGTGCATCCGATTTCAGCCAAATCTCCTTAGTCGCCTCTTACGATATGCGTGGCAGGTAACAGTGGTTCTATTCTTTACACCCCAAATTTGGGCCCCGGTAACAACTCGGGCGGATTTTGCTATTAAATGCTTGTGATATGTTCCATGATTCATATTCCTCTTTGACCTCAGAAAAATGTGTGCCCTAGCAGCTTTACTTCGTGTTTTTTGCTTGTGTTATACCATAGTTTCTTCATCATAACCATTTTCTGAATTGCCATGATAAATCTTCTGTTGTACAATCTCCGTTATTGTAAATCACGAAGTCATAATATTTTAAATTTGTTGGAATACTTTCAACTTTTTGATAAAGTTGGTTCAAACTCTTGTCTATATAACAAATAAATGCATGCAACAAAAAACACACTTTTAATTAGAAATAATAAAATTGTAAATAACTGAACACAAATAATGGAAAATATAATAATTCTGGAAATATCTTTGAAGAAATCTAACATGGTTTCCGAAACTATTAATAGCAACTTAATTAACAATAACTTTCCCAAAAATTCTTGATATTTATGTTGCAAAGTTTTTTCGTAATTCAAGCAAAAATGAAAGAAACTTTAAAATAATTATAAAATGTGTGGCAAATAATATGACTTTTCGCATGATCACAGTTTGAAATTAACAGAATGACATCATTGTAGAATTGGTAACTTACTTCTTCAGTGTAACTGGTCTTCTCACATAGAAATGAACTCATATCTTCTCCTTTATATACACATACAGTAAGCTGGAATAATGAAACATATCGACATTAAAAATAACTGCGAATTTAACACCAAATAAGGTTGTGCTAAGGCAGAATTTGATTGGACCGCTTGACCAGATGATGTTCCCTGTTGGTTTAGAGTGTCATAAGGACTCAATCTTGTCCGTCGAGACGGAATCAGAACCACTTCTCCAGGGAGTCACACATATTGCGAAGATTTCCCTGACAGTGTTCATAATCGCACTGTTACCAGAGCTTGGGGAGAATCTGTCGTTGAGACTTCGACACTTGAGTTGACGGCAGAAGAAATATTGCTCTGTATATATGACATGTTATCTTTCTATGTTTAAATACAAACTGACATTATAACAAGTATATTTCAAAATATCTATTGAATATGTCTTTAACTTTTATAGTACGACAAGCCACAATACAAACCGTACGAGTTGGACCAATTTTTCGACAAGCTGCCTCGTGTACAAAATGTTCATTTAATTAAAATTCATTATTCGCAATATCCATTTCATATTCCTTGTGTATAATTCTACTCAAAATATAGCAGATGAATTTCTAAAATATAGTTTTTTTTTCCAGTGTATTTTGTTATAAGAAATAGCACTCTGGTGTTAAATATAAGAAAGTTGTAATATGCTTTCTTAGGGCCCCGAGTTTTCTATTAAAACAAAATAGATCGCAAAAACGAGGCTTTAAAGTGCGTACACTAATAGAGTTATAATGATATTCTATAGATAGAGATCTTTTGTTTACCTCACAAAATAGTATGGACAAATTAATTATGTCAATTTACAGAAACAGAAGAGAACAAAGCTTGCATATTTATGGACAAATAAAAAAAAATCTCTTCAGCTGATAAAACAATGTACCAGCTGATATATGCATCAATGGAAACAACAACTGGAAAGAGTTGGTAGTTTGAATATGCATGTTGATTGACAAGGGACGAAAATGGTATACAGGAAATAAACAGAAAAATGAACTTAGCTCCGGGGGAAATTAAAAGAACTATGGAGAAGGAACTGATGTAAAGGAAATAAAAATGAACATAGTTCCGGGGAAATTAAAAGAACTATTGAGAAGGAACTGGTATAAAGGAAATAAAAATGAACATAGTTCGGAAATTAAAGAACAATGGAGAAGGAACTGATATAAAGACAAAACGTGGATTTTTAAGAGCATATTTTTTCTCCTTATCAACGTATGGCTGTGAAGCATGAATTATAAATACAACAGTTAAAAACAAGATTAGTGCTTTTGCTTGCAAGTTCTACAGAAGAAGAGTGCTCAGAATACTAGGAAAAAAACACAACAAATATGTTCATTTTGCAGCTTTTAAAAACTGAAGAGAAGTAGCTGATAAAGAAGACAAAAAAAAAAGGACTATTTTGGACATATAAAACAACATGATTCCATGGAGAATATCGTTCTGGAGGGTATGATACAAGACATTTAACGTAGAAGAAGACCAGATAACTGATGTTTGCAGAATGTCATAGACATGTTGAGTATGACTGCCGCAGAAATCGTACACTTCCCACGGAGCAGGGATACATTTAGAGCTGCTGTTGTGGGAGCCATGTTCCGTCAGGGACAAGATAGATAATAATAATGATAAGGGTTTTAAGGGTTTTAAAGCCGAAGGATTGACTTCATTGCCCGGGTGTTACCCCATATGGCTCGGTCCCCCTCCGCAGAAATGGCACGCCACCTGCCGAGAGTATTGCACAAGCACGAACTCCGTAGCTTCGGCAACAATCCTAGGGTCTCTGGAAAAAACTGCACTCGTGAACAGAAGGCCGCGGTCCGGATTCGAACCACGACCTTCGACTCACAAGGCCTCGGAGTTACATTCGATGATAGACTGACGTGGAAGCAGCACATCAACAAAGCAGCAGCAAAGGCCAGGAGGAAGTTAGCCATCCTGAGAAAATTAAGTGGAACCACATGGGGCGCCAGTCAAAAATACTTAAAAATATTTATCAGCAGGGCATACGACCACACCTGGAATATGGGTCAGCTGCATGGTGTTCAGCATCAAATACCACATTAGGAGAACTGGATAAGGTGCAAAACCAGGCGCTTCGTGTCATCACAGGAGCAATGAAAACAACACCAATAGTGGAGATGGAAAGAGTGGGGAATACAAGCACTGAGAGAACGCAGAGACACAAAAGTGATGACGCAGGCAGAAAAGTTTCTGAGTATGCCAAGCCATCCAATGGAAAACAGATTCCAAAATCTAGCATTGGGGCGGCTGAAAAAAGCAGCTTTATTCACCAGGCCAAAAGACTGAATAGGCAAACCTCAGACCTACCAAAAGTTGGCATTCCCTAAAGTCTGTGCCAGAGCAAACCCCTTGGAGAGGGAGACTGAACCAGAAGTATGTATCCAGACAGAAGTGAAAGGAATATTCGACAAGGATGAGCAGAACAGCATACAACGCAAAACAGTCACTCTCAGTTTACTTGATGAAGAATACCCACATGACCTCTGGGTCCGGGTATACACGGATGGGTCAGCAGAAAATGCAGTGAAGAATGGAGGAGCAGGAGTGTACATAGAATACCCAAACAACGCTAGAGATGCGATTAAAGTACCAACATGGAAATTCTGTCACAACTATGATGCAGAAATTCAGGCAATCAAGGTGGCAACTGAAAACTGTTGAATACCAGACCCGATCCTCAACCTGTTGTATTTTGACTGATGCAAAATCAGCACTCCAAGCACTTCAGTCCAGAAAATTGCCAGGTCTACAGACCCTACTGTCTAAATTGTCCAAGCATCGCAGGGTCGTCTTGCAGTGGATACCCTCTCACTGTGGAATACCAGGAAATGAAACAGCAGACCGATTGGCCAAGGAAGGTGCTGCAGGAGAGCAGCCGGATGTGCCAGTTACCTACCACCAAAAGAAAAGGATGATTAAATCAATGAGAAAGCCACAAATACCAACACAAGACGATTACTATAATATGAGCAGATTGGAACAAGTTGTTATTCTGCGCCTTAGAACAGGACACAATCGGCTCCGCAGCCACATGTATACAAAATTCAAGATTGGCAATTCAGCCATGTGTACATGTGGACAGGCAAACCAGACTGCAGAGCACATACTTCAAGACTGCCCCGAATATGATACACTGAGGCAAACTCACTGGCCTAACGAAATAACACTCGACATAAAACTACACGGACCTCTGTGAGCTACAAAAGACAGTGAAGTTCATACAAGAGACAACATTGAATATATAGACATATTTCAAGCGAACGAAAGGAAGGAAGGAAGGGACTCACAAGGCAAAGGGCTTAACCACTTAGCCACAGAGACCCCCAATAATGATAACGATGGTGTTAATGATGATAATGATTATGATGACGATAATTTTGATAATAGTGATGATGATAATAATGAGGATGATGACGATAATGATGAGGATGATAATGCTGATGATGGTGATACTAAGCGTTAACTGATTTCCAGAGCTGTTGTTTACTTTTCATAAAGCTCGCTGATCCCAAACGATGATGACACCATCTTTGCTTACACATTGTATCTAACAATACTAGAGTAGTCTCATAGGTCACTCTACAATCATATATTAGCAATTATACCTACTACAGACACTACTACTGGTACGCAACCTGCATCATGTCTTTTGCAGAAAGTCACACTCACCCAAGCACACATGAAAGACTCTTAATCTCTAGCTATAAGTTCGTTCCAAAATTCGTGATCACACTAAGGTTTAGTTTGTACGAAATCTACCTGATGGATAAAAGTAATTTTTTGCATGCAGTCTTATATATCTCCAGACCTTACGAATTCATGTTTAACTAATTGGTAAGTAGCTTAGTTGATGCAAAAAACGTTTTTGTTATATAACTTTGCATAAGCACAACAAAATGATAACCAAAGTTTAAATTTACATTAATACACAAAATGGTGGCGAATGTTTGCAAAGGCGTATCCTTATTACATATTATAAAAAGAAAGGTCACATAGTGAACAAATGATACCTTCCTCTTCCTTCTATAAATGAAAGTAAATGTTGCGTACATACGCCAATGACAGTCGGTAGGATACATTGTGAACTGATTAATTCCACGGGATTCCCGATTTTGACTTGCACTAAATTGCATGTGGAAGACGGAAATGCTTAGTTATAGACAAACTTGACAATCGTACTGTAAAAGTTCGGCAAGTATACCAAATCATCATCGCTGTAATTTTAGTAATAACATATAATAAAAATCTTACAGAACTAAAGGTTTGGGTGGGCAAAAACTACTTTTGGAAGGTCGTCACTGTTACCTATATAAAAATGTAAAAATCAAGAATTGATGTCAAGTGAATGATTTTATATCGGTCGGTAACGATGATCAGGAATTTTGGAACGAACTATAATACTTCTACATTCTCCATCGCCGTGGTCTGTGTGTATTTAATGTGCTATTGTCACCATGGTTTCCTAGTGATATATCTTACAATTTATTGTTGTACGGTTGCGAACAGTACCATAAACACATGCACACAGAAAGTTTTAATTTGTATAAACATAACGCATTACTTTGTTTATAAGCAGAACATACCAATTTCTTTAAGAAACTGAATGTACCACATTATTAATAAACACAAGTTACAAACATATATATATATATATATATATATTTATATAGAATGTACCACTTTATCAATAAACACAAGTTACAAACCTATTTATATATATATATATAGAATGTACTACTTTATCAATAAACAAAATGTACCCTTTATTTATAAACAAAATGTACCCTTTATTTAAAAACATAATGTACAGCTTTATTTATAAAAATAATTTATCAAATTTCAAATAAACAAAAATGCAACACTTTATTCATAAGTAAAATATAACACTTTATTTATAGCCAGAAGTAACTCTTCATTTATAAACGATTGTAGCCAATAATCCATTATAAACGATAGCTGAGATGTTGCTAACATCCTATAGTTAGAACTATTAAGCGGAGTTTCCAAATCCCTTTTAATTGCAGAGCAGTTCGAACCTGACCTTCTAATTAAAAAATGATTTGACATTACCAAGACCACAATTCGACCCTATCATAGATTGATAGTTGAAAAAGTAAATGATTTGACCACTTCACTACAAATACCCCACGACCAGCCGCTATCATTAGATTGGATAGTTCGAAATAAAAGTAAATGATTTGACCACTTCACTACAAAGACACCACAACCAGCCGCTATCATTAGATTGGATAGTTCGAAATAAAAGTAAATGATTTGACCACTTCACTACAAAGACCCACAACCAGCCGCTATCATTAGATTGGATAGTTCGAAATAAAAGTAAATGATTTGACCACTTCACTACAAAGACCCACAACCAGCCGCTATCATTAGATTGGATAGTTCGAAATAAAAGTAAATGATTTGACCACTTCACTACAAAGACCCACAACCAGCCGCTATCATTAGATTGGATAGTTCGAAATAAAAGTAAATGATTTGACCACTTCACTACAAAGACCCACAACCAGCCGCTATCATTAGATTGGATAGTTCGAAATAAAAGTAAATGATTTGACCACTTCACTACAAAGACCCACAACCAGCCGCTATCATTAGATTGGATAGTTCGAAATAAAAGTAAATGATTTGACCACTTCACTACAAAGACCCACAACCAGCCGCTATCATTAGATTGGATAGTTCGAAATAAAAGTAAATGATTTGACCACTTCACTACAAAGACCCACAACCAGCCGCTATCATTAGATTGGATAGTTCGAAATAAAAGTAAATGATTTGACCACTTCACTACAAATACCCCACAACCAGCCGCTATCATTAGATTGGATAGTTCGAAATAAAAGTAAATGATTTGACCACTTCACTACAAAGACCCACAACCAGCCGCTATCATTAGATTGGATAGTTCGAAATAAAAGTAAATGATTTGACCACTTCACTACAAAGACCCACAACCAGCCGCTATCATTAGATTGGATAGTTCGAAATAAAAGTAAATGATTTGACCACTTCACTACAAAGACCCACAACCAGCCGCTATCATTAGATTGGATAGTTCGAAATAAAAGTAAATGATTTGACCACTTCACTACAAAGACCCACAACCAGCCGCTATCATTAGATTGGATAGTTCGAAATAAAAGTAAATGATTTGACCACTTCACTACAAAGACCCACAACCAGCCGCTATCATTAGATTGGATAGTTCGAAATAAAAGTAAATGATTTGACCACTTCACTACAAAGACCCACAACCAGCCGCTATCATTAGATTGGATAGTTCGAAATAAAAGTAAATGATTTGACCACTTCACTACAAAGACCCCACAACCAGCCGCTATCATTAGATTGGATAGTTCGAAATAAAAGTAAATGATTTGACCACTTCACTACAAAGACCCCACAACCAGCCGCTATCATTAGATTGGATAGTTCGAAATAAAAGTAAATGATTTGACCACTTCACTACAAAGACCCACAACCAGCCGCTATCATTAGATTGGATAGTTCGAAATAAAAGTAAATGATTTGACCACTTCACTACAAAGACCCACAACCAGCCGCTATCATTAGATTGGATAGTTCGAAATAAAAGTAAATGATTTGACCACTTCACTACAAAGACCCACAACCAGCCGCTATCATTAGATTGGATGGTTCGAAATAAAAGTAAATGATTTGACCACTTCACTACAAAGACCCACAACCAGCCGCTATCATTAGATTGGATAGTTCGAAATAAAAGTAAATGATTTGACCACTTCACTACAAAGACCCCACAACCAGCCGCTATCATTAGATTGGATAGTTAGAAATAAAAGTAAATGATTTGACCACTTCACTACAAAGACCCACAACCAGCCGCTATCATTAGATTGGATAGTTAGAAATAAAAGTAAATGATTTGACCACTTCACTACAAAGACACCACAACCAGCCGCTATCATTAGATTGGATAGTTCGAAATAAAAGTAAATGATTTGACCACTTCACTACAAAGACCCACAACCAGCCGCTATCATTAGATTGGATGGTTCGAAATAAAAGTAAATGATTTGACCACTTCACTACAAAGACCCACAACCAGCCGCTATCATTAGATTGGATAGTTCGAAATAAAAGTAAATGATTTGACCACTTCACTACAAAGACCCACAACCAGCCGCTATCATTAGATTGGATAGTTCGAAATAAAAGTAAATGATTTGACCACTTCACTACAAAGACCCACAACCAGCCGCTATCATTAGATTGGATAGTTCGAAATAAAAGTAAATGATTTGACCACTTCACTACAAAGACCCCACAACCAGCCGCTATCATTAGATTGGATAGTTCGAAATAAAAGTAAATGATTTGACCACTTCACTACAAAGACCCACAACCAGCCGCTATCATTAGATTGGATAGTTCGAAATAAAAGTAAATGATTTGACCACTTCACTACAAAGACCCACAACCAGCCGCTATCATTAGATTGGATAGTTCGAAATAAAAGTAAATGATTTGACCACTTCACTACAAAGACCCACAACCAGCCGCTATCATTAGATTGGATAGTTCGAAATAAAAGTAAATGATTTGACCACTTCACTACAAAGACCCCACAACCAGCCGCTATCATTAGATTGGATAGTTCGAAATAAAAGTAAATGATTTGACCACTTCACTACAAAGACCCCACAACCAGCCGCTATCATTAGATTGGATAGTTCGAAATAAAAGTAAATGATTTGACCACTTCACTACAAAGACCCCACAACCAGCCGCTATCATTAGATTGGATAGTTCGAAACAAAAGTAAATGATTTGACCACTTCACTACAAAGACCCCACAACCAGCCGCTATCATTAGATTGGATAGTTCGAAATAAAAGTAAATGATTTGACCACTTCACTACAAAGACCCACAACCAGCCGCTATCAATGGATTGGATAGTTCGAAAAAGTATGATTTCTTCTACCCCAAACTCCCAACAGCACATTTTCAAACTTCTTCAAGCTTTTTCTTCCTGATCTCTCCAATTTGGGTCCAAAGTTTTCAGCTCTTCTTCAGTATGTCTGCTCCCTTACTCTTCAATTTTTGTGGTTCAACATTTCCTGTCGTAAGTCTCCCGATCAGGTCTTCTAGTGCCTATCCTCTACACTCTTCCTTTCCTCTTTCTCCACTGGTATCTGTCGTTGCTCTTCACTGGTATCGTAGTTCTTTCTCCACTGGTATCTCTTGTTCCTTTCTCCACTGCTATCTGCTTAGTTCTTTCTTCACTGGTATCTGCTTAGTTCTTTCTCCACTGGTATCTGCTTAGTTCTTTCTCCACTGATATCTGCTTAGTTCTTTCTCCACTGATATCTGCTTAGTTCTTTCTCCACTGCTATCTGCTTAGTTCTTTCTCCACTGATATCTGCTTAGTTCTTTCTCCACTGGTATCTGCTTAGTTCTTTCTCCACTGGTATCTGCTTAGTTCTTTCTCCACTGGTATCTGCTTAGTTCTTTCTCACTGGTATCTGCTTAGTTCTTTCTCCACTGGTATCTGCTTAGTTCTTTCTCCACTGGTATCTGCTTAGTTCTTTCTCACTGGTATCTGCTTAGTTCTTTCTCCACTGGTATCTGCTAGTTCTTTCTCCACTGGTATCTGCTTAGTTCTTTCTCCACTGGTATCTGCTTAGTTCTTTCTCCACTGCTATCTGCTTAGTTCTTTCTCCACTGTATCTGCTTAGTTCTTTCTCCACTGGTATCTGCTTAGTTCTTTCTCCACTGGTATCTGCTTAGTTCTTTCTCCACTGGTATCTGCTTAGTTCTTTCCCCACTGGTATCTGCTTAGTTCTTTCTCCACTGGTATCTGCTTAGTTCTTTCTCCACTGGTATCTGCTTAGTTCTTTCTCCACTGGTATCTGCTTAGTTCTTTCTCCACTAGTATCTGCTTAGTTCTTTCTCCACTAGTATCTGCTTAGTTCTTTCTCCACTAGTATCTGCTTAGTTCTTTTCTCCCTGGTATCTGCTAGTTCTTTCTCCACTGGTATCTGCTTAGTTCTTTCTCCACTGGTATCTGCTAGTTCTTTCTCCACTGGTATCTGCTTAGTTCTTTCTCCACTGGTATCTGCTTAGTTCTTTCTCCACTGGTATCTGCTTAGTTCTTTCTCCACTGGTATCTGCTTAGTTCTTTCTCCACTGGTATCTGCTTAGTTCTTTCTCCACTGGTATCTGCTTAGTTCTTTCTCCACTGGTATCTGCTTAGTTCTTTCTCCACTGGTATCTGCTTAGTTCTTTCTCCACTGGTATCTGCTTAGTTCTTTCTCCACTGGTATCTGCTTAGTTCTTTCTCCACTGGTATCTGCTTAGTTCTTTCTCCACTGGTATCTGCTTAGTTCTTTATTTGAGTTACTCGTTTGTAATCTTCTTCTTCTTTTTCGAACGCTCCGTATCGACCACTTGTTAACCACTCTGTGTGATTTGTATGTGATCTGAGCCTAAGAGCGATTGTACGTTGTGTCACTTATGTGCCTACAAGTAGGTCAGCACATCCGATTTCTGCAATGCTTTTATTTACGAGGGTAGTTTCCCCTAGGTCCTTCATCAGGCGCCTCTTGTGGTACTATTCTTTGTTTTTCTTGCGGGCCTCTGCACCACACCGGCGGCTTGTAATCTTATCATACCATCACAGTACTTCTACTCTAAGGTAAGCATGAAACTGGTGATGTAGTAGATTAATCGTGTCTCTCCACTAACATGTCTTCATCACTAAGTAAAACAGTTTGAAAATTGTTGACAATATTGTTTATTCATGTCTTGTCACGGTATAGTGTCAACATCATCAATTTAGACAATCTCAAGTCTAGATATTTTCTTCTTCCAAAGCTCCATATCGAATACTTGTTAACCACTCTTTGTTATTTGTATATGATCTGAGCCTAAGAACGATTGTGCCAGTTATGTCCTTTCAAGTAGGCCAGCACATCCAATTTTTTCGACTCTTTTTATTTAATAGGGTAGCCTCACCCCTACCTAAATCGTCTCTTACGACATGCCTTGTAGGTTACAGTGTTACTATTCTTTGCGCCCCCTTCTGAGCGCCGACAACAAACAGGCAATATCTGGATATAAAAATGCCTTTTCATTATCTCCACTGTATCATTCATTTATGAACTATTGGATTCTTCGAAATGAGTTAGTTCTTATTATTCATGCTTGTTGGCCTACGCCCTCTGATATAACCAAAACAAGGTTCAACCTGAGGTTAAAAAGGGCGTGCTTCATCTTAAAGAGGCTTTAATCCCCTACATAACAAACAATCCACAATACCATGATTGATTGATTGATTGATTGATAAGACCATCATCATTGCACTTCAGTGAGTAGCCATGTGTGTTCAGATTTTTTTCTTATACTGGACAATCTCAGCTGCAGTGCACACGAACTCGTAGCTTCGTCGAAGTTCCCCGATGTCATTTTGAAGATTGTGAAAATGTTTTGCATGAATTTTACCTGTAATCTTTTTCTAATGAATTTTACCTGTAATATTTTTCTAATGAATTTTACCTGTAATCTTTATCTAATGAATTTTACCTGTAATCTTTATCTAATGAATTTTACCTGTAATCTTTATCTAATGAATTTTACCTGTAATCTTTTTCTAATGAATTTTACCTGTAATCTTTTTCTAATGATATTTACCTGTAATCTTTTTCTAATGAATTTTACCTGTAATTTTTTTCTAATGAATTTTACCTGTAATCTTTTTCTAATGAATTTTACCTGTAATCTTTTTCTAATGAATTTTGATCGGGTAGCGGCTTTTCAGCCTGCTTTTCTCGATTTTGAGCTGCCAAGGGTTCATTTACGTACTGAAATTGAACACATGACCTACGTTTTATCGTCCGTCTCCGATAGGACTAGGACCTCGATCTCACCAACACTGAGATTATGGATATCTGGAAAAATATCCAGATGACTCCACGAGGGAGTGAACCGGTTACCCTTGCTGAGAGAGACGAGCACTTAACCTTTATGTCCCAGAGACTACTATACCATGCCCGCAGTAGCTTTCTTGAGTTAAATCCAAGATCAAGTCGACACGATTTTCATAAAATTTTCTGCGTAATTTACTGAGCACTTAGTCGTGATGGAATATTATGTAAATAAATAACCGCTTACTATTAAGAAACCGTTATTTTGACAGCTCAATCCCCAAAAGAAAAGAATGATCAGATCATAGAATCAACGTTAGAACTGATGTAACTGTCTTCTAAGTTGAATAATTAATAATAACCAGTGTCAAGACAATCTTACAGACCTTCTTGAAGTATGTCGCGTCAATATAAATATTGTTCTTTGAGAGATAATAGAAATCTATGATTGCGAGATGTCGGATAGATAAGGTAATAATGAAACTACCAATATAGAAATGAAACTGGAAAACAAGATAAGTGAGATATATAGAGAAGTAGATAGCGGCTGGTCAACGACCTGCAAGCATGGCGTGTGGCAGTGATGGAGGCTAAAAAGAAGAAAACACTATCATATATGGAGACAAACGAGAGTGCAGAGGGCAGAAAGAACATCCTAGGTATCAGCTCCAGTCTCCAGTTTTGCCTGCAGCAACTGTGGCAAGGATTGCAACTCTAAAATAGGCTATTACAGCAACAAGAACCGTTGTGATTCAGCGAAGAACAAATTACGTGACACAAAACCTATTGTCTCATGAGACAAGGAGGCCAATGATGATGATAGAGAAGTAACCAAGATTCAGAAGAAATGTTTGTTATATGAGATATATTGAAAGATAGATGTAATGTTACATGCTTATCATCAAATAACTTGTCCTGAGCAGAATTTTGCCACCCTAGCAGTCTTCACAATTTCTCTCTCTCTCATAGGCTAGATGTCCCGCCTCTGTAGCCATCATGCTTAAATCATCAGTTGCATTTGAATTCATCTTCTCCTTGGTCTTCCTCTTTACCGGGATTCCTCCGTCCAGAATTGTCTTCTTCAACCCCTCGTGTCTTTTTATATGTACAAAATGCCCACCTTCCCAGCGTGTTCGTAGCGCGTTGGACAACTAGTGACAAGCCCCCTGTGAGTGAAGTTCAATTCCGTGGGCTGACAGAAAAGCCACAGGTTTTCCAGAATTACAGTGCTCGTGGCACCGAACCGAAGGGTTACGATGTTCATGGCACCGAGTCGAAGAGTTGAAAGCTCAAGTGTTTCTGGATCTGACAAAAAAATTGTACAAAATACTTCTATTTTCTCATTCTTATTTGTAGTATCAGCCAGTTTACTTTGATTTTGGTTACATGCTTACTTAAAAAAAAGGATATTTAAATATGAGACAGAATGAGAACGTAATAAAGTTAGCAGAACTGATTGATTGATTGATTGATTGATAGGACCATCATCATTGCATTTTGGTGAGTTCTCGAATGTGTGCTCCAATCTCTTTCTGACATAGGGAGATCTCGGTTACAGTTTACGAAATCTGTAACCTCGATGTAATAGAGAGATCTCGGTTGCAGTTTACGAACTCTGTAATCTCGATGTAATAGGGAGATCTCGGTTACAGTTTACGAACTCTGTAACCTCGATGTAATAGAGAGATCTCGGCTGCAGTTTACGAATTCTGTAACCTCGATGTAATAGAGAGATCTCGGTTACAGTTTACGAATTATGTAACCTCGATGTAATAGAGAGATCTCGGTTACAGTTTACGAATTCTGTAACCTCGATGTAATAGAGAGATCTCGGTTACAGTTTACGAATTCTGTTACCTCGATGTAATAGAGAGATCTCGGTTACAGTTTACGAATTCTGTAACCTCGATGTAATAGAGGGATCTCGGCTGCAGTTTACGAATTCTGTAACCTCGATGTAATAGAGAGATCTCGGTTACAGTTTACGAATTCTGTAACCTCGATGTAATAGAGAGATCTCGGTTACAGTTTACGAATTCTGTAACCTCGATGTAATAGAGAGATCTCGGTTACAGTTTACAAATTCTGTAACCTCGCTGTAATAGAGAGATCTCGGTTACAGTTTACGAATTCTGTAACCTCGATGTAATAGAGAGATCTTGGTTACAGTTTACGAACTCTGTAACCTCGATGTAATAGGGAGATCTTGGTTACAGTCTACGAACTATGTAACCTCAATGTAATAGAGAGATCTCGGTTACAGTTTACGAACTCTGTAACCTCGATGTAATAGGGAGATCTCGGTTACAGTTTACGAACTCTGTAACCTCGATGTAATTATGAAGGTGGTGAAGATGACATAGGGAGATCTCGGTTACAGTTTACGAACTCTGTAATCTCGATGTAATAGAGAGATCTTGGCTCTAGTCTACGAACTCTGTAATCTCGATGTAATAGAGAGATCTTGGCGCTAGTCTACGAACTCTGTAACCTCGATGTAATAGAGAGATCTTGGCTCTAGTCTACGAACTCTGTAACCTCGATGTAATAGAGGGATCTCGGCTGCAGTTTACGAATTCTGTAACCTCGATGTAATAGAGAGATCTTGGTTACAGTTTACGAACTCTGTAACCTCGATGTAATAGAGAGATCTCGGTTACAGTTTACGAATTCTGTAACCTCGATGTAATAGAGAGATCTTGGTTACAGTTTACGAACTCTGTAACCTCGATGTAATAGGGAGATCTTGGTTACAGTCTACGAACTCTGTAACTTCGATGTAATAGGGAGATCTTGGTTACAGTTTACGAACTCTGTAACCTCGATGTAATAGAGAGATCTCGGTTACAGTTTACGAACTCTGTAACCTCGATGTAATAGAGAGATCTCGGTTACAGTTTACGAACTCTGTAACCTCGATGTAATAGGGACATCTTGGTTACAGTTTACGAACTCTGTAACCTCGATGTAATAGGGAGATCTTGGTTACAGTCTACGAACTCTGTAACCTCGATGTAATAGAGAGATCTCGGTTACAGTTTACGAACTCTGTAACCTCGATGTAATTATGAAGGTGGTGAAGATGACATAGGGAGATCTCGGTTACAGTTTACGAACTCTGTAATCTCGATGTAATAGAGAGATCTTGGCTCTAGTCTACGAACTCTGTAATCTCGATGTAATAGGGAGATCTTGGTTACAGTCTACGAACTCTGTAACCTCGATGTAATAGGGAGATCTCGGTTACAGTTTACGAACTCTGTAACCTCGATGTAATAGAGAGATCTCGGTTACAGTTTACGAACTCTGTAACCTCGATGTAATAGAGAGATCTCGGTTACAGTTTACGAACTCTGTAACCTCGATGTAATAGGGAGATCTTGGTTACAGTTTACGAACTCTGTAACCTCGATGTAATAGGGAGATCTTGGTTACAGTCTACGAACTCTGTAACCTCGATGTAATAGAGAGATCTCGGTTACAGTTTACGAATTCTGTAACCTCGATGTAATAGAGAGATCTCGGTTACAGTTTACGAATTCTGTAACCTCGATGTAATAGAGAGATCTCGGTTACAGTTTACGAATTCTGTAACCTCGATGTAATAGAGGGATCTCGGCTGCAGTTTACGAATTCTGTAACCTCGATGTAATAGAGAGATCTCGGTTACAGTTTACGAATTCTGTAACTTCGATGTAATAGAGAGATCTCGGTTACAGTTTACGAATTCTGTAACCTCGATGTAATAGAGAGATCTCGGTTACAGTTTACGAATTCTGTAACCTCGATGTAATAGAAAATCTCGGTTACAGTTTACGAACTCTGTAACCTCGATGTAATAGAGAGATCTCGGTTACAGTTTACGAATTCTGTAACCTCGATGTAATAGAGAGATCTTGGTTACAGTTTACGAACTCTGTAACCTCGATGTAATAGGGAGATCTTGGTTACAGTCTACGAACTCTGTAACTTCGATGTAATAGAGAGATCTCGGTTACAGTTTACGATCTCTGTAACCTCGATGTAATAGGGAGATCTCGGTTACAGTTTACGAACTCTGTAACCTCGATGTAATTATGAAGGTGGTGAAGATGACATAGGGAGATCTCGGTTACAGTTTACGAACTCTGTAATCTCGATGTAATAGAGAGATCTTGGCTCTAGTCTACGAACTCTGTAACCTCGATGTAATAGAGAGATCTTGGCTCTAGTCTACGAACTCTGTAACCTCGATGTAATAGGGAGATCTTGGTTACAGTTTACGAACTCTGTAACCTCGATGTAATAGAGAGATCTCGGTTACAGTTTACGAACTCTGTAACCTCGATGTAATAGAGAGATCTCGGTTACAGTTTACGAACTCTGTAACCTCGATGTAATAGGGACATCTTGGTTACAGTTTACGAACTCTGTAACCTCGATGTAATAGGGAGATCTTGGTTACAGTCTACGAACTCTGTAACCTCGATGTAATAGAGAGATCTCGGTTACAGTTTACGAACTCTGTAACCTCGATGTAATAGGGAGATCTTGGTTACAGTCTACGAACTCTGTAACTTCGATGTAATAGAGAGATCTCGGTTACAGTTTACGATCTCTGTAACCTCGATGTAATAGGGAGATCTCGGTTACAGTTTACGAACTCTGTAACCTCGATGTAATTATGAAGGTGGTGAAGATGACATAGGGAGATCTCGGTTACAGTTTACGAACTCTGTAATCTCGATGTAATAGAGAGATCTTGGCTCTAGTCTACGAACTCTGTAATCTCGATGTAATAGAGAGATCTTGGCGCTAGTCTACGAACTCTGTAACCTCGATGTAATAGAGAGATCTTGGCTCTAGTCTACGAACTCTGTAACCTCGATGTAATAGAGAGATCTTGGTTACAGTTTACGAACTCTGTAACCTCGATGTAATAGGGAGATCTTGGTTACAGTTTACGAACTCTGTAACCTCGATGTAATAGAGAGATCTCGGTTACAGTTTACGAACTCTGTAACCTCGATGTAATAGAGAGATCTCGGTTACAGTTTACGAACTCTGTAACCTCGATGTAATAGGGACATCTTGGTTACAGTTTACGAACTCTGTAACCTCGATGTAATAGGGAGATCTTGGTTACAGTCTACGAACTCTGTAACCTCGATGTAATAGAGAGATCTCGGTTACAGTTTACGAACTCTGTAACCTCGATGTAATTATGAAGGTGGTGAAGATGACATAGGGAGATCTCGGTTACAGTTTACGAACTCTGTAATCTCGATGTAATAAAGAGATCTTGGCTCTAGTCTACGAACTCTGTAATAGGGAGATCTTGGTTACAGTCTACGAACTCTGTAACCTCGATGTAATAGGGAGATCTCGGTTACAGTTTACGAATTATGTAACCTCGATGTAATAGAGAGATCTCGGTTACAGTTTACGAACTCTGTAACCTCGATGTAATAGAGAGATCTCGGTTACAGTTTACGAACTCTGTAACCTCGATGTAATAGGGAGATCTTGGTTACAGTTTACGAACTCTGTAACCTCGATGTAATAGAGAGATCTCGGTTACAGTTTACGAACTCTGTAATCTCAATGTAATAGAGAGATCTCGGTTACAGTTTATGAACTCTGTAACCTCAATGTAATAGGGAGATCTTGGTTACAGTTTATGAACTCTGTAACCTCAATGTAATAGGGAGATCTCGGTTACAGTTTACGAATTCTGTAACCTCAATGTAATAGGGAGATCTCGGTTACAGTTTACGAACTCTGTAACCTCAATGTAATAGAGAGATCTCGGTTACAGTTTATGAACTCTGTAACCTCAATGTAATAGGGAGATCTTGGTTACAGTTTATGAACTCTGTAACCTCAATGTAATAGAGAGATCTCGGTTACAGTTTACGAATTCTGTAACCTCGATGTAATTATGAAGGTGTTGAAGATATTTATGTAAGAATTTAACATTTTCAAAAATCTTTTACCATGAATTTTCCCCGGGCAACAGCTTTCCAGCCTGCTCTTCTCGATTTTTAACTGCCAATGATTTTTCTACCTGATCAAATTGAAAACGGGACCTACGTTTTATCGTCCGTCTCTGATAGAACTAGGAACTCGATCTAACCTGCACTGAAATCAGGGATCTCTGGAAAAATATAGAGATGGCTCCACGAGGCTACCTGGTATCTTTCTAACAGAAGGAGCACCTAACTTCTACGCTACAGAGATTACCAAGAAACAATATATATTAATTGATATGCTTATCCTTATTGTATTTCAAGAAACAATATATATTAATTGATACGCTTATCCTTATTGTATTTCGATGGATATCCACGTGTGAATCGATCTCTGACTTACACAAGAAGATCCTACGTGTACAGTGACTCAAAACCTGATGATCCTCTGACCTTTAACATTTTGAACATTTGTCTAAGTGTAGTATAATTGGGCATGACTAGCATACAATCTGGTGTTGGGGATGAGTACAGGGAGCCCTGAATTGGCTGCTGTGTCATTGAGCAACATAGAGTGCCTTCTAGTGTTCAATTCTTGATCCTGCTCGAGGTGGGTAGAAAATTCAATGTCAGCCCAGTTCCGCAATGCTATATACATTGACATTTGCCTGAAGGCCACGACACGAGTATACGACCCGCTGGATCATTGAAGTCGAAGATTCAATATCTCTATGCTCAAAGGATATCAGCTGGAGCTCAGTTTCTTTAAGTAACTGACAGTGTTGGCAGCAGAACACTTGTTGAATAGCTCTGAATGAACATTATATGATAATAAGTAAAACCAGCAGAATGTCACCTTCTGTAAAGGACAAAACCAGCAGACTGTCACCTTCTGTAAGGACAAAACTAGCAGACTGTCACCTTCTGTAAAGGACAAAACTAGCAGACTGTCACCTTCTGTAAGGACAAAACCAGCAGACTGTCACCTTCTGTAAGGACAAAAACCAGCAGACTGTCACCTTCTGTAAGGACAAAACCAGCAGACTGTCACCTTCTGTAAGGACAAAACCAGCAGACTGTCACCTTCTGTAAAGGACAAAAACCAGCAGACTGTCACCTTCTGTAAAGGACAAAAACCAGCAGAATGTCACCTTCTGTAAAGGACAAAAACCAGCAGACTGTCACCTTCTGTAAAGGACAAAAACCAGCAGACTGTCACCTTCTGTAAAGGACAAAAACCAGCAGAATGTCACCTTCTGTAAGGACAAAACTAGCAGACTGTCACCTTCTGTAAAGGACAAAAACCAGCAGACTGTCACCTTCTGTAAAGGACAAAAACCAGCAGAATGTCACCTTCTGTAAAGGACAAAAACCAGCAGAATGTCACCTTCTGTAAAGGACAAAAACCAGCAGACTGTCACCTTCTGTAAAGGACAAAAACCAGCAGACTGTCACCTTCTGTAAAGGACAAAAACCAGCAGAATGTCACCTTCTGTAAAGGACAAAAACCAGCAGAATGTCACCTTCTGTAAAGGACACCACTGGAGAAAATCCAAGGTGACTATAACAAAAAGAACACTTTCCTAGAAACTTATGGAAAGTGGAAAAGAGTAGTCCTTAAATAGACGGAGAAGAGATTTGAAGACAGAGCTTAACGATATTAAAAACATTGAAGGTACTGCAAGAGATGGCTAAATATAGGAGAACTTGGAATGAGTTGGTTGAGGGCCTGTTCCCCAACCGACGTTAACAAGACATGAGAATGGGAGATAGAGAAAAAATATATATATATATATATGTATATATATATATATATATATATATATATATATATATATATGAGAGAGAGAGAGAGAGAGAGAGAGATAGAAAAAGAGAATTAGAGATATATAGAAAATAGAGAGAGACCGTCATCATACTAAACACAGAGGTTCTAAGTATCTAGATGACGTAATATTTAAGAAGTAACACACTTAAATGACATCACTCAAAGCGTTCAGTGGGACAAGGGCGCACACCAAAAAATCACATTAAAAAATGTCAATATGAGAATGAAGAAGAAGCAAATAATCTCCTACAATAATGAAACTAAATAGAGAAGAGCAGCAGTTTTGTTAGATATACAGAAAACAGCTGCTAATAGTTGTCACGAAGATTGTCACAAACATCAAATATTAAAGAGTGTAAAATATGAGATCAGGATTTTAAGTAGAGTAAAAGCCCGTCTGCCCAGCGTGTTCGTAGCGCGTTGGACTACGGGTGACTATCCCTCTGTGTGTGTGGGTTCAATTCCGCGGGATGGCAGAAAAAGGCCACAGATTCCCAAGATTTACGGTGTTCGTGGCACCGAACCGAAGGGTTACGATGTCCATGGCACCGAGCCGAAGAGCTGAAAAGCTCAAGTGCTTCTGGATCAAAAAAAAAAAAAAGTAGAGTAAAACTACCAACGATGTTAGTTAATATTGGATGTTTTATGCAGACGTATTTGTTTAGTTAGTCAACTAGAAGATTTGGATTTTGCAGATGATATTGCCTTGTTAAGTAGAAACAACCAAGATATGAAAAGAAAAACAGACAACTTGTCATCTATAGCATCAAAAGTTGGACTGCAGATAAGCTATGAAAAACAAATATAATGAAGACACCTATGGCAAGTAATGCAGATATCACACTGGAATCTAAAATGATAAAAATAACAGAGCAGTTCACCTATTTGGGTAGCAATTTTGATTGCACAGGAAATGTTAAAAAGAAATTATGATACGAATTGGCAAAGCAACATCAGTTTTAAAAGTCTAAATAAAATATGGAACTGCAAGTTATATAGTATTAAAACTAAATTACGAATTTTCAATTCAAATGTTGTATCAATCCTAACATATGCTAGCGAGAGTTGGAAAATGACTAAAGATATAGAAAGCAAGTTGAATGCATTTGAAAATAGATGTCTGCGAAAAATAATGAATATAAAATGGAACGAATTCAGGAGAAGTGATGAAATCAGAGACATGTCTGGTCAACCACTAATGACAACTGTTATAAGAAAGAGAAGATGGAGATATGTTGGACACACCTTGAGGATAAATGATCAACGAATATCAAAGCAGGCATTGAAGTGGGATGCAAAGGGTTAAAGAAAGAGAGGTCAACCTAAGGAGACCCTGAAGCGAACTTTGCTGCGAGAGGCAGGAAATATCGGTCTCAGTTCCATGGAGGAGATTGAGCGAGTTGCTCAGGATAGAGCGATATGGAGAAATTACTTGCAGGCCCTATGTAACGTATAACGGTACGAGAAAAATTATTATTATTATTATTATTTGTTTAGTTAATTCCAGTGGCGGTTTGTGATATGTTTTGTTAGTGGGGTCAGAGACACCATTTTTGGATAAATCATTATTTTTTAGTATTTACTATTATTTGTATATTCGGGGAAATTATTTTCCCTTTACTAGAACAAACATTGTCGTATACAAGTGTATATTGATGGAACAGGCGATTACCGTAAACTAATCTATGATGGTTAGTTATTTACTTCCATTATTTTTATATATCATTCGGTATTTAGGCAACCTGGCTGATTTTAGCGCAATAACACCGTTTAACTGTGCACTGGCTTGGTCACTTAAGACTTTCTTTGCTAAATAACCAGTCCAGAGAGATGTCAGATGTCGCTATGTTAACAGACGGTCTAAATAGATCACATTACTACTGGCCCTAAACAATAGGACGTTTCAACTTCGTGAGGTGTACGAATAAGGGAGGAAATACGCTGAATATCAGATTGTATATGATATTTTAGCGCTATATTTTCAACTTTCAAAGATAATCAGTTTCACGTTAAAAGCATTGCTTATGAATACATAATTTATAAAATAATAAATAGTCATTACACATTATGTTTGATAGGGCCTGACCCCACTGGCTCTTAATGACGAGTCGCAACTGGTTGCTTCTCATTGTTATAATATTTTGTACTTTTATTTGTACTTTTCTGCTTGTGTTACAGTACTTTCATGTCAAGTAATGGCTGATATCTTTGTTTGAATGCTTCCATGCTAAGAGCCAATAGAATGTTGCTTATTAAACGACTGTGCGCACACCACCATTGAACGGGTCTCAGGGACTCAGCTGCCTTTGGAGCACTAAAGTATTCCCGGAGCATATATTGCAAGACTGTCGCAGTCAGAGCAGTGTAAGAATGGAAATCTGGTCAACAGAAACAACCCTACAAAACAAACTATGGGAGATTGGTGCAAGCCTCAAACGCACCGCCCTATTTATGACACATACCGGAGTAGTCGCATAGTAAAGTTGATAGCAGAAGAAGAAGAAGAAACGACTGTGCGAATTATATTATTTTTTTTAGCTCGTTTGTTTGTGCTTATTTGAGTAAACAAATTTAGGAATGAAACACGAATCATTGAATGAGATCACAATAGACAAACACATCTTTTGAACTTATAAAGAGACACAGCATAATACTGGAAACCATAATGAATGAAAGGTTTAAGCACACGGAACAAAATAGAGCAATGTTTTAAGTGGAAAGGAGAGCTTAGGATATGAACAAAGAAGAATTTGGCAGAACCCAATGTCATGAGAACTGACAGAAAATGTTGAAGATCCATTACATGTGTCATCTCATCATTTGATGGGGATGAAATTTAGAGATACCAGACTATCAAACATAGTCTTATTCCTCGTTGGTCTTTTGTCATGAGCTTATTGTAACTGTCGACCACAAACTGGACAGTCAGCTTCAGGTCTGTTAGGTTTCACCAAAAGTTTAATTTTTAGGTCGTCCTGGTGTGACCCCAAGTTGCTTTGTAACTTACCAATGAGAGAACAGTTTGCAGGACATGCTCTGGTGTTTGAACCTCTTGCTGACACTGATGGAGAGCTGCTTGAATTATTTCTATAGTTCGTTCCAAAATTCGTGATCATCGTTACCGACCGATATAAAATCATCCCCTTGACAGAAATTCTTGATTTTTACATTTTAATATAGGTAACAGTGACGACCTTCCAAAAGTATTTTTGCCCACCCAAACCTTTAGTTCTGTAAGATTTTTATTATATGTCATTACTAAAACTACAGCGATGTTGATATGGTATACTTGTCGAAATTTTACAGTACGATTGTCAAGTTTGTCTATAACTAAGCATTCCAGTGCTCCACATGCAATTCAGTGCAAGATAAAATCAGGAATCCGTGGAATTAATCAGTTCACAATGTTTCCTACCGACTATCATTGACGTATGTACGCAACATTTACTTTCATTTATAGACGTGGAAGGTATCATTTGTTCACTATGTCACCTTTCTGTTTCAGTTTAAGTTTGGAATATCTTCATTGCACTCCGGACATGTCCATAGGTGCTCTGATCGCCTTCGCAATAACTCCAACAGCGTCCAGCGACTGACCGTACAAGATCGATTTTGATTGATGAGCCTACTCACATACCTGTTATACTGTTCTTTTCTTGCTACTCCAATCTTCAAACCCAGCTCCTGCAATCTGGTAGTTGACGTGGATTGGTTTAAATGAAAATCTTCTTTGCGGCCACACTCTATGAGGGCGTTAAAAATATATCAGCTCTATCCATTGGATGACCCTCTGATATGGTGGCAAAGCCAGCCAGCCTGTCTGCTATCTCATTGCCAACGACACCCATGTGCCCGAAACGAAGATAAGTGTGATTCTGCAAATTGTTGACGCTTGTAGTGATTCAGTCCATTGCCTGCGCACCGAACCAGCCTCTACCTTGTGGATCATACTCAATGAATCACTCAGAATGCATGCATGAGTGTCGTTTTGTGACTCCTGCCAACGTAAAGCATTAGTCATCGCCAGTACCTCCATTGTCAGATTAAAATAACCCTTGTTGTCATACGAAATGCACCACTGGCCTCATGGACCATTCTGCCACATGAGCTTGCAGAGAAGGCCCATGCGGACTTTTCGTGACGAACTACCGATCCATCCGTATAAATCACAACGGCACCTTTATTGCAGTTTTCATCAATGATAGCCTTAACGTCTGCATCCAGCGCCACGGGATTCCTCTCTTTGCAACTTTTATCAAATTTAATGATGGTGGAAAAAGTGTTCCCGTATATTGAAGGCATCGGCATCCATTCTTCCCCATAATCGATATTTGTGAGCCCGCATACCAGCTGAACAGTGCCTGCAGCCCGGCCAACCCATGACTTGCACCGCTTTAATCGATTTTCTCCACTGGTGCTTTGCAGCTCGTGCAATGGGTGATCCTTTTAGCACTTATTTTGAGGTACGCACGTGCTCTAGCTATCTTGAGTCTATACTCCATGGTCGGAAATCCAGGAGAAACCTCATCGTCACGCAGGGTGTATCCCGTGTGCAGCCGAGAATGATACGTATAGCCTCATTCTGTATTCTTTCCAGTCTTTCAATTTGCGTTTTACGAACAGTGAGGATGGCCATTGCATATTCAATGGTGGAGAGAACCAGCGTCTGATACAGGATGACAAGCAGCCATTGCGCAATATTAGCAGCCGCCATAACTCTCATTGCCGCTAAACCTTTACTTACTTTGACAATGACATACTCACAGAGCCGGATTAGCCTAGTAGCAGAAGTAGCAAATGCTACGGGCCCGCGCTTCTGGGGGCCCCGCGCCTATGTGACAGATGAAAATGGAAAAATAACCAGATGTTATATCAAAAACACGCAAGCTGTCTGAATTTTTAAATGTCGTGTGTGATGGTGCTGAATTCAACGAAATCGAAGCAGAAAATACAGAAGACGTGTCCCACTATGTAGTAGATGAAAGCAGTGCCTTAGAAGAATCATCATTACCAATACTACCATTAAGATCAGCAACTCTTCACGATTTAGCCACATTTTCCACCAGACAAACTGAAATCGAATGTACAGCAAGTCCTTCCAATTTAGCCATATCATCTTCAAGCCAAAGAGAGGCAGAAAGCACAGCAAATGCTTCTAATGTAGCAACATCATCTACAAGCCAAAAACACAACGAAAGTAAAATGTACTCCAACGATATTGGTGAATGGCCAAACAACTTCAAACAATCCACGATTTTGTCTAACGTCGTTTTTGACATACACGCATACACCAACAAACAAAACTCACGTGAAAGATTGGTTGTGTTATACAGAAACTAAAGGACAACTGTTCTGTTTTGTTTGCAAAGTTATTGATTTAGGCTGTACCATAGAGTGACTGGTGTATTTGGAATACTCCGGCAGTTAAAATCTATTACAGAGGAAGAGATCTTGAAAAGAACTCCAAATATTGTCAGCTCTTACCAAGAGGATTTGGAAGAAAGCCTAGGCGACTAACTTATGCAGTTCATTGAACTTCTTAAAACTAATGTCTATGGCCTTTTTCATCTTTACAGACGGTCAATTGGCAAGTGTTTTACTGTGACAACTTCTGAGTTTTCGCTTTTCTCTCTTGTCGTTCAGCTCATACATAAGTCTCTTCTCAAAAGACTCTGCGCCCTTTCGTAATTTGGCTTTACACACAACTCTGTCATCAGCTAGTCCTTCCCATGTGCTGGGATCTATAGAAACGTTTTTCATTGAGGCTTTGCAGACATCTTTATATCTGAGCAGTGGTCTGCCCTGGTGCCTCTTCCTCCGAAAGTTCACAGAACAACATTTGTTTTGGTATTCGGCAAGTTTCCATTCTTCTCACATGTCCCAACCATCTTAGTCGTCTACTGCTGTAAAACTAATGTAGCTGCTGCTATTAGCAACGAAAGCATGAGGCTCTTGAACTGCAATTTAATAAACTTGTAATGGAAAATTCATTAGAGTCGTGTTTCCCAAATGTAGAAATAGTCTTACGAATTTACTTGTCTTTAATGATTACTAACTGCAGCGGAGAACGTTCTTTTTCGACATTAAAGCGTATAAAAGTGAGTTAAGAAACACGATGGGACAAGATCGTCTAAATAACCTCACCTTATGTCGTTGAACATTCAATTTACTTAGAAATTGATTTGTCTAGTATTATCTCTAAATTTGCTCACATTAAATCGAGATAAGTTTGTTTGTAAAGTTGTGTTTTATTTATTATCATCAAAACCTAGGGCCCCGCGCTAAATTTGCTAGGCCGCGCTAGCCTAATCCGGCACTGCATACTCAACATGTTCCCTGAAACACAGACTGCGGTCTAATTGTACACCCAAAAATTTCATCGATTTAGCACATTTCTTTTTATAATATGTAATAGGAATATGCCTTTGCAAACATTCGCCACCATTTTGTGTATTACTGTAAGTTCTAAACCTTATTTATCATTTTGTTGTGCTTATGCAAAATTATATAACAAAAACGTTTTTGCATCAACCAAGCTACCTACCAATTAGTTAAACATGTAGGTCGTTGGTAAGGTCGTGAGATATATAAGACTGCATGCAAAAAATCACTGGTATACATCAGGTGGATTTCGTACAAATTAAACCTAAGTGTGATCACGAATTTTGGAACGAACTATAGTATATAAAGGTATCTGTTGAGTTTGTAGGAGAAATATAATGACATGGTCTGTTCTCAGTGCCGGATTAGGCCAGCGCGGGCCTGTAGCAAATTTTAGCGCGGGGCCCTAGGTTTTGTATGATAATAAAATAAAACACAACTTTTACAAACACATTTGTCTCGATTTAATGTGAGCAAATTTAGAGATAATACTAGACAAATCAATTTCTCTAAGTAAATTACATTCAATGTTCAACGATATAAGGTGAGGTTATTTAGACGATCTTGTCCCATCATGTTCCTGAACTCACTTTTTATACGCGTTAATATCGAAAAAGAACGTTCTCCGCTACAGTTAGTAATCATTAAACACAAGTAAATTCGTAAGACTATTTCTACATTTGGGAAACACGACTCTAGTGAATTTTCCATTATAAGTTTATAAAATTGCAGTTCTAGAGCCTCATGCTTTTCATTGCTAATAGCAGCAGCTGCATTAGTTTTAAGAAGTTCAATGAACTGCATAAGTTCGTCGCCTAGGCTTTCTTCCAAATCCTCTTGGTAAGAGCTGACAATATTTGGAGTTCTTTTCAAGATCTCTTCTGCTGTAATAGATTTTAACTGCCGAAGTATTCCAAATACACCAGTCACTCTATGGTACAGCCTAAATCAATAACTTTGAAAACAGAACAGTTGTCCTTTAGTTTCTGTATAACACAACCAATCTCTCACGTGAGTTTTGTTTGTTGGTGTATGTGTGTATGTGAAAAACGACTTTCGACAAAATCGTGGATTGTTTTCTTTATCTTTTTTTTAGACATGAAATCACTGTTCATATGTTGCACTTCGCTACTTTCTTTCACAATCCAATAATCTCGATTGAAGTTGTTTAGCCATTCACCAATATCGTTGGAGTACATTTTACTTTCGTTGTGTTTTTGGCTTGTAGAAGATGTTGCTACATTAGAAGCATGTGCTGTGCTTTCTGCCTCTCTTTGGCTTGAAGATGATATTGCTAAATTGGGAGGGCTTGCTGTACATTCGACTTCATTTTGTCTTGTGAAAAATGTGGCTAAATCGTGAAGAGTTGCTGATCTTAATGGTAATATTGGTAATGATGATTCTTTTATAGTACTGCCTTCATCTACTACACAGTGAGACACGTCTTCTGTATTTTCTGCTTCGATTTCGTTGGATTCAGCACCATCACACACGACATTTAAAAATTCAAACAGCTTGCGTGTTTTGATATAACATCTGGTTATTTTTTCCATTTTCATCTCTGTCACATAGGCGCGGGGCCCCCTAGAAGCGCGGGCCCGTAGCATTTGCTACTTCTGCTACTAGGCTAATCCAGCGCTGTCTGTTCTGCTGAGGTCTTTAATAAAGTCTTTTTCATATTCACATCCAGTGTTTATCCTCCAGACTATGAAACATATGATCCTTATCTGCTAATGGCGCTATCGATCTTGGATCTCCACAACTCGCTGCTCCCAACGTTGACATCGATATAAGGGAAGACTGTAGTAAAACTATGTAGCAATGTTCCTAACGTTGACGATTAACTCCGTTTTTGACGCTCTCTGTTACTATGATGTTGAACTTTTAATGCCTTTTCCACGGCTCAGTAATATACTCGTAGATCCTGAATAAGCACATAGAAGACAAAATTGCAAGTATTTAAATGTGAACTTATAGAATAATTGCAAGTATTTAAATGTGAACTTATAGAATAATTGCAAGTATTTAAATGTGAACTTATAGAATAATTGCAAGTATTTAAATGTGAACTTATAGAATAATTGCATGTATTTAAATGTGAACTTATAGAATAATTGCAAGTATTTAAATGTGAACTTATAGAATAATTGCAAGTATTTAAATGTGAACTTATAGAATAATTGCAAGTATTTAAATGTGAACTTATAGAATAATTGCAAGTATTTAAATGTGAACTTATAGAATAATTGCAAGTATTTAAATGTGAACTTATAGAATAATTGCAAGTATTTAAATGTGAACTTATAGAATAACTGCAAGTATTTAAGGAAGACAGAAACAACAGAAAGGACAACATCAGTTCCTACTCAACCACCAACTTTACACCTTTCGTATAATATGTCCGCAACAAAAATGTATGCACATATTTTGGCACAAAACTATATCAAACCAAGAAAAGTTTCCAGAGTATTTGGTCCGCAGTTTCCGGCATATATGCATTATACGTCATTTGGATGACAGCATGACTGGAACGTAGTGACAGGATGCCACGCTCATTTTTCATTTTCAACATGGCAGTATCTCTAATGCGACTTAGAACTATACCATGCCTTCATGCAGGACACGTTCGTCGCCCATATTGTGGATGTTATATCGGGACGTTGCCAAATCTATAGTCTACCACAGACATAATCAGTTGATGGGACAGGAGGACAAGCAGTCGTTGCTCGATATTTGCGGCTGAGATAAGCTTGAGAAGAGCGAGACCAAACTTCCAATTTTATATACATACACATTTCGTACACATGAAAGATAGACTGTGTTTCGAGATTATTCCAAATTAACGCATACTGTCCGGACGCTCAATAGTCTGCTCCATCAAAGTGGACTCCGATTAGGTCAGCATTGACTTAAGATATTCAATAAGCCCATTAACAAACACGTTTTCTCAGGATTGACCCGAAAACGAAGATTCCCTACAACAACACGAGATGGTACGAAATGTCCTTTGAATGTGTTCGGTGGTTTTATTTTTCTATCGGATCTAGTCCTGTATGTTAATACCTTCTTATCAAGCCCTCTGTGAGTGCGGGTTCAATTCCGCGGGCTGGCAGAAAAACCACAGGTTCTCCAGATTTATGGTGTCCATGGCACCGAGCCGAAGAGCTGAAAGCTCAAGTGCTTCTGGATCGGAACAAAAAAATAATATCTTCTTATCTGATCTTATGTTCCATTATTTTAAACCCTATTCACATGTGCAGTGAAAGCTTGTGTAGTGTTGTAGTTTACCTTCTTGTGCCAGATGTGTTGTATGTTAGCAGTTAGTCCATGTTGTTGTAGAGTCTCTGAGATGTTATCTGTCCATCAGTCTTTCGGTCGTTCTCACAGAGACCATGATTTCGATTGTTATAGGCGCGAGACGGCAGTAAATCTAGTTTCATTCTGATTATGTGATCTGACCACCTTCAATTTTTTTTGTCTTTAATTTTGTTTGTGACTCAAGCAGAGTGGGACTTCAACAATGTTTCTAGTGTACTCATTTAATTTTACTGTATCCCGTCTTGTAACATTTACAGATTTTCTGAATTAATTGTACATGTTGTGATCTTTCTTTCTTGGATGTTAGTTAGGAACCAATTTTGACATTGATAAAAGAGTTAGTAAAATATACAGTTTACAAGTTGTCGTTTGATTGTATTGTCTATGTTTGTATTTTTTTTTTCAGACGTCTTCGGATTGAATTTTTGTTTTCAGACCTGAAAGTGATAGACTAGTGATAGGAAAGTGACCATTCGGAAATGTTTGAAACAACGGGAAGGAACGGGAAATTACCGTTGTATATCCTCCATGAAAGTTGATAATGTCCCAAACTTCGCTGTTCCGGTCAAGGTAACATGACTAACGGACGGAGTAATGGATTGCACCAGAGACTGGCAGATGTGGGGAGGAGGCATGATCGCATATGCCATCTGGCACGGTACTTTATTGGTTGATTGATGTGTGTGTGTGTTTGAACAGTGGTGACAGTTGATATGCTACTGCATTGACATTTCTGCATCTAGTCTCGATTTATCTTTTCAATTTTCCATCTTTTGTGGTAATGCTTATCAGATAACTGAATACAGTGATATGAGCTATTTTATTTTTGCATTGTTCCTATATATGTTGATTTGGTTAGTTAATATACTTATTTTCATAGCTTCTGTTTTGGTAGTGCTAATTTTCATGATGATTTATAGATATTTTAAGAAGTCATCAGCAAAAGTCATTATCTAGGCCTGGCAGGTTGTAGGAATTTAAACTAAATTTGCTGTGTAGATTTTAAGCAACATGGGTGATAGATGGAGACATTCTGATAATCCTGGAATATGCTGGAGAAATATAACGTTTATCTTCCTAAATGTATTGTAACTGTACTCTCCATCAGAGAAGCAGCTATTAAGTTCACGAGCCAAGGTTTGACTTCACAATTTAGTAAATATAATTTCATGACTGTAAAGTTTATTTTGTTGTACATCATAGAACACCAGTCACCATAGCTAAAGTCGCTTGGTTGTATTGGAAACTCCATAAACGTCATAAACAAACGTGCCAGAATTATTTCAAGTCCTTTTCAATGAGTGAAAATATTAAGGACATCATGCTACCAATCAGAATGGTTTGTCAACTGGGATTTCGTATTGTAGGAGTTAATACATATTCCTGGCACTGTTTGATATTATGATACTGCACGCCATCAGGTGCTGGAGTATAGAGATGTGTCTGTCTTTGAGTGCATTTACTATATCGTTCTTTGTTATGAGAGCTGTCTAACGTATCTGAATGTCACAATTTGTTTGATGACACCATTGACTGTATGACACCTTTAATTCAATAATATATTTTGTTTGATTTCATATTGATCTTGTTGACACCATTATCTTGGTCAAAGCTTTTGCTTGATGAATGTTTCAACGGTTGAAATAAGAGTGTCTGCAGTGACCGATGTTAAAAACAATCTCTAGCGGGAGATCAATTGGTGCAGGGAAATAGAAAATGCAGAACAGTGTTGTCAAACTCAGCTTGAAGTGAACAAGCAATAAGTCATGCAAGTGAGCAGTTTTAAATGTTCGAAAATTATGTCTGATAATTTCAGGAATGTACAATAGGTAATTGAAATTATAAATATTATTTAAAGTAATGTCTGTGCAACAGAGTTTAATGTAGGTGGAGATAATGTTCTATCCTGGAAATATCTGCTCCCTTATGTATGATTGCTCGTCATTATGGTAGTCTACATACAAATACACAAGTTGAATGCGTCAAAGAATCATTGGCAGTCTAAATTCGTAGACTGAAGGTAGACTGAAGGTAGAATGCAAATAGACTGAAGGTAGACTGAAAGTAGACTGAAGGTATAATGATGATAGACTAAAGGTAGATGAAGGTACGCTGAAGGGAGCTGAGGACTGAAGGTAGACTGAATTAATCTGAAGATAGACTGATGGTAGACTGAAGGTAAACTGAAGGTCACTGAAAAACACGATGAATCTGAAGGGAGACGAAGATATCGTGAGAGCAGACTTAAGTAGACTGGGAAAATAAAAACTATTCTGGTATTGAGACGCGTGAAGTTGACAGCCCCATCGTGGTCAGCGGTCAGTGAAATAGGACCTAACAGTATTAGCCATATATAGCCAGTGGTATATAAAGTGTTGAGCCGTAGTTGTAGCGCAGTTGTAGCGTAGTTGTAGTGTAGTTGTAGCGTAGTTGTAGCGTAGTTGTAGTGAGTTGTAGCGTAGATGCAGCTAGTTGTAGCGTAGTTGTAGCGTAGTTGTAGCGTAGTTGTAGCGTAGTTGTAGTGTAGATGTAGCGTAGTTGTAGCGTAGTAGTAGTGTAGTTGTAGGTAGTTGTGAGCGTAGTTGTAGTGTAGTTGTAGCGTAGTTGCAGCGTAGTTGTAGCGTAGTTGAGTGTAGCTGTAGTTGAGTGTGTTGTAGCGTGAGTTGTAGCGTAGTTGTAGCGTAGTTGTAGCGTAGTTGTAGCGTAGTTGTTAGTGAATTACTTTTGAATCTACATAGCCCGAGTTCAATTCCACAATGGACGTGAGATTTTCCTCCGACTGTAACGGCTCTCAGTTCGACCCAGCTTCAACTGGTTACCAGGAAAACACTGGAAATAAAAGGCGATCGGCGTAATGTTGACCACATCATCCATCGTGTGCCGACGGTCAATGAAATATGCGAATCTAACACCGTATTACACTATATACCACGTTGTATATAAAATAATTCCTTTACTTTCTTCTTTGCCTTTCAACTCCCAAAGGAGTACATGTCTTCAACAAACTTCTTCCAGCTCTTCCTCTCTCTTGCCATCCCTTCCAATTCTTTCCATGTTTTACCTATCATTTTAATATTAGTCTCCAGCTCTCTTTTTCGGGTATATCTACGCCTTCTCCTGCTCCTATTTTCTTGCGGGTTCCAAAACAGTGTCTGTCTTGCAACGCTTCCGGTCGATCTTCTCAATGTGTGCCCTATCCATCGCCAGTGTCTCTTTCTTAGCCCTTTCTCCAGTAGTATCTGCTTAGTTCTTTCTCTGAGTTTCTCGTTCGTTATCTTATCATATCATCTCAGTCCTTCTATTCTACGTACACATTTCTGTACTTTAATTTTCATAAAAAGGATTCATTTAATCTTTTACTTACTTTTTCTGGTGAAAAATAACTACATGTGAAATGAGCTGCCTGCTAAAAGTTACAAACAACACCAGAAAAGACAATAGAGTCACCAACATCAGCATAAGAAAGAAAGTTGGCACACAATCTTGCTTGAATTACAATGAGAAACAAAGAATAAAGTGGTTTTGACACTAAATAAAAATGCATCCAAACTCCACAGTATACATAGTCTTCTACAACAGAACATCAGAAAAGAAGGTGAGAGAAAGACCACGAAAAAGATGGTTAGATAGCATAGAAGAGTCCTATCAAACAGCAAAAATAACAATCACCCAAGTCAACAGAACAGCGCATGACAAAAACAGAAAATCACAACACTGGGCAACAACCCGGTAACAGTGTGACGACACCGGGCAACAACCCGGTAACAGTGTGACGACACCGGGCAACAACCCGGTAACAGTGTGACGACACCAGGCAACAACCCGGTAACAGTACGACACTGGGCAACAACCCAGTAACAGTGTGACGACAAAAGAAGAAAGAAGAAGAAGATTCTGGTGACAGCATATGATCTATACATGTCAAATATGGGAATAAATACTTGTATACAAGCGTTCTTCAAAAGTAACAAACAAGAAGACAAAAGAAATGAATCAATAACATGACAATGAGAGGTTTTATGAAATTTAATAACATAATAAGTTATAAGGAGAAACAATATAGAGGAAGGCATACTGGGAAGAAATTTGATAACAGATTGGTAAGGAAGATAAATGTTGTAAATAGATATTTGATGGCGTATACAATTTTTTTAAAATCCAGTGAGAACATAACATATTGGAATACTAAAAACAGATATATATGAAATGAGTAGTATATACCATTAGCCACGTAACATGTGCCCCGTGCTACGTAACAAAGGCAATATGCCACGTAAAATATGCCTCATGCCACGTAACATTTGGCACATGCCACGTACCATAGGCAACATGTCGCATAACATATGCAACATGCCACGTAACATATGCCACCTACCGCGTACCATAAGCAACATGCCACGTAACATAAGCAACATGCCACGTAACATAAGCAACATGCCACGTAATATATGCTATTTGCCGCGTAACATATCCCACATGCCGCGTAACATATCCCACATGCCGCGTAACATATCCCAAAAGACACGTAACATATTCCAAATGACACTTAACATATCCCAAATGACACGTAACATATCTCACATGCCGCGTAATATATCCCACATGCCGCGTAACATATCCCACATGCCGCGTAACATATCCCAAAAGACACGTAACATATCCCAAATGACACTTAACATGTCCCAAATGCCACGTAACATATCCCACATGCCGCGTAACATATCCCAAATGACACGTAATATATCCCAAATGACACGTAACAAATGGAACATGATTATGAAAAGGTATATTGCTCTTGTTTAATGATTGACTTGTCTTCCTTACCTTTCATCCTTCAATGACATTTATCATGAATGTTTACTTCTTTCTCTCTCTCTCGCGATCGTTCTTAACCCTTTAGCTGCTAAGGACGTATATATACGTTTTCCCAATCACTTCTAAAGACGCATTAACACATCAGTTATTATCTCTCCTCTTTGGGCTAAAGAAGTGTTAACACGTTATACATTGCTACTGTCACTGCTATAGGCGTACATTCACGTTTGTGACCTAGAAACAAAGAGTAGCTATTTTTAGCTCAGCCGTCAGAAAGTATGTAGCAGCGAAAGGGTTAAGCCGTTTTTATCATTCTATTGTGATATATAAACAGCCAAACATCAGAACGTGATGTACGTGCACAGCCTTCAGTACCAATTGGAGCTCAAGTGCTTATCCTTGGGTGGTGTGTTCGATTTCATCCAGCGTTTGTGTACGGTTCGCTCTCCGCTAACCTTTTGCTGTCCCCAGCCAAAACCCACAAGTCAGCAGGTTGCCATTTTCTTTTAGGGCAGCGACCCTTAGACGGCCTGCCCTCCCGTGCTTATGAGCGCCATCTGCCGAGCAAAACCGGTCATTTTAATGGACACCTTGGTTTGCCGCCCGTCCAGCTTTGTGTACGGTTTGCTCCGCTAGCCTTTTATTGTCCCCAATCAAACTACAAGGCAACAGTAGTTCCTTGCTAGCGGGAACGCGCACTGTCTTTACAACTGCTGGACTTTACAGCTGTTCTGCTCATTTGGGTGGGACGCACACACTCTTGCCTGCCATGCTTGCTGCTGTCATGCCTGCCGCGCCTGCCGTGCTTTCCGCGCTTGTCGTGCTTGCCGTGCTTGCACTGGCTTTACCTCTGCTGGGCTTTCCAATTGTTCTGCACATTTTGGTGGGACGCACACCCTCTTGCCTGCTATGCTTGCCGCTGCCATGCCTCGCTTGCCGTGCCTGCCGCGCTTTCCGTGCCTGCCGTGCATAGCGTGTATGCCATGCTTGCCGGCCCCTCGGTGGGGCCCACTTTGGCTTCGCCAGCGTGTTTGCTAGCTCTGCCCTTATACCTGGTCATCATCAGTTTTTGCCATGCTCACATTTTCCGCGTCATTCGTATCGTGCTCACATTTGCCTGGGCTGTCCCCGCCTGTGACTCAACCCGATCCCCACCCATGAGATGGGGTCATTGATTTCGCCCCATGTGGCCCACCCTTGCACGTCCATATGCGTGCTCGTTCTGACCTAGTGTCCCACTCACCATTTCCGTCAATTCCCACCGTGCTCACATTTCCTGGCAGTCCGTGTGGACCCGCGTTTAGCTCAGCTCGATTCCCAGCATACTCACGGCTCAAAGAGAGGCTCAGAGAGGGGGCATGCACGGGATCAGAATTTCGTCCCGCACGGGTCAACGTCTTTTCGATCGGCCTATGTGGACCCACGTGGAGTTGAACCCGACTCCCAGCATACTCATCGGCTCAAGAGAGAGGGCTTAAGAGAGAGCATGCACGAACTCCGAATTTCGCCCCGCCTGGGTCAACGTCTCTTCGATGACTTACTAAATCGTGCCCCATCCGTGAGATAGGGGCCCGAGTTTCGGCCTATGTGGTCCCTCGTGCATTCAACTCGACTCATATAACTCATGGCTCAGAGAGAGACCAAGAAGAGAATGCGCGGGCTCCGAGTTTTGCCACAGGCATTTCCACTTTTATCCTTCAAGCTTTTCCAATCGACCGGGAGAAGCGGCATTAATACACTCTGAAAGTTTGCTCGCCTGTGTTGCGAGCGGATCCCATCTAGCGTGACTACCTTTGCAAATCCTATCTACTTGTCCCAGAGTAGCTCTCCACGGCACCTGCCCTCTTAGCCAGACCGGAAACTACCGTCTGTTACCAGGGTCACCACGTGGAGTGAGAGCAGGGATTAGAGCCAGTTTCCTAATCCTGGCGCGCCGCTTCCTTGCGCATTGAGCCCATTTTACTTCAAATGTTGTACACATTCAACCCAGTTCTTTCTGGACATTTTACAAACATTTTCTTTATGTTAATTTTTCTGTCTTGTAGTTTATGATCTTGTATTAGTTGTTGATATCCAAACCTCTGCTGATACTTGACACTAGTTAAGTTGCCTCGCCTCAAATGTATACTGCTCATTTTCCTGGTAGAGCGATTGAACTATTTTCCAGTTAAGCTCTGATCTCATAGTAACAAGAGAATAAGAAGATTTAAGAACTCCAAGGAAAACATCGGAGCCAATGAATATGATCAATAAATAGACAGTGAACAAGGGGCTTAGAAACTTCTGGAGAAAAAAGCAAATTACCAAATACAAGATTCGAACCACAAATTTTTATTTCTAACACACCCATTTCCTAGCCCTACATAGAATCGTTTTTAAGAACATAATAATCTAGCTTTTAAAAAAGAGAATCACTTCGTCGTGTCTTTTATAAACAGCGGGACGCCCGCCTGCCCAGCGTGTTCGCAGCGCGTTGGACGACGGGTGAAAAAAACCTCTGTGAGTGCGGGCTCAATTCAGAGGGCTGACAGAAAAGCCACAGGTTCTCAAGATTTACGGTGTTCGTGGCACCGAACTGAAAGGTTACGATGTCCATAGCACCGAGCCGAAGAGCTGAAAGCTCAAGTGCTTCTGGATCGAAAAAAATAAAAATAAACAGCATGATTGTAGAACACAGCAGTGGCGGCTCGTCATTAAGGGCCACTGGGGCCAGCCACACCCAAAATAATGTGTAACGTGTATTTATTATTTTATAAGTTGAAACATAACAACCCAAAACCATTATTCTTCCAATAATTTTTGTCTGGCCCCACCAACAAAAATGATCATGAGCCGCCACTGGAATACAGAATAATCAGATCAGATTCGATCGAACAGTGTTTGCTGAAACACATGCGAAAAGTTGTATGTGCTTGTATATATGAAACGAAACAAGAGCATACATACACACAAGTGTACACATATAACATACATGCACACATCATTCATTATAATCTCAATGTAAGTCAGTTCGAGTTCCTAGACATATCGAGACCAGGGATAAATAGGAGGCCCTGTGGTCAGATTGATCATAACAAAACCAAAGAATTGGCAGTCGAACATCTTTAGTAGTAGCCGGGAAAACCACTTATTTGGGTTTATATGTGTCCTATCTGTATGTATTTTATTTCTATGTTTCTTGTTTGTTTGTGTCTTGTCTTTATGTGACTTGTCTATATGTGCTTTATCTGTGGTTGCCTTGCGTGTATGTTTCTTGTTTGTACATGTCTTGTTTACATAAGTTTTGTCTGCAAGTGACTTGTCTGTTTGTGCCTTGTTTATATGCGTCTTGTCGTTATATGAACTGTTTGCGAGTGTCTAATCTGCGTATACTATTGTGTACAGTTACAAACGTTAAGTAAAAAACTTATAAATACATTTAATAATGTCCAAGAGAAATATCAGTAACCAAAGAATAATGTTTGGAGGCGAATAGTTCTAGAAACAGTGGAGCAGGAGAATGAGAGTGAATATAACAAGTACAATGAGATATTATGTCCTGGGATGGTAGCAACATTAGCTGTAACAAAAATTCCGCAAAATTACAACAATTAATATGTACAATTAATACATACTATTCTCTATATATACATATGTTTGAGCACATTAAACAACATCATCATATTCATATACATGTGTACACAGCTCATATGATACCAAATATGTAGAATTATTGCCGTGGTGAGGTTAACGAATGTGTACAGTCACGGCGTTTCAAGACAAGAATTTTGTGTAGTTTTTTTGTAGAATTGTAGAGTCATGACATTTTTATATGTGGAATTATGAGCATATTCATAGCGTCTATTAGTTTAACTTTGAGCATATTCATGGCGTCTCAATGTTAAACTTTGAGTAGATTCATGGCATCTCAATGTTAAACTTTGAGTAGATTCATGGCATCTCAATGTTAAACTTTGAGTAGATTCATGGCATCTCAATGTTAAACTTTGAGTAGATTCATGGCATCTCAATGTTAAACTTTGAGTAGATTCATGGCATCTCAATGTTAAACTTTGAGTAGATTCATGGCATCTCAATGTTAAACTTTGAGTAGATTCATGGCATCTCAATGTTAAACTTTGAGTAGATTCATGGCATCTCAATGTTAAACTTTGAGTAGATTCATGGCATCTCAATGTTAAACTTTGAGTAGATTCATGGCATCTCAATGTTAAACTTTGAGTAGATTCATGGCATCTCAATGTTAAACTTTGAGTAGATTCATGGCATCTCAATGTTAAACTTTGAGTAGATTCATGGCATCTCAATGTTAAACTTTGAGTAGATTCATGGCATCTCAATGTTAAACTTTGAGTAGATTCATGGCATCTCAATGTTAAACTTTGAGTAGATTCATGTCTCAATGTTACTTGATAGATTCATGTGTCTCAATGTTAAACTTTGAGTAGATTCATGGCATCTCAATGTTAAGCTTTGAGTAGATTCATAGCGCTTCATTTGTTAAACTTTGAGTATATTCATTGTGTCTCAATGTTAAACTTTGAGTAAACTCACGACTTTTCATGTTTCGAAGCGAGGAAAATATCCCCAGCAAACATAAAACCTGAAACAATTTAACATTCTTTTGGACACTTTATTTTGTCTATTAAAGTTCATTTCAACCAACACAACCGTTGTCGTTTTGATTATGTTATAGCGTATAATAATTACACAAATTATATGGAACAGGGGGTCAAGACATACTGTAATGTTGTGCCTTAACTCACACAGTACGATAAGACACATGACACACCGATCTGGTAATATCAATGTTCCGACAATCCCTTTCACAAACCGAAACAATAAATGAAAGTAAAATTATTCACAAGTTCCTTTGATGCTATTTTTGTGTACAAGTCCGTATAGAATACATCATGTTAATTGATAAAAGTGAGTTTATAATTTTACCCATTCTGATAGTGATCTGGTGCTTAAGTAAAACTTTGCTTATTAGGGGCCTCTGTGGCATAAATGTAAGGTGCTCGCTTCTCGTCCCAAAAGTACTCTGTTTGTTTCCCACTTGTATCGATAATGATATTTTTCCAGAGATACATGATTTCAATGTAGGTGAGATCAAGTTCCTAGTCCTATCGGAGACTGACGATAAAACGAAAGTCAAATGTTCAAGTTTACTAGGTAAAAGAACTCTTTGCAATTGAAATTCAATAAGAATAAGCTGCAATGCCAATGTCCGGACAAAATTATAACAATTAAATTAAGCTAAACTTCCTACAAAATGTTTACAAGTTCATAATTACATTGGGGACTCTCGCCTGAGCTACGGAGGTCGTGTACTGTCAGTGAGATCCTCATGTGTAAGAAAGACATTGGAGTACACAGGGTTGTTCACCGAAGCGCAATGATAGTGATCCTATCAACAATTAATCAATCAATTTGATATATATATTGTTATAATATTCTCCATTGAAATTTGTAATATGAAAACCATCGCATAAAAACGAGATTTTAGTATGTGTATAGTCACAGTTTACTGCTCTTTTTCTGTTTGAGATTGTCATTTTTAATGTTATCTCAATCCTAAAATATCCCAGCAACATTTGGAAAATGACTAAAGATATAGAAAGACAGTTAAATGCATTTGAAAAAAATATATGCTAAAAACAAACAATGCCATATAATTGGATGAATTCAAGAGAGATGATGAAATCAGAGAAAAGTCTGGTCAACCACTAGTAGCAACTGTTATAACTAGCAGATGATGGAGATATTGTGGGCATACCTTGAAAAGAAATGATCAAAGAATACCAAAGCAGGCATTAAAGTGAGAGGCAAAGGGTTCAAGATAGAACAGACGTCAGGGAAATTCTGAAACGAACTTAATTGAGAAAGGGAAGTAATTTTGAACTCAATTTCATAGAAAATGAATTAGTTAGCCAGTGTAGACTTCTTCTTTCCTTCCATCATTTACTTCTTCATAGAAGTGTTGAGAGGATCTTCTTCTTCTTCTTTGCGTTCGTTCTTTACGACCAATTTGAATCACTCTGATATGTTTGAAATTTCCCAAGAACGTGTATACGTTGCGTTGCACATTGGTTTGGTATGCCCCTAAACGCATAGACTGCTACATATTTAGGACACGTGCCTCCGATTTCTGTTAAACCTCTTTAGTCGTCTCTTACGACATGCGTGGCAGGTAACAGTGGTTCTTCTTTCTTCTCTCTCTCGTACGCCCGCTGTTAATTCAGGCGGAAAGTCATAATGCCTGGTATTGCGCTTCTGATTTTTGCGTTAGACATATCTAACCCTTTAACTGGTGTCCCTCAACCATACGGATAGCCTCGCTAGTGATCGTGTGTGCTTGTTCTAATGCACTTTATAAGCTGTTATTCATTTTCTTAAGGCTGTTCTTGATGCCGTTGCTACATCTTTTGCATGGTCTTCCTCTTGCTCTGTACTCGTTATACTTTTTCTGTGGTAGACGATACTAGGCATTCTTGTCAGGTATCCAAACCATTTAATCTGTTGTTCTTTTATGAATTGCATGACTGGTTTCACATTCAGTCTTCTTCTGATTTCTTCATTTCTAATTTTGTCTCTTATTGTCACACCTGCAGCTCTTCTAAGACACCTCATCTCTGTCGTTATGATTTTCCGCTCATTAGCTGCTATTATTGGCCATGTTTGACACTGGTAACATAGTGTTGGCCAGAAAATCATTCTTATGAGATTTGCTTTAGTTTTTAGCGGTATCTCTTTATGTGACAACAGTGGTGTTAACTGTCCCAGTACATGGTTAGCTTGTGTGCATCGATTGGGGATTTCGCTATCGATACTTCCCTCTGCTGTGAAAATTGCTCCCAAGTATTTGGTCTCATTGGTTTGACATCTATGTTCTGCAGTGTTTTCTGGTTGTCTGCTTATCGCCATTGTCTCTGTCTTTATTAAATTTATTTATATGTTGTACTCCACCCCCTTTAGTCACATATTTACATTCATTTTTTTGACCGTTGTAATATCTTTGTCAAAGTCTATGTCGTGTCCTGTGTTATTGTTTGCTTGATAAAGACCTTTTGGTCGAAACGTTGCTGTGTTTTGTCATTGTTTTTGTATTTTGTAAAACTACAGTACTTGTTATTATGTGTTTCGCCATTCTACATAGTTTTACTACAGTCTCCATCTATATTAACCTTACTCCTCCCCTTTGACGTTAACTAAATTCAAATGGTTCTGGAGAGATTCTTCGTTTTCTGCAATCAGTACTTGGTCGTCTGCAAATAAACGTTCTAAACTATTAATCCAGGATAGACTGTTATGAATAAATTGCTTGCAGGTCATATCTAACGTATAAAGGTAGGAGAAAAATACTAAGAAACATACTTAGAAATCTATACAATTAAAACTCGGAGCAATTCATTTTGCTGTCTCCCTTAACAGTTTGAAATGTTATACATATCCACGGGAAATATGAAAGCAAATATTGGTTATATATGTCTCTTGGTTAAATATACAATTGTAACTCCAATCAATTCATTATTTTCGCTACTTCACTAAACATTTTGAAATGTTATACATATCATACATATATACATATATATATATATATATACATATATATATATATATGAAAGCAAATGTTTTATCTCTTGGTTAAACATACTTCTTTCTCTTCTTCTTCTACCTCTCTCTTCTTGAACGCACAAAATATACCACTTTCTAAACCACTATTTGTGATTTGTATGTGATCTTAGCCTAAGAGCGATTGTACGATGTTCCAATTATGCGCCTACAAGTAGGCCAGCACATCCGATTTCTGCAACGCTTTATATTTACTAGGACAGCTTCCCTAAGCTCCTACCCCAGTCGCCTCTTACAACATGCCTTGTAGGTTACAATGTTACTATTATTTGCTCCCCTTGCGAGTCCCAGCAAGACACTAGCGATGTGGTTAAATATACAATGATTTCTCTTACTAAAACATGCAGAAAGTGTATTAGAACGCCAAACTACCTAAGGGCATCAAAGATGGAGAGTTGACTTCTGCAAGGGAGCTATGAGATGACCGTTCGTTACTACAAGACCTCATGCAAACAAGATTTGGTTCCTTCTTTTTTTAAATTGGACTCTATCCGGAAGTGCCGAAATGAGTGGGCCCAGTACAGTTGAACGTGTAAACTCCGATCTTCGTAATTGTTTGGAACGAAAACCGCCTGGAACTATTGTAAGTGTAGTTCGTTGCCAATTTGCGTCGCATTTTGGCCACGGTCGAACGGGCACTACATTTTGCTCTTAGTCAAAAGGCAGAGAAGCGATCTAAAATATACTGATACCTCCCGCGGGAACGAACCTAGTACTTTTGAAGTGAGAGGCGAGCACCTTACAACTAGACAACAGCGATCCATAATTTGAGAGCAATAAACTATGAATACATGAAACAGGCAAGCTCGTATCAGACACAGATCCAAATAAAATCACATTCTGACCTCTGAACTTAAAATTTGTAAATTGAAACTTATACGATGCGCTGATATAAACAGTACCAATTAAAAGTAGTAATTCATACAGATACCCCCTAACCGGGTAACATCAACTGTTTATTGATTATATTTTCATAGTCTATTGATTGCAAAGATATATTCTCAATCGATAACCTGACGCATAATGTAAGGGACATAAATAATGTATTGATACTGTTCTTGAAATTCTGATTATCTCCCATTTGTTTACTTTCGATATACTTGCTTAGGTATTAGGTAGTGCTCTTGCTATTACACTTTCAACTAGAAGTGATTGCTTGATTGATTGATTGATAGGACCATCATCACTGCACTTCGGTGAATAACCATGTGCGCTCCGATCTCTTTCTTACAAGGAACATCTCAGCTACAGTGCACGAACTCCGTAGCACCAGCGAGCGTCTCCGATTTTCAACTAGAAGAACTGCATCGAGTACCCATGGGGGACCAGTGGACGGTTTGATTGCATAAATCTCAATTCTAACTAATATTTCAATCTTGTTGTTGGTAAAAGTTTCCATTGAATGCTTGCTATTAATAATTCAGTAAAAGTTTCTATTGAATGCCTGCTATTAATAAATAAGTCGAATTTTGTATTGAATGTTTGTCATTAATAATTAAGTCGACATTTCTATTGAATGTCGTATTATATTAAGTCAAGTTTATGAATGTCGTTATTAATAATTAAGTCGAAGTTTCTATTGAATGTCTGTTATTAATAATTAAGTCGAAGTTTCTATTGAATGTCTGTTATTAATAATTAAGTCGAAGTTTCTATTGAATGTCTGTTATTAATAATTAAGTCGAAGTTTCTATTGAAAATTGAAGTTCTCGGTGTTGGGTCAAGAGTGATATAGATATTCATGTGAGTTATGTTGTCGCAATATTTCTTTTAATACTGTATTTGCCTCCCTCTCACTCTCTCTCTAGCATGTCACACTCCTTGCGCTTAGATCAACAAACAAATGTACACAATTCTTCTCTATTCGTAACCCTCACTTGTATTTTGCTCCAGCTGTGATTCATTCCTTTCAGTTCCTGTACTACTGTTCTTCGTCAGGTTATTTTGGGTTTTCCACGATTTCGTTGATCCTCTGGTGTACATCTCAGTGCAGTTCTCGTGACAGAGTTAGTCCCCATGCGTAACCCATGTCTGATCCATCTTTTTCTAATACTATGTAAGCAACTACTCTTTGTTAGAGAGATAGTTCTCGGCTATCCAACATTCATTTCCATATAAGAAAGTTGATAGCATACATTTGTAGTATATATTAATCTTGGTTCTCATCCTGACGCTGCGAGACTTGGTTATTGGTTACTGAACTGATGTCACATAACTTCGGACAAACCCATAGGTGCTCTGTCTCCCCCAACAGATATCGAATGGTATGCATACTGATGGTACCTGTGACTCGTTGTTTAAACACACTTCTATCTCTGCCACTGATGAATCTAGTTCTACTTGTACAACGTGTAATTCTAAACTCCCTAAATCGCTTGAATGATTCAACGTGAATGAGTCAAAACAGGATGCTTTGAGGCAAAACAAGATTAGAAAAAGTAGGTTGTGATTATGTTCTTTGGCAGATTTCCAGACCGTCTTAAGGATCATGAATGCACTAAGTGCCTTACTCAGTGGACTGTTAATGTCAGAACCACGTTCTCCTTCGCTGCTGATAACACTTTCAAGATATGTGAAAGAAGTTGTATTTTGAAGGATTTTATCTTCTAGTTTGAGGGATGCTGAGGTAGCAATGTTCAGAGACATTATTTCTATATTATTCTGATTGATTATCATCATCATCATCTTCAACCCCATCATCATCATCATTGTTATCATCTTCATTTCCTTATACTCAGGGGCGTCTCTAGGGGAGGTTATGGAGACCTAACCAGGTTTCACCATCAGAGGGTATAACATCATCAGTGAAGATGACATCATTAGAAATTGTGATATGGTCAGATTGGGATAGCGTCAGAGGTGATGAAATCATCGAAGTTTTAACATCCTGAGTTTAACATCATCAGAAGGGTGTTACTATCATCAGATGTTTTAACATCATCAGAAGAGTGTTACTATATCAAAGTTTTAACATCAGATGTTTTAACATCATCAGAAGAGTGTTAATATCATCAGAAGTTTTAACATCATCAGATGTTTTAACATCATCAGAAGAGTGTTAATATCATCAGAAGTTTTAACATCATCAGAAGTTTTAACATCATCAGAAGGGTGTTACTATCATCAGAAGTTTTAACATCATCAGAAGAGTGTTAACATCATCAGAAGGGTGTTACTATCATCAGAAGTTTTAACATCATCAGAAGAGTGTTAACATCATCAGATGTTTTAACATCATCAGAAGAGTGTTACTATCATCAGATGTTTTAACATCATCAGAAGAGTGTTACTATCATCAGAGTTTTAACATCATCAGAAGTTTATATCATCAGAAGTTTAACATCATCAGAAGAGTGTTACTATCATCAGATGTTTTAACATCATCAGAAGAGTGTTACTATCATCAGATGTTTTAACATCATCAGAAGAGTGTTACTATCATCAGATGTTTTAATATCATCAGAAGAGTGTTAATATCATCAGATGTTTTAATATCATCAGAAGAGTGTTAATATCATCAGATGTTTTAACATCATCAGAAGAGTGTTACTATCATCAGATGTTTTAACATCATCAGAAGAGTGTTACTATCATCAGATGTTTTAACATCATCAGAAGAGTGTTACTATCATCAGAAGTTTTAACATCATCAGAAGAGTGTTACTATCATCAGATGTTTTAACATCATCAGAAGAGTGTTACTATCATCAGATGTTTTAACATCATCAGAAGAGTGTTACTATCATCAGATGTTTTAACATCATCAGAAGAGTGTTAATATCATCAGATGTTTTAACATCATCAGAAGAGTGTTACTATCATCAGATGTTTAACATCATCAGAAAGTTTAATATCATCAGATGTTTTAACATCATCAGAAGAGTGTTAATATCATCAGATGTTTTAACATCATCAGAAGAGTGTTACATATCAGAAGAGTTATACTAGTGTTTAACATCATCAGAAATTAATGAGATGTTATATCATCAGATGTTTTAACATCATCAGAAGAGTGTTAACATCATCAGATGTTTATATAACTCATCAGTCAAAGTGTTACTATCATCAATGTTTTAAATCATCGAAGATGTTATATCATCAGATGTTTTAATATCATCAGAAGAGTGTTAATATCATCAGATGTTTTAACATCATCAGAAAGTGTTAATATCATCAGATGTTTTAACATCACAGAAGTTTATTCATCAGATGTTATCATATTAATCAGTTTTAACTATCATCAGTATGTTAACATCATCAGATGTTTTAACATCATAGAAGAGTGTTAAATATAGTTATCTCAGATGTTTTAACATCATCAGAAGAGTGTTAATATCATCAGATGTTTTAACATCATCAGAAGAGTGTTACTATCATCAGAAGAGTTAGCACAAGTAGGATAGGATATGATCATCAGAGTGATCACATTTAAAGGGTGGTGGTGGGGTGAGTGTATAATTATAAGAGGTGATGTACTTAGAAGGGTATAACTTAGGTGGTACACAAATTACGATATATAAAAACAAATATCAATGTTTGAGCAATAATTTATTATTAAAAAAACTAACTATATTTATAGTTAGTTCTACTACACAGTTTTATCAATGTTATAGTTAGTTATAACCTCACGTTTAGTCAATTTAAAGTTTATTATAACTCACAGTTATCAATGTTATCATTTGCTATAACCTCACGTTTTGTCCATCTTATAGTTAGTTATAACCTCACGTTTTGTCCATCTTACAGTTAGTTATAACCTCACGTTTTGTCCATCTTATAGTTAGTTATAACCTCACGTTTTGTCCATCTTACAGTTAATTATAACCTCACGTAGGAATTGTAATTGGAATTGTAATACAACATAATAGTTTTGTCAATGGTATAGTTGGTTATAATTTCACTTTTTGTCAATGTTATAGTTAGTTATAACTTCACATTTTGTCCAGGTTATTGTTATTATAACTACACGTTTTGTCAATATTATAGTTATTTATAACTACACGTTTTGTCAATATTATAGCTACTTATAACTAACTACAGTTTTGTCAATATTATAGTTAGTTATATAACTTCCGTTTTTCAGTGTGATATAGTTATGGCCACACATTTGTCAATGTTATGGTTAGTTATAACCTCACGTTTTGTCAATGTTATAGTTAGTTATAACCTCACGTTTTGTCAATGTTATAGTTAGTTATAACCTCACGTTCTGTCAATGTTATAGTTAGTTATATGGGCGTCTGTAGCTTAAACGGTAGTGAGCTCGATTACATCCCTAACGTACATGGTTCAAACCACGCGACAGGCAGTTTGGGAGCAAATTTGTGTCAGTGGATTTTTACGAACGGTAAAAATATATCCCACCATTCTGAAAGCAATGGCAAAATACTGAACGTATATATTGTGCCTAGAAAATCGAATACCCGTGATTGATGGCTGCGTCCTGCAAAGGATATGCCACGATTTTCATTGTTTTTCATGTCATAGTTTGAATATACTCTCGTTTTGTAAATGTTATCGTTTGTTATAACTACCTTTGTCAATGTATTTTATAGATAATATTCGATTGAACAATACTAGACATTTTGACTTTCCCAATAGTAAATTTTCTTCAAATTTGGTTTCATGTCGACCAACTTTTCAAATCTAACAGCGTCAAGTACTATTTCGATCTACCATGGAAAGTCAGGATTTTCAACCTTGTGATATTATGACATTATATTGTAGAACATCACTGATTTTGATGAAATAATTCACAATGTTATACATTTGAATTCAGAAAGGAAACTTGTTATTTAGTTAATATATTCAGGGCTGATATGATTGTGTTTTGTGTTCTGTTTACTAATGATATTTTACTGTCTGGTAGTGGCGCATTATCATGGAGGTGGGGTGTTGAGTGCTGATGTACAACATTTTACATACTGCCATCTCTGTAAAAATATACACTGAACAACGAATTAATAAAAGAAAATTGATACCAGTTTAACATTTTAGTTTAACATAACAGTTTAACATAACAGTTTATCATATAGTTTAAATAACAGTTTAACATATTAGTTTAACATAACCGTTTAACGTAATAGTTGAACATTCTTATTGCTTACTAAACAGACGTCATTGCACTATGGGTAGATCCATAGGTGCTCAGTCTCCCCCAACATTTATCGAAGAGTATGCATACTGTTGTGTCCCGTCGCTTGCTGATTAACCATACTTCTCACTCATCCAACCCTCAGGTAATGAGTTCTACTTGTACAGCAGGTAACTCTAAACTGCTTATCTCTGGATCGATTCAACACCTAATTTAGTGTCCTCATCCAACAAGAAGTCCCGAAGAGAACGACGTTTAACATTCCAATTTAACATAATAGTACAACACAGTGGCGGCTCGACATTAAGGGCCAGTGGGGCCGGACCCCACCAAAAATAAGGTGGAACGTGTATTTATTATTTTATACATTAAAATATAACCTAACAAAAACGATTATTTTTCAGAAAATATCTGTCTGGCCCCACCAACAAAAAAGATCACGCGCCGCCACTGGTTGAACATAATAATTTAACATAATAATTTAACATAATAATTTAACATAATAATTTAACATTATAGTTGAACATAATAATTTAACGATGGCGTCTGTGACTTAGGGGATAGGACTCGGTTTATTAACCCCGAGGTTCTGTGTTCGAATCACGCTGCGGACAAATTGGTTGCAAATTGTTTCACTTGGATTTTTACAAAAGGACGATGGCACCATCCGTTCAGAAAGCAATGTCAAACTATTGAACGTAATAATGCCTAGAAAAATCACAAACAGCGTTAAAAAGCTAGGGTTCATTTGCAAAGTCCTGTAAAGGATATGCAATTAATTTTATTATTTTTTTAAGTCAACATAAAAGTTGAACATTCTAATTTAACATAATAGTTGAACATTCTAATTTAACGTAATAGTTGAACATTCTAATTTAACATAATAGTTCAACGTTTTAATTTAACGTAATAGTTGAACATTCTAATTTAACGTAATAGTTGAACATAATAGTTCAACATAATAATTAACATAAAGTTCAACATAATAATTTAACATAATAGTTGAACATAATAGTTCAACATAATAATTTAACATAAAAGTTCAACATAATAATTTAACATAAAAGTTCAACATAATAATTTAACATAATAGTTCAACATAATAATTTAACATAATAGTTAAATATACAAGTTTAACATACGGGTTTCCCCAAATGGTTATGTCATTCTCCACAGAACTGGTATGTCACCTCCTTAGAGTATTGCCCAAAGCACTGTACTGACTCTGTAGTTTTGACAACAATTCTAAGGTTCTACTGAAAACATTTACTCGTGAACAAAGCGGCACGTTCTGGACTCGAACTCACCACCTTTGTAGTGCAAGGCAAACAGTTTAACCATTTAGCTACAGAGATCCTCCAATATAACTCTAATAACACTAGCACTGGTCAGTTAACAACTTGTAGGACGTTGTAATTGGATATCCCAGGTACCTTAAGTTAATATAATTAACTCTTACCATTGATTTATTGATTGATTCATATGACCATTATCATAGCACTTCGGTGAGTAACCATGTGTGCTTCGATCTCTTTCTTACACAGGAAGATCTCAGTGGCAGTGTACGAACTCCGTAGCACCGGCGACGGTCGCCGATGTAATTTTGAAGATGATGAAAGTATTTTACATGAATTTTATTTTGAGTCTTTCTAATTAATTTTGCTCGGGCAACGACTTTCCAGCCTGCCTTTCTCCATTTTGAACTGCCAAGGGTTCTTTTACTATTACCATTATTTTTTTGGATTGCTTAGCTGGAGATTTGCAGCTTATACGGCTTTATATTTTAGCATTTAAAGGTCAGTTATTAATAAATGTCAGTGACTCATGAAAAGGTAGTTATAACCCGCATTTTGAGTCTTTTGAAGAATCCTGCAAATATTCACGCCTGCCCAGCTTGTTCGTAGCGCGTTGAACGACGGGTGACAAGCCCTCTGTGAGTGCGGTTAAATTCCGCGGGCTGACAGCAAAGCCACTGGTTCCTCAGATTTACGGTGTTCTTGGCACCGAACCGAAGGGTTACGATGTCCTTGGCACCGATCCGAAGAGCTGAAAGCTCAAGTGCTTCTGGATCGAACCCCCTCACCCCACCCCTACCCCTAAAAAAGAACATGTTGTGAGCATCATTGGAGACCATAATTGAACGACGAAGATGGAATCAGATTAGTAATGTATGTCGCATGCTATTAGGAACATTGCCTATAATAGCTCTTCGATGGACATCGAATGGAAAAGAAGGGTCTGGACGTTCAAAATAAACATGGAGATAAACTGTGGAAAGAGAGTTGAAAAATTGATGTCTAACATGAAAACATTGGTAGAAAGGCGGCAGAAAGACAACAATGAAAATCTTTCCTGAACGCTTTAAGTGTCAAACGGAGCACGAAGATTAAAAGTTAAGATTAATATTTTCTATAAACTTAAATTTTACAATTTAATAGAAACTTCGTCTAAGCACTGTGAACACACACATAAGTGAGCTGTTTCTTTCAGCTGACTGACAAGTGCCAGTCTTAGAGCACTTATGCATTAGCTCCAGCGAAGAGATCAACATTTCTAAAAACATGAAGTAAACAATTCAAACTGTCGTTACTGCTTGTAGTAATACTTTATAGGACAGTGTAGTACCGATGGGACAGAGGCCTGAGGGATGTAGTGGCCGCATAACTAGTGCAGCCTCCTCGAAGATGTTCAGATTTGGATATTTCCTTTATGCCCACAGCAGAAACAAATTGAATTCCAAAAAAACCATAATTGGAATTTACTCCAACACACGAAACAATAATTTTATTTTATAATAATATATATTTCTTGATGAGATATCGAGTTTGAACTTAGTTCTTAATTAATAAAAGGGGACAAAGATGGAAGTCAGGACTAAAAATAAAAGTCAAGAAACTAAATATTTTGTACCAAAAAAAAAAACATGTACAAGGAAGTGAACACATCTTATGTTTAGAAGAAACAACTCTTGCTATAATGTTTATAGTGTTATATTACCTCTTTGCCTTCTGAGAGGCAGAGAGCGATGATTATGTTTAACCAGCGAGCCACATGGACTATCAGCATGCATTCCCTTTGATAACTGTTAGGGGATACCGAGCTCTATGAGCCTGCCCGGAGTGATATGACATCGGATCAGTAACCAGTAACCAATAATTGATCATTAACTAGTCAGTAAGATTCTTTAAGCTTCTTGTGGTGTTTTAAAAATTAGAACTACATCACATATTTTCATTGCTATCACATATTTTCATTTCTTCTTATTCTTCCGTGATCAATGTCTTATACTCGTATACAGGGTGTTCAACTTAAAAGCAGCCCCAGTGATAAATATAAATTTGTCAGGTATGCATTGCATCTCGTCTATTTACTATTTAAACCGATTCTGACTAGCTTGTCCTACGTCACATTTGTTCATCGCCCCTTCCCGCACTACAATTACACGCCATCACACAACCATGACCTATTCTACGTCATAACTGAACCTTCTCATTTCCATACATATATGCCAGATTAGCTCCATTTACAGGCTGCTTTTAAGTTGAACACCTGTATTTAACAGAAATTGATTGATTAAACTTATTCTTCGGTGATCAATGTCTTATACTCGTATATTTAAACAGAAATTGATTGATTAAAATTATTCTTCCGTGATCAATGTCTTATACTCGTATATTTAAACAGAAAGTGATGCCCGTCTGCCCAGCGTGTTCGTAGCGCTGTGGACTACGGGTGACTATCCCTCTGTGTGTGCGGGTTCAATTCCGCGGATGGCAGAAAAAGCCACAGATTCCCCAGATTTACGATGTTCTTGGCCCCGAACCTAGGGTTACGATGTCCTTGGCACCGTGCCGAAGAGCTGAAAAGCTCATGTGCTTCTGGATCGAAAAACCTCCCAAAAACAGAAATTGATTGATGTAAAAAAAATGACGTTGCTGTCTGTAGTACCGCTTTTAAGGGCGGTGTAGGACAGGTGGGACGAGAGCATGAGGAATGCAATGACAGCTTGGCTAGTGCAGTCGCATCGAAGCTGTTCAGATTAGGATATTTTATTATGCCCACAACTGAAAACAATTCTTGGCCATACCGAGACATGAACACGGTTCTCCTTCATGGGATCTACACTTCAATTCATTCGTCCAGATGCTCGCCATACTTATTGCACATCGGTGAATAAACATGTGTGCTCAGATCTTTTTCTAACACAGGAAAATCTCAGCGGCGGTATACGAATTCGTTAACACAGGCAAAGCTCCTGGTGTAATTTTGAAGACAATCTAACTTAAAGAGATAGTTAAGACATGCTGTCAACTCACATTATTTTTAGTTATGTATGCATTATTGAACCATATTCTTATTAAAAGTTAATTGCATATTCTTTACAGAACTTTGCGAATCAACCCCAGCTTTTAACGCTGTTTGTGATTTTTCTAGGCGTTATTCAGTAGTTTGCCATTGCTTTCTGAACGGGTGATGCCATCGTCCTTTTGTTAAAATCCAAGCGAAACAATTTGCAACCAAACTATCCGCAACGTGATTCGAACTCAGAACGTTGGGTTAATAAGCGAGTCACTAACCCTAAGCCACAGAAGCCACCATATTTTTATTACGATATTTAATATAAAATATTATAATATAAGAATGAGAAAATTACAGTATTTTGGACATATAAAAAGACATGAAGGGCTGAAACAGACCATCATAAAAGGAGTCATCAGGGCAACAAGGAAAGAGGAGACCACGAGAAAATGGATTCAGGATATAACTGATGGTTTGAGCATGACCGCTGCAGAGACATGACATCTGGCCTATGAGAGAGAGAAATTCCGAAGGACTGTTAAAGTGGCAAAGTTCTGCTCAGGACAAGCTATTTGATGATGATGATTCTTATTATTGTACAAACAATTAACACGTACAACTATATACATAAGTAATTCACAAGTGTAGTATCAAAAAAGAGTTCAATGTCAACAAAAATGTACATTTTCGCTCATATTGTTATTGTTCTTTCCAGAATTAAATTGTAGGAAGTAAACTCCTGTTTGAATTCACACAATGTTACCATTTCATCATTGAATTTACAATCATTCCCCGTTAAATCTTGTCTCCACTGTGCTACCCGTTCTTCTAGAGTAGCTAGGCCGCAGGCTGCTTGAGGATGAGTCTCCGCAGACTGGAAGCATTTGCCTGAAAGCCTTGCGGAAGCTGTCTCCCATGATAGTGTAGACAAATGGATTGACACAGCTGTTTGTGTACGACAAGGTATGAGCAAAGATCTTGAGATCATACAAAACCTGGCTTTTGGGGAAATCTTCCATCAGGGTTAAACACAGGTTAAATAGGTGAATGGGCAACCAGGTAATGGCGAAGAGAATAACAACCGCAGCAACCATTTTAGCAACTTTTTTCCTTCGACGAGAAATGGTGTTCTCCCCTCCGGTGAAAGGTTCCGATGAATCAGAGTTGTGCTGTGGTGTAAATGAAAACAAATCATTTAAATAATATTAATGATGTTTGTTCAATAGACACAAGTAGAGATAAAGAAAATATACAAAATAAACATTTGAAGTGTATAATTGTTAAATATTATATTTACAATATGAGATAGGTAAGCATGATGTAAGGTATATTTACAAAGAACAGAAACAAGATGCAGCGACGTTCCAATCAAACGATCTTTATCGAGTAAAGTATACGAGAAGAACAAGAGATAAAAGACGACGGTCAAATATAACAAATATCATAGACGCAATGAAAAGATGAATTTATAAATGTCATAGAATTAAAATATGTGACTAAAAAAGCAACAACAAAAAATAATTCAAAAAGGAAATTGTTGCTCTAATTTGTAAATGTCGAGTTATATTCCAGCTGGATTTTGAAGCGTTGTCTAGTATATTTCGTTATTTCTATTTTTTAAATCTCTACCATAGACGCTACAATTTCGTTATTAACAGTGACGGCTTGTCATTAAGGGCCAGTGGGCCGAGCCCCAGCAAAAATAATGTGTAACGTGTATAAATTAAAATGTAACCTAACCCAATACCATGATTTTCCACACAAAAATATGTTTGGCCCCACCAACAAAACTTAGCACAAGCCGCCACTGGTTATTAGTATCCCTACCATAGTCACTACAATTTGGATATATAAATTAACTGAAACACTACTATAGACACTACAATTTCGTTATTTAAATTAATTTAATCACTACCATATGCACTATAATTTTGTTATTTAAACTAATTGAAAAACTGTCATAGACACAATAATTTCAACCAAAAGTACCCCATTTTTAAACATTGCTGAAACCTTTCTGTATTTGTAAACGAAAGTGTGTGTGCTCTAAGGAAGTAGAAACTACATACATTGCTGAAACCTTTCTGTATTTGTAAACGAAAGTGTGTGTGCTCTAAGGAAGTAGAAACTACATACATTGCTGAAACCTTTCTGTATTTGTAAACGAAAGTGTGTGTGCTCTAAGGAAGTAGAAACTACAAACCTAAAGCAATAACGGATGTGACTAGCACCCTGCGCTAAGAACAACTTTTCACAATTGTTGAATACGATTCTAGGGACATCATTGCAATCTTGTGGTCTCAAGTGAACGTTTCAGACGCTCGTATATTAAGCATCGCAATTTGTTTCTCATTTCACCAAATTCCTCTCTTGATATTAACTCTTCATACACTGAGATGCACGTTCACTCTCCCCCATTTTCCATGTCTACGGGCAGCAACCTCAACGTCTCTTTCATGAATATCACTCTTGCACGAATATTTATTCCGAAGTAGAGCATCCCATGTTTCTCTTACCCATCCATAGCTTCAAGGTCATGTATTCAAGTTGGGAACGTAAAAAAATCCGTAGCAGCTGAAAATCGATTAAGGTAGACTACTAAGTTGCTGTCGGGGCTCAACTTATTAAAAAGATTACAACAATTTTTTACAAAATTTTCACCATCTTTAAAATTACACCGGGGATCCTTGCCGATACTACAGAGTTTGTGGGCTGCCATCTACCTGTGTAAGAACGAGATGAGAGCAAAAATGCTAAAACACCGAAGTGCAACGATAATGATCCTATCAATCAGTCAATTAGTCAATCAATCAATCCGTATCTCCGTATGTATCTTTTGATATTCTTCCACCCTTTATTCTCTAAATATGCACCAACAAGTCTACGTAGATTGAGCATGGAAAATATGGTAGCAATATTTGTTCTTTTCAATAGCCTTTCGACGATAATAAATACATTACAATTGCAAATATTATTATAGTCTGTCCATTAATTCGTGAGCACGTTTGAAATTGATTTTCTCGAAAACTACCTGTTGGATCTCAGTGATTTTTGCATGCAGCCTTAGAATATCCATGACGCTAAAATAAAGCTAACCAGTAGTCCATAGATGCTACGGATTTTGCACATCGGCGAATTCCTTTGATCTTTTATGACAATTGCAAATACGGGGGCTCAAATTTTAGATTTTACAGTATCCTTAGAATTTGTCCATGTCAATCCTATTCATAGGTGTATCTCCATATTAACTTGATAGGTCAAGTAATTAAGTGTGTTGCCCTTTATGTGCAATCGTGAACTTGGATACAATATGCAACAGTTAGTCCTCTCCTTCGGTCACCATTAGACCCCAGGGTGTCTTAACTTCACCACAAATTGTATGATGGTAGACGCATTTGGATATGGAAATGTATACGTTGCTATTTCTCAGTCTGTAATCAAAATATGATTTGTATCATCCCGAATCTGACGATTCCATGGGTTGATAATTGTTACTGGCTGGACAAATTGTAATCCATCTCGGTGCCAGTACTCGTCTTCCTCTCGGAGCACATGTTCAACACACTTCTTCCAGAACTGCATGTCTATCATTGAGAAGGACTCACGTGTCAGAACTTCAACATCACACATTTAAACGTCCTGTTCTGTTCGGCAACTTGCCCTTTTACTTTAGCCCAGACAAGCTCTATCGGATTGATGTGAGCATGATATGGAGGTAGTCGCAAAGACGTGTGGCCGTATTCCGCAATGATTTTGTCAATATGAAACACCTTTGTCTTATTTGTCATCCTCACCAGGTGCAACAACTCGGGTTTCAAATATGTATCATCGAAGCTGACATTTTTCATGCAAGCCAAGTCCTAATTTGATCTTTTGTATTTGATGCAGTTGGTACTTTGTCTTCCGCTGATACTGCGTTGTGATAGGATGCATTATCCATTACCAAGCATGATGGTCTGTTTAGAATTGGAAGTAGATCTTTCTCCATCCAGTGCCTGAAAATATGTCCATTCATTTCTGTGTAGTAGTCCCTACCGTCGGTACTTTTTAATTGGAAAATAAGTCCAGCGTCATGGACAAGACCTTCTTCACTACTTCCTGCATGTGTTAGTATAATACGCTGGCCTTTGCTGCTTGGTATTTTTCTTTTCTGTTCACCGTCTACTGATTGCCATTCTTTAGCATTGGTGTGGTGAGCATTGACCCAGGATTCGTCCAAATATACAATATCATAGCCTTGCCTCCGCCGCTCACGGATCTGCCTCAGGTATTTACTTCGGGAAGCAATTAAATGTGGCTTTTCACAAATAATATTCCTGCCGCCTATAGTTTTCTGAAGGTGAAGCCGGCGGCTCTTACAATTTTGATAGAGTACTTTTAGAAATGTCTATGCTGCAATCTGATTGCAGTTTTAATTTCAGTTTCCTGATAGTAACAAGTTGATTTGTCGCAAATATTTTCAAGAGCTCCCGTCTTATGACATCTATGTCAAAGTCGTCAATTGTTCTTTTCCGTCCTTGCTTGACATTAGTGCACTTTGTGTCCTGCTTAATCCATCGGGAAAAGGAATCTCTATTCAGACCAAGCGCCAGTTGCGTTCGTTTCTCAGGGTTAGGAATATCGCAATATAGATGACCTCTCTTAGATTCCCTACGGAAGTGTTGGAATAGTAAAACTGTAACCTTCTTCATTGTTATAAATGTGCACTTCAGACTCATTATGAATGTGATATCAATGTCAGTTTTGATAAGCCAACAAATATGATACAATAGCTTCATTCAAATAGCGAGATACGCCTATGACTATACAACGGTATCCCCATTATAACGTCATATGCTTTCCGCTTTCAAAGTCGACTGGGTTAGGTGCACGGGATTTCGTGAAATTGTTGTATACTCACGATATTTCTATGTTACCATAATGTATATTTAGAACAACGCGTCTGTGTACCGTAGATCTGTTACTATTGTGTACAATCCGGTGAGGTTGATTTTAATATAACCTGAAGAAGAAATATTTCAAACTACATCAAATTTTCTTGGAAAAAATATTTCTCTAGCGTCATGGATATTCTAAGGCTGCTTGCAAAAATCACTGAGATCCAACAGGTAGTTTTCGAGAAAATCAATTTCAAACGTGCTCACGAATTAATGGACAGACTATAATATAGACTGCACTACAAATACAGGGTTTCTAAAATTTCACAATATTCAGTATATATATATGGAACTGCAGTAAAACTATTTGATTGGCAAAACACGTAATTACAAAGTACTGTAGTTTTACAAATTACAATAAAATTTCACAACACTTTATATGTAGAACAAATGTGAAAAACAAAGTACATGACGTCATCAAAGAATGTGCTCCACAATTAATTGTGTTGCAGTATGCAGCAAATGACTGCAGTCTGCTGGGGTAATTCTTTTCACTCAAACCATTATGGTGTTTTCAACTGAAGAAAGAAAATTTGACAATATGAAGAAACGTGTACAGACATATCTTGAAGCCTGTGGTGGATATTTCCAACATCTGCTATAATTAATATTTCATTTGCTCTTTCTAGTTTACCAAGAACAACATCGTACCATAGAAGTAACTTCATTACTTTGTAACTTCATAACTAATTTCATTACTTTGTTTTAGCACATTTTTTGATGACGTCATGTACTCTATTATATGTTTTAGTATATTAAACACAGTAAAGCAAAGGACGTAACCGATATTTACACTAGTAATATATGAAACCACATATAATGTTAAATATAGTAGTCTATCGCGTGCTTCTGAGCAAAGATAAATACGATCCTAACACAGCATTGTCCAATATACCACGGAAAAATAAAACGAAATGTTGCCCTTTTTTATATAATGATGGAAGATGTAATGTTATCATTTACTTAATACATTCTTTGTTGTCAAAATATCCATTTATTACGATGTACTATTAACACTTTTCAAGAGGCCTTCGTATACCATAGATAGAGATGAGAACAAATAGATATATTCAGAGGGAACTCGAAATCGAATAAAAATTGAGCATGTTACAAATACGAAAAGAGAAAATTAAATATTTTGGACATATGAAATAACACAAAGGGTTGGGACAGACCATTATTAAAGGAGGCACCCCAGCAAAGGAGAGAAGAAAAAGACCACATAGAAAATGATTCTTCTTCTGCTTTCGGATTTTGGGATTTCGAATTCTGTAATAAAGGCAGCCGTCTGCCTCAGATTATCATCCACGCCATACAGTTTGTCTTGAACGCTGGTGTATGTGGGCCATCTCTTTCTTCTGAGGTCTGCATACTGGGGCAGTTCTGTGGGATATGTTCTGTTGTAATACTCGCCAAGCCACAGGGGCACAGATCGTTGGTGCTTGATCGTTAGTATCTTGAAATTATTGTACAGGTGGTGTCTCATTCTGTTGTGACCCGTCCGGAGGCGAAGTATAGCTGTCTGGTCCCTTCTGGACAGTTGGTAATATCCATCATTCTTGTTGTGTTTTGGATGTTCTTTATCTCATTTTACTTTGTAGTGTCCTTTGGTGATGGTTTTGCTTTTTCATAGCTTACCAGGTTGTCATCTTGGGACATTCCTGCCCCTTCTTTAGCCAGTCTGTCAGCATCTTCATTCCCTTGATCTTGCAGTGTGATCCTTTAAAAATGGATTCAGGATTTGACTACTGGTTTGTGCATGACGTCTGCAGAGATGCGAATATGCTGTATGAAAGAAATTTCAAAGGACTGATAGGGTAGCAACGTCCTGTTTATCTCAAGCTACTGAGTGATGACTTTTTAAAAACAACAAACTTTCATGTTAAAATTAGTTTTTTTGCTATTAGTAATAAACATCAGCGAGATAAAATAATACATTTTGCTACTTACATTAAATTCTCTGCGTATGCCAATACGATGTCGCCATAAAAACTTCAAAATAAGCGTGTAGCTGATAACTATGACAGCCAGTGGAAATACGTATGTGACAAATACGATAATTATGATCACGGCTTTTTCCCATCCTGGTGGCCACTGTGCCAGGCAAACTGTAGAGTTATAAGGTTTCCCTGGCATCTCCTTGACTTCTTGAACCATCAGATACGGGCTACTGACCACAATGGAAGCTGTTGTTTGCAATGAAGATAGCAACAATATTATTATATTTTTGGTTTCGTGATGAACAAAAGTAATACATCTGAAGACATATATAATTTCTTTAACAATATATGGATGGAAATCATGGACATTAACACAGGTTTTACAGAAATCAATATCTGTTTTTTTTTAAAACTATAAGGTAATATCTAATATTTGAAAATCTGGGATGACATGTAATCTTTAAAAACCTGGCGTGACGTGTAATATTTGAACAAAATGGACAGATTATGATAATAGTATCTTACAAAGCCTATCATATGTCTAAACTCCCCATCTTCTATAAAACGTTTCTGCGAAAGATCTTAATCTTGTTTTAGCCAAATACTATCTCTAACCAAGAACTGATGGCACAGTATCAACAAGAGAAAGTGAGCACTATCATCCAAAAGAGACGCTGGAGATGGATCGTGCATGTGATATGCATGGATACTAACCATATTACGAAAACTGCACGGAGATAGGGCACAAGAGCGTAAACAAAAACTTCGAAGGCCCAAAACGACCTAGAAAGGAATATTTGAACAAAGAACTGAAAGTAACGAATCACAGCTGGAACACAATGCAGAGGATGCCAAGAATAGAGAGGAATGGTGTGCATTTTGTTGCTACCCTAAGTTCCACAGAGAGCCGCAGTAGCGCAGTTGTTAGTGAAATCGCTTCTTATACTAGTGGTCTGGGTTCAATTCCCCAGAGGGCTGGGATATTTTTCCGAAAGTAACTGCTCTCAGGTCGTCCCAGCCTCAATTGGTACCAGCAACAGCACTGGGAAGTAAGGGGTGACGCAGGTCAAAGTAGTCATGACTGCAGCACTCTAATGTGGTTCATCTTCACGGTCAATCAAAGATACAGCCTCAGTTGGGTACCAGCAACAGCACTGGAAGTAAAGGTGACAGGCATGGGTGTTGATCACATCTGTGTGCTTACGGTCAATCAAGATACAGCCTCAGTTGGTACCAGCAACAGCACTGGATACAGGATGGTGTGACACGGAGGACAATCAAGCGACTGGGGAAGTAAAGGTGACGGGCATGATGTTGATGACATCGTGTGCTTACGGTCAATCAAAGATACAGACTCAACACCGTATTACGCAGTATGCCTCGAGGTATGAAAAAGGGTCCCTTTAGTTGTTTACTCAAAGTTCCACGGCATCACAGGCTAGAGAAAGAAAAAACATCGTGGAAATTACTATAAAATGTAAAGAAGACGTCAGAGTCCATTTTTGATACAAAAAACTGTATATCGTTGGTGCAATATAAGATAGATTTTGAGCACGTAAAAGAACCCTTGACAGTTCCAAATCGAGAAGAGCAGGCTGTAAAGCCGCTGCCTGGGGAAAATTCATTAGAAAAGATTAAAACTGAAATACTTTCACAAATATTGCCCTATCTTCAAAATTACACCGGGAACTACGGAGTTCGTGAACTGCAGCTGAGATCGTCCTGTGTAAGAAAGAGATCGGATCACACATGGTTACTCACCGAAGTGCAATGATGATGGTCCTATCAAATGAATGTGAAAAATGAATCAATCAGTCAATCAATCAATCAATCAAAAGAATAATAGATAATAAATCAACATCCTCTGTTTAACAGAACGTACCTAGCCAAATGGCGATACATATAATAACAGTTGACTTTGGTGTCCTTGTCTGTAGAGATCTAATTGGGTGGACTATTGCGAAGTATCGATCGATTGTCATCGCTGTTAGAGTAAGGCATGTTGACATCAGAGTCACCTGAGATGGTAAAAAAACCAGTTACATGGGTTACATTATTTAGAACATTTGACAGTTCTGTAAATATGACTCTTAAACAATAGAACTTCTAGGTACATTTTAAAACATTAATAATAATAATTTCTCTCGTTCTGTTATATGTAACTGAGGATCTGCAAACAATTTCTCCATACCGCACTATCCTGGGCAACTTGCGCAATCTCCTCCATGGAACTGAGACCAATATTTCTTGCCCCTCTAAGCAAAGTTCATTTGAGGGTATCCTTAGGTCTTCATATCTTTCTTGAACCCGCTGCATCCCACTACAATGTCTGCATTGATATTATTTGATCATAATTTTAAAACATTACTCAATAATAATTATATATTGTTGAAGGATTATAAAACAATTTGCAAAATCCTTTGTCCAATTGTTTTATTTGTTATATAAAGGATTACAGCCTCTTTTAAGTCGAGGCATGCTCTTTCAAAATACGAACGAGTTATTTTTTTACTTATCATAGCGTCTGTAGATTAAGCACTAGCTAGGTCGGTCACATCCCAAGCATACCGTGTTCAAACTCATCGGCGGGCAAGTTTGGAAGCAAATTAGTTCCCTTGGATATATACGAACTGTAAAATTAGACCCCACCGTTCAAGATACACCTGTTCTTGTTGTTAGATTACACGATACACCTGTTCTTGGTGTTAGATTACACGATACACCTGTTCTTGGTGTTAGGTGGTTTTATATATCACATTAGACTAATAAAAACGGCTGTAGAAGAACGAACGAGAGAAGAAGAGAAGATTACACGTAGCCTCCAATAACATAAGGGCCTGTCGCGTAATCCTCGCGTTACAGTATTGTTAGAGACAGACACATTCATTTTAAAAACAGTGCAACATCCTAAATCAAATTTATATATGTTTAAATGTAGATTTAAGACTAAAGGTTACAGAATTATAAACAGTTTTCATGAATAAATAAACATGATTTGTAGAGATTGTACAATATTGGTCAGAAAACTACATTGTTCAAATCAAACCTTAGAAAAACCAGCCATTAATACACGATAGTTTTCCCATCTAGGTAGATGGACCTGTTATGTTGTAGGTCACCGATTACACTGTTTTAAGTTATGATAACGTACAGTTTAGTGTTATTGGTTGTATATAACTCTACAGTAATATAGAATTCAGGCGTCTTTCATGCTTTAAACGACGTTCGTTAGATTGTAACCAGATTATCTGGCCTGCACATTGTTCTGCTCAACACTTCATTTACTAGTTGCTTAGAACCAGCATTATTCTATACTGAGCAATGTCCTCGATGTATAGCATGTTATGATTCACTCTAAGTATGATCATAACATTTATGTTCCTGATGTCTAGATTTATTATCATTGAGTATACATTTATGTTCACTACGAGTCCTAGCATTTATTATCCTCGATGTCCTAGCATTTATGTATCCTGATGTCCTAGCATTTATGTACTCGATGTTAGCATTTATGTTCCTCGATGTCCTAGCATTTATGTTCCTTGATGTCCTAGCATTTATGTTCCTCGATGTCCTAGCATTTATGTTCCTTGATGTCTAGCATTTAATGTTCCTCGATGTCCTAGCATTTATTATCCTCGATGTCCTAGCATTTATTTTCCTCGATGTCCTAGCATTTATGTTCCTTGATGTCCTAGCATTTATGCTCGATGTCTAGCATTTATTTCCTCGATGTCCTAGCATTTATGTTCCTCGATGTCCTAGCATTTATTATCCTCGATGTCCTAGCATTTATTATTCTCGATGTCCTAGCATTTATTATCCTCGATGTCCTAGCATTTATGTTCCTCGATGTCCTAGCATTTATTATCCTCGATGTCCTAGCATTTATGTTCCTCGATGTCCTAGCATTTATTATCCTCGATGTGCTAGCATTTATTATCCTCGATGTCCTAGCATTTATGTTCCTTGATGTCCTAGCATTTATGTTCCTCGATGTCCTAGCATTTATTATCCTCGATGTCCTAGCATTTATGTTCCTTGATGTCCTAGCATTTATGTGCCTCGATGTCATAGCATTTATGTTCCTCGATGTCCTAGCATTTATGTTCCTCGATGTCCTAGCATTTATATCCTCGATGTCCTAGCATTTATGTTCCTTGATGTGCTAGCATTTATTATCCTCGATGTCCTAGCATTTATGTTCCTCGATGTCCTAGCATTTATGTTCCTTGATGTCCTAGCATTTATTATCCTCGATGTCCTAGCATTTATGTTCCTCGATGTCCTAGCATTTATGTGCCTCGATGTCCTAGCATTTATTATCCTCGATGTCCTAGCATTTATGTTCCTCGATGTCCTAGCATTTATGTTCCTCGATGTCCTAGCATTTATGTTCCTCGATGTCCTAGCATTTATTTTCCTCGATGTCCTAGCATTTATGTTCCTCGATGTCCTAGCATTTATGTTCCTCGATGTCCTAGCATTTATGTTCCTCGATGTCCTAGCATTTATTATCCTCGATGTCCTAGCATTTATGTTCCTCGATGTCCTAGCATTTATGTTCCTCGATGTCCTAGCATTTATGTTCCTTGATGTCCTAGCATTTATTATCCTCGATGTCCTAGCATTTATTATCCTCGATGTCCTAGCATTTATTATCCTCGATGTCCTAGCATTTATTATCCTCGATGTCCTAGCATTTATGTTCCTCGATGTCCTAGCATTTATTATCCTCGATGTCCTAGCATTTTATTATCCTCGATGTCCTAGCATTTATTTCCTGATGTCCTAGCATTTATTATCCTCGATGTCCTAGCATTTATTATCCTCGATGTCCTATCATTTATTATCCTCGATGTCCTAGCATTTATTATCCTCGATGTCCTAGCATTTATTATCCTCGATGTCCTAGCATTTATTATCCTCGATGTCCTAGCATTTATTATCCTCGATGTCCTAGCATTTATTATCCTCGATGTCCTAGCATTTATTATCCTCGATGTCCTAGCATTTATTATCCTCGATGTCCTAGCATTTATTATCCTCGATGTCCTAGCATTTATTGTCCTGATTCCTAGCATTTATTATCCTCGATGTCCTAGCATTTATTATCCTCGATGTCCTAGCATTTATTATCCTCGATGTCCTAGCATTTATGTTCCTCGATGTCCTAGCATTTATTTTCCTCGATGTCATAGCATTTATTATCCTCGATGTCCTAGCATTTATGTTCCTCGATGTCCTAGCATTTATTATCCTCGATGTCCTAGCATTTATTATCCTCGATGTCATAGCATTTATTTCCTCGATGTCCTATCATTTATTATCCTTGATGTCCTAGCATTTATTATCCTCGATGTCCTAGCATTTATGGTCCTCGATGTCCTAGCATTTATTATCCTCGATGTCCTAGCATTTATGTTCCTCGATGTCCTAGCATTTATTATCCTCGATGTCCTAGCATTTATGTTCCTCGATGTCATAGCATTTATTATCCTCGATGTCCTAGCATTTATTATCCTCGATGTCCTAGCATTTATGTTCCTCGATGTCCTAGCATTTATGTTCCTTGATGTCCTAGCATTTATTATCCTCGATGTGCTAGCATTTATTATCCTCGATGTCCTAGCATTTATGTTCCTCGATGTCCTAGCATTTATTATCCTCGATGTCCTAGCATTTATGTTCCTCGATGTGCTAGCATTTATGTTCCTCGATGTCCTAGCATTTATTATCCTCGATGTCCTAGCATTTATGTTCCTCGATGTCCTAGCATTTATGTTCCTCGATGTCCTAGCATTTATGTTCCTCGATGTCCTAGCATTTATTATCCTCGATGTCCTAGCATTTATGTTCCTCGATGTCCTAGCATTTATGTTCCTCGATGTCCTAGAATTTATTATCCTCGATGTCCTAGCATTTATTATCCTCGATGTCCTAGCATTTATGTTCCTCGATGTCCTAGCATTTATTATCCTCGATGTCCTAGCATTTATTATCCTCGATGTCCTAGCATTTATTATCCTCGATGTCCTAGCATTTATTTTCCTCGATGTCCTAGCATTTATTATCCTCGATGTCCTAGCATTTATTATCCTCGATGTCCTAGCATTTATTATCCTCGATGTCCTATCATTTATTATCCTCGATGTCCTAGCATTTATTATCCTCGATGTCCTAGCATTTATTATCCTCGATGTCCTAGCATTTATTATCCTCGATGTCCTAGCATTTATTATCCTCGATGTCCTAGCATTTATTATCCTCGATGTCCTAGCATTTATTATCCTCGATGTCCGCATTTATTTCCTGATGTCCTAGCATTTATTATCCTCGATGTCCTAGCATTTATTATTCCTCGATTTTCCTATCTTATTATCCTCGATGTCATAGCATTTATTATCCTCGATGTCCTAGCATTTATTATCCTCGATGTCCTAGCATTTATTATCCTCGATGTCCTAGCATTTATTATCCTCGATGTCCTAGCATTTATTATCCTCGATGTCCTAGCATTTATTATCCTCGATGTCCTAGCATTTATTATCCTCGATGTCCTAGCATTTATTATCCTCGATGTCCTAGCATTTATTATCCTCGATGTGCTAGCATTTATTATCCTCGATGTGCTAGCATTTATTATCCTCGATGTCCTAGCATTTATGTTCCTCGATGTCATAGCATTTATTATCCTCGATGTCCTAGCATTTATGTTCCTCGATGTCCTAGCATTTATGTGCCTCGATGTGCTAGCATTTATTATCCTCGATGTCCTAGCATTTATGTTCCTCGATGTCCTACATTTATGTGCCTCGATGTCCTAGCATTTTATGTTCCTTTGATGTCCTAGCATTTATGTTCCTCGATGTCTAGCATTTATTTCCTCGATGTCCTAGCATTTATGTTCCTCGATGTCCTAGCATTTATTATCCTCGATGTCCTAGCATTTATTATCCTCGATGTGCTAGCATTTATGTTCCTCGATGTCCTAGCATTTATGTTCCTCGATGTCCTAGCATTTATGTTCCAGCATTTATGTTCCTTGATGTCCATACCTAAAAGTAAAATAATGGATGGTTACATAAAATGTTAGAAGGAAACTAGTCATGACAGAGATAACAGACTACGCAGAGTGCTGTTAGTATCAAGAATAGATCGGTTTAGAAATGAAAATATCGTGAAAAAAAGTGTTTAAAATAGTAATACTGAACTTCAACAAATTAAACGGTTCGGCACCAAAAGCAGATTACCAACAGCCTCACAGAGCTATGTTACTTCGATACAGTTGATGCAAACTAAAAGGTCACTCACGCAAAAGGTGGACCACAGAAATCTCATTGCCACGTACTTGATAATGGAGAAACGAAACATATGTAATAAAAGTGAGACAAATACCAAAGACATAAAAGTTAATATGTGATTAGGCGAAAACTTTTGCTGAATGAAGAGAACAACGATTCCAGCCTGATACAAAAATAAAGTGTTCTAAGAAGACGCAATTTGCAGAGCGGAGACAACTACCAGAATAATACAAGAAAAATATGTGTTAAGCCAAAGTGGTGGGCCGGTAGAAGATAAATGATTTAATCATTTATAAGACCATCATCATTGCACTTCGGTGAGTAACCATTGTCTGCTCGGATCTCTTTCTTACACATGAAAATGTGTAGGAATTATGTAGCATTGGCGAGGTTTCCCGAGGTAATTTAGAAGATTTTATAAAATTTTGTATTTTTTCGAATCTTTCAAATGAATTATGTTTGGTCATTGGCTTTCCAGTCTGCTCTTCTCAAACTGCCCTTTTAAACTGCCAAGGATTCATTTACGTGAACATGGGACCTACGTCTCGAGCTCGTTCTCACCTACACTGAGATTAGGCATCTCTAGAAAAATGTCCCGATGGTTCCACGAGGGAACGAACTGAGTTCTTTTGAAACTAGAGGTGAGGAACTAACTTCTACGTCACAGAGACAACTAAGAAAATGAATCAACAAGTGAAAAGCTGATCATTAGCAAAGACAAGACCAACACTACCGTCTTACTGGCAAAAAAAAAACCACAACAAAATCTTAATATTTCGCACAGTTCTGAACAGAATGATGTTGATTGTGAAGAGACTCGGCTTCTCCGCAAGGAATTACGTTTTGCTTTTGTTTAATGAATGCTGACTTAACACAGTGACATAAATATGTCTCCTGTGGTGCATAGTCTTCCCTTTTCGACGCTGAAGATGGTCGGTCATACTGTGTGATACGTCAAAACCCTAATTATTATAATAATGGAGAATGAAATATATATATCCAGATTGATGCGATTTAGATTTGAATCCATTATGTAGTAATGGGTATTAGATTGTTAAGTCGCTGGTACTGTTCACCATCAAATATAATGTATGTTTTTTATACAAACCATTGTTTGAAAGGATCTAAGAATGAGTTTTAGTTCAATTGTTACTTCATCATCAAACATAATGTATGTTTTTAATACGAAATATTGTTTGAAAGGATTTAAGAATGAGTTTTAGTTCAATTGTTAGTTCATCATCTAATAATGTTTTCCTTCCTTGTGCAGGTTCGAGAGATGCAAGAATATACCGGCGACTACAAGGCATGTCGTAAGAATGAAGTAGAACCTAGGAAGTACAATGAATAAAAAGCATCATCAGAAATCGAATGTGTTGGCCTCCCTGAACGCATAGCTGGCAAAACTGCTCTAGCTCAGATCACATACAAATCTTACAGAGTGGTTAACAAGTGGTCGATATGGAGCGTTCGAAAAAGAAGAAGAAGCTTGTCCTGAGCAGAACTTTGTAATCTTAAACAGTTCTTCGGAATTCCTCTCTCTCATAGGCCAGATGACCTGTCTCTTCAGCCGTCATGTTCAAATAATCAGTTACATCATGAATTCATCTTCTCCGTGGTCTTAATTTTCTTCTCTTTGCCAAGATGCCTTCCCATCTACAATGGTCTTTTACAACCTTTGGTGTCTCTTTATAAGTACAAATTACCTCAAATTTCTCATTCTTGTATGTAGCATCAGCCATTTTTCTTTGATTTTGAGTTCTTTCCGAATAGATTTCAAGTTGCCAGTTAATATACCGTAACAGTCGATCATTTGTTTAAAACCTGCCGGCCGGGAGTTTCAAACTCATTGAAAACCCTGACCCCAACATACATTATTTAGCCTCTATTATCCATCACACAGATGGATTGTGCGATATAACATTATTGTAAAGAACATATTTATTTCTTGATTGATAAGTTGATCATAATTGCAATTCTATGAACAACCTACGATCTCTTTTTACACTAGAATGTATACAGCGGCAGTGGACGAACTCCGTAGCACCTGAGGGAATCTATGATGTCCCAGGATGATGAAGATTTGTTAAACTTGTATTATCATTGTTATTAATGGTTTTTTCTCAAATAGAAACTTTCTATCGTACTTTTACGCAGTGGCGGCTCGTGATAATCTTTGTTGGTTTGGGCAGACATTTTTACCCGGGTAAATCATGGTTTTGGGTTGATATATTTTAATTTATAAAATAATAAAACACGTTATACATTATTTTTGGTGGGGCGATGCCCCACTGGTCCTTAATGACGAGCCGCCACAGCTGTTACGGTAGTGTACTTTTATCGATTTAACAACGTCATTGATTCTTTTAGTACTAAACCTCCACATGTAGTCTAATGTTTGTTAGTCAGCTTCCAATAGAACAAAGAACTCGATCCCACCTGCGTTGAGATCAGTGATCAATGGAAACGTACTCTGATCACTATGCGCTGGCAGCGAACCGGAAACCTTTGAGACAGAAATGAACAAATTCAACTCGAAGTTACAGTTTACTCACAGGGCTACTGGGTTCGCAGTAATCTTGTTTGTTTGTTATGTATGGAATTAAAGTTTCTTTAAGTGTAGGCACTCTCTTTCAATCTAAGGACGAGTTGAAATTGTGCATTTTAATTCATCTTATGCCCATCTTACACGATCCCTTTTTTCATCAATTTTCTATTTCATGTATATAATCATTTGAAAATTGACCATGTATAGAAAATATAAATCAATTTTCTATGTCAAAGGAAAAACTAGAACATGTATATATGTGGGTAGGGGGGTGTGCTGACAAACTGTTATAATTGGGGGTGGGGGTGGGGGCGTTAAAAAGTTTAGTCATGCAAAAGTGGGTGAGAGAATTAAAAAGTTTAGGGAACTGCAAAGTGGGTGGGGGGTCTATAAAGCTAGTCATCAAAGTGGGTGGGGGGTTAAAAGTTTAGGTCATGCAAAGTGGGTGGGGGCACGAAAAAGTTTGGAAATCTATGGTGTAGACCAATAAAGATAAAAATAAAAGTAACTCCTTTCGGAGAATCCAAGTATTCAAGTACTTGCAGAAAAACAAAAACAAAACCTCCACAACAACAGCAACCGAACAGTAGATAATAAATGACATGAATGACCTGTTTACTAAACAATGCCTAAACTCTGAGTAAGTTAAAGTAATCAATAAATTGCTGTACGAGTTGGAGATAGCTTAGAAGTGTGTATGTTAAATGTCATCAGAAACTTTGACACAGAAATCGTTTTGTTGATGGACGACAGAAGGAAAAAGGAGACGGGGGCAGACAAAAGATAACTTAGAGGAAGATGGTGGAAAGTGAAGTGAATGAAAGTGAACTAACACTAGATACTGTGAATAGAAAGACGTGAGACCGGCAACAATAGTGATCATTGTGAATGTTTTATATGTCAACTTTAATTTGACTGTCTTATGTGTCAACTTTATTGTGAATGTTTTAAATGTCAACTTTAATTTGACTGTCTTATATGTCAACTTTATTGTGAATGTCTTATATGTCAACTTTATTGTGAATGTTTTATACGTCAACTATACTGTGAATGTTGAATATGTCAACTTTATTGTGAATGTTGAATATGTCAACTTTATTGTGAGTTTTGTATATGTAAACGTTATTGTGAATGTCTTATGTGTCAATTTTTGATGTGAAAATCTTATGTGTCAACTATATTGTGAATGTCTTACATGTCAACTTTATTGTGATTGTTTTATATGTCAACTTTATTGTGAATGTTTTAAATGTCAACTATACTGTGAATGTTTTATATCTCAACTTTATTGTGAATGTTTTATATCTCAACTATACTGTTAATAATTTGTTTGTCAACTGATTGATTGATTGATAGGACCATTATCATTTCACTTCGGTGAGTAACCATGTGTGCTCTGATCTCTGTCTTACAACATAATATCCCAGCTGCAGTGCACGAACTCCGTAGCACCGGCGAGGGTGTCCGATGTAATTTTGAAGGCAGTGAAGATGATTCTTAGTAGGAATTTTAGTTTTAATCTTTTCTAATGAATTTTGCTCGGGCTGTGGTTTTTCCATCCTGCTCTTCTCAGTTTGGAACTGCCAAGGCTTTCTTTAACATGCTCAAATTGAACACGGGACCTATGTTTTATCGTCCGTCTCAGATATGACTAGGAACTTGTTCTTACCTACACTGATATCAGAGATCTCTGGAAAATTATCCAGATGGCTGTATGACGAAGCGAACCTGGTACCATTGGCACGGAGACAAGCACCTAGCCTCTACGCCACAGAGAGACACCGATGTCAACTATGACATGAAGATGACATATAGTTAAATGAAACATGTCACTCTATTGACAACTTAATAAACGATATCAGTTATTTTGTCGATCCTAACTGTCCCCAAAAGACGACATAACGAACATATCTGTACTCACTATATAACAGGTACAAAAATTCTAATTACAAAATGACAGAAGAAATATTATAAAAATGTATGTCTTTCTATTCTGGTTGTTAACACTCACAAGTCTAGACCATGTATGTTTTTAAGAATGATAAATGCAAGTGTTCTTCCTCGTATCTCTGTAATCTGGCAATGTTGTGTCGAGTGTGTTGCCAGGAAGGAGTGAGAGACTAAAAATAGAGTACCAGAATACGTCATGTTAAACCCAACTGATGTCAGACGTGAGAATGAGTGTGTTTTATAGTTCTCGGATTTAGAGTTTTATACAATGAGATCTTTGTTACGTGACACTTGAACAGAAGTTTTATACAATGAGATCTTTGTTACGTTACACTTGAACAGAGTTTATACAATGATATTTTTGTTATGTGACACTTGAACAGAGTTTTATACAATGAGATATTTGTGACGTGACACTTGAACGTAGTTTTATACAATGAGATCTTTGCTACGTGACACTTGAACATAGATGTATACATTGAGATCTTTGTTACGTGACACTTGAACAGAAGTTTATACAATGAGATATTTGTTACGTGACACTTGAACAGAGTTTTATACACTGAGAACTTTGTTACGTGACACTTGAACAGAGTTTTATACAATGAGATCTTTGTTACGTGACACTTGAACAGTTTTATACAATGAGATCTTTGTTACGTGACACTTGAACAGAGTTTTATACAATGATATCTTTGTTACGTGACACTTGAACAGAGTTTTATACAATGATATCTTTGTTACGTGACACTTGAACAGAGTTTTATACAATGATATCTTTGTTACGTGACACTTGAACATAGTTTTATACAATGAGATCTTTGAGAGAGTTGTGGTGAGACATGATCGCCTACACCGGTAGGGCAGGACGCGACACTTGATTGATTGATCTATAGTAGCAGCTAAAAGTGTTGCAGAAATCTATGTACTGAATGTAAGATAGTTTAGATTTCCAATCTAAGAGAAAATTTCTCCGGCGATTGTTGCAGTATCTCAACTTCTGAATGCTCTAAGGATAACTCAACAGTACCTGGCTCAAACCGAGGAGGGAACTTTGGAAGCAAATTTGTTCCCTGGACTTTTGCGAACGGTAAAAATAGACCTCACCGTTCATAAAGCAATGAGAATCTACTGAACGTATAAGTGGGTGCCTAGAAAATCAACGTCTCGTTTACTGTGGTTGATAACGACGTCCTTTAAGTGATATGCCACGATTTCATTTGCAATGCTCTGAGATGTGGAGTTCTTTTATAATTTATAATAATAATAATAGACGTACATGACAAGCATTGATAACAACAGCCCCAGACGTGTGTTTTTGCTAGTGTGTACGGAGATGAATGTACAGTCCAATCCTAGAACCTCAATCCAGTAAAACAGATGGGGCATGCATGATCAAGGTTGGACATGTGCATATTGTGCTCTGTATTTTAGCTCAGCACGTTTTATCTGCACCGTAGAAGTACGGCGATACTTTAAACGTCACAGTGGCGCAAAAAAACAATAACGGAGACATGGTTCATGGAAGAAGAGGCAGAGAATGTCAAAGACGATGGTGGTAGCATGGAAATAACAATACATTGAAGTGACACTGGAGTTGGTGGAACAACTCTCTTGATGTTGAGTCTTTCAGACGGACTGTGATGAAAACGACGTTCTGCAAAGATCGTTAGTTAATTGCATATCCTTTACAGGACTTTGCAAATCAACCCCAGCTTTTTAATGCTGTTAGTGATTTTTCTAGGCATTATTACGTTCAGTAGTTTGCCATTGCTTTCTGAAAGGGTGGTGCCATCGTCCTTTTGTTAAAGTCCTTTTGTTGCCACCAAATTGTCCGCAGCGTGATTCTAACTCAGAACGTCGGGGTTAACAGACCAAGTCACTATCCCCTAGGCCACAGACGCCACATAAAGATGGTGTTACATGAAGAATAATTTTTAAATCACAATCTCACTTTTGAACATGTTTTTTTATTTGTGACAGTTAAAGTCAAACACAATATCAAACTAGTAACCATATTCTTACTTCTTGGTTCTATTAAGATATTTCTAGACATGTTTGATACGAAAATGGAAGGAAGTTTATGGAGTTGGAAAACATAGCAAAACTAATTGAGAAGTAGAAAATTTAAACACAGTCCGTATACAATTTAATATATACAGGCTATAATAATTTAGAAACAAACAGTACTGTCGTTACTGTCTGTAGTACCGATTTTTAGGGCGGTGTAGGACAGGTTGGACGAGAGCCTGATGAATTTAATGGATTCATGGTTAGTACAGTCACCGCGAAGCTGTTCAGGTTGGGATACGAACTATACGCTGGCCTAATAAATAACAGTATGTAAAAATACAAAAACATTAATAGAAAACCTCGAAAAATAAACAACAGAGTAAACACACAGAAGTGAATAAAGTAGATTTGTACAAGATAATATGACTTATCGAAGGAAATCATAACCCAGACATCACAGAAGTGAACAAATTGTACAAGATAATATGAATTATCGAAGGAAATCAAAGCCCAAATATCACACAAGTAAGAGACAACAATAGGATCATTCATCATCAAATATTACGGGGAGAAAAATCGGGGAAATGCTACAGGAAAAAATCATTAAAAACACTACAAATGCGACAGAATATTCTTGAAGAGTAAATGGAACTAGACATAAATATAAACACATAACTGAAAGAAGAAATCAATAGAGTCACCAAGGGAATGATGGCGAGAACAACTTAGATCTTTACGGTCTAAATGTAATACTATTCAAAACAGACTCAGAATTGACAGCTGTAAAGGTAAATCAACTATTTTCACAAATGTGAAGCTTGGCAATACAATAGACATAAAGAATATAAATTGTGGTAAAGTGATTGAAAATATGAGATTTCACAGATTGAAATAATTGAAAAGGAATTATTATACTCTAAGGGTCCATCAAATTACTCAGTAGGAAGCAATAGTTTCAAATTTAAATTAAAAGCAAACAGGCTTCAGAAGAAACAATTGCTACTATATTTTCACCATCATAAAATCTCTGTATGACTCTATTAGCATAAATTACATTAAATTAAACAACGGTCGGTTTGCTAGGCCGATTAAAGTGTCGTCAAAACATGTTAGAAGGGTCACATAGTACGCTATCACGTAGTCAAGCATTTCCCAAACTGGGGTCCTCGGACCCCGTAGTCCGCGAAGTACTCACTGGGGGTCCTCAAGCGCTTGAAGAAATATTATGACCTTTGACATTTCAAGCAGAAATTTATTTAAAAAAAACTATGTATACAACTGGTGAACTAGTTCCGCTGCAAAATCAAAGTACTAGGACAAGACCTGAGTCTAAATGTCTGACATGACAAAATGAAAGATCATTTGAAATTTCCCGCAGTCTGAGAAATTGGAGCCAGCTTGACTGTTGGTGTGGTGTAATAATAACTCCATCGCTAGAACAATGAAAGTTAAGTAAGTAATTGGCTGAAACGATCTTAAGAAATATAGGATAAACAACATTAGCGTGTATAGGATTTTACTACAATACATTGTGGCTGAGCTTCAGGATGATCACTGGCTGAAAATGAAACGCAAATGTACTGATGATGCTAATGTTGGCGCGTCTTGTTCAAGGCAGAAGAAAACCTCTTCCTGTTTATTAAAATGTTAAATTGCAGACATTTTTTACTATTGTAACACACAGATAATTCATTCCTGTCTATTTTCATATATAGAAACTTGTGGTGGTCCGTGGCAGCAAAATGTATTTAATAGGGGTCTGCGTTAATGTAAAGTTTGAGAACTGCTGGCGTAGTCTACCACGATCAAGCTAGAATACACAAACTTCATTAAGAAAAGCTTAAATCGACTTCTGTTTGATATCTTTATCATTATCATGTGTTGGTTCTACACTGAAGTTCGACTGGAATTAATTTTCAGCAAATTCTGGCTCTTGCATTGATATTGCGTTAGGACAGCATGTTGTATGTTGACCTAATGCTACTATGTCTTGTTTTTACTCTGTTGTCGTCAATATTTAATATATTTTTCTTCTTCTTCTTCTTCTTCGAACGCTCCATATCGACAACTTGTTAACCAATCTTTGTGATTTGTATGTGATCTAAGTCTAAGAGCGATTGGACGTTGTTCCAGCGATGTGCTTACAAGTAGGCTAAGCACATCCGATTTCTGTGACGTTTTTTTATTTACTAGGATATCTTCCCTAGGCCCCTACCTCAGTTGCCTCTTACGACATGCATTGTAGGTCGCAGTGGTACTATTCTTTGCTCTTCTTGAGGTCCACGGCAACATAAGGGTGAATTTTCAGCAAATTCTGTCCATTGGATTGATGTTTCATTTGGACAGAATGTTGCATGTTGACCTCTTGATGTTTCTATTCCAACTGCAACTATATCGTGTTCATGCTCTCTTATCGTAATTATTTAATATAATAGTAATATAAATATAAAGTAAAAGTAAAGAGCACATTTTCATTCCAATTGGTATATTCAAAAATATGGTATTATGATAATATTTGTTTTTGTCTATTAAAAACATTTTATGCATGTATCCTCTGCAAGTAAAATAAAATAAAACAGATGTCTGCGGAAAAATAATGAATATAAAATGGAACGAATTCAGGAGAAGTGATGAAATCAGAGACATGTCTGGTCAACCACTAGTGACAACTGTTATAAGAAGATGGAGATATGTTGGACACACCACCTTGAGGAGAAATGATCAACGAATATCAAAGTAGGCATTGAAGTGGGATGCAAAGAGTTCAAGAAGAGAGGTCGACCTAAGGAGACCCTGAAACGAACTTTGCTGAGAGAGGCAGGAAATATCGGTCTCAGTTCCACGGAGGAGATTAAGCGAGTTGCCCAGGATAGAGCGGATGGAGAAATTACTTGCAGGCCCTATGTAACGTATAACGGTACGAGAGAAATTTTTATTATTATTATTATCCTCTGCAAGTAGCTAGATTGAATTGTTTTATGTTTGTTCTGATACACGTTTTAAATATAAACAAGAGACTAATTCTTAGAATCAAAGGACATGTCTGGGCTTAAAAAGCCTTTAGTTTAATATATAACTAAAAACAGACCGTATTTTTATTTGTCCTACGGTACACGATAAAACAAACATGAGAAAAGAAAATTTATCAACGAATAGAAAATAAAAATGTGTACAGTTTTGAATATCTTGATTCACTGTTAACAGAGATGGACATGGGATGAAGGACATTAAAAGAAAGAAAAAACATGGTCTTACAAAAAATTATAACAAATAAAAGCAGTATGGAACGGAACTGATAAGGAAATAGAGATTAGAATACTAAGGGGATGCATATTCCCAGTGGCAACATATGGGTGGGAAGCATGGACATTTAATAAGGCAGTAAGAAAAACATATATGTGCTTTTGAATATATGTGTAACAGAAGAGGGCTTTGTATATCATGGACAGAGAAGAGAACAAATAGATCTATTTAGAAAGAACTCAAAATCAAAGAAAACTGCTGATGTTTCCCAAAAAATTCATTTAAAAGTGAAGTATTTAGACATTTAATAAGACACGAAGGTTGGACAAGACTATCATAGAAGGATTCATTCCGGCAAAGAGGAGATGAAGACCACGGAGAAGATGGATTCATAATGTAACCGATGGTTTAAGCACGACGATTGCAGAGTCAGGGCATATGACACATGAGAGAAATTCCGAAGGATTGTTAGGGTATAAAAGTTATGCACATGACAAGCTGTTTGAGATGATTGTACACGATATATGATGTGGGAGTATAAAAGTTATGCACAGGAGATGCTGTTTGAGATGACTGTACACGATATATGATGTGGTCAACATCAGATAGGTCTGTGTTAGTGTCAATGTGTGTATTTATCAATTTGAGCTTGAGTAGTCCTAAGAGCGGCTGCTTACTTACTTATTTACTTACTTGTCTACTTACAATCTTCATGTCTGGTGTCACATGCGACTTCAGCAAGGACTTTCCATAAATCTTTGTCCTTCAACATTCGGTGCAGTATTCCATGTCAAATTTCAGTTCTCTGTTATATTAGGACTATCATCATAGCACTCTGGAGATTTCATAGATGCGCCGGCCCTGAGCATGGCACGAGTTCAATGTTTATTAATCAATCGTTTTGCATATTTAGTTTGTCGTTCTTTTCGGGCTGCACCACTATCGACACCAATCTCTAATATACTTCAGAAAGCGATTCTACCATATTTCCACGTTGTTCTTTGTCTTCCTTTCTTTCCTCTTTCCTCTGGTGTCCATATGAATGCTGTTTTTGGCTGGTATAGCTGAATTCATTCGCATAAGATGGTCAAGCCATTTCTATTATATTTTTAATAGTATTCATTATTTTATGTTTGGTTATTTGGATAAGTCTGTTGTTAGATATTCGTCGCAGAGAGATTTGTAGTCGAAAGAAAAAATCAAATTCCAACTGGGATATACTAAAACATAAAAAAACTAAAATAAAAACAGACTTACGAATATGATGTAGAAATTGATCTTACACATCACCTCTCCGTAAAGCCAGTTCTTTGATACGAAAGCTGCCGTTGTTATAGGAACAACAAGGAGCAGGAATGCCAGGTCTGCTATTGCCACGTTAATTATATAACAATTGGTTGCCGACCTGGTAAAGTAAATGGGTAGCAGTCGGATTCTTAGTAACTAGAGATCATTTTCATGAAAAACATAACTAATGTGGTTACATATTTTACACAAGAACATAACTAATGTGGTTACATATTTTACACAAAAACATAACTAATGTGGTTATATATTTTACACAAAAACATAACTAATGTGGTTATATATTTTACACAAAAACATAACTAATGTGGTTATATATTTTACACAAAAACATAACTAATGTGGTTATATATTTTACACAAAAACATAACTAATGTGGTTACATATTTTACACAAAAACATAACTAATGTGGTTACATATTTTACAACAAACAGAACAGGGCTGCTATTGCACATATTATATAACAAAGACCTAAAGTAAATGGTATAGTGGTTTGTACGATATTTTCATGAAAAACATAACTAATGTGGTTACATATTTTACACAAAAACATAACTAATGTGGTTATATATTTTACACAAAAACATAACTAATGTGGTTATATATTTTACACAAAAACATAACTAATGTGGTTATATATTTTACACAAAAACATAACTAATGTGGTTATATATTTTACACAAAAACATAACTAATGTGGTTACATATTTTACACAAACAAACAGTTTAAATAAATAAAATTAAAAAAAGTAGGTGTAATCGAAATATTTACTAAATTTACAGAAAATTTTACAAATATAGCATATCAGCCAATACGTCGTCATCAGGGGGAACAAATAGGAAAAGTAACCTTCTTTTTCTTCGTTCTCACTAGATTGGGATTTCGGATTCTGTAATAAAGGCAGCCGTCTGCCTCAGATTATCAGCCACGCATTACAGTTTGTCTTGGACGTTGGTGTAAGTGGGCCACCTTTTTCTTCTGAAGTCTGCTTACTGGGGGCAGTTCTGTAGGATAAATATCCTATGATTTCTGCTTCTCCGTTTTTGCCGACCTCTTCCCACAGTAAGTTTTGGCCACCCTCGTGATGGTAGATCTGACATTCTTACTGCGTGGCTAAATCTCCAACGCAGATTTGCGACCGTAGAATCCGTTTTCCCATTCCTCATTGTGAGGGGTTGTTGCACCATGCTAAGCGCCTTACAGCTTGGGGCATCTATTTTCTGCAAGCATTTGTGTCGAGTTAGCATTCCTAGCGGACACGTGCATCCGATTTCAGCCAAACCTCATTAAAGCCTCTTACGACATGTGTGGCAGGTAACAGTGGTTCTATTCTTTACTCCCCAAATTTGGGCCCCGGTAGCCACTGGGGCGGAAAAGTAATCTAAGTATAATAAAAATGTTTGTATATAATATAATAGCCGTCCATCGCAAGCGATGATGACAACAATCTCAGACGTGTACTGTTGCACCTCTCTGGTGTGTGCGGAGGTGACTGTAGAGTCCAATCCTAGAACAGAATCCCCGACCACAGGTGGGGCATACATGATCAAGGTTAGACATGTGCGTGTTGTGTGCTCTGTCTTTTCGCGCTGCTCGTTTTCTCTGTGACTCAACAATACGAGGATTCTCAGCTATTCGGGTTCCTCTTTTGTTGTTACAGCGCCACATTTGGTGATCTTGCGCAAGGGATTCCCAGCAAGTATTGTCTATATCGAAGCATTTCAGAGACACTTTAAGAGTGTCTTTAAAGCGTTTTTCTGTCCACCAGCTAAACGTCTGCCCCTTCAAGCTCGCCATACATCAACTGTTTTGGGATGCGTTTATCAGGCATTCGAGCAACGTGACCGACCCATCTCAGTTGGGCCTTCTGCAACAGGGTGTTGACGCTTGGGATCTTTGCTCTTGTGAGGACTTCGCTGTCTGGAATTTTGTCCTGCCAGTTTATTTTTAGTATTCTGCGTAGACAGCTTGTGTGGAAATGGTTTAATTTTCTTGCGTGTCTGCTATACACTGTCCATGTCTCGCTTGCGTACAGCAGCGTGGTTAGCACTATGGCCTGGTAAACTTTCAGCTTTGTGACTATGCTTATCCCTTCCGTTCCCACACAATGACACGTAACCTTCCGAACGCAGCACTGGCTTTGGATATCCTATTGTGGACCTCAGAATCTATGTTTGCCGATCTCGATGTTTGTAAATGTATAGAAACAGCATAATAACTTTATATACTAACCTTGGCATAGATCTTGAGCCATGTCTACACATTGTAAAGATGACGATAATGTTTCCAACAGCGCCAATAAAAGTTATGATTCCCCAAATTGCAGGCACAACAATTTGATGTGTCTCAACACTGGGGAGTAGAGGAATATATTTCAACATTCGATATGTATCAACACTGGGGAGTAGGGAATATACTTCAACATTCGATATGTATCAACACTGGAGTAGGAATATATTTCAACATTCATATGTATCAACAGGGATAGGAATATATCAACATCGATATGTATCAACACTGGGGAGTAAGGGGAATATACTTTCAACATTTGATATGTATCAACAGTAGGGAGTAGGGGAATATATTTCAACATTCGATATGTATCAACACTGGGGAGTAGGGAATATACTTTCAACATCGATATGTATCAACACTGGGAGTAAGGGAATATACTTTCAACATTTGATATGTATCAACACTGGGGAGTAGGGGAATATATTTCAACATTCGATATGTTTCAACACTGGGAAGTAGGGAATATTTTTCAACATTAGATGGCTATCAACAGTGGGGAGTAGGGGAATACACTTTCAACATTAATGAATATCAACAGTGGGGAGTAAGAGAATACACTTTCAACATTAATGAATATCAACAGTGGGGAGTAAGAATACACTTCACATTAATGAATATCAACAGTGGAGTATAGAATACCTTTCAACATTAATGAATATACAGTGGGAGTAAGAATACACTTTCAACTGGTTATAAAACGTGATATATGCATGTGTTCGTGTGTGCATATTTGTTATATTCTATTAGCTAACAAAACGACTTTCTTGCTGTACGTGTAGACTCTTAGCTTCTCAGTATCGTTCAGCAGATGGCGTAGGTGGCAACTAGAAATTAAACATTTGAAATGAAAATCGTGGCATATCCTTAAGGACGTAGACATCAACCACAGTAAACGAGCACCACACGGACGGCGTTCGGAACGACGTGGGATCGAATCCAGTCCGCTTTGTTCGGTTCAAATTTGTATGTTGTTTAAAAAAATCTCTGGGATTGTTGCTTATGTTCTTATCAATACTCTCGGTAGGTGCCGTGACATTTCTTAAGAGAGGGACTGAGTCATAAAGTTAAACCCGGTTCCATAAAGTCAATCCTTGGCCTTTATCGCCCTTCAAGTCTGTATCTTAGGTTTCTAGTTTAGTTTAGTCTGATAGACATATCATCTTCATCACCACATGGAGCCAATTAATACATTAGTGCTTTAATCTTTTCATCAGCATGCTCTCAGTGTGTGACGACTGAAGACCCTGGTTTTATGTTGGTTTGCTTTTGTTCTTTGGCCTCTAGCATAACACTCTGTCTGGATACATCCCGTTTGTTTTGATATTCTCGCAGTCTGGTTAGGGTTATCGATTTCCTATCATTTCTGGAATCGCTTACACTCAGTTAGGGCATTTAAAATATCAGTCTGGTTGATTGAACGAAATTAGTTAATTTTTAGTGTTTCTCTGGTTTCCGATTGGGCTGGGTAGATGTGACTCTCATTTGTTTTCTTCTTCCTCTCGTCCGCCATTTACCTCCTGTCATGTGTTTAAGTGCGGGTTTTACTTTTTCCTCTCCGTTCCTCGTGGAGCATAAGGCCGCAACTGTTGTTCGCCACTTTTCTCAGTCTCTAGCTGTTTCTTTATGCCCTCTCAGAATAGTCCAGCAACTATCAGTTCCTCAAGAATATCCCGTCTCCAGTTCTATTTAGGACGTCCGTTTTTCGTGTGGGTTTCGCTCATGTACTTGTCTAGTAACACTCGACCGAACCTTCCGTAAGTTATGTCCGACCGATCGCCATTTTCTACTCTGAACTTTGGTCATCATAAGCTCATGTTCTGTTCTTATCCACAGCTCTGTGTTTGTAATTCTGTCATACCATCTCAGTCTAGGAATACGTTGAAGACATAGGAAAAGGGGACGGTTGCATTGGTACAAGAAATTGTACAAGAATAGGGGTGCCTTGGTACAAAAGAAAATTGTGTAAGTTGTCTTCAATGCATATCGTAAACTCATGTTCATTTCTCTAAGGTTGGTCTTGATGTCGTCGCTTCATCTTTTACAGTCTTCCACTTGCAGTGTCCTCATGATAGTTTTCTAACATAATTTGATTGATTGATTGATTGATTGATTGATAAGACCATCATCATTGCATTTCGGTGAGTAGCCATGCGTGCTCCGATCTCTTTCTGATACAGGAAGATCTCAGCTGCAGTGTACGAACTCCGTAGCACCGGCGAGGGTTCCCGATGTAATTTTGAAGATTGTGATGACATATTTGTAGGAATTTAAATGTTTAATATTTTCTAATGAATTTTGCACGGGCAGCGGCTTTCCAGTCTACTCTTTTCAATTTTGAACTGCCAAGGGTTCATTTGCGTGCTCAAATTGAGCACGAGACCTACGTTTATCGTCCGTCTCCGATAGGACTAGGAACTCGATTTCACCTACACTGAGATCAAGGATTTCTGTGAAAATTTCCAGATGGTCCCACCAGGAAGCGAACCTGGTACCTTTGACAAGAAAGACAAGCACCTAACCTCTACGCCACAGAGAGCTCTCAACATAATTTACAAACATCTTGTATCGAAATGATATCCGTGATGGACAGAGAAAAGCTGTCTGATCTTCGTATCTTGGGTGCTCTTGCATCAGATATTATTACCAAAATCTTCCTTAGTACTTTCTATTCTCATGCTCCATATTCTACATGTGTATATGCACAGCCAACTCTAGATAACTAGGCCAGACAACTGGCCGGGAATCCTGACCTAGATCAGAGGGTGGGGGTGGGGGAGCGCTGGAATCTATATATTTTTGATAGAACACTGCAAGTTTTTTTGCAATCTTACTCAACTCTGTGAGTCTATAGTTATTTATTGGTGAAAATATTCGTAAAATTGATATTTCTTATTGTTAAACTTAATTTGTTGCATAATATAACTTCGATTTAGCATTTTGAGTTTATTTTAAAATGAATTCGTCTATATGCACCAATACTGGAATGCGAGGTCACGTGGTGTAGTTGTGGTCTGATTTTCCATAATTCTTACCTGATTCCGATGGCCCATAAGTTTATAGTTGGCTCTTGTTTATGTTAAATGTATATATATTATGTATACGTCTCATTTTTATTGTTTATTTTCTTTTTCCACTTCTTCTTGTTTGTATTTATTTCGTTATTCGTTTTTAGTCACATATTTGCATTTTAAGAGCGTTAATAATTTATTGTCTGATTCTATATGTTCTGTGCAATGTAAGAGGTGAATTTCTTCACTTCACTTGTACCTTTGCTTGATAAAGGCCTTTTGGTCGAAACGTTGCTGTGTATTGTTACTGCTTTTGTACTTTGTAAAATTACAGTACTTTGTTTTTACGTGTTTTATCAGATATTAGGAGTCATTCGGATATGTTAGTCCAGGGCCGTACGGTATATTTTCTCAGTATGATGCAAGTCTTCGAAATGCTGCCCCTTAAATGTTTTTTCTTTAAAATAATCTTTAATTGTGATTTTGATTTCGCTTATTATTCAGCCCCCTTGCGGCACCGTCTGATGCGGCCGCCTCTCTGTATCATATTGCGACACGGCCCTGTGTTAGTCCCAATTTAAAATGAGTACTTACTTGATACCGTCTTCCTGTCTCTGCAGACTGTTATTAGCTGTAAATGTTGTGTTGGATAGATCATTGGTTGTCAACATATCAGTTATATTAGGGGATTGTGTGCTGCCCATCGCTGCAAATGAATTCAAAGACAAAAAAGTAAAGCATTTAAGCAATATAGTAGAATATATAAAATATAGAGTAAAATGTAATAAAATGTAAGCAATATAGTAGAACATGTAAACAGTAGAGCCGAATATGTAGGCAAAACAGTAGAACACTTACGAGGTCGAGTATAACGTACAAGCAATAGAATAGAAAGCGTACGCAATAGAGTAGAGCATGTAAGCAATACTTGAGTTCGAGATTTTGTAAAAAAAAATATTGAGAACAAATTCTTACATAAAGAAACAAGAGCGAGTAGGGTCCATCGATATCGTATGTTTCAACATACAATGCTAAATTGCATACATTTGTCTAATTTATTTTTTCAAACTCATTTTTCGATATCGTTTTTTAAAAATGTATTAAAAGGATGGGCAAGTATATTTTGTATTCGCTAAAGATGATTGACCCAGAGCAAAATATAATTTATCTGATTTTAAATTCACAGATCTCAGAGGAACGGTTGAGTAAATTTAGTTTGATCTTAGAAGGACGCTTCTCAAAATTTAAAGATCTCAAAAGTAGATTTACTAAATTTACATACCTGAAAGGGACGTTTGACTTAAAGTTAGGGAACCACAAAAGGGATACTTAACTAAACTTAGCGGATCTCAGAGGGATTGGGCTGCAAATATTTCAACATTTTCTTAATTTCTTTTGATTTGATAGCGTTTCATGAGAACAAAATTTGGGACAGAACCTTGCCTGCCTTACATTGAGAAACAAATAATGAAGTGGTTCGGCCACTTAATAAGAATGCAACCAGACCCCACTGTATACAGTCTTCTACAATAGAAAATTATGAAAGAAGGCACGAGAAAGACCACGAAAAAGATGGTTAGATGACATAGCAGAATCTTGTCAAAGAGCAAAAATAGCTATCACCCGAGCCACAAGACAGCGCAAGACAAAAGCAAAAAACCATGACACTGGACGAACAACCCGGTAACAGTGTGATGACAATAAAAGAAGAAGAAGCATTTCATCTGAATTGGCTAACTCATATGAAACTTGCAACAAAGCATTTTACATCTTTTCAATGGGTTGTTATTCTTTGAATTTGTGTCCTCTGTAAAGCTTGATAGAATCGACATATATTCACACATGGCGTCTCCATAGATGCAGAGCTCCAATACGCTAGCTAAAATATCAGCCGTAGATAACATACACAGTATTTATAGCGACGTTGATAGAATCGACATATATTCACACATGGCGTCTCCATAGATGCAGAGCTCCAATACGCTAGCTAAAATGTCAGCCGTAGATAACATACACAGTATTTATAGCGACGATTTCAAATGCAGTAAAATCTCCATTAATCATCACTCGTTTAACCGTCAGTTTCTGTTATCCGTCATTGTCTAAAGCAAATGTTATCAAAGTACATCGACTGGTTTGAAATGCAAGAGGAAGAAAAAAACAACACAGATCCTACTTAAGTGTAAGATACGGAACAACGCCGCGCAGAAAGCTTGAACCTCAAAGACACAGAAGGAGATGACAGATTATTTTAAAGTAACGTAGGTTTATAGTATTACAATACATTTCTGTACATTACTACTCTTATATTGAAGTTTATATTGATCGTTTTATAAAATTAAATACAATATATAGGTATTATTCACTTTTAAAGGATTTTGTTTTCATTTTCGTCCCAAGCCTGCAGTGAAATCGCGTTACTGAGACATTTCTGTTATCCGTCTATTCGGTTATCCGTCACAGCCCTGGTCCGGACGGTAACGGTTAATCGAGGTTCTACTGTACTCAGAATCTCAGTGCATTCATTGCTAGATCACACGCACACATATAGTAGAAGACAGTATCTATCAGGAGCAACGAAAGTTCATATTATCAAATCACACGTCCAACAGTGAAACCAGATTGTATATATTAACCAAGACGGCATCCTGCTACATAATTTGACTGTAGTCTTCCTCTATATCGATAATACATCCTGCACAACAACACTGAAGTGGCGACTGCCGATCTGTCTATTTATATGTCATTAATACTAAAGTGAACATTTTTTGGGTCTCCTCAGTATGTGCTCTTGGACGCGACGAAGACTAACGATGAATACTAAAGTGCCAGAGTTTGTTCTATATAATAATGTAAATACTACGAGCATGCATATTTCAATTCGCAATATATGTGTGGGAAGCATGGACATTTGAACAAGTTTGTGGAAAATCCTATATGTGTTCTTGAATATAAATGTTACAGAGGAATCCTCCGTATATCATGGACAAAGAAGAGAATAATATATATATATATATATATATATATATATATATCCAGAAAGAACTCAAAAATCACAGAAAACTGACTGATGATACAAAAAAAGAGAAAATTGAAGTATTTTGAACATTTAAAAAGACATCAATAGTTGGAGAAAACCATTATGAAAGGAAGTATCACGGTAAAGAAAATACGAGCATGGGCATCCACATACAGTTTTCCAAGGAGGGGCAAAATGGATTAAAAAATGTTAGTTGGTAGTTTACTACGTGGAAATGATCCCTCCCCCTCCTTCCTTGCCTTACCATATCAGCGCCCATGAAGAAGAGAAAGACCCCGGAAAAGATGTATTTGGGATGTAACTGATGATTTGAGCATGACGGCTGCAGATGCGAGACATCTGGTCTATGAGAGAGGCAACTTGGAATTGAGTGTGTCCTGACATGGAATAAAATTGGTAGAAATAACGTCAGATCAGCAACGGTGTAAATATCTTGTGCAAGCCTTATATGTCAAACAGGACATGAAGATGATATAGATATCGTCAATATTGTAAGCTATGTCGCTGGCATCTGAGAAACTCAACGCTAAACTCATAACAGCTAAACTACTTACAGCTAAACTCTAACACTAAACTCTAACAGCTAAACTCACTTAACAGCTAAACTCATCGTAACTCATAACAGCTAAACTCTAACACAAACTCTAACAGCTAAACTCACTTAACAGTAAATAGCTAAGTTCCATAGTGACGTCTTAGTTTAGCGCAGAAACCGTCACAACCTAAGACCATTTGGTTCAAAACCGCAGGCATGTAAAGATAAACTCAGAATGAAATGTAAAACCACTGAACGTATAATGATGTCTAGAAATCGGACGACTCGTGTACTGTGTTGATACAGACTGTAGTAACTCGTTACTGAGCTTGATGACCATGCTTAGTTGATGACGTCCGCGGTAGTGATGACTGTTTGAAGTATGACTCGTTACTGTGTTCGACGACTCGTGTACTGTAATGTTGATGACTCGAAACTGTAGCTTGAACTTTATGTAGTTGATGATCGTGAAGAATCGATGACTCGTGTACTGTAGTTGATGACTCGTGTACTGTAGTTGATGACTCGTGTACTGTAGTTGATGACTCGTGTTCTGTAGTTGATGACTCGTGTACTGTAGTTGATGACTCGTGTACTGTAGTTGATGACTCGTGTACTGTAGTTGATGACTCGTGTACTGTAGTTGATGACTCGTGTACTGTAGTTGATGACTCGTGTGCTGTAGTCGACGACTCGTGTACTGTAGTCGATGACTCGTGTACTGTAGTTGATGATGTGTAACTGTAGTTGATGACTCGTGTAATGTAGTTGATGACTCGTGTACTGTAGTTGATGACTCGTGTGCTGTAGTTGATGACTCGATGTGACTGTAGTCGACGACTCGTGTACTGTAGTCGATGACTCGTGTACTGTAGTTGATGACTCGTGTAATGTAGTTGATGACTCGTGTCTGTAGTTGATGACTCGTGTCTGTAGTCGATGACTCGTGTAATGTAGTTGATGACTCGTGTAATGTAGTTGATGACTCGTGTATGTAGTTGATGACTCGTGTACTGTGGTTGATGACTAAGTCCGTGAAGATATGTACGATTTTCATTTACGTCAATGTATGTAGTTGAACACCACAATACCACATCATATCAAGCGACCGAGCGGGCAATATCTCGGAAACCGATCATCAGTTAAACCAGCTACGACTAACGACAAAAAAAAGCAGAGAATGACAAAAGAAGAACAACACTGTAGAGAGAACTGATTGTCATTGACATGATGATACACATTCTTCTTATCCTCATATAAATTCATGCTGAGTAAATCATACAGAGATACAATTGATACTAAGACGATGGACAGAGACAAAACTGGTGCAGAGACTGTTTTACTTTGTTTTCTCTCTTTCTCTCTCTTTGCCTTTTACCTTGGATATAGGCCTCAACCAACCATGCCAAGTCTTCCTATCTCTAGCTATCTCCTGCAGCTTCCTCCAGCTCTTCTTTATATTGTTGATCTCCGCCTCCAATCTCGTCTCCATGTATTTCTCGGCCTCCCCTTCTTTCGCTGTCCCTTGCGGGTTCCAGGCAAGGACCCTTCTTGTTATATTCCCTCCGGTTTTCGCAAAGTGTGTCCTATCCAGCGCCAGCGTTTTTTTAACCTGTTCGTTCACTGGAATCTGTCTTGTTCTCTCCATAAGTTCCTCATTTGTGACCCTATCATACCATCTTATTCCCTCTATTATGTGCAGACACCAGTTGACTTTGTTTTCTAGGGAATTAAAAACATTTTTAAAAGCTGAAGCATGTTTTTCGTTAAATCTCAGAACGAGTATTTTTTGGTTATCATCATTATCAAGTAGCTTGCCCTGAGCAGAACTTTGTCCCCGCCTCCAAACTGTCCTTCAAAATTTTTCTCTCTCTCATAGGCCGGATGTTCCGCCTCTGCAGCCGTCATGTTCAAACCATCAGTTACATCCCGAATCCATCTCCCCCGTAGTCTCCCTCTTTCTCTGCCGGTCTGTCTCCTTCCATGATGGTCTTCTTCAGCCCTTCCTTCGTGCCTTTTCATATGTCCAAAACACATCAATGTTATCCTTCTTACCTGTAGCATCAGCCAGCTTACTTTGATCTTGAGTTTCTTCTCTATAAATCTACCCACTCCACTTTCTGTCCATGATATACGAAGGACTCTTCTGTAACACCTATATCTAAAAGCACACACATGCCTCTCCACTGCCTTATTAAATGTCCATGCCCCCACACCCACACATTTCCACTTGGAATATGCATGCTCCTAGTAGATTTTGGCTATACCAGAGCGTATTGATCAACGAACATAACAAAGAACTACAATTCATTACGAAGAATTCAATAGTTATTTAATGACTGTTATATTAGTTCAGTGAGCGTATGTAGCTTACAAGCGGTATTAAGATAGATCACAATCCAAGCAAACGATAAAAAGAGACCTCACCGTTCAGAAAGCAATGGCAAACTACTGAACGTATAAGTGGTGTCTAGAAAATCAATGACTCGTTTACTGTTGTTGATGGCTACGTCCTGTTAAAAGGATATGCCAGGATATTCATTTTCATTCATCTTAGCTCAAGCTGAAGTTTACATATACCAGTCACAGACTACAATCAATGTTACATACATTTAGAAACGAGTATACGGTTACGTCTATGACAGAAGGAAGTAATTGACAATACGATAATCTGATACGCCTATAATAAAAGGGAAATAATTGAGAGCAGTGATACATTATTAATTTAACTTCTTCTTCGAAGTGCTCCATTTCGAAAACTTGTTAACCAATATGTGTGATTTGTATGCTATCTGAGCCTTAGAGCGATTGTACGCTTTGCCAGTTACACATCTAAAAGTAGGCCAGCACATCCGATTTCTGTGATGCTTTTGATTTACTAGGTTAGCTTCCCTTGGTCCTTCAGCAGTCACCTCCTACGACATGCCTTGTAGGCTGCAGTGGTACTATTCTTTGCTTCCCTTGGTACTTCAATATCCTCCTACGACATGCCTTGTAGGTTGCAGTGGTACTATTATTTGCTTCCCTTGGTCCTTCAATAGTTGCCTCCTACGACATGCCTTGTAGGTTACAGTGGTACTATTATTTGCTTCCCTTGGTCCTTCAATAGTTGCCTCCTATGACATGCCTTGTAGGTTGCAGTGGTACTATTCTTTGCTTCCCTTGGTCCTTCAACAGTCACCTCCTACGACATGCCTTGTAGGTTGCAGTGGTACTATTCTTTGCTTCCTTGGTCCTTCACAGTCACCTCCTACGACATGCATTGTAGGTTGCAGTGGTACTATTCTTTGCTTCCCTTGGTCCTTCAACAGTCACCTCCTACGACATGCCTTGTAGGTTGCAGTGGTACTATTCTTTGCTTCCCTTGGTCCTTCAACAGTCACCTCCTACGACATGCATTGTAGGTTGCAGTGGTACTATTCTTTGCTTCCCTTGGTCCTTCAACAGTCACCTCCTACGACATGCATTGTAGGTTGCAGTGGTACTATTCTTTGCTTCCCTTGGTCCTTCAACAGTCACCTCCTACGACATGCCTTGTAGGTCGCAGTGGTACTATTCTTTGCTTCCCTTGTGGGAATCTAACAAACAGTCATAACTATTAATGAAATTACACAAAATAATATAAAGGAAAGCTGATCTTGAAATATAGCAACTTGTAAGAGAAAACTTGCGGGAATTGACGCTGAATATGTACCGACTTTTATTAGTTTATCAGTTTATCAGATAAGCTGGAACAGGGAGACATAGTTGTGGAGATACATGATCGCCTACGCAGATTGATTGATTGTATACGGATTTGAAAACGATGATTGTAGTGGTTATCGAACTTGCTTTATAGATACGTGGTTCTAGGATTACATTTCTCCGATGTAGTGGGATTTGCTCTGATCTTAAAGGTCGATACTGCCTCAATTTGATCACTTTTGCTGTAGAGTTTTTGTTTTGTGTGTTTTGTGCAATACTCTCTGCAGATTGCGGACCTTTTCCGCTAACAATGACTGGGCCAAATGAGAAGATCCAGATACAAAGGAAGTCAATTCTTTATATTTAGACACATTTAGATAACAATATTTATAACAAGATCCATATTGATAAAAGTAGTGTAACAAACATGTTGAGAAAATAAATCACAACAGAATTAGTATGAAACGAAGTGAATGGAATGAATTTAGAGAGAAAGTGATGAAATCAGAGAAATGTCTTGTCAACCACTAGTTATAACAACTGTTATATGAAAGAGAAGATGGAGATTTGTTGGACATACCTTTTGAGAAAGAAGTGATGAAATAAGAGAAATGTCTGGTCAACCACTAGTTATAACAACTGGTATATGAAAGAGAAGATGGAGATATGTTGGATACACCTTGATAAGAAATGATCAAGAATCTCAAAGCAGGCATTGAAGTGTGATGCAAAGGGTTCAAGAAATAAATGACCAGAGGAGACACTGAAACGAACTTTGCCGAGGAAGTAAAAATATATGTTTCAGTTCCATGGAGGAGATTGAGCGAGTTCCTAGGATAGAGCGGTATGGAGAAATTGCTTGCAGGCTCTATGTAACGTATAACGGTACGAGAGGAATTTTTATTATTAAAACAGTATGAAGAAAGTAAATTTAAAAACAAAAGATGGATGAAATTTGTTTTGATTTGAAAATGTATTTTTGTGAAATGTGTTGTCACAGCAAGATGGATTGAATTGTTCAAGATTCATTGCTACCAATCCTGATCGTTTTATATCATTCAATCATTGCTGTTTGCATATCATGTCTAACAGCCGTCAAGTCTAACAGTGCACATATAATCAATGCTAGTGTGTAACAGCATACATGTAAACATTTTAAGCATGCAATAACGCATGTATAAACAGTTTTAACGTTTATTGACACACACACATACACAGTGATAACGTGAAAGAGAGTCGAAATCAATCAGTATAACTTATATTATCGCATGTTTAAACCTTGCCCTCGTTAAAAAGACCACTAAAGAGTGCTCATCATTCAATGCAAAATATACGCACGCATAAGTAAAAAAAGTTGCAGTTCTAGGAAAGCTACCATAGTAAATAAAATTCTGGCACATTCAGCAAGCTACCCTATTAAATAAAAAGCTGGCGAAATCGGATGTGCTGGCCTAGTCACCATAGGAGCATAATTGGCACAACGTAAAAGAACCGTTCTTGGCAAAGGCTGTTTATATACCACAACAAAAAAGATAAAAATGGCCTAAAATAACGACCGAAGAAGAAGAAACATTGCCCGTGTGTTGCTCGAGCCCGCAAGGAGAGAAACGAATAGTAATGCAGCGACCTACAAAGCATGTCGTAAGATGCAACTGAGGTAAGGACCTAGGAAGCTACCTAAGTAAATAAAAGCGTACAGAAATCGAAGGTGCTGGCCTGCTTGTAGGCACATAATTGGCACAATGTACAATCGCTCTTAGACTCAGATCACATACAAATAAAAAAGAGTGGTTTAACAAATGGTCGATATGGAGACGTTTGAAGAAGAAGAAGCATATATAAACCGGTTTAGTGTACTTGATGACACACATAAACCAATCTTACATATAGCATAACCACATACTGAAAACGCTCATATCCATCATCACTCACATACATATTTATCTAATATATTAAAATCATCACAAATACACTACACATATATAGACAATACGTAAATTCAACATAGCACACACATATATAGACAACTCGTGAATTCAACATAGCACACAAACACATATAGACAACTCGTAAATTCAACATATCACACAAACAATATAGATAACTCTAAATTCAACATCACACATATACACAATTTATAGATAATCTTAAATTCAGAGCCGTGCGGTATATTTTCTCCGTATGATGCAAGTCTTCGAAATGTCGTCCCTTAGATGTATTTTCTTTGAAATAACCTTCAATTGTGATTTTAATTTCGCTGCTTATGCCGCCTCCCTTACGGTCCCGCCTGATGCAGCCGCCTCTCAGTATAATAGCATGGCACGGCCCAGCTTAAATCTAACATATATATAATATATATATACAATTATCAACTTGACGTCTAGCAAGTACATTCTATCGCCCTTAAGTTTGTCGTCGTATAAACCTAGTGATCTAATCTTACACTAACGTCTACTTTGCTTGTCGTTTTATTAACATTCCCATCTACCGAGACTTTTCTTATTTGAATCACTCATACTCGCTTCTGAAAGTTTGTAGTGTTGACCACGTCCACAACTGTTCTTCTCATTTACAATTCTGGTAAATTACCATTAACAGTAACAGACTTTAACAGTTCAAGAAAATGAGAGACGGTAAGGAATGCAGCAGTGAAGAAATATAAAGCAAAACATAAAAAAACCAGTTCATTAAATGTAAATCAACCCTAACACAAATTATATCACAGGATTGCGCCCGTGTGTTGCAGGGGCACACAATGTGGGGAAATAATAGTAGCCCTGCGACCTAGGAGACATGTCTTAAGAGACGACTAAGGTAGGTGCCTAGGGAAGCTACACTAGTAAATAAAAAGCCTTGTAGAAATCAGATGTGCTGGCCTACTTGTAGGCGCATAACTGGCACAACGTATAATCATTCTTAGGCTCAGATCACATACAAATTACAAACAGTGGTTTTACAAATGGTCGATATGGAACGTTCGAAGAAGTAGAAGAGGAAGTATATCACAGGGTTGTGAAATGTTACATCTGGTCAGCTTCCCAGTATTGTGAAATGTTACATCTGGTCAGCTTCCCAGTATTGTGAAATGTTACATCTGGTCAGCTTCCCAGTATTGTGAAATGTTACATCTGGTCAGCTTCCCAATATTGTGAAATGTTACATCTGGTCAGCTTCCCAGTATTGTGAAATGTTACATCTGGTCAGCTTCCCAGTATTGTGAAATGTTACATCTGGTCAGCTTCCCAGTATTGTGAAATGTTACATCTGGTCAGCTTCCCAATATTGTGAAATGTTACATCTGGTCAGCTTCCCAGTATTGTGAAATGTTACATCTGGTCAGCTTCCCAGTATTGTGAAATGTTACATCTGGTCAGCTTCCCAGTATTGTGAAATGTTACATCTGATCAGCTTAATTCCACAAGTATTGTGAAATGTTACATCTGGTCAGCTTCCCAGTATTGTGAAATGTTACATCTGGTCAGCTTCCCAGTATTGTGAAATGTTACATCTGGTCAGCTTCCCAATATTGTGAAATGTTACATCTGGTCAGCTTCCCAGTATTGTGAAATGTTACATCTGGTCAGCTTCCCAGTATTGTGAAATGTTACATCTGGTCAGCTTCCCAAGTATTGTAAATGTTACATCTGGTCAGCTTCCCAGTATTGTGAAATGTTACATCTGGTCAGCTTCCCAGTATTGTGAAATGTTACATCTGGTCAGCTTCCCAATATTGTGAAATGTTACATCTGGTCAGCTTCCCAGTATTGTGAAATGTTACATCTGGTCAGCTTCCCAATATTGTGAAATGTTACATCTGGTCAGCTTCCCAGTATTGTGAAATGTTACATCTGGTCAGCTTCCCAGTATTGTGAAATGTTACATCTGGTCAGCTTCCCAGTATTGTGAAATGTTACATCTTGTCAGCTTCCCAATATTGTGAAATGTTACATCTGGTCAGCTTCCAGTTTGTGAAATGTTACATCTGTCAGTTCCCAGTATTGTGAAATGTTACATCTGGTCAGCTTCCCAGTATTGTGAAATGTTACACTGGTCAGCTTCCAGTAGTTGTGAAAGTTACACAGTTACTTTCACAAGGTTGTGAAATGTTCACTGGTCAGCTTCCAGGTTGTGAAAGTTACATGCCGGTTACTTCCAAGGTTGTGAAATGTTGCACTGGTCAGCTTCCAGGTTTGTGAAATGTTACAGTTGGTCACTTCCAATATTGTGAAATGTTACATCTGGTCAGCTTCCAGTGTTGTGAAATGTTACATCTGGTCACTTCCAGTATTTGAAATGTACACTGGTCAGCTTCCAGTATGTTGTGAAATGTTACACTGGTCAACTAGACAGTTTTGAAATGCTACAGCTGGTCACATTCAATGTTGTGAAATGTTACAGCTGGTAAAGCTCACAGATTTGAAATGTTACACTGGTCAGCATTCCCAATATTGTGAAATATTACATGCAGCGTTGGAATGTACACTGTCACTTCCCAATGTTGTGAAATATTACAGCTGGTCACATTCATATGTAAATTACTTCCAGTTTGAAATGTTACAGCTGGTCCATTTCCAGTTTGTGAAATGTTACACTGGTCAGCTAGACAGTTTTGAAATGTACACTGGTCAGCTTCCAGTATTGTAGAAATGTTACAGTCTGGTCATTTCGGGGTTTTGAAATGTTACATCTGGTCAGCTTCATAATGTGAAATGTTACAGCTGGTCATCTCACATGGTTGTGAAAATTACAGCTGGTTACATTCATAATGTTGTGAAATGTTGCAGCTGGTCACTTCATAATGTTGTGAAAATTACAGCTGGTTACTTACAGGTTTGAAATGTGCAGCTGGTCAGCTTCACGGTGTTGTGAAATGTTGCAGTTGGTCAACTAGACAGGGTTTTGAAATGCTACAGCTGGTCACATTCATAATGTTGTGAAATATTACAGCTAGTCAACTAGACAGGGTTTTGAAATGCTACAGCTGGTCACATTCATAATGTTGTGAAATATTACAGCTGGTCAACTAGACAGGGTTTTGAAATGCTACAGCTGGTCACATTCATAATGTTGTGAAATGTTACAGCTGGTCAGCGTCACATGATGTAAAATGTTACAACTGGTCAGCTATTTAGTTTTGTGAAATATTACAGCAGGTCAACACCACACTTCTCACTTTGCCCTCAGGCATCCAGTTCAGTGTACAACGAGTAACTATAAAACTCATTAAATCGCTGCTTCGATTCAACATCTATTTTAGTGTCTTCATCAACCAGGCAGTCGTGAAGAAACCGAAAACATCCCCCTTAACCATCTTCAATCCCAACAATCAATGCTGTTGATGCTAGCCTGTCCGCTCTCTCATTTCCGCAAGCACATGCATGTCCAGGATAGTAGTAGATCCACGTAAGTTTCTGGAGGTTATAAACTTTAAAGACAACATTCCTATACCGAAATCTGTCATTTTTGCTCCTCCGAAGCATCGACTGAGAGTCAAATACAATAACGGCGCAAATAAGCGGAGTCTCGGAGAGTCAATGGTGGGCAGTAGTAACGGTCTCGACCTCCATCTTCACTCTGGAAGTAGTTTGCTAAGAAAAAGATATTAGATGATGTATTATTAAAGCTAAATATATAATGATCAAAAAAATGGCAAAGTCGTTACCGGAACCAATATTGGACAATCCCTACTGAAATATCAAGATATTAAGTTAACCCGGTGCTTTGAACAATTAGGATTCTATGCGATAGGTTAAGGCATTTGTAGTCCTGAAGTTTAGGTCGAATCAGACTAAGTCACATGTATTTTCGAGTTCACAGTTGTTGCGTGCTAGAGTTCATGCTTTGTGCACAAGCCTCGACAGGTGCGTGCATCTGTACGAGAAAGGTCAAATATAGAAACCTGAAATAAAGTCAACCTCGCCTTTAGACTTCTTTTGACATATGGCATCTGAAGTGTCCCTGAGAAGAAGTGTCGAATAGAAATAAACAGAACTCCAATTTTTAGATTCAATGAGTTAGTACAGGAGTGCGTTCTTATTTTGAGTCTTACACAGACATTTCATGGTGATGATGCATTTGATAACAGTTCTACGAGGAATCTGGTTTTGAACACCAGGCGTGTTATAATTGATTTCCCAAGTCTCATACAATCTGATGTGCACCAGGAATACGATATGAGATTCAGAATGAAGAATTCAGTATCAGTTAATATGAACTTTCTTCGTGAGTTTCTGAGACTTGATATAAATAGATCTCAGGTTAGTGGATGAAGAATTTTCAAGCAGTTAGAAATGAGTGAAAAGTCACATTTTTGATGTATATTCTTAACACATGAAAATGTCTAATTGTTGATTTGGTATATGAGAGTTGGTTAAATCAGCAAATATCTAAAACACTTTGGAGGTGGACGGTGTGGAGGTCTCTGTGGTATGGTTAGTTCTCTGTCTAAGTGGTTATGTCTCTGTGGCTAAGTGGTTAATGTTCTGTGGCTAAGTGGTAAAGTGTCTCTGTGGCTAAGTGGTTAAGTGTCTCTGTGGCTAATGGTTAAGTCTCTGTGGCTAAGTGGTTAAGTGTCTCTGTGGCTAAGTGGTTAATGTTCTGTGGCTAGCAGTGTAAGTGTCTGTGGCTAAGGTTAAGTGTCTCTGTGGCTATGGTTAAGTCTCGTGGCTAATGGTTAAGTGTCTCTGTGCTAAGTGTTAAGTTCTCTGTGCTAGGATGTCCTGTAAGTGGTTAAGTGTCCTGTGCTAAGTGGTTTAGTGCTCTGTGGCTATGGTTGTAGTCCTGTGGCTAATGGTTGATAAGTCTGTTCTCTGTGGCTAATTGTTAGTCCTGTGGCTAAGTGGTTAAGTGTCTCTGTGGCTAATGTTACAGTGTCTCTGTGGCTAAGTGGTTAAGTGTCTCTGTGGCTAAGTGGTTAAGTGTCTCTGTGGCTAAGTGGTTAAGTGTCTCTGTGGCTAAGTGGTTAAGTCTCTGTGGCTAAGTGGTTAAGAGTCTCTGTGGTATGTTAAGTCTCTGTGGCTAAGTGGTTAAGATCTTTCCGCATTCATGGTCGTGTCAATCGACAGCGCTGTTCTGTTCAGAGTGATTTTCTCCAGAACCTAGTTGTTGCTGACTATGAGTTCATGTCTTGTCATACTTCGGCAGGTAACGTAATTTGGGAGAGATCGACCGTTTGCAGTAAACCTGTTGAATAAAATACACCACAACCAACTATAAACTCATGGGGCCCACTCTAATGCGTCAAATGATCGAAATCGGACCACAATGGTCACTGACCTCGCATTCAATATTGTGATATAGACAATTTATTTTAAATCAATCATGCTAACTCGAGTTATATTGATCAACTAGTTAGTTTAAAATGGAATATCAATATAATGAATATTTTTTACAATAAATAACCATAGACTCTCAGAATTGATAAATTGCAAAAACAGCATGTAGTATTCTATCAAACATATATAAATTCCAGTCTCATTGAAACTAGGTCAGGTGTTTTCTCGTCAGCTATGCGGCCCAGTATTTAAAGTTGGCTGTGAGTCAACCGATCGGCTTTAGACCTTTTAGAACATATCCATACATTTATCTCAATCTAACATATAACCTGTTGTTAATCCCTTCGTTCCTACTATGTAAAGATGTACTCTTGTTCACTGCACGTGGCAATGAAGGATCTACTTAGAAGTCTACATTGATTGATCAGAAATATAAATTGATTGATCCACAGTCTACATTGATTGATCCACAGTCCCCATTGATTGATCACTAGTCTACATTGATTGATCACTAGTCCACATTGATTGATCCACAGTCTACATTGATTGATCTACCAGTCTACATTGATTGATCATAGTCTACATTGATTGATCACTAGTCACAATGATTGATCCCAGTCTATATTGATTGATCAGCCCAGTCTACGATTGATCTAGTCACCAGTCTACATTGATTGATCACAGTCTCATTGATTGATCAGCAGTCTACATTGATTGATCACCAGTCTACATTGATTGATCACTAGTCTACATTGATTGATCACTAGTCCACATTGATTGATCACTAGTCTACATTGATTGATCACTAGTCTACATTGATTGATCACTAGTCTACATTGATTGATCACTAGTCTACATTGATTGATCACTAGTCCACATTGATTGATCACTAGTCTACATTGATTGATCACTAGTCCACATTGATTGATCACTAGTCTACATTGATTGATCACTAGTCCACATTGATTGATCCACAGTCTACATTGATTGATTACTAGTCTACCAGTCTACATTGATTGATCACTAGTCTACATTGATTGATCACAAGTCTACATTGATTGATTCAGTCTACCAGTCTACATTGATTGATCACTAGTCTACATTGATTGATCACTAGTCACATTGATTGATCACAGTCTACATTGATTGATTACTAGTCACAGTCTACATTGATTAATCACTATGATTACCCAGTCTACATTGATTTATCACTAGTCTACCAGTCTACATTGATTGATCACTACATTGATTGATCACTAGTCTACATTGATTGATCACTAGTCTACATTGATTGATCACTAGTCCACATTGATTGATCCACAGTCTACATTGATTGATTACTAGTCTACCAGTCTACATTGATTGATCACTAGTCTACATTGATTGATCACTAGTCTACATTGATTGATCACTAGTCTACATTGATTGATCACTAGTCCACATTGATTGATCACTGTCACATTGATTGATCACTAGTCTACATTGATTGATCACTGTCACATTGATTGATCACCAGTCTACATTGATTGATCACTAGTCTACATTGATTGATCACTAGTCTACATTGATTGATCACTAGTCCACATTGATTGATCACAGTCTACATTGATTGATTACTAGTCTAGTCTACATTGATTGATCACTAGTCTACATTGATTGATCACTAGTCCACATTGATTGATCACAGCCACATTGATTGATTACAGTCTACAGTCTACATTGATTGATCACTAGTCTACATTGATTGATCACTAGTCTACATTGATTGATTACTATCTACAGTCTACATTGATTGATCACTAGTCTACATTGATTGATCACTAGTCCACATTGATTGATCCACAGTCTACATTGATTGATTACTAGTCTACCAGTCTATATTGATTGATCACTAGTCTACCAGTCTACATTGATTGATCACTAGTCTACCAGTCTACATTGATTGATCACTACATTGATTGATCACTAGTCTACATTGATTGATGACTAGTCTACATTGATTGATCACTAGTCTACATTGATTGATCACTAGTCTACATTGATTGATCACTAGTCTACATTGATTGATCACTAGTCTACATTGATTGATCACTAGTCTACATTGATTGATCACTAGTCTACATTGATTGATCACTAGTCCACATTGATTGATCACTAGTCTACATTGATTGATCACTAGTCTACATTGATTGATCACTAGTCTACATTGATTGATCACCAGTCTCTATTGATTAATCACCAGTCTAGTTGATTGATCACTAGTCTACATTGATTGATCACTAGTCTACATTGATTGATCACTAGTCTACATTGATTGATCACCAGCCTACATTGATTGATCACCAGTCTCTATTGATTAATTACCAGTCTATATTGATTGATCACCAGTATATGTTGATTGATCACCAGTCTATGTTGATTAATCTATACGGAATACTAGTATACTTTCATTGTTTCTGCACGAACAAAATTCACATTTTATCTATACGGAACACTAATATAATTTCACTGCTTGTTCACGGCACACATATGTCACATTTTATCTATACGGAACACTAATATAATTTCACTGCTTGTTCACGGCACACATATGTCACATTTTATCTATACGGAACATTAATATATTTTCATTGTTTCTACACAGAACACATTTGTCATCTCATAATTCTATAAGTTTTATAAAGTCTAATCTCAACAGTAGCTTAAATTTCTTATCCATTGGTAATTAAAAAAAAAAAGGGTTAACTCTTTTAAGATCGTGTTCCAACTTTCTTCCTGTAACAATTCCTACCAAATTGGACTCCATTATCTAACGTGTACCGTTTGATGTTTTATCCTTCCCATCTAATGTTCAAAGCAGACAAACTGACTACTCACGCACACACGCACACCGTATTCACGCAAAAAGCACACCATACACGCACACACACATACACAACAAAACAGTAGTCGTTGCTGGATAGATATTTGCAATTTTTCTGACTTTTCTTTCACTTGTTAAAAAAAATTAGAATTTTACCAGGAAAAGTAACATAACATACACTATTTGAAAAATACAGAAAACTAATTCGTTTGTTTATCACACGACAATATTCTTTACAGACATCTGTTAACATCGTTATTATTCTAATTTGTGTGTTGCTCAGCTAAACAACAACCTTATTCAGAGACCTAAGTCTGTTTTTAGTAACGCGCCAGTTTGAAGTACTCGCTGTTGAGAATATTTGATTTGGCTGGCGATATAAGTACCCTCCTGAATGTCGGTTCCACATAATAATTACTACTCGATGGTTTGGATAGAGAACGGTCTCTAATGAACTATTGAATTTCTTTCAATTGACAGAAAGGATGTATAGATCATTGTAGTTTCTTAAAACCAATTTTGTTTGAAATAATTCTATGATTGTATATAACAGAAATAGAAGCACGTGTGGTCGATTGGTTATTGGTTATTGGTTATCGGTTACTGAACCGACGTCATAGCACTTAATGAAGACCCATAGGTGCTCAGTTTCTCACAAAAGATGTCGAAAGGAATGCATACTGATGGTTTGTTTTGCTGGAATGTTGAAAAAATCTCCACGCTCTCCACTCAGGCATCTAGTTTTGTTTGTGCAATGTGTAATTCCAAACTGTTTAAATCGCAGGTTCATTAATTTTAGTGTCCTATGCAACAGGAAGTCGACGATCTTCAACTTGCCTATGATATATGCCGTTGGTGCAATACTGCCACATCTCTCATTGTCGCGAACATCCGCATTACCGGGATAGTAGACCTACGTGTTCCATTGTAGGTTAGAATCTTGAATAGATGACATCTACTCATATGCAACCTGCTATTTTTGGACCTACAGAATCATTAAAGCACATTTAGCGTATAGTCGAGAGGATAGTATAGAGGTACTTCGGTCATAACCGTAATAGAATCAGATGATTATTTTTAATTATTTTCATTTTATATGAAAACAGCTGACGTCTGTGGCTTAGGGGATAGTGACTTGGTCTATTAACCCGACGTTCTGAGTTCGAATCACGCTGCGGACAGTTTGGTTGCAAATTGTTTCGCGTGGATTTTACGAAAGGACGATGACACCACCCGTTCGAAAGCAATGGCAAACTACTGAACGTAATAATGCCTAGAAAATCACAAACAGCGTTAAAAGCTGGAGTTGATTCGCAAAGTTCTGTAAAGGATACGCAATTAACTTTTTATACACATACAAAAAAAGAATCTAACACGGTATGATTACTGCCAGTACACATAATATTTAATCCTCAGCACAGATTATCCCTTTAACAATACTCTAATATAGGTTAAACTACACAAACGTTTTTAACATTATACACCTGCTATAAATGCTGATGTTCTGCAACACTAGGACAAATGTGAGAAAGATGATATTTTTTTTTCGATCCAGAAGCACTTGAACTTTCAGCTCTTCAGCACGGTGCCATGGACATCGCAACCCTTCGGTTCGGTGCCACGAACACCGTAAATCTGGAGAATCTGTGGCTTTTCTGCCAATCGCGGAATTGAGCCTGCACTCACAGAGTACTTGTCACCCGCAATCCAACGCGCTACAAACACGCTGGGCAGGCGGACATGATATTGTTTTAAAACAGCAAGAGAAATTTACTAAGGATAATAGTGTTTTAAAATATACAGGATAAATTTTCTGAAGATGACAGTGTTTTAAAAATCATGAAAAATGTGCTTAAGATGTTTAAAAATAATATAAAAAATAGCTAAATATGGAGATTTAAAATAACATGACAATTTTCTTAAATACTGTGATGCTGTACAACAATATGGTGAACTAAAACAATACCAAGTGATTGAAACAATATTAAACGATCATCAGTATAAAGTATAGAAGAGACGATATAGATCATATAACACATATTAAAGCGATCATCAGTATAAAGTATAGAAGAGACAATATAGATCATATAACACATATTACACATAGTGACATATCGATCTCAGTATAAAGTATAGAAGAGACAGTATAGATCATATAACACATATTAAAGCAATCATCAGTATAAAGTATAGAAGAGACAATATAGATCATTTTTTAACAGCAGAAAACAACGCCACCATAAACTTTGCTGACATGGCTATGCTGAAATTTTCCTGATACTTACAGTCAGGGGCGGCTCGTCAGTAAGGATCAGTGGGGTCTGACCACACCAATAATCGAAAGGGAAACTTCCGGGAATAGACAAATAATAGTAAAACTCCAAAACCATGATTTTCTTGAAAATTTGTGTCTGGCCCCACCAAGAAAAATGACTACGAGCCGCCACTGCTTACATGACACAATATTTCTTGATACCACATATCCATAAACTGTGGTTCACATAGACAATTATGTGTGTACTCTGCCAAGGGCTATATGTAATTATTTTGGAATCACTATAAAAAAAAAACCGTGAAAATAGGGAGGAATTAAAGCATGGATTTATCAGATTTAGCCCCTGATAACTTCCTGTTTGAACCATTTTTTTAAAGACAGGCCGAAATAAACTAATAAATTGTCTTACACTGCTTTGTTCTCATTTTCTTAACGTAAGCTTGGCATTCTATAGAGCAGGAGGAATTAAAAGCTGCTTGCCCAAGGCTTTCGCCACGCATCTACATCTATAGAACAGGAGGAATTAAAAGCTGCTTGCCCAAGGCTGTCGCCACGCATCTACATCTATAGAACAGGAGGAATTAAAGACTGTCGCCTCGCATGTGCTGATCATGTTTTATTATCTCTCCAACAGAAAAAAAACGTGTGACCTTACCGAGGGGACGCACACATAAGGTTAAGAAACCTCACCGCGTTTAATGATTCGGTCACTGGAAATTTTTTATTCTAAGTATGAAAGAATAAATAAATATTGAAGCACTAGTGTTTTGAAACTAGTTATAAGAAATATCAAATTTAATGTCATATGAAAGAATAATAAATATTGAAGCACTAGTGTTTTGAAACTAGTTATAGAAATATCAAATTTAATGTCAATATATTTCTCTTCCTTTGTGAAATTGGTGCTAATACATTCTCTTAAGAATGTACATCGCCTGCCTGCCTGCCCAGCGTGTTCGTAGCGCGTTGGACTGGGGTGACTAGCTCTCTGTGTGTGCGGTTCAATTCCGCGGGCTGGCAGAAAAGCCACAGGTTCCCCAGATTTACGGTGTTCGTGGCACCGAACCGAAGGTTACGATGTCCATGGTACCGAGCCGAAGAGCTGAAAGCTCAAGTGCTTCTGGATCGGAAAAAAAGAAAGAAAAAAAGAATGTACATTGATATTTTAGTCATTAGTTTATCTTCCACTGAAGATATTGATTTCCTGAAAGAACAAATCATTATTGCACTTCGATCAATAACAAAATGCGATCGGATCTATTTAAAAAAAAATACAATGGAAGTCGAGGTACTGAACTCCGCAGCGATGGTGAGGATCTCTGATATAATTTGAAAGATGAGAAAATGTGTAGGAAATGTATATTTTTACAGAAATTTGTTCAGGCCAGTACACTCTTATCGAGTTTCTTTTTCCAAGAGCTATTTCTTCTTCTTCGAAAGCTCCATATCAACGACTTGCTAACCACTCTTTGTGATTTATATGTTATTCAGGGGCAGCTCGTCATTAAGGGCCAGTAGGGCCCGGTCCCACCAATAATCGAAAGGGGAATAACTTCCCGGAATAGTAAATTCTAATAAAGAATAATTTTTCCGAAAATTTGTGTCTGGCCCACCAAGAAAAATGACCACGAGCCGCCACTGATGTTATCCAAGCCTAAAAGTTAACTAAAGTTATCGAAAGTAAGTTGAAAGCATTTGAAAATAAATGTTTGCGATAATAATGAACATTAAATTAGACGAATTCATGAGTAGTGATGAAATTAGAGAAATGTCTGGTCGACCACTAGTCACAACTGTTAAAACAAGAAGATGGAGATATGCTAGGCACACATTGAAAATAAATGATCAAAGTAGAGCGGGCATTGAAGTGGGAGGCACAGGGTTCAAGAAAGAGAGGACACCCTAGGAAATCCCTGAAACGAACTTTGCTAAGAGTCAAAAAATATTTGACTCAAATCCATGGAAGAGATTGAGCGAGTTGCCCAGAATGTACCGGTTTGAAGACATTACTTGCAGGCCCTATGTAACGTATACGATAGGTATGTATATATATATTTATATATTGCAAGAGCCATATCTACAAAACCCATTGTGGTATCTATTTTTGAGTGGTTTAATGCTATAATTATGGATGTGTACATCATATGATGTCAGATGCCAGAAATAAAGAGCAGAAAAGAAAAAAACCAAAGCTGCTTTCCAGAAAATGAGAAGCATTATATGAAACAGATCACTGTCAATTGAGGTAAGAATGAAATTTATTCAGTGCTAAATAGAGTCAATACTGACATACGTTGCGAGTCACGGGCGGCAAAAACAGACTGAAAAATCTCTGGAGGCCACAGAGATGGGGTTTTACAAAAGAATGATGAGAATCCACTGGACTGCTAAAATGACGAATGTGGAGGATTTGAATGAAGCCAAGACACAGAGAAAAACGTTTTGTCAATATAAGAAAGAGCAGTCAGCATTTTTAGACATGTGATGAGAAGGCTTAGAACACATTGTGACAACCGGTAAAATCGAAGGAAAACGAGACAGAGGAAGACAGAGAGGAAAATATTAGACAGCCTGACTCTATGGCATGGAAGTGCGTCAACATCTGAGATTATAGCAAATACATTAGACAGAGATTTATGGAGATCCATGATCGCCTTCGCTAGCAGGCTAGGCACGCACATGATGATTAAGACATCATATGCTTGTTTATCATTCTTTGCACCTACTATGTTAATCTTCTTTGCATTCGTTCTTTATGACCAATTTTAATCACTCTTGTGATATGTTTGATCTTTGCCAAGAATGTGTATACGTTGCACATTGGTTTGGTAGACCCCTAAACGCATAGACTTCTACACGTTTAGGACACATGCATCCGATTTAATCCAAACCTCCTTAGTCGCCTCTTACGACATGCGTGGCAGGTAACAGTGGTTCTATTCTTTACACCCCAAATTTGGACCCCAAATTTGTTTCGGTTGTAGGCGTACATGAAAACTCCTAACATCTACAGCTTTGCTGCTTCACTAGCCATACGGCCATTAGATTTCTCGGGCTCTCATCCAACCTGTCCTGAAAATAAAATAAAATCGGCATATCCTTAGGACACCATATGGCATATCCTTTACGACGAGCCATCTTTTCTTGTCGCACACTGCACCGGGTTGTTGCCCCGTCGGGTTTCGTTTGTCTTGCTGTTCTGTGGCTTGTGTGATTGTTATCTTTCTCTTCACAGGATGCGCACGCCATCTAACAACCAGCCATCAACCACAGTAAACTGGTCGTTGATTTTCTAGGCACCACTTATACGTTCAGTAGTTGTCATTGCTTTCTGAACGGTGAGGTCTATTTTTACCGTTTGTTAAAAATCCCACGGAAACGAATTTTTGTTTCAGAACTTGCCCACCGTGGGGTTTGGAAAATGTGGGCTTGGGTTTGTGATCGAGTTCACTATCACTTAAGCTACAGACACTCACTGTCCTGCACCGCTCTAAATAGTGGTACTACAGGTAGTAAAGACATATTATTTTTAATCACCAAAAGCGATATATCTTGGCAACATATGACCATATTTGATGAAAATATGTTAGTTAGTGTTTTTTCCGTTAATAATATTAAAAGAGAATCTATTTCAGGGGAGGGAGGGGGGTGGGGTGGTGGCTTCACCTTAACTTAAACACGTGGCCTAAGTCATATGGTCCGTCTCCGGTAGGGCTAGAAACTCGTGCTCACTTAACTGAGACACAGCCAACTCTAGATATCTAGGCCAGACAACTGAATGGGGTTCCTGACCTAGATCAGAAAAGGGGGCCGGAAAATATAGGTGTTTTAAAGAACACTGCAAGATATTCTGCAATTTTACTCTATTCTGTGAGTCCATGATTATATATTGGCGAAAACTATTCATAATATTGATATTCCTTATTGTTAAACTTAACTTGCTGCATAATTTAACTTCTAATTAGCAGTTTGTATTGATTTTAAAATGAATTCGTCTATATATACACTAGTACTGGAATGCGAGATCACGTGGTGTAGTTGTGGTCTGATTTCCCATAATTCTTACCTGAGTCCGAAGGCCAATAAGTTTCTAGTTGGCTCTGACTGAGATCAGTCTTCTTTCTTTCGTCCTTCTCTGGTTTTTTGCCGTCATGCGTAGCAGGTTTAACTCATGTTCGGTTTCCGGGATAGTGCAAGCTCGGTCGCTTGACGTGCTGTGGTATTGGGGAGTTTTAAGATGTCTGTAACTCCACCAATCCATCTTTTTCTAGGTCTGCTTCTTCCTCTTCATGATTCCATTTTCAGGTTGTACGCTCTTGCAACTGGTATATTCGGGTTTATTCTGACCAAGTGCCCAAACCATTTTAGTCTCTGTTTTTCAATGAATCTAATAGCAGGTGTTGTTCCGACTGTTCTTCTAATTTCCTCATTTCTTATATGGTCTCTTGTTTTATTTACCGCTGTCCTCAAGAATCTCATTTCACAGGTGGTAACTTTCCTTTCTTGTTCTTTTGTCAGTGCCTATGGTTCAAATGGTCAGATTTCAGACCCAATACACAAATAAGACAAGAGACCAAGCAATAAAATGTATCAAATTTTATAAGAAAGCGCCGCTGAACTACATCGGCCACACACTTAGAATGGATGAGAGAAGACTCCCTTACCAATCCCTCATATGGACACCAGAGGGAAAAAGAAAACGAGGAAGACCAAGAGAGACTCTGCGTAGAACCATCACCAGAGAAGGCTCAACAATGGGCCTAGTAAACATTAAAGACTTAAAACAAATAGCAACGAACCGCGAGACATGGAGAGCTATGACCTCTGCCCTATGCGCCGCCCACAGGCCCAAGAGGAAAGACTATCTAACTAATGTTTGGCACTGGTAGCACAGTGTTGGTATGAAGATTGCATTTATAATCTGTCTTTTAGTCTCTTTTGGAACTGCTGGGTGTTTCAAGATTGGGGTAAGTTGGTATGTAATCAGTGCCGGATTAAGCCAGCGCGGGCCTGTAGCAAATTTTAGCGCGGGGCCCTAGGTTTTGTATGATAATAAAATAAAACCCAACTTTTACAAACAAACGTCTCGATTTAATGTGAGCAAATTTAGAGATAATACTAGACAAATCAATTTCTCTTATAGTCTGTCCATTAATTCGTGAGCACGTTTGAAATTGATTTTCTCGAAAACTACCTGTTGGATCTCAGTGATTTTTGCATGCAGCCTTAGAATATCCATGACGCTAAAATAAAGCTAACCAGTAGTCCATAGATGCTACGGATTTTGCACATCGGCGAATTCCTTTGATCTTTTATGACAATTGCAAATACGGGGGCTCAAATTTTAGATTTTACAGTATCCCTAGAATTTGTCCATGTCAATTCTATTCATAGGTGTATCTCCATATTAACTTGATAGGTCAAGTAATTAAGTGTGTTGCCCTTTATGTGCAATCGTGAACTTGGATACAATATGCAACAGTTAGTCCTCCCTTCGGTCACCATTAGACCCCAGGGTGTCTTAACTTCACCACAAATTGTATGATGGTAGACGCATTTGGATATGGAAATGTATACGTTGCTATTTCTCAGTCTGTAATCAAAATATGATTTGTATCATCCTGAATCTGACGATTCCATGAGGTTGATAATTGTTACTGGCTGGACAAATTGTAATCCATCTCGGTGCCAGTACTCGTCTTCCTCTCGAGCACATGTTCAACACACTTCTTCCAGAACTGCATGTCTATCATTGAGAAGGACTCACGTGTCAGAACTTCAACATCACACATTTTAAACGTCCTGTTCTGTTCGGCAACTTGCCCCTTTACTTTAGCCCAGACAAGCTCTATCGGATTGAGCATGATATGGAGGTAGTCGCAAAGACGTGTGACCTTATTCAGCAATGATTTTGTCAATATGAAACACCTTTGTCTTATTTGTCATCCTCACCAGGTTCAACAACTCGGGTTTCAAATATGTATCATCGAAGCTGACATTTTCCTTAGCAATCCAAGTCCTAATTTGATCTTTTGTATTTGATGCAGTTGGTACTTTGTCTTCCGCTGATACTGCGTTGTGATAGGATGCATTATCCATTACCAAGCATAATGGTCTGTTTAGAATTTGAAGTAGATCTTTCTCCATCCAGTGCCTGAAAATATGTCCATTCATTTCTGTGTGGTAGTCCCTACCGTCGGTACTTTTGATTGGAAAATAAGTCCAGCGTCATGGACAAGACCTTCTTCACTACTTCCTGCATGTGTTAGTATAATACGCTGGCCTTTGCTGCTTGGTATTTTTCTTTTCTGTTCACCGTCTACTGATTGCCATTCTTTAGCATTGGTGTGGTGAGCATTGACCCAGGATTCGTCCAAATATACAATATCATAGCCTTGCCTCCGCCGCTCACGGATCTGCCTCAGGTATTTACTTCGGCAGCAATTAAATGTGGCTTTTCACAAATAATATTCCTGCCGCCTATAGTTTTTCTGAAGGTGAAGCCGGCGGCTCTTACAATTTTTCATAGAGTACTTTTAGAAATGTCTATGCTGCAATCTGATTGCAGTTTTAATTTCAGTTTCCTGAGAGTAACAAGTTGATTTGTCGCAAACATTTTCAAGAGCTCCGTCTTATGACATCTATGTCAAAGTCGTCAATTGTTCTTTTCCATCCTTGTTTGACATTAGTGCACTTTGTGTCCTGTTTAATCCATCTGGAAAAGGATTCTCTATTCAGACCAAGAGCCAGTTGCGCTCGTTTCTCAGTGTTATGAATATCGCAATATAGATGACTTCTCTTAGATTCCCTACGGAAGTGTTGGTATAGTAAAACTGTAACCTTCTGCATTGTTATAAATGTGCACTTCAGACTCATTATGAATATGATATCAATGTCAGTTTTGATAAGCCAACAAATATGATACAATAGCTTCAAACAAATAGCGAGATACGCCTATAACTATACAATGGTATCCCAATTATAACGTCATATGCTTTCCGCTTTCAAAGTCGACTGGGTTAGGTGCACGGGATTTCGTGAAATTGTTGTATACTCACGATATTTCTATGTTACCATAATGTATTTTCAGAACAACGCGTCTGTGTACCGTAGATCTGTTACTATTGTGTACAATCCGGTGAGGTTGATTTTAATATAACCTGAAGAAGAAATATTTCAAACTACATCAAATTTTCTTGGAAAAAAAATATTCTCTAGCGTCATGGATATTCTAAGGCTGCTTGCAAAAATCACTGAGATCCAACAGGTAGTTTTCGAGAAAATCAATTTCAAACGTGCTCACGAATTAATGGACAGACTATAGTAAATTACATTCAATGTTCAGTAATGTGAGGTTATTTAGACGAACTTGTCCCATCATGTTCCTTAACTCCCTTTTTACACGCTTTAATGTCGAAAAAGAACGTTCTCCGCTGCAATAATTAAAGACAAGTAAATTCGTAAGACTATTTCTACATTTGGGAAACACGACTCTAATTTCTACATTTGGGAAACACGACAATTAATTTTCCATTATAAGTTTATAAAATTGCAGTTCAAGAGCCTCATGCTTTTCGTTGTTAACAGCAGCAGCTACATTAGTTTTAAGAAGTTCAGCGAACTGCACAAGTTCGTCGCCTAGACTTTCTTCCAAATCCTCTTGATAAGAGCTGACAATATTTGGAGTTCTTTTCAAGACCTTTTCTCTTGTAAGAGACTTTAACTGCCGAAGTATTCCAAATACACCAGTCGCTCTATGGTACACTTCCATGCGTTTAGCTAAGGCAGACAGTACATTATCAATTATGACAATAAAACCCTTACTTTCAAATTTTTGTTTATGCGTTTGATTTTCTACAACTTCATCGAGCGTAGTAGAGCCTCTGAAATCGTCGTACTTAGTATTTCGCTTGCGTCGTCTTGAAGTTTGTTGCTGATTTTCTTCACAGTCATTTAGGATTTTGGCTTTGGCCTCAATATCTGACAATGTAGGCCGCATTGCTTGAACGTTCCCTGTAAGGATTCATAAAGGGCGTATCCCGTGTTAAGGTCTTGATCAGGTGACTGTAATTAAACGCTAGATGCTTGCAAGCGTTCCAGAATTCCGTTCCATAAAATGGTCATTATTCCCGTTTCCAACTTACTCATCTAAACAACTAGTCCATACGCTTGATTACAACACTCGACCTTTTGATCCATGTTATTTGAGATGTCATCCAAAACTTGTTTGATAGTGGTAAAATCACATAAAAGTGCCTTTGTCGCATCAGCTCGGGCAGACCATCTGGTGTCCGACAGTCTCTTCAAAGTCGGGAGTTTTGAACCTGTATCGCTCAGTGCTTTTGTAAGAATGCCCATCGATAGGTAGAAGCGGAAAAGAATGTATAGAGGCTTTCAACAAAATAGAAAAAATGGATGCTTCTATACAACATTCTGCAGCACACTTAGCAACCAAATTCAGTGAATGTGCAAAGCAGAATATGTATTCTGCGTACTTATGTATCTCTTTAATGAGTGCCTGTAAGCCGTGGTATTTCCCACTCATGTTGCTGGCATTGTCACAGCTTTGACCACGACAGTCTTTAATATCAATGCCATCTTTTTAAAATATCAAGTAAACTTTGGACGAGATGTTCAGCAGTATGACATTCCATATACAAGAACTTCACAAACCTTTCCACTGGTCCAGATGGTAACACACAGCGCACTATTAGAATGAGTTGGTCCACATGCGAAATGTCTGAGTAGAGTCCAGTGATACTGAATAGTACTTGCATTTCTTGATTTCGCAAATAATATGATCAAGTAAGCTTGATGCAATTAGATGAATACATTCCTCGCATGTTGCTTTTGATAAGTATGATGTATGTCCCTTTTCTTTATTTGCATAAGTATTTATATGCTGAGCCAGAAAATGTCAAATTTGGCTATTAATTCCAACAAACCTAAATAATTTCCATTATTAGGTGAACCAATAGTTTCATCACTACCCCAAAATTCAAGACCTTGTTCTGCTAAATATTGGATAGCTGAAGTAATTCACTCTAAAAGTGTCCGCCAATATGTTTGTTCGGTTTCAATTTGGCTTACAAGTAGAAGAATCGACACGTGCATCCTGCTTTTTGCAAACTAACAGCGAAATTATCGCTTGTCTATGATCCTAACCTAAATAAGAAAATGAGGGGAGGGATATATACCCACTTCCCAACCTTGGTTCCTTGTTTATGACTAGTGACAGCATAGCTCTGTCACATAGGCGCGGGCCCCCAGAAGCGCGGGGCCCGTAGCATTTGCTACTTCTGCTACTAGGCTAATCCGGCGCTGTATGTAATGTTGTTGACTTGCTGGATTCTAGTTTCGATCTCTGTCCAGTCTACTATCAGATGTGAAGATACTTCAAAGGTATTTGAATTCTCTCACCTGCTTTAGCATTTGTTCATTTATTTGTATGTTGATATCTTTATATTCTCTGTTTATAGTCATGACTTCTGTCTTTTGAATGTTGATCTTCATGTTGTATTTGAGGCAGTTATCGTTGAGTAAGTTTATGTGTTCTTGAAGTTGTTCATTATTATTATTATTACTGAGATTAGGGAGCATTGAAAAACACCCAGATCGCTTTACGCTGAAAGTGAGGAGTATATTTATGAATCCAGAAGTGCTTTCCTGCTCCAGAGAACCCCGACATAACAACAACACCACACAGCTAGAACAATAAACACATTCTAAAAAGGTTATTTTATTGTTGTTTCACATGTTCAACCTTACCATCATCATTTGTTGTTTTTTTTACATGGTTTTCAAATCTGTACTAAATATAAAACACAGCACGGAAAACAGAAAGTTAGTCAGAATAAATGAGATCGAGAAAGAATGAAAGAAAGAGATAGAGAGGAAAAGGATCAAAAGTTAGAGAGAATTAAAGAGGTAGAATAACATTGACGACGAAATTAAGGAGAGTTAAAGTTTCGTAATCTAATTCATCGATATGAGGGAAGATTGCAATAAAACTATGTAGCAATGGCGAAATACGTAAAAACAATGTACCGCAGTTTTATAATAATATAATAATAATAATAATTCTCGTACCGTTATACGTTACATAGGGCCTGCAAGCAATTTCTCCATACCGCTCTATCCTGGGCAACTCGCTCAATCTCCTCCATGGAACTGTGACCGATATTTCTTGCCTCTCTCAGCAAAGTTCGCTTCAGGGTCTCCTTAGGTCGACCTCTTTCTTGAACCCTTTGCATCCCACTTCAATACCTGCTTTGATATTCTTTGATCATTTCTCCTCAAGGTGTGCCCAATATATCTCCATCTTCTCTTTCTTATAACAGTTGTCACTAGTGGTTGACCAGACATGTCTCTGATTTCATCACTCTCCTGAATTCGTTCCATTTTATATTCATAACTTTTCGCATTCTATATCTTTATAACTTTTTGCTTTCTATATCTTTAGTCATTTTCCAACTCTCGCTGGCATATGTTAGGATTGATATAACATTTGAATTGAAAATTCGTAATTTAGTTTTAATACTATATAACTTGCAGTTCCATATTTTATTTAGACTTTTAAAAGCTGATGTTGCCAATTCGTATCATAATTTCTTTTTAACATTTCCTGTGCAATAAAAATTGCTACCTAAATAGGTGCACTGCTCTGTTATTTTTATCATTTTAGATTCCAGTGTGATATCTGCATTACTTGCCATAGGTGCTTCATTATATTTGTTTTTTCATAGCTTATCTGCAGTCCAACTTTTGATGCTATAGATGACAAGTTGTCTGTTTTTCTTTGCATATCTTGGTTATTTCTACTTAACAAGGCGCTATCATCTGCAAAATCCAAATCTTCTAGTTGACTATTTTCTACCCAATCGATGCCAGTTTCACCCCTGCAGCATTTTCGCATCACCCAGTTAATGGCCACTCCAAACAATAGTGGAGATAGAATACAGCCTTGTTTTACTCCGGTTTCAACCATAAACCAGTCGCTGTATCCACCATCAGTGCGAACTGCACACTGTGAACCATCATAGTGGCTTTTAATAATGTTTATTATTTTGTCTGGTATTCCATAGCATCTCAGAATATTCCACAGAGAGATTCTGTGTAGACTATCAAAGGCTTTTTTAAAATCGATGAAATTTAATATAAGTGGTTGTTGCTTCTCGATATGTTCCTCCAAAATTAGTCGTAGGGTAATTATTTGGTCTAAGCAGCTTCTCCCAGGTCTAAAACCAGCTTGTTCTTCTCTCAGGGTTGTGTCCACTGCTCCTTTGATTCTATTAAGAATGATTTTGAAGAAAGTCTTTGTCATTACTGATAATAGGGTGATCCCTCTCCAGTTGTTGCAATCTTTGAGATCACCTTTTTGGGGATCTTAACAATTATTCCCTTCTTCCATTGATCTGGGACAGTTTCTTAGTCCCATACTTTATTAAATAGTTCTTGCACCTGGGTAATAGTTGTATCATCAGCCGCTCTGAGCATTTCTGCAGTAATGTTGTCATCACCCGCTGCCTTATTGTTTATCAAAAAATGGATTGCCTCCTTGACCTCAGCTACACTTATCATTTCTTCGTTAATTGGTAAGGAGATGTTTCTTGCCTCTTCGTCAAACTTGAGTAGTACTGGTGGATCAGGTCTATTTAATATTTCTTCAAAATGTTCTGCCCATCTTTTCTTCTGCTCAGTATCTGATGTTAGAACTTTACCATCTTTACTCTTGATTCGGCCACCTGTTGAAACAAATGTTCCAGTAAGTTGTTTTAGTGTGTTGTATAGCATTTTTCTGTTTCCAGTCTTAGCTGCCTTTTCCCCTTCTTCGGCCAGTAGATTGACATATGCTCTTTTATCTCTTCTAGCCGCTCTTTTCACTTCCTTGTCATTTAGTCTATATTCCTCTTTAGCTTAGATTTCATCTGTTGCATCCTTAGTATTAAATATCGCTAGTTTCATCTTTCTTCTTTATTGAATACATTTCCAGCTGTCATCACTTATCCAGGGTTTTCTGTCTTTCGTCTTTAATCTTGCGCTACTATTTGCTGCCCCCAATAGTGTGTCCTTTATCTTAGTCCATTAGTCTTCAATGTTCTGTTCATTTTCACCATTGAGTAACTCGAACTTATTCTTAAGTTCGTGCTGATATTCCTCTTTTACTTCTTTATTTTGTAGCCTTTGACTGTTTATTCGAAGTTGTTTTTAGTATGGTGAATTTTCAATTTCAGTTTCAATTTACCTATGCATAAAATTATGATCACTTCCTACATCTGCCCCTCTGTATGCACGTACATCCAGCAATGATGTTCTAAATTGTGTATTTATGCACATATGGTCAATCTGATTCCTGGTCACTCCATTTGGTGAGTGCCAAGTAAGTTTATGAATTTCCTTATGTGCAAAGATGGTACCTCCAATTACTAAGTTGGACAGCATACATAACTCCGCCAGTCTTTCTCCATTCTCATTCATTGTGTTTATTCCTTGTTTTCCTATAGCTCTCTCTACCCTACATTATCACTTCCAACCTTGGCAATAAAGTCCCCATTACTAATAACAGGTCATGTTTTTGGGTCTTGTTAATTTAATCTTGTAGTTTGCTCATAAAATGTGTCTTTCTTATCATCGTCAGCCTCATTTGTTGGTGCATAACACTGCAGTATTTTCATATTGACATGCCTGGTACTGAAGCGGGCTCTGAGTATCCGACTCGAGATGGGTTCCCATTCTAACATGCTCTTTGCTACTCTAAGTGTCATCATTATACCGACTCCTTCAAAATTCTTACCATCCTCTCTCCCTGAATATATGAAGGCTAATCCACTAACTTCTATCTGTTCCAAGCCATCTCACCTCACTTAACCCCAGTATGTCCAGCTCGTATCCTTCATTTCTTCTGCAATTTGGGCTGATTTTGTAGCCGTGCCATCGTTCTCACATTCCAAAATTCAATTTTAGTGTGTGTTTGTGAGCCAAGTAATGTACGAGTCGGGTTGCTGACTTCCGCAAAGCGGCTTTCATCAGCAACCGTCATTGATGCACTAGGTGACACACCACCTGGCTGGTCGGTTTACCGGTATGGCGTCCTTTCTTGCAAGTTTCTGTAGCTCTTTCAATTTCTTGTGATGAGGTAGCTGGCCTCACGCACAAGTCCTCCTCCTTTTCATCCGGGCTTGGAACCGGCACTGGCAGTTTTACAAAAACAAAAACAATGCACATCAACGTTTCTACCAAAAGGACTTTAATCTAATTCATATTGTGTTTTCATAGCTATTCGTCATCATCAAGTAGCTCGTACTGAGCAGAACATGCTACCTAACAATCTTTCGGCTTTCTCTCTCTCTCTCTCTCACAGACCAAATGTCCCACCTCTGTAGCCATCATGCTCAAATCATCATTTTCATCATTAATCCATCTTCTCGTTGATCTTTCTCGTCTTCTCTTCTCGGACGCCACCTTTCATAATGGTCTCCTTCAACCCTTCGTGTCTTTTTATAATGGTCTCCTTCAACCCTTCGTGTCTTTTTATATGCCCACGCTATTTCATTATTTCTCAAACTTATTTCATCAGCCAGTTTTTATGGATATATGTATTTGAGTTTTTGTTTGTTGGGATGGGGAGGGCGAGGGGGGCTGATCTCAATGGGGAAGTGGTTAGTTAAGTTATTTGAATGTCCCACTGAAGGTTGTGCGCGAGGGAGGAGGGCTGCTGATCTCAATGGGGAAGTGGTTAGTTAAGTTATTTGAATGTCCCACTGAAGGTTGTGCGCGAGGGAGGAGGGCTGCTGATCTCAATGGGGAAGTGGTTAGTTAAGTTATTTGAATGTCCCACTGAAGGTTGTGCCGAGGGGGCTGATCTCAATGGGGAAGTGGTTAGTTAAGTTATTTGAATGTCCCACTGAAGGTTGTGGGTTCGAGTCTGGACCGAGACACACGTGCAATTTTATTCATGACATCCCTCGCATTATTGCCGGAGCTTTGAAGTTCATGCTTTGTGCAATGCTCTCAACAAATGGCATGTCATCTCTGCCGACAGGGACGGAGCCATATTGGGAAATCCGGTGCATGAAGTCACTCTTTCGCCTTTGAACCCTTTGGTTATGTATTTGTTTTCTGCTCTGTCCATAGTATATGGAGGCATCTTCTATAATTGTGTTAATATCTATTATTTATACTAAACCGATGGAAATTCTATTTTATACAGGAAGTATAGTTTGGATGTCAGCGTCTATTTTATACAGGAAGGATGTGAGCATCTGTAGCTCAAGCGGTAGTGAGCTCGATCACTGACCCAAGCGTACCTGGTTCAAACCCCACGGTGGGCAAGTTTTAAGCAAATTGTTACTGTGGGATTTTTACAAAAGGTAAAAATAGACCTCACCGTTCAGAAAGCAATGGCAAACATATAAGTGGTGCGTAGAAAATCAACGACTCGTTTACTGTGGTTGATGGCTACGTCCTTTGGGATATGCCACGATTTTCGATTTTCGATAGTTTCACATATCAACCTCTTCAGCATGTAACAATGAATCCAAGGTTATGTTTCGATGTTTTGAAATTCAAATACTGAAAATATATATATATTTATATATGAGCTTCGGGCAGATGGTGCTCGTTATAATATTGATAGGTAACTCATATAGAAGATGGTTAACTCTGATTTCAATTCTCTGCTTTTTGCGGGTATATGTCCATTCATTGAAATGCTCTAGGGAGTAAATTGTTTGGATTGCTCGCCCTTGTGTTGTCTGACCCGGCAAGGTCAGTAAAGAATAGTAACACTGCGACCTACAAGGCATGTTGTAAGAGACGAGCGAGCAAGGGAAGCAAAGAATAGTAACACTGCGACCTACAAGACATGTCGTAAGAGACGAGCGAGCAAGGGAAGCAAAGAATAGTAACACTGCGACATACAAGACATGTCGTTAGAGGGACTGAAGTAAGGGCCTAGGGAAGCTACCCTAGTAAATAAAAAGCATCGCAAAGATCGGATGTGCTGGGATACTTGTAGGCGCAAAACTGACAAAACGAACAATCGCTCTTAAGCTAAGATCACATACAGGACACAAAGGGTGGTTTAACAAATGGTCGATATGAAAAGTTTGAAAAAGAAGGAGTAGTTCGGATCAAATTCGGTGCACGTGTCGTTAAGAAAGAAAGATGGTGTATGCAATGTCATTCTGGCAGATTCGTGTCTTGTTGCTGCAGCCAAATTCTATTAACCTTGCATTCCCTTGAATTTGTCATCTGTAAGGAGAGAGTGGACAGGTCTGCATCAAATGCGCCAATAATCTGGTTGTTGAAGAAGTATAAAGGGAACCTTTTTCAATTACTCAACGATCACCAGTTATAATGAGTTTGAAATCATACGTTGTTGTAATAGAGAGACAAGACGTATTAACATATTTACGAGGTACAACATCAGTACTGCATTTCATCAAGAAGCAACAAATTAAATGGTTCGGCCACATAATCATATTACCAACAGCCGTGAGACTCAAAGAGCAATGTTACTCTGATGCAGTGGATACTAAGCGCAAAGCCGGTCATGCAAAAGGGGTACCTCAAAAATAACAGAGGCGACGAAAGACACTGTATATGAAGCGCACACAAAATTCCGTTCTATAAATCTCTTCTTATCCTGACGCTGTGAGGCAAAACAAGATTAGAGAAAAGAAAAAAAATCCATACGACAACGGGACATTGCTGCTTGTTCCACAGTTAAAATACTGCTTTGATAGTATTTCTCTTGGTTGTTTCATGAACTAGTCTCAGTGTAAATTGCTGCTTGTTCCACAGTTAAAATACTGCTTTGATAGTATTTCTCTTGGTTGTCTCATGAACTAGTCTCAGTGTAAATTGCTGCTTGTTCCACAGTTAAAATACTGCTTTGATAGTATTTCTCTTGGTTGTTTCATGAACTAGTTTCAGTGTAAATTGCTGCTTGTTCCACAGTTAAAATACTGTTTTGATAGTATTTCTCTTGGTTGTTTCATGAACTAGTTTCAGTGTAAATTGCTGCTTGTTCCACAATAAAAATACTGCTTTGATAGTATTTCTCTTGGTTGTTTCATGAACTAGTCTCAGTGTAAATTGCTGCTTGTTCCACAGTTAAAATACTGCTTTGATAGTATTTCTCTTGGTTGTTTCATGAACTAGTTTCAGTGTAAATTGCTGCTTGTTCCACAGTTAAAATACTGTTTTGATAGTATTTCTCTTGGTTGTTTCATGAACTACTCTCAGTGTAAATTGCTGCTTGTTCCACAATAAAAATACTGTTTTGATAGTATTTCTCTTGGTTGTTTCATGAACTATTCTCAGTGTAAATTGCTGCTTGTTCCACAGTTAAAATACTGTTTTGATAGTATTTCTCTTGGTTGTTTCATGAACTAGTCTAAGTGTTTTCCTTCTAATTCTTACTTGGTTCATTCAGTGAAACTACAACTGTTTATGTTTCGTCTACCACCCACATTGATATATATGTCTAGACTATGATTGATAAATCAAAGCTAAAGAAGCAATTTCGTTCGAAAAATATTTTAGAATGAAATGTTATCTATTTTGATTAGTTGTAAAATCAATATAAGTAAAATGTGTCTAATAGTAACAGTTTGGATTTCACGATTCTCTGTTTGTTCAAGACAGAGGTTCCCAAACTTTGCATTGCCGTCGACCCCTTTTAATATACAGGTGTTCAAGATAAAAGTAGCCCGATTGACAAATCAAAACATGCCAACCGGGCTACTTTTATCTTGAACACCCTGATTTTGCTGCCGGGATCCCTAAAAGTTTCTATATATGAAAATAGAGAGGAATGAATTATCTGTGTGTTACAATAGTAAACAATGTCTGCAATTATCTGTGTGTTACAATAGTAAACAATGTCTGCAATTATCTGTGTGTTACAATAGTAAACAATGTCTGCAATTATCTGAGTGTTACAATAGTAAACAATGTCTGCAATTTAACATTTTAATAAATAACAAAGAAAACATTAGGCCTATAAATAGACTTAAAATTTATTTTTCTGTTTGAAATGTCAAAGATTATAATATTTCTTCACGCGCTTGAGGACCCCATGTGAGTACCTTGCGAACCCCTGTGGATCCACGGACCCCAGTTTGAGAAACGCTGGTCTAATAGAATAACATTTATGTATTTTGCACTATGTTAGTCTCACATGAACAGAATGAATTTGATTTCTGATTTGCTACTGTTTTTTTTCCAGTAATTGTGTGTATGTATTAGATTTTGTGTGGACCTGTGACTGTTGTTTTTGGTGATAGCTCAATCAATACCACTATAGTGTCGTACATATGTTCGCGTTTAACGTAAATAGCTAATGTAGTGGTTTTACACTAAATTATGTGGTACGGGTAAACATACGAGTATTATATAAGCGTTCGTCTGTTGATACAAGATGATTGTGGGCTCAATCCCACAATCCACGTTCCATACGTGAGGAATGGAATTGACCCTACTACCTCCTGTACATGAGGTTCTTGAAATGTTAAATGAAGTGACCTCGTACCCTAAGGTTTGAAGAGGCTACAGTACATTTTATTTCTATTTGTGACTTTACACACGAAGCACTATTTTTCGCTGTCCACTAAACCTTTCAAGGAATTATCACATCTTTAAATAGTAATATAAATATACATTCTTTCTACTTTTCTATGGTCCTTTTTTTGCCTCACAGCGTCAGAATAAGAAGAGATTTCTAGCACGGGGCCTTTGTGTGCACTGTTATTAACACTGTTTTCGACGCCTCTGTTATCTCTGAGGTCCAACTTTTAGCGTGGACGACCTTTAGTTTTTATCAACTGTTTCGGAGTAACATTCCTCTTTTTTGAAGGACTGTCTGTTGGTAATTTGCTTATGTTGCCGAATTATTTAATTTGTTGTTTCTTCATGAATCTCAGAACTGATGTTGTATCCACTTTTTCCCTGATGTCTTCATTACTAAACCAGTCTCTTCTTGATACCCCCAGACATCTCTGTCGTGGCCAGTTTTATTCTATTATATGATATCAGCGTCCAGGTTTGACACTGATAACAATCTCGATATAGGGGGATGAGACTGCAGTAGAACTATATAAACTTGCAAACCACGTAATAACAAAGTACTGTAGTTTTACAAAATGCAAATACAAGGACAATACACAGCAACGTTTCGACCAAAAGGCCTTTATCAAGCAAACGATACAACAGGAGTGACGAATTTCACAGAACACTACATTTAGACTACCACAGAGATTCCAACGGGAATAAAATGAAAATCTGTGACTAAATACGAATAACGAAATATATGCAAATAATAGAAGTTGAAAAGAAGAGAAACAATAAAAGATATAGTAAATATCAATTTATATACAATTAATATATACACATATAGAATATGGAGCATGAGAGAGAAAGTACTAAAAGCATAGGAATGTAGAGCGTTGAGTCCATGAGGTCGCATTATGCACTGATAGCATAAATTTAGGAGAAAAATTATCTTAAACAAAGCTCTTTTTGTGCTCACGGTGACATGTTTGCCGTTCAAAATGTGCCCAATGTGTCCTATTATTTGATTTGTTTTGTTGCCTTTTTTTTTATTGGATTTCGTTTGTTATTTTTCCTTTTGCTAAAACATGCTCACTATGTATGTAAAGTCTGTGACTTGTTTTAATGGATGTTTGTCGATGGAGATATTGGTAGGGTTCTTCTCTCCAGCGAATGTCACTACTTCGGTTTTGCCGTTGTTTATTCACATGTTGTATACATTGCATGTTAATGGGCTCTGTAAATGTGTTGATGTAACTGTTTCTATAAAAAAGAACCATTAGCTGTTGAAAATAGATAACAGTTATCTGTGAAGGCACTGCTAGGAAAAATTAATTATAAAGATGTAAACAAAAATATTGTTCCAAAAATTTAACAATTTTTAAAATTTCATAGGTGTTATTCGCCAGTGCTGCATAGCTTGTGCACTGGTCCTGAGATTGTGTGCACTATAGAGATCTGAGCATACATATTTTTTCACCGAAGTGCAATGATGATGGTTCAATCAATCAATCAATCAATCAATCAATCAATCAATCAATCAAACCAGAAGTTAACATAATTCTGGGAAAGCACAAGACGGAAGAAATGATAACGAATAGAGAAACAAACAATTTCTAGACAAATGTAGGTAGCACTGGGATAAAACAAACACTACACAACTAAGAAATTCACAGACCGTCCTACACGGCACTGTGAGTTTCCACACGAAAGAGCGAGTTAGCGACTAAAGCAGACTAACCTCCTTAAAAATGAAACTATCACTAACCATGAATTTCTAATAATTCGTGTTCGTCAATGACATCTAATCACAGACATTAGTCATTATACTATTTGAGATGGTAGACGATAAATATATAGGTAACGTTGTAGTAGATTTGATAACTGATTATGGAGATTGTTGTTGTGTATGACTCTCAATCGATGATTAAGAAGATCGAAGTGATACGTTATATCAGCGCTGTCCAACGAGGTGCCAGCAGGCACCATGGCGCCCGTGCATACATCCATGGCGCCCTATTTTATTCCTCCAGCTTTAACATTAATCAATATTTCAAGAAATAAAATATGTTTCTGAATAACAATAAATCAATTTATTTAGTAAGCACAATATCAAATAAAAACCATTACGTTTCTAGTTAGGATTACATTTTCATCTGTTATTAATTTTATTAGTGTTACTATTAATGTTAATCATGGACTATTACACAAAAAACAAAAACGAAAATCCAGTCCTTCGAAACTAAATGCTACAGAAAGATCCTACGAATACCATGGGCAGAAAAAGAAAGAACACTGATGTCCTGAAAGAACTAAATGTTAAAGAGAATTGGCTGATAAACAACATACTATACAGAAAAATTACAAACTTTGGTCACATCAAGCGTCACCATGGCCTGGAAAGAACAATACTAGAGTGCAGGGTCCCAAGGTGCAGAGGCAGAGGCAGACCAAGAAGAAGATGACTACAAGATATTAAAGAAACCATCAATATGACCATCGACGAAGTTGGTGAACTGGCTAGAGACAGAGGGAATTTCAGATGTGCTGCAAAGAGAGCAACGTCCTATAAAGTATACGCACCTTGATGATGATTAATGCTACTTTATTATTACTATTAGTAGTATTATTACAATTGCCAAATGTCACTAGCACCTCCATAATCATTAGTCATATACACTCCAATATAAGAACACACTGGATAGCACTGCGTTAAGTCATCAGTGGATGTTGTATATATCGATGTTTCCAACTACAAGAAACTTACATGGATCTATCGTTGTGAACATCGCGTTTTCACATAAATGGGACAACGAACATATTTTACGTCGATCGCGGGAGATGAAGATGGATTAGGAGAGGCGAACCTCCATCGGTTTCTCTGGGATTGCCTGTTGAATGAAGACACTAACCTTGACATTAAATCTATCCAGCGTTTTAAGAAGTTTGGAAATTACACGTGCAGAGCTGTATTCTTTAGGGACCGAATTCGGAATGTGTTCAACTAGCGAGCCACATCATGGGCAAACTAATTCACACCGTTCAACATTTTCTGGGCAAAACTTATCGCAATGGTCTGCCTAAAAGTGCCGTGATTTCCAAATTAGTATCAAATAACCGATTGACAACTGATAAAATGAACATATCAACCAATGTATTTAGCTTTGATGAGAAATGTGAGAAAGAGAGAGAAAGAGAAAGATGGGATCGAGAGAGATCAAGATCAGTTTTAATTATCTAGGCACAATATAACAGACACATGTTTCTGTGATTAAATAAATGAAATGATTAAGTAGCGGCCTGCAAAAACTTGAACAACTTACATCTTTATAGAGTTAAACATACATCACATCAGCGAACAGAACAGAGTAGAAATGGCATTTATACACTTAGTGACAAAATACTAATGAAAAACGTTGATATTTAGTCAATTATCGGACCCACGTTCTCTCTCTCTCTCTCTCTTTCTCTCGATCGTTCTTTTTCGGCCATTTTGATCATTCTTATTGTGATCTATAAACAGCCTTTTCCAAGAACGCATTTTTACGTCACATCTTAAGTACCATTTGGAGCTCTGGTGCTTGTCCTTCGGCGAAGTGTCCGATTTCAACAGCGTTTACTGGGTTCGCTCTCCGTCAGCCTTTGACTGTCCCCAGCCGACCTGCAAGGCAGCAGGTTCGGACACATGCATCCGATTTCAGTCAAACCTTCTTAGTCGCATCTTACGACATGTATGGCAGGTAACAGTGGTTCTATTCTTTACATCCCAAATTTGGGCCCTGGTAATCACTCGGGCAGGTTCAATAACCGGTAAGGAAAAAGAGTGTTCTTCTGTCGAGGGCATACAAAATCCTAGCTCTAACAGTATTGCGGCAACATCACTAGCCATGAGGTTATTAAGTCTATATGTACATGCCCCCTCCCCACTGTCCTACACCGCTATAAAATGAGGTAATACAGGCAGTAACAACATTATTTTTTTAAAAATAAATGCGTAGTAAAGGCAACTGGAGAAATGAATTCAGGAAACACGGAGAAGAGAATGACATAGTTCAAAATGGATACATAATTTGTTAGATTATTTAAGTATGCTAGCAACAGAGACACAACATCTGATCAGTGACAGGCAGTGGCGGCTCGTCATTAAGAGCCAGTGGGGCCGGGCCCACCAAAAATAAGGTATAACGTGTATTTATTATTTTATAAATGAAAATATAGCAACCAAAAACAAGGATTTATCAGGAAAAATGTTTGGCCCACCAACAAAAAATGAGCACGAACCGCCACTGGTGACAGGGAACGAATTCTGATGGACTATCAAGTTGTTATAGCTCTGCACATGACAAGGAACTAAATGCTGGTTGAAGCTTTCTTTGTTGTTATTTGTTTTGTCTGGCTGCTAGGAATTCAGACGTAGTGATGGCGTCTAGTAATACACCTGTGACTGATTTTTGAGTGGTTTGTTTTCCTTATCACCAAGTGTCCCTTACCATTCAGGCGAACCTTAGTTTGACTTCCGAAGCATTTGTAATTTAGTAGAACCCAAATAAAGAATCAGGATTTCCTGTAGTCTAACCACGTACAGTGTCTCGAAGCTGGCCTCGAATCAAGAAATTTTCTCGGCGCGGGGTTACTAACGCAGCGTGTTACCAATTTCGATAAGGAGGAAATTTTCATTTACACAGTTTAGTAGAACACGAAAATGTTCTAAACGACAAGCGATAAACGGAGCGATTACAACAGCAAAATACACGGGAATATATATATAATACACACTTCTACAAACACATAACTCGGATCAAATAGAGCTGGATACAAATTTAAAAAAAAAAATATATTAATAACTGCACACATTGAAACCTTATCAAGTGAATAAGAACGAAACAATCGATGGTCTTCAGACAAATGTAACGAAGAGGAAGTTTGAAACATTTGTTAACAAGTAAAATACAGGGAAGAAGAGATTGTGGAAGGCAGTGGGAGAAGATGTTAGATGACTTGATTTCTTGTTTCAACAAGAAATCGGAGTCAGAATGTTATGCTGCTCCAAAGAAAGAGTTGTGGAGAGACATAATAGTCTGCGTCGACAGACCCAGACTTAGATTAAGATTGCTGAGAATCGTACTACTGAGGAGCAGCGAAAACACAGAACACACAACATCCATATGTCTAACCATATCATGTATGTCTCCACCTGGAGTAGGTGATTACGTTCCAGGATTGGACTCTACAGTCACCTCGACACACCAGAGAAGTGCAACAACATTCGTCTGAGACTGTTGTCATCATCAATTGCGATAGACTACTATTATTATTATTATAGCAAGATAATAGGGTTTTTGTGTGGTTTTTCGATCCAGAAGCACTTGAGCTTTTCAGCTCTTCGGCTCGGTGCCATAGACATCGTAACCCTTCGGTTCGGTGCCACGAACACCGTAAATCTGGGGAATCTGTGGCTTTTTCTGCCATCCCGCGGAATTGAACCCGCACACACAGAGGGATAGTCACCCGTAGTCCAACGCGCTATGAACACGCTGGCAGACGGGCAAAATAGGGGGCTTTAAGAACCACGAGGAAAGCATCATAGCTAATGAATATCATCAATAATTAGACAGTGAACAAGTATTAGGGCTTCGAAACAAAACCCAAATTAACAAAAATAGTATTCTAACTACAAACCCTTATTTCTTACGGACCTCATTGCTTAACCCTACAGACGATTATTTATAAGAACATCGCCAGCTTGAGAGCTATACAATAAGTGCAATAAGACATCAAGGTTTATAGTTTAAATGCTGTGTTTGTTTGTTTTTTCTCTCCAGAAGTCCCTATTATTGTAGACAACAATATGATGTGACATTACTAAATAAGTAGTGCAATTTTGATTAGATTTATTCTCCTGACAAAAATTTTTCAAAAACAATAGATGTCTGGCACATTGATTAACCAATTTAGTTTACTTAAATTTATGTTCAAAAAATGTGGTATGTGAAGCAGAAAAATGAAAGTATGCTAAACTCTCTTTTGAGCACGAACATCAAACAACATGTCGGTCACTTGACTGATTGGACCAGCCAACCGGAAGCGATGTGATTACAGTTGTCCAGATAAAACGGCTCAACTTCCTGCGAGGAAAGTCACGGTGATGTCTTATCTACTGATTATTGTTCCAGTGATTTCTAGTATTGAACAATCACTTGTAAGTGATCTATTATCGAAAGGACAAGTTCGTGATAGAACTATCCTGAAGTCCTGTAGCTATCTTTAAGATATGTCTCGATTGAGATCAGATAAAACAAAATGGTGGTATGTTTACATCAAAGCAGCAGAATTATTTGACGTATATTATTGTATAGTTGTTTTTTTCTTTTCCAAACAAGGGTTAATATGTAGGAGCTCGTTTAAGTTTTCAATGTTGACATCAGGTCCACGTTTGTTATAACTTCCCTGTCTAAGGTGGAAAAAATGAACAAAACATATCAGTCTGGGAAATTAATTTTTAAGCTCAGCTGTCGTGAAGTGCAATCAAGAAAATGGAAGGGCAATAGCAAAAAAGCCCTCAGTAATAGTAATATCTCTATTTTTTCATTAAAAATATTTGTGATGTAATTTGAAGTTTTACCAATTTTAATTAACGATTTAATGGGTTTCTGTGGCTAAGTGATTAAATCTGTGCCTTTCGTTCGAAGGTCAGGGGTTCGAATCCAGACTGCGACGTTCTGTTCACGAGTGCATTTTTGTCAGTGACACTTAAGATTGTAGTCGGAGCTATGGAGTTCGCGCTTTGTGCAATTCTCTTAGTAGGTGGGATGCTATTTCTACGGAAGGGGACTAAGCCATATTTGGTAACACCAAATCTAATATCAATACTTCGGTTTCAGTTCCTTTTTATGCTTTAATTATGACTGTCATCATCAGCAGGTGCCGTGCCGGCTGGCGTAGTGATCATGTATCTCCACAAATCTTTATCTTTGGTGTTTGCTATCAATTCAGATGTTGATACTCTACTGCTATGAAGTCAGGCTGTCCAAAATTGTCTCTCTCTTTCTTCCTCTGTCTCGTCTACCCTCAATTTCACCATTTTATGACTGTAGAAATGGAGAGAGGAAAACAAACCAGAGAGAACATCAACATTATGATGTATATTTTATTTTCTAACCATTCTACTGTCTTCTAAACCCACCTTTTTCTTTTTTTTTTCACTTGAGAAACCGTTGACATATTAACTATACTAATATTATTATTAATCTTCCTACTGTTATTATAAGTAGCATTATTGTAATCGTCACATGGCGCCCTGAGGCTCCATAACCATCAGTCAGATGCGCCCAATATATAAAAACGTTGAAAGCACTGGTCCATCACTTTAAATATATAATAAATAATAAATATATATATATATATATATATATATATATAAATAAATAAATATATATATATATATATATATATATATATATGAAAATCGTGGCATATCCTTTACAGGACGTAGCGATCAATCACAGTTAACGAATCATTGATTTTCAAGGCAACACTTATACGCTTAGTAGTTTGCCATTGCTTTCTGAACGTGAGGTCTATTTTTAACCATTCGTAAAAATCCCACGTAAACGAATTTGCTTCCAAACTTACCCGTCGTGGAGTTTGAACCAGGCACGCTTGGGTTGTCATCGAGCTCACTACCTCTTAAGCTACATACACCCACAACATATATATATATATATATATAAACAGAATATTAAAACAGCTTATATATAAAATATGCTATGTTTGTGAGAAACTAAACTGACTTCGTTTCGTCCTCTCTTCATCGGAACGTCTTTAGTTCTGTTTACGTGCCCAAAAAAGCCAGCAACAACAAAAAAGCACACACACACACACACACATAAATGAAGAGAAAACAAAATAGAGAAAAAACAATGTAACCCGTTTTTAGTTTTTATTGTTTACTTTCTACTACTCAATTTTGCTCCAATCTCCATTTTATTTGACTTGATATCGTTATCTTGAATAGTTAAACCATCAATTTAACACCATCTCTGAAACTGTGATACTATTTCATTAATTTTGCTTCTTACACCAACAGCATACAAAAGGGTCATTATAAAATGATATTTCTCCAACTTTTGGGAATCGTTGCCAGCAACAAAAATGATATAGGTCGGTAATATCCAGAACTTGTGAAATAAAATGTCGACATTAATACGATATATTCGCGTCTAAAGAGAGACAAACATTGTGTATTACGGGTATAAAACATGGATTCATTGATGGATGGATAGATCCACCAGAATCAGTATAATTATATAAATAACCACGTATTCTGTTAAAGAAATATGCCAACAACAGTGCACGAACTCTGTAGCACCGAAAAGGTACGCGATCTAATTTTTGGGGATTTTCAAATCTGCTAATGAAGATTAAGTTTCTAACGCGGTAGGAAAAGGAACAAATGTCACTGATGAAAAACAAGGTAAAAGCAGTGCTCACAGATATGCAGGAGAATTAAGTATGAAGCATAGAGAAGGTCATCAGATTTTAAAAGTCTCAATAAAATATGGAACTGCAGTTATATAGTATTAAAACTAAATTACGAATTTTCAATTCAAATGTTGTATCAATCCTAACATATGCCAGTGAGAATTGGAAAATGACTAAAGATATAGAAAGCAAGTTGAATGCACTTGAAAATAGATGTCTGCCAAAAATAATGAACATAAAATGGAACGAATTCAGGAGAAGTGATGAAATCAGAGAAATGTCTGATCAACCACTAGTGACAACTGTTGTAAGAATGAGAAGATGGAGATATGTTGGGCACACCTTGAGTAGTAATGATCAAAGAATATCAAAGCATGCATTGAAGTGGGATTTAGAGGGTTTAAGAAAGAGAGGAGGACCTAAGGAGACCCTGAAACGAACTGTGCTGAGAGATGCAAGAAATATCGGTTTCAGTTCCATGGAGGAGAGTGAGCGAGTTGCCCAGGATAGAGCGATATGGAAAAATTGCTTGCAGGCCCTATGTAACGTATAACGGTACCAGAAAATGTATTATTATTAATACAGAAGGTCAAAAAACTAAAGTGAATTAACATTTAAAAATCTCAGACCTATGTGGTCTTAGGCGCGATGAAAACAGATAATGATGTTGCCAATTTGTAGAATATTTCATTAATTGTGAGTAACAATATGTGCCTAGGCAGAACTTTTCAATCTACTGCTATCGATTTTTAACAGCCATCAATGTTTTAAGTGCTAAACTCGCCCATGTGTCGACGGGCCCTCATTGGGAGCAAAGAATAGTAACACTGCGACCTACAAGGCATGTCGTAAGAGATGACTGCGGTAGGGGCATAGGGAAGCAACTCGAGTAAATAAAACGCGTCATAGAAAACGGATTGCTGGCCTATTTGTAAAAGCACAACTGGTACAATGCAAAATCGCTCTTAGTCTCGGATCACATACAAGTCACAAAGAGTGGTTATTAAGTGATCCATATGGAGCGTTGGAAGAGGATGAAGAATGCTAAACTTAAACACTAGACCTAAATTATATCTCTTGTCTGTGATAGGACTAGGAACTTGATCTCATTTACATTAAGATCAAGGATCAGTAGAAAATAGTTCGATCTCTGCACACTGGATTCGAGGTTGTTTAGAAGCATGAGACAAAGATCGTAAGTCAACGTCCTAGAGAGACTTTGATCGTGGCACACATTTAGGATAGCAATTTGAATACTTGAAATAGTTTTAGCTTAGATTTATAAAGCATGAAATCAGAGCGGTCATCTTCAACCGAGCTCAGGACGATGCGACGCACATCTGTGCGCATCCGTACCTGATAATCTCGTTTCTTGTCTACTGCGTCCACATTTCGATTCTGAAAACTTTCGACAGAAACCAAACCAGAATATAAAATTAATACATAAACAATTGACGATGTCTATCTTCTGCTGAGAGTGCAGACGTATGCAAATTAGATCTAAGTTCACGATTTTTTTGTTTACTCTCGGTATGTTCTATTAATTCTGCAAAGGAATCTTTTTTTCAATACCTTTCTTAAGTCCATTTCTTTCATTGTTTTGCTATGCATTTTCCAATGTGTCTCGCTTTCTTCTTCTTCTTCTTGTTCTTCTATTTTTCTTCACTTTCTGTCTGTCTCTATATATATCTCTTACTGTTTTGCTATTCATTTCCCCAATGTGCCTCCTATTCTTCTTCTATTTTTCTTCACTTTCTGTTTGTCTCTATATATATCTCTTATTGTTTTGCTATGCATTTCCCCAATGTGCCTCCTATTCTTCTTCTATTTTTCTTCACTTTCTGTCTGTCTCTATATATATCTCTTATTGTTTTGCTATGCATTTCCCAATGTGCCTCCTATTCTTCTTCTATTTTTCTTCACTTTCTGTCTGTCTCTATATATATCTCTTATTGTTTTGCTATGCATTTCCCCAATGTGCCTCCTATTCTTCTTCTATTTTCTTCACTTTCTCTCTGTCTCTATGTATATCTCTTACTGTTTTGCTATTCATTTCCAATGTGCCTCTATTCTTCTTCTATTTTTTTTCTTTCTTTTGTCTCTATATATTCTCTTAGTATTGTTTACTGTCTATTACTGTTCCAATGTAACCTGTTCCTATCATTTTCATTTTTTCTTCACTTTCTGTCTGTCTCTATATATATCTCTTATTGTTTTGCTATGCATTTCCTCAATGTGCCGCCTATTCTTCTTCTATTTTTCTTCACTTTCTGTCTGTCTCTATATATATCTCTTATTGTTTTGCTATGCATTTCCCAATGTGCCTCCTATTCTTCTTCTATTTTTCTTCACTTTCTGTCTGTCTCTATATATATCTCTTACTGTTTTGCTATTCATTTCCCCAATGTGCCTCCTATTCTTCTTCTATTTTTCTTCACTTTCTGTTTGTCTCTATATATATCTCTTATTGTTTTGCTATGCATTTCCCCAATGTGCCTCCTATTCTTCTTCTATTTTTCTTCACTTTCTGTCTGTCTCTATATATATCTCTTATTGTTTTGCTATGCATTTCCTCAATGTGCCTCCTATTCTTCTTCTATTTTTCTTCACTTTCTGTCTGTCTCTATATATATATCTCTTATTGTTTTGCTATGCATTTCCCCAATGTGCCTCCTATTCTTCTTCTATTTTTCTTCACTTTCTGTCTCTGTCTCTATGTATATCTCTTACTGTTTTGCTATACATGTTCCAATGTGTCTCGAATTCTTTGTCTCATTTTATTTTTCTCTACTTTCTGTCTCTATGTATATCTCTTACGGTAACTTCCGTGTTACAGCTGTCTATATTACTGTTACATGAATAACATCTTTGTTTCAGCTTATCAATATTAATAATGACGTGAAAATGTTGTGTTTTTGCATATAAATAGATTAATTAATGCTTGACAGCTTGGTCTCCAGCCATTGTTATTGTCTACGTTTCAGACAGAATATTCCAGCACATTTGTTTCTTAAAAACAGCTCTGTTTTTCCTATTTTTTTAATTTAAAAACATTTTTGTCAGCAGTGACCTTTTGGCTTTGGATTTTGTAAATTTAGATCCAAAAATAAACCTGGAATGGGTTTATAAAAAAAAGGACACGCTGCAGAGGATGGCCATAAATCCCTCTCTTTACTTCCTTTCTGAATTTGGATTCTTTTATGTGGCTTAGAAAGACATCACTTGTCATCTCACAATACAATGGTGTATGCATTTCTTATTATTTTGGACGTATGAGACTAACAACTAGAAAACTATGGGATCAAGGGACAACTGCTAGACAACATCAGAGCAATATATACAAATAGCCATAGTGTGGTAAAAACAACAGACGGAATGACAGACTCATTCGAAACAAAATCAGGAGTAAGACAGGGTTGTGTGCTCTCACCTCTTCTCTTCAACATATATATAGACAGAATAGTGAAAGAGGCACAGTGCGAAAAAGACCTTATTGACATAGACAATGATCACGACGACCAATTAAACAACCAAATCAACTAATTGCTTTTTGCGGACGACCAAAGTTTAACCTATGAAGATGAAGATCAGCTACAACATCACATGCATTCATTGCTAATAGCATGTAGAAAGTACAACATGAAAATCAACAAACAAAAGACCGAGACCATGAAAATCAGCAGAACACCAAGCCAAACAAACATACAAATAGATAACACCAGAGTAAAGCAAGTTTCTGAATTCAAATATTTAGGCAGCATTTTCACACAGGACGGAAAACTAGATAGAGAAATAGAGACAAGGTGTAAAAAGCAAATGCAGTGACCTTCCAGCTGGCACCATAACTATAACACCCAAAGATCAAGATGGAAGGGAGCAGATAGATGATAAAAGTATTTTCCTACCAACACTTTGTTACCAGTGCCAAACTTGGTCTCTTACAGAAACACATCACAGAAAGCTCACCACGTGTGAAATGAAATACTAGAGGAAGGCAGTGGGAGTCACCAGCAAAGACAGACTACGAAATGAGGACATGAGAAGCAGGGTGGGCATAGCTTCATGCACCGAATACATTGAAAGACAGCAAATGCAGTGGTTTGGACATTTAATGAGAATGAAATACAACCAACCACCAATAACAGCATACAATAAAAGAGATCGGGTACTAGAGCTAAGGAAGACCAAGAAAAAGATGGATAAACAATATCAAGACCACACTACATAAACACGGATACAACACAACAAGGGCGACTCATCTAGCCCTAGAACGCAAATTAAAGCTCCCATCCCTACGCTTAACGGCAAGAGTGGACAGCCAACTACATCTTCCACCTGGGAATAGACAATTATTGGGGCCTCCATGGCTAAGTGGTTAAGCCTTTGTCTTGCGTTCCTAAGCTCGTGGGATCGACCCCGGAACGCCCCATTCTGTTCACGAGTGCATTTTGTCTAGAGACCCCTAAGATTTTTGTCGGAGTTACGGAGCACGTGCTTTGTACAATACTCTTGACAGGTGGCGTGCCATTTTTGCAGAAAGGGACCGAGCCATTAAGGTAAAACCTAAGAACCCTTAAAAACATAGAGCGTTATACCTTTAAGTATTCTTCTCCTCTTCTTCTTTGCGTTCGTTCTTTACGATCAATTTTAATCACTCTGTGATATGTTTGATCTTTGTCAAGAACGTGTATACGTTACATCGAAATAGGGAAGACTGCAGTAAAACTTGGTAAATAGTGAAACACGTACAAACAAAGTACTATAGTTTTACAAAAACAGAAACAGTGACGATAAACAGCAACGGTTCGACCAACAAGGCCTTTATCAAGCAAACGAACAAACAGGAGTGACAAATTAAATGAAACACAAATGGACGACCAAATACAAACGTATCTAAGGAAAAGCTTTTCCTTAGATACGTTTGTATTTGCTCGTCCATTTGTGTTTCATTTTAATTTGTCACTCCTGTTTGTTCAAATTCTTCTCGGACGGCCCTTTAGGTATTAATGAAGGCTTTAATTAAACAATATCATCATGTGGTCGTCAAGATCAATATTCACTTAATGAGTGTCAGACTATTTGAAGAGAACTAACTGCTATTTGAAGCAAGTAACGGAAAAGTATGTTCACATTTCACATGTTGAACAATCATTGAGTCATTTCCAGTGGCGGCTCGTGGTCAGTTTTCTTGGTGGGGCCAGACACAGATTTTCGGAAAAATCAATGTTTTTGGAGTATTTACTATTATTTGTCTATTCCGGGAAGTTATTATCCCTTTCGTTTATTGGTGGGGCTGGGCCCCACTGGCCCTAAATGACGAGCCGCCCCTGGTCATTTCACAAATACTGTCCGCATACTCATCCTCTCCAGATACTTTTCCCATGAACCAGAAGATTACTGTCGCTCGTTGAGTCTCAAAAGCAATAGTACACATAATATGAAGTAGAATCGAAGTTGACAATTGAGACAACGAAATTGAATAGGGGACGTTTAAAGTGTTGGCATATTAAAGAAAGAGACCATTTGTGATTTTGGAATGTACTGAACTGTCTTGCCTGGATTGACTTCTGGATGGGATCGACGCTCTGTTATTTATTGTTAGGCGTATTTAACAGGACGGATGCTTCTAGAAGTGTCAGTAAACAGTTCACAGAATCAGATCAAAGGATAACATTTTAACCGACTATTTTTATAAGATTAAAGGTATTAATACACATACATATATATGAAACAAAATCGTGGCATATCCTATACTGTAGCCATCAACAACAGTAAACGAGTTGTCGATTTTCTAGGCACCACTTATACGTTCAGTAGTATGTTATTGCTTACTGAACGGTAAGTCTATCTTTATCGTTCGTAAAAAGTTGATGGAATTAATTTGCTTCCAAACTTGCTATCTGCGAAGTTTGAACCAGGTACTGTTAGATTGTGATCGAGCTAACTACCACAGATGCTCACTTATCTATTATATATTATACACGCAAGGGGTTAAGACACTGATAACAGGATAAACAGACCAGATAGAATACTATATAGAAAGTATGAAGAGTTTCGGAGATTCATAAATACACCGCTGCACATAATAGCACGCAAGATTAGGAATGATGCTCGTCCATCACGGGTTATGATGACCACACACATTTTCATCCAAGAGAATGTAGTTGCGTTATGTTTGTCTGTGTGTGTGTAGATGACCAGTGAGCTCGATACGGGCTTGAAATGTTTTTGTACAGTGTGGGCAAGGTATACTTGCACTTGTAGGAAGTTTTACTGCCTTTCTGTTTTGACGTTTTTGCTCCATCCGTGCTGTTCTACCTGTCTCGCAGGCCGAGGAACAGTGTCGACGAAGTGTGCGCCAGGCTGATCTGTCTTGAGCAGTATTCTCCCAGTTATTGACATCTATGCCAAAATATTTCATCGAGTTCTTGAGTGTGTCTTTGAATCGCTTTTCTGGCTCCCTGTGAGCGTTTACCGCTATGCAGCTCACCATAAAAGAGTTGCTTGGGTATTCTGCAATCTGGCATTCGAGCCACATGTTCTGCCCATCTTGTCTGGGATTGCATCAAGTTTGTATAGATGCTGGGGAGAGCAGCACTTTTCAGGACCTCTGTATCTGGTGGGATCATATCCTGCCATTTGATGTTCATTATTTTTCTAAGGCAGACTGTGTGAAAGTGGTTTAGCTTCCGTGCGTGTCTCTGATATACAGTCCAAGTTTTGCATGCGTGATGAAGGACTGGGAGAACGACAACTCGATATACCTTCAGTTTTGTGGCTTGGCCAATACCACATCTGTGCAGACATTTCTATGTAGTCTGACAAAGGTGCTGCTAGCTTTAGAGATTCTGGTATTTATTTCACCATCTATGATGACATTTTGGGACAGTGTACTTTCAAGATAAGTAAATCTGTCCACTACTTTCAGTTTCCTGCCGCTTGTTGTAATATTTGGTTCGGCATATACTTTTCCAGGAGCTGGTTGGTACATGACTTCAGATTTCTCGGTATTGATGGTAAGACCAAAGTTGGAGCAGGCTTGTGAGAATCTGTTCATGCTAGTCTGAAGATCTGCCTCAGTGTTGCAGTGAGGGCTAGTCGTCAGCAAATAAGAGATCTCTGATGGTATCAGACTTTACTTTTGTTTTTGCTTGAAGTCTCCTTGGATTGAAGAGTTTTCCATCTGTACGATACTTGATGTCGACACCTATGTTACCATCTCTAAATGCATCGAGTCAGCATGGAGAAAACATAATGTTCGGCTGGCGTGCCTCACTGCTGCAGCATGCTGCACATCTTGATGAATTTTTCAGTACAGCCATATTTAGCCATGATCTTCCAGAGACCTTCTCTACTGACCGTATCAAACACCTTCTCTACTGACCGTATCAAACACCTTCTCTACTGACCGTATTAAACGTTTTGGTCAAGTCAAAGAACGCTGTGTATAGGTCAAGATGTTGTTCTTGCATTTTTCTTGCAGTTGCCTTGCCGCAAATACCGTGTCTGTGATCCCACGATCTTTACGGAATCCCCACTGGCTTTCAGGCAAGAGCCCTCTGTCTAGATGAGCCGTGATGCAGTTCAAAAGGATATAGGCAAATATCTTTCCTGCAATAGATAGTAGGGAGATGCCTCGATGATTGTTACATTCATGTCTGTTTCCTTTTCGTTTATATAAGTGGATAATGGATGCATCTTTCATTTCTTTTGGGATGATTTCACTCTGCCATATTTGTTGGAAGATAATATGGAGCTTCTCAATGAGAATTGTACCGTCCTCTTTGTAGATCTCTGCAGGAATTGAACAGCACCGGAGCCTTGCCGCTAGAAATCTGAGAATAGCTTTCTTGTCTCTCAAGTTGGAGTTTCATTTGATGCCTTATTTAGGGATATGGGTAGATGGTTTATGGCTATATCATTTATAAATGATGGATGATTTAATATGCTGTGGCCATAGAAAGACAGAATAAAGAGAATAAGGCAAAAGAGTTAGGGCTCAATTCACGTAACAAACATTCCACAAATGAGGAAATGAGCTGACCTGTCTACTTATCACATACTTGGGTTAAGAAATGTGAAGTTACATACATTCAACGTCCTCCTAATGTCTGCAAGGGCCACTGAACATTATCTTTCATTATTTATTTCATTCAGTCTTAGATCCAGTTCTTCAATGTTATACACTAGACAATACATATTATTATTATATTCTTCTCGTATCGTATAAGGTACATAGGGCCGGCCTGTAAGCACATTTTCCAAACTTCTTTATGCTGTCCAACCCACGTAATCTCATCGTCCGATATATCTCGCATCTCTCAGTAAAGTTCTTGTTACGGTTTCCCTAGGTCGTCCTTTCTATCTTGAACCATTTGCCTCTCACTTTAATTTCTGCTTTGTCATTCTTTGATCATTTATTTTTACGCACAATATATATCCATCTTCTTGTTTATAACATCTGGTACTACATAATATATATATATCATTGAGTTAAATATCATGAGCGAAAACGGCATACGATCATCGAAGAAGAAGAATACAGACCACCATATTATATACCACAATTTTGAACACTTTTTATCTTCCTTCAACCACCACAATCCTTGAATTGTTATCAGTACCATTACCTAAATTATCACCATTGATATCAGTACCATTACACCCATTATCACCATTGATATCAGTACAATTACACCCATTATCCATCTGATATCATACCATTACACCATTATCACCATTGATATCAGTACAATTACACCCATTATCACCATTGATATCAGTACAATTACACCCATTATCACCAATGATATCAGTACCATTACACCCATTATCACCAATGATATCAGTACCATTACACCCATTATCACCATTGTTATCAGTATCATTACACCCATTATCACCATTGTTATCAGTATCATTACACCCATTATCACCATTGATATCAGTACCATTACACCCATTATCACCAATGATATCAGTACCATTACACCCATTATCACCAATGATATCAGTATCATTACACCCATTATCACCATTGATATCAGTACAATTACACCCATTATCACCATTGATATCAGTACAATTACACCCATTATCACCATTGATATCAGTACAATTACACCCATTATCACCAATGATATCAGTACCATTACACCCATTATCACCAATGATATCAGTACCATTACACCCATTATCACCATTGATATCAGTACAATTACCCCCATTATTGTTATTCTGTCTCATTATTATTATTTCCATTAACAAGGGACTGAAGTAACACAGCGACAGTCGATTTAGTCTGTCTTCTATCTGTTATAAAATTACATTACTTCGTACTTTCCAAATGTCACTGTTATTATCATTAAAAATTCGATAAGAAATCTGAACTCTCTTTAAAAAAAAAACTAGTAAATATTAAGGACACTATGTGTAACCAGAGCCGGATTAGGCTAGCGCGGGGCCCGTAGCAAATTTTAGCGCGGAGCCCTAGGTTTTGTATGATAATAAAATAAAACACAACTTTACAAACAAACTTGTCTCGATTTAATGTGAGCAAATTTAGTGATAGCACTAGACAAATCAATTTTTCTAAGTAAATTACATTCAATGTTCATTAAGGTGAGGTTATTTAGACGATCTTGTCCCATCATGTTTCTTAACTCACTTTTTATACACTTTAATGTTGAAAAAGAACGTTCTCCGCTGCAGTTAGTAATCATTAAAGACAAGTAAATTCGTAAGACTATTTCTACATTTGGGAAACATGACTCTAATGAATTTTCCATTATAAGTTTATAAAATTGCAGTTCAAGAGCCTCATGCTTTTCGTTGCTAATAGCAGCAGCTACATTAATTTTAAGAAGTTCAGTGAACTGCATAAGTTCGTCGCCTAGGCTTTCTTCCAAATCCTCTTGGTAAGAGCTGACAATATTTGGAGTTCTTTTCAAGATCTCTTCTGCTGTAATAGATTTTAACTGCCGGAGTATTCCAAATACACCAGTCACTCTATGGTACAGCCTAAACCAATAACTTTGCAAACAAAACAGAACAGTTGTCCTTTAGTTTCTGTTAAACACCAAATCTACGTGATTTTGTTTGTTGAGTGTATGCGTGTATGTGAAAAATCGACTTTCGACAAAATCTGGATTTTTTTTAAAGACATGAAATCACTGTTATATGTTGCACTTGCATTTTCTTTCACAATCAATAATCTGATTGAAATGTTTGGCCATTCACAATATCATTGAGTAAATTTATTTCGTTGTGTTTGGTTTAGAAGATGTTCTTCATTGAAGCTGTGCTGTCTTCTGCCTCTCTTTGGCTTGAAGATGATATGGCTAATTGAGGACTTGCTGACATTGATTTCAGTTTGTTTCTTGAAAGTTGGCAATCGTAAGAATCATAATGGTAATATTGCTAAGATGATTCTTCATAGCCTCTTCATCTACTACAGTGTGACATGTTCTGTATTTTGCTGATTTCGTTGATTCAGCACCATCACACGACATTTAAAATTCAGACAGCTTGTGTTTTAATAACATCTGGTTATTTCCATTCATCTGTCACAGGCGCGGCCCCTGAAGGGGCCGTATCATTTGCTACTTGCTACTAGCTAATCCGGCTGTAACCTGTTATTTTTCTGATGACAAATGTATAAGTAAGCAAATACAAATAGACAAGGAAGTCTTGTAATGAATATTCACATTATTGTGTTTCTTCCAGCGATATCGGTCCAGCAATGGAACTAGTTACGACAGAGTTGTGTGAAAGAACATTGCAAGTTAGTCTTGAAATAGATTTAGGATGAGCTGAAAGACAAGACAGAAGAACTGGTTGTATTTGTCAATTTACGTCGTAAGACGAATGGTGGAGTCTGTGGCTTAGGGATAGTGACTCAGTCTATTAACCCCGACGTTCTGAGTTCGAATCTCGCTGTGGACAGTTTGGTTGCAAATAGGTTCAGGTATATTTTTACAAAAGGACGATGGTACCACCCGTTCAGAAAGCAATGGTAAACTACTGAACGTAATAGTGCCTAGAAAAATCACAAAGAGCGTTAACAAGCTGGAGTTGATTCGCAAAGTCCTGTAAAGGATATGCAACTAACTTTAACTTAAAGACGACTATACATTGTGTTGAGCGTAAATGTTAACAATGAATAAAGAAATAAGAGAGAAGAATTGAAGCTTGTGAAATGTGCATATATGGATGAATATGACGAGTGTCATGGAAAGAGGTTTTAAAAAACCTAAGTAATAAACAAGTGCTTCTATAACAAGGAGTGAAAAAGATTACTGCTCAAGGAAAGATAGAAATGGAACAATTTTGATATTTTGGTCACATTAAGAGACACAACACTGTGCTTACACCCATCTTGGAAGGAAATGTACAATACAGGAGAGCAAGGAGAAGACACAAGATATATTTAGTGGGCAGTATCAAGAAATGGACAGACAATAGTCCTTCAGAGTGTACCATCAGGACAATGGGCATATTTTGTTGAACTGTGGCTGAGTGGTTAAGCCCTTTGCCTTGCGAGTCGAAGGTCGTGGGTTCGAATCGGACCGCGGCCTTCTGTTCACGAGTGCATTTTTTCAGAGACCCTAGGATTGTTGCCGGAGCTACGGAGTTCGTACTTTGTGCAATACTCTCGGCAGGTGGCGTGCCATTTCTGCGGAGAGGGACCGAGCTATATGGGGTAACCCGGTGCAATGAAGTCAATCCTTCGGCTTTAAAACCCCCCTTTAAACATGATTTCTTGTTCATTATAATGATCTCAAAGTACTCCGAGCAAACCCATAGGTACCTATTCTTTTCTAGCAGGTTGTGAAACGTATAACCATGCTAATATTTCTTGTTGCTCTCTTGATAGTCTTTGTTATAATGCTGTGTTGCACTGATTTCCAGACCGTCTGAAGGGTCATGAAGGCACTTTGTACCTTACTCAGTCTGCTTTTGTCAAAACGCACGCACAGACACTGCATATATATATATATATATATATATATATATATATATATATATATATATATATATATATATATATATATATATATATATACAATATTATTATAGTATGAATAGTTGTGATAGTGCTGGAAATTTGGTACATTTTCTTACTACTAGTATTTTCCTCTTATTTTCACATTTAATTGCTGTCAATATTTCTCATTAATGAGAATGGGTATGGGTATGTGTCTCTGTGTGTGCTTCTGTGCTTATTATTCTACGTGCAAATCTCATCACAATTGGCACATTCCTATCCATGAAAACACGATGATTACCTGCACTAGATTTGTGTTATAGTCATCTTCTGTGTGTAGTCTCCCATTAGAAACATATAATGCTTCTTGTTTGATTGCTTGATAGGGCCATCAACATTGCACTTCGGTGAGTTACCATATGTGTTCCGATCTCTTTCTTATACAGGAAGATTTAGCGTCAGTGCACAAACTCTGTAGCACCGGCGTGAGGGACCAGATGTAATATAGAAGATGGTAAAGACATTTTGTAGGGATTCTATTTTTAAAATTTTCTAATGGATTTTGCCGAGCAGCGGCTTTCCATCCTTCTCTTCTCGTTTGTCAATTACCAATGCTTCTTTTCATCATCAAGGTGTGTTTCCTTTATAGGTTGTTGCTCTCTTTGCAGCACATCTGAAATTCACTCTGTCTCTAGCTAGTTCACCCACTTCGCTGATGGTCATATTCATGGTTTCTTTAATATCTTGTAGCCATCTTCTTCTTGGTCTGCCTCTGCGTCCTGGGACCCTGCCCTCTAATTTTGCTATCTCCAGGCCACTGTGACGCTTGATATGACCAAAGTATCTATTTTTTTTGTATAGTATATTGTTTATCAGCCAATTTTGCTTAACATTCAGTTCTTTCAGGACATCAGTGTTCTTTTTTTTTCTGTCCATGGTATTCGTAGGCTCTTTCTGAAGCATTTAGTCTCGAAGGACTGGATTTTCGTTCTTGTTTTTGTGTAATGGTCCATGATTCACAACCATAAGTAGCCACTGGAAAATGCATGTTCTCAGTATTTTTAATTTTAGTATTTTGCTTGTGCTTTGCCACATGTTCTTCATAGTGTTTAACTTCCTGATTGCTATTGTCAATCTTCTTGAGATTTCTCTGGAGCAGTCGTCGTTATTGTTGACTATTGATTCCAGGTATTCGTAGCACTCTACACATTGGAGTTCTTCATTGTTTATTTGAATGTTAGGTGAGTCTTTTGCTTTAACAGTTGACATTTCGTTTTCTTACGTGTCCCAAATTGAACACGGGACCTACGTTTTATCTTCCGTCTCCGATAGAACTAGAAACTCGATCTCACTTACACCGAGATCAGGAATCTCTGGAAAAATAACTCCACGAGGAAGCGAACCGAGTTTCTTTGGTACGAGATGCGAGCAGCTAACCACTACGCCACATAGGTCCCCTTATTTCTTATTTCTTTATCCATAGTATTCTTGAGATTATGTTATATTACATAATAATACAAGTCACAATGTCAGACACGTTTTTTTCTTCTATTATTCCTGTTATCCCTTGACGTGTAACCACGGTCACACGTTACAGAAACGAGACCGGATAAACAACTTTATTATGTTCTGGCGGAAAATGGACTATGCTAAATCTGGACAAGACGACACGAAAATAAACAAAGAGTCCATCCATTTTATTTAACTTTGTAAACATTACAGCCAACTACTAACGCCTTTTTTGTGGCATAGTTGTAACGGAATCTTGTTATAGAAGGCATCAGTATTAGAAAATCGATATCGAACTCTTGAAACTATATCCAACTATTAGTGATAGTAAGAACGGGTCTTATATGGGTGTGAAGCATGGACATTTAATAAGGCAGTGGAAAAGCATATATGTGCTTTTGAATATAAGTGTTACAGAAGAGTCATGTGTATATAGTGGACAGAGAAGAGAACAATTAGATCTATCCAGAAAGAACATAAAATCGAAGAAAACTGGCTGATGCTACAAATAAGAAAGATAAAATTGAGGTATTTTCATCATCATCAGGTGCCGTCTCCACATCGAAGGTTGGCTGCAATGAATCTCCAGCATCCTCTGTCTTTCGCCTTGGTGTTGCACACTGCCAGACTGTAACCTGTTCATTTCTTAAAGTTTCCCTCCACTTATCTCTCGGTCTTCCTCTTGCTCTTCCCCCTCAACTTTCCCATCTAGTAAATGTTTTATCATGGTGTCATGCCTTTTTATGTGCCCAAAATACTTTACTTGTCTGAATTTTATTTCTCTTAATAATTGTTTCTTCATGCCTAGTTTTCCTAAAACTTGTTTATTTGTCTGTTTTTCTCTCCATGAAACTCTGCCTATTCTTCTATATATCCACATCTCAAATGCACCAATTCTGTCTTCTAACTGCTTGTTCATTGTCCATGTTTCGAGCCATACATTAATATAGGATATATATAGCATTTGATCATTCTAATTTTTAGCCTGTTTGTGATTTGTTTGGATGTCAGTAACTTTCTCATACTATTGAAATTATCCTTGGCCATTCCTATTCTCTTTTAATTTCTGTTATACATCTGCCATCATCTGTTATCATCTGACCGAGATATGAGAAGCTTTTTACTTGATGTAGTAATTCTCCATGTATTTTTATATTCATTTTAGGTTTTCCATTTCCTTGTTGATTACCATAGTTTTTGTTTTCTGTATGTTAATGTCTAATCCATATTCCTTGCTAGTTCTGTCCAATTGGTCCACTAATTCTTGTAGATCTTGTTCATTTTCTGCTACCAATACTGTGTCATCTGCATATCTTAAGTTATTTATTATTTTTCCATTGATCTTGAGTCCTGGCATTCCCTCTAGTTGTTTGAAGATTTTCTCTGTGTAGATGTTAAATAGGCTTGGTGACAGTATGCATCCTTGTCTCACTCCTCTCTTTATGTCTATGTATGGAGAGTAGCTATTTTCATGTTTTATTATTGCTGTCTGTTCCCAGTATATGTTACTTATTAGTCTGATATCATCCCCATCTAGGCCTATTTCTTGTAGACATATGATTAGCTTTTCATGTTGGACTCTGTCAAAAGCTTTGCTATAATCGATGAAACACAAGTAGATACTTTTTGCACTTCTATATACTTGTCAGCGAGTAGTCTTATACAAAGTATTGCCTCTCTTGTTCCTCTGTTCTTTCTAAAGCCAAACTGTTCTTCTCCTACTTCTATGTCTATCTTGTTTTTAATTCTTTCATGTATGATCTTGAGTAGTATTTTTGTTATGTGGCTCATCAGGCTAATTGTCCTATAGTCTGTGCACTCCTGTGCTTTGGGCTTTTGGGTAGTGGTATGAATACTGATGTCTTCAAGTCTCTTGGTATATATCCTGTGTTATATATATCATTGCACAAATCTGTAATGGTTGAAATACCAAAATCCTCTAAGGAGGTTAACATTTCTACAGTAATATTGTCCAATCCTGCAGCCTTTCCTCGCTTCATTGTTTTGATTGCTCTTACAACTTCAGATGTTAGTATTCTTGGGCCGTCATTGCACTTTATACTTCGTTTACTGCTTCTTTGATCATCAAATAGAGCCGTTACATATTCTGTCCATCTTGTCAATATTTCTGTTTTATCAAACAAAAGTTGGTTGTTGTTGTTTCTGATACATCCTCCACTTTTTATAGTATTTTTCTTACTTGTCATTTGTCTTATTTCTCTGTGCATATCTCTAGTCCTGTGTTTTTCTGCCATATCTTCTATTTCCTTGCATTTTGTTTCTAACCAGTTTACTTTTGTGGTTCTGCACATGTTGCGTATTTCGTTGTCTAAAATTGTATACTTTGGGGTGTTCTTGGCTTTCTTTCGTTCTGTCATTTTTCTAAGATTTCATCAGTCATCCACATTTGATTTTTCATGGATTCTTTTACAGGCAGGTTTTTGTTTGCAGTTTGTATACTCTGTTTTAAGCAATCCCATTTATTGGTTACTTTCTCTTCAGGATTTTCTCTTCTGTATTGTTCTAAGCACTCTGTCATTAGGCATTCATATTTGTTCTTTACTTCCACACAATATTTCTTTTGTATCTCTGATTGTTTAAGTGCTGATATATCTATATGTGGCTCCTTTCTTGTTGGTTGGTCTATCTTTTTTAGTTTTATACTTAATTTGATCACCACTGGATTATGATCAGAATTTATATCTGCTCCTGGATATGTTTTGGTGTTCATTACATTATTTTTAAATCTGTTCCTAATCATGTTGAAATCTATCTGGTTCCTTTTTCTATCTCCTGGGCTATTCCATGTGTATAATCTCCTAGATTCTTGTTGGTAAAATGTGTTGCATATGACCATGTTATTTTATTCACAGAACTGGATAAGCCTATCTCCTCGTTCATTCCTTGTTCCTAGTCCGTATTGTCCTACAATGTTCTTGTATTTGCCTTTGCCAATTTTTGAATTCATATCGCCCATTATAATTAGTATGTCAGTTGTCTTTACTTGTTTGAGAATTTGTTGTAAATCTTCATAATGTTTTTCGATTTCTTCATCTGCATGGTCTGATTTTGGGAGAGTATGTTTGGATAATTGCTATATCGAATGGCTTTGCTCTGATCTTTAAAAGCATCATTCTGTCGTTATACGTCCAATAACCACTGATGTATTTTTCTATTTCCTTTTTTATTAGTATACCTACTCCTCGCTCATGATGTTCTCCTCCTGAATGTATAAATATATAGTCATCTCTTCTGTGTACCCTCGCCTTTCCATCTTGTTTCTGTGACTCCCATAATATCTACCTTCATATCTGTTGTCTCTAGTATTAAATTGTCTAGTTTTCCTTCTTGGTGTAAGGTTCTAACATTCCATGTTGCAAAACGAATGTGTCTTTTTCTTGTTTTCATGTATTGTTTATCTTCAGATGGATGTTTTTGCTTCATTGCTACGTCTTTGGTTGTACGTGGTGAAGTCCCAATTTCTTCCACGAGGGCCAGCCGCAAATCATTTGTATGTCCTGAAAGCGCCTCATGTGTGCCCCACACTTTGCTGTTTTCGCTTTGTGAGCCGTTGATCATTTTGATTCATCCGCCTCCCTTACCGTTACAGACTTTTTAATAAAGGATGGACATTCCTTGCCGTTTAAAAATAGCTGAGCTATGACTCATAGGGTAACCTATCGTAAACCGGTATCGCATAGTCCATCACTTTCGTCGTCGAAAATGGGTAGGTTACTCGCGTCGGAGTGTATAGAATAAATATATCCCACCTACACATCGAATAACTATAATGACAGTCAACCTATTAGTCAAAAACGACCTAAGGCACCTCTATGCTTCCAAGTATAGATATTACGTTCCCTAAACCACGAGTAAACTAATACATCCAAGGACGAAATAGTAAACACTTGTCACAGCCGCCATTTTAAACATAACATATTTTAAAAGGTATTTTAGACATATAATAAAACACAAAGGGCTGGAGAAGACCATCATGGAAGGAGGTATCCCGGCAAAGAGGAGAAGAGGAAGACCACGGAGAAGATGGATTCAGAATGTAATTGATGATTTGAGCATGACTTTTACAGAGACAGGACATCTAACCTATGAGAGAGAGAGAGAGAAATTCAGAAGGACTGTTGGGGTGGCAAAGTTTTGCTCAGGATAAGCTATTTGATGATGATGAAGAAAGGGTCTAAAAGCGAAGGATTGACTTCATTTCACCGGGTTTCCCCGTATGGCTCCGTCGTTCTCGGCAGAAATATAACTCCACCTGCCGAGAATGTTACACAAAGAACGAACTTTGTAGCTTCAGCAAAAATCCTAAGGATCTCCGAGAAAAAAATACATGTCACTCGGCCTGGATTTGAACCTACAACATTCAGTACAACAGGCAAACGACTCGACCACTTGCAATTGACACCCCATTAGATATATATGATCAGCAATTTAATCAGATAATTACAGGTTAGAACGGGTAAATATTCCAAAATATAAATTCAGAAAAGTATTAAAAAAAGAAACCCAGATTTGTAATGAGGTTCTGTTTGGACAAGCCGATCTGTCTGGCAAGAGATAACCTTCCTTGTGCATTTATCAAACCTGCAAAAAATTAACGCATATTCTGTCAAGAACTTTTCCCGTCTCCCCATATAATGTGCGACCTTCTGATCTTTTAAAAGCTGACACGAAAGATATTTATTCATTCGCTTACTCTTTTATTCATTCATTCTCCCGTTTCATAATATCTCCCAGTTCTGTCCCATAATCACTTTTTTCATTCTCCCTATCCTTTTCTCATTCCCATCGTCTTACTTTCTTTCCTTCCCAACCCATGTATTCAATAAAACTCTTGCTTTATTCTTTATTCTCTGTCTATGCAGAGAAAGTCAACAAAATCAACATCTATTCACTAAGTATCGTCCCTTTACTTTCTCTGTCCTTTTAGCAAGATTAAACTATTAGCGGTAGATCACTTACGTAGTAGCTACGCTGACGATTTATATTTTTCTCGCATTTTAGAAAGTAATTGTACCCATATTAAGATAGGTGACTGCAAAATCTAAGAGAAAACATGCATGACTGAAAAACCTAGCAGCGCTAAGAATCATCACATGTATGACAAAATAAAAGAACTAACAACAAATCGATTGAAAAGACTAAGTTTCAATCGGTCAACAAGAACTTTGATGAGTGATAATAAAGAATGGATATTGAAAACACAATGGATATTTTTACGTGAATAATGTCAAAATACAACAGACTCCAGAATTCAAATATCTCGGAGTATATTCACAGCACATGGAAAGATGGACAGAGAAATCGAGACTAGATGCCAGAAGGCAAACACAGTGAGAAACCAACTGTCACCACTATTAAAACATCCAAGCATTAACATGGCAGTCAAAGGACAACTGATAAACTGCATATTTATTCCAACTCTCTGCTATCAGTGCCAAACCTGGCTCCGGACTAAGAAAAGAAGAAGATTACACATGTGATATGAGATGTCTACGAAAAGCTGTCAACGTTACAAGGAGAGATAGAGTGAGAATCGAGAATATCAGAAGCATCGTTGGTACTATACCATGCATACAGTACATCGAGAAGCAAAGAATCAAGTGGTTCGGCCATCTAATGAGAATGGAACCACATTTACTACCATCACGTGCCTACAATAATCAACACTTAGGGCGCAGAGAACGAGGCAGGTCAAGAACACGATGGATAGATAACATTTCAGTGTCCCTGAGAAAGCATGGACTGACAACGTCAAGCGCAACACACCTGGCGCAAGATAGAAACTAACTCTCCCCACGGCGCTTCACGGCAAATGTGGTTAAGATAAGATAAGATAAGATTGAAAACACACAACGGAATGAAAGCAGTTTGTTCTATATTACAACACCACAAGTTATACTTCCTCATATGCTGTACACTTTACTTTCTCAGAAATTCAAAATAGAGTTTGGAAAACTTCTTCTTCTTCTTCTCTTCCACCTTTACTTCTTTATAGAAGTGTTGGGGTGAAACGTAGTGATCTTGTGTGTGCTTTTTAAAGGCACTTTGTAAGCTGATATTCATGTTCGTAAGACTATTCTTGATGCCGTCGCTCCATCTTTTGCGTGGTCTTCCTCTTGCCTTGTACTCATTATACTTTTTCTGTGTGGCTCTCTGTTGTTGGCGATACCAGGACATTCTGGTCAGGTGTCCAAATCATTTAATCTGTTGTTCTTTTATGAATTGCATAACTGGTTTCACATCCAGTCTCCTTCTGATTTCTTTATTTCTAATTTTGTCTCTTATTGCCACACCTGCAGCTCTTCTGAAAACTTCTGCTGTTCCCAAAACAAAGTCACTTGACAGCCCACATACCCACCATTGCTCTAGCTATACATTGTACATACCATTTACTCTAGCTTCAGGAATCCATGACTGCGACGATATATGTTGTAAAAGCAAGAAAAAGAGATACACATATGAAATGAAAATCGTGGCTTATCATTTACAAGACGTCACCATCAACCACATTAAGTGAGTCGTCGATTTTCTAGCCACCACTTACACGTTAAGTAGATTGTCACTGCTTTCTGAATAGTGAGGTCTAGTTTTACCGTTCGTTACCAAGGGAACAAATTTGCTTCCAAACTGCCCTCCACGGTGTTTGAATCAGGTACACTTGGATTGTGATGGATCTTACCACCGCAGAATACAGAATATATATACTTCGGGCGATTACATTTGTTGTGGGATATGTTGTGGGATATGTTGTGGGATATGTTGTGGGATATGTTGTGGGATATGTTGTGAGATATGTTGTGAGATATGTTGTGAGATATGTTGTGAGATATATTGTGGGATATGTTGTGAGATATGTTGTGAGATATGTTGTGAGATATGTTGTGAGATATGTTGTGAGATATGTTGTGAGATATGTTGGGGATATGTTGTGGATATGTTGTGGAGATATTGTGAGATTTGTTGTGAGATATGTTGTGAATATTGTGGATATGTTGTGAGATATGTTGTGAGATATGTTGTGGGATATGTTGTGAGATATGTTGTGAGATATGTTGTGAGATATATTGTGAGATATGTTGTGAGATATGTTGTGAGATATGTTGTGAGATATGTTGTGGGATATGTTGTGAGATATGTTGTGAGATATGTTGTGGGATATGTTGTGAGATATGTTGTGAGATATGTTGTGGGATATGTTGTGGGATATGTTGTGAGATATGTTGTGGGATATGTTGTGAGATATGTTGTGAGATATGTTGTGGGATATGTTGTGGGATATGTTGTGAGATATGTTGTGAGATATGTTGTGGGATATGTTGTGAGATATGTTGTGAGATATGTTGTGGGATATATTGTGAGATATTTTGTGAGATATGTTGTGAGATATGTTGTGGGATATGTTGTGGGATAGGGAGATATGTTGTGGGATATGTTGTGAGATTTGTTGTGAGATATGTTGTGGATATGTTGTGGGATATGTTGTGGGATATGTTGTGGATATGTTGTGGATATGTTGTGAGATATGTTGTGGGATATGTTGTGAGATATGTTGTGGGATATGTTGTGGGATATGTTGTGGATATGTTGTGGATATGTTGTGGATCTACCATTCAACATTTTTGGGGGGAGACGGAGCACTTATTGTGTTATTGGTCTGTCGGAGTGTTGGGACGTCAGTTCAGTAACCAGTAACCAATAACCAATGTGTCATCTGCTTGAAAAAATCTTTTAATAGAAACGTCGCTGTGTCTTGATTTTGTACTTTGTAATATATTATTTATTTTGTACCTGGTATACCTGTGTGAGTTGGAGAGAGTTGGCTATTAAAGAACATAAAATCAAGAAAAAGAAATGTTTCGGACACATCAAACGGCATGAGTGACTGGAGAAGATAATTATCGAAGTAATGAGACCTGGAATAATAATGAGAGGAAGATCTAGAAGACGATGGCCGCAAGATGTCATTGACGATATGGGAATGACTGCTGCTGACGCCGGTCAACTTGCACAGAATAGAGAGTTTTCAGGACTGCTGTTATGGGAGCCAAGTTCCGGAAGGGACAAGCTACTTGATGATGATACTTGTGTGTGTATTATATATGTATCTGTTAAATCTGTGAACGTCTGCAGCTTAAACAGTAGTGAGCTCGATCACAGCCCAAGCGTACATGGTTCAAACTCCGCGGCGGGCAAGTTTGGGCCCAAATTAGTTACCTTAGATTTTTACGAACGATAAAATAGAAAAATAGTTCGGAAAGCAATGGTAAACTACTGAACGTATAAGTGGTGCCTAGAAAATCGACGACTCGTTTACCATTCTTGATGGCTAAGTCCTGTAAAGGTTGTGCCATCATTTTCATTTCATCTGTTAAATATATCCTTGAGTATGCTTCTTGCTATATCTATATACCATAACTTTGACAAGATGTTTGCTATGCTGTCTATATTGACTTATATGTCTGTTGAAAAAAAAGAACTATTTACTATTAACTAACTCCCTGAAACTAATTCTTAAGTAGCCATTGATTTAGAACAACTGTGCTTGGGTGTGTTCGTCTGTATGTGACAGTGTGCGTGACTGTGAACAAACGTTACTGCCCAGACTGTCTATGCCATCATTCCCAAGCCAATATAACAGGATACCCTAGCAAGTCCTGACGTCTCAAACAAAATATCTGCACTGAAGTAGTTCCTAATGTCTGCCCTGAATAATTAGAGCTTTTAACAGTGGCGTATTTAGGTAAAAAAATCTAACAAATATAGTGGGTGGTTTAGAGCTTCCTGTAAATAATTTGTGTTTCTTAACAAATAAGTGTTATGTTGTCGGTGTTGTTTATTTGTGTTTCTTAACAAATAAGTGTTATGTTGTCGGTGTTGTTTATATGTGTTTCTTAACAAATAAGTGTTATGTTGTCGGTGTTGTTTATATGTGTTTCTTAACAAATAAGTGTTATGTTGTCGGTGTTGTTTATATGTGTTTCTTAACAAATAAGTGTTATGTTGTCGGTGTTGTTTATATGTGTTTCTTAACAAATAAGTGTTATGTGTCGGTGTTGTTTATTTGTGTTTCTTAACAAATAAGTGTTATGTGTCGGTGTTGTTTATTTGTGTTTCTTAACAAATAAGTGTTATGTTGTCGGTGTTGTTTATTTGTGTTTCTTAACAAATAAGTGTCATGTTGTCGGTGTTGTTTATTTGTGTTTCTTAACAAATAAGTGTTATGTTGTCGGTGTTGTTTATTTGTGTTTCTTAACAAATAAGTGTTATGTTGTCGGTGTTGTTTATTTGTGTTTCTTAACAAATAAGTGTTATGTTGTCGGTGTTGTTTATATGTGTTTCTTAACAAATAAGTGTTATGTTGTCGGTGTTGTTTATTTGTGTTTCTTAACAAATAAGTGTTATGTTGTCGGTGTTGTTTATTTGTGTTTCTTAACAAATAAGTGTTATGTTGTCGGTGTTGTTTATATGTGTTTCTTAACAAATAAGTGTCATGTTGTGGTGTTGTTTATTTTGTGTTTTTAACAAATAAGTGTTATGTTGTCGGTGTTGTTGGCATTGCTTTGTTTTTAGACAGAAAATGATGTTTTTTATAGGCCCTTTAAATTGTCCTCTGTGTCTCATGAGTAAGATTGTCTCTTTGTTTACATAGTAAGATTGTCTCTTTGTTTATGCGTAAAAAAATTGTTCTGTATCTACTTTTTAACATTGTTTCCTGTGCTATGAGTGGATGTCTCTGTGTCTGGGTTTAAGATTGTCTCGGTGTCTATGATAACATTGTCACTGTGTCTTGAGTAACATTATCTCTATGTTCTATGAGCTAACATTGTCTTCGTGCTATTAGGCAACATTGTCTCGGTGTCTATGAGTCAACATTGTCTCTGTGTCTATAGGTAACATATATTCTGTGTCTATGAGTAACATTGTTTCTGTGTCTTATGAGTAACACTCTGTGTCTATGAGTAACATTGTCTCTGTGTCTATGAGTAATTTGTCTCTTTTGTCTATTGTCAACATTATTCTGTGTCTATGTTTTTAACAATTGTTTGTGTCTATGAGTAACATTGTTCTGTTTCCATGAGTACATTGCTTCTGTGTTTATGAGTAAGATTGTTCTGTGTCTAGGTAACATTGTCTCTGTGTCTATAAATAACATTGTCTCTGTGTCTATAAATAACATTGTCTCTGTGTCTATGAGTAACATTGTCTCTGTGTCTATAAATAAAATTGTCTCTGTGTCTATAAATAACATTGTCTCTGTGTCTATAAATAACATTGTCTCTGTGTCTATAAATAACATTGTCTCTGTGTCTATAAATAACATTGTCTCTGTGTCTATAAATAACATTGTCTCTGTGTCTATAAATAACATTGTCTCTGTGCATTGAAACAACCTTCACGTCGTGTATATGAATATGAACGCCATTTCTTCTGTGTATAGAAGCATTTTTGTCTTTGTGTATGGAGACATCATCATCCTGTGTCTATGAGATGTATGTTCTATACAACCAAGTTACACTTTCTCAGCGCTTTGATACAAGTAATTTATGCGCACAAAGACGGATTTATTTCTCTGTGTCTAAGCGTGATATTTTCTCGGTGTCTAGAGACGTTTTCTATATTTAGGGCAGACATCTCATACATTTCCAGGCTAGATAAATTTAAGATGCGTCATGGAATATGTTTCTTTGACTGTTTCTAGAAATCAGCTGTAACAAGATAGTTAAATGGTTGATAAATTTATTTCAAAACTAGCGCATAAGAAATACTAGTCGCTATTGACATTGAAACAAAACAAAAACGGTGAATATGTCAGTGGCGGCTCGTGATCATTTTTGTTGGTGGGGCCAGAAAAAATGTTCGGAAAAATAATGGTTTTGGGTTGTTATATTTTAATTTAGAAAATAATAAATACACATTATACCTTATTTTTGGTGGGGCCGACCGACTGGCCCTTAATGACGAGCCGCCACTGGTATATGTGTATATGATGTCTACGCAAAATAAAAGGACTGAGATGGTATGATGGCCTCACAAATGAAGAGCTTATGAAGAGAACAAGAACGATGCTAGTGAACTGAAAGAAAAAGAAGAGGTTTCAAAGCAGAATAGAACACACCTTGGGAAAATCCCACGGAAATAAAACAAGAAGTGCGCTTTCCTAGAACCCGTAAAGCAAACGAATAAGACAGATGACAAAGGATAAGAAGATTCAATTTGAAGGCAGAAATTAACAATATACAGAAGACATGGAAGGAGCTGAAAGAGAAAGTTTGGAACCAGTTAGTGCGGTCACTACATTTAGCAGACTATCAAAGAGAACGTGGGACAACACTAAATTAACATTTCAGAAGAAAATTCACATCTATCGGATCTGTATAATTTATAGTTTATCAATTTATAATTCAAAGTATAGCTGTTTACTATGTGGCTCTGAAACATGGACAGTTTACTAAAGACATGAAACGAGACCTTACATCTTTTACATTCGCTGTTTTCGCAAGATTATGAATATCATGTGGCATGACAAAATAACTAACTCTGAAGCACTCCAACGTGCAGACTTGTCCTTCGTCATGGGGGATACACAGCTGTAGAATGCTAAGACTTGCCCTTCATCATGGGGGATACACAGCTGTAGAATGCTAAGACTTGCCCTTCATCATGGGGGATACACAACTGTAGAATGCTAAGACTTGCCCTTCATCATGGGGGATACACAGCTGTAGAATGCTAAGACTTGCTCCTTCATCATGGCTGATACACAGCTGTAGAATGCTAAGATCGCTGGGAGATAGAAAAGAATCCGCAGACATCAACATGTGCTGTTCTATGAATTTCTATAATCTCAAAAAAGTTCGTTGTAACCTGTCGAAACGAAAACTAAAATCGAAAGATATTTTTACGTACAATTTCCTACTAACTTTCCTTTTCTTATATTTTTGTTTTCATCTAATCTTTCCGTTAACTGTTTTTTTTTGGTTATCTTTTCCCACCAAATTATTTTTCTCATACACCGCTCATACATTCCAACTTATTTATGTTTGTTTCATTCATTATCTTCAACTTGTTTCATTTTTTCCTCTGTTTCTACATTCGTTAATTTTATAGATTGAATGGGAGCTTAAATGCTGCGTGAACAGTTCGTTAGACTTGCATCTCGTACATCGCACATTCCATTTCATTTCTGTTTCTCTCATTCGGTCTTCATATTTTTTGTATTATCCTCAAATTATTTCATTTTTTCTTCTGTCCCTACATTCGTTCATTTTATTTTCCTCTCATAACATGTTCTATCTTCCTTCTCCATTAAACCATTAGGATTAATTATTTTTATCCCGTCTTTGTTCAATTATTACTAATTAATCTTTTTACCTTCCCATTTTTCCCATTTTTATCTTCATGTTATTCATTGTTTTCTGTGGATCTTTGAAGTGAAGTATTTAAGTAGTTTGCTTTGCGTTCTAATGGCAGTGGGCTTAAAACCACGTGGTTCTTGTTACAAGAGAATTTTATCACATATATCTAAGATTGCTGTTGGAGCTACAGAGTTCGTGTTTTGGCAGGGGGTGTGACATTTATGAGAAAAGGGACCACGTTATATGGGTATACCCGATACAATGAAGCTAATCCTTTTGTTTTTAAAGTTAAATTTAATTGTATATCCTTTACATGACTATGTGAATCAACTCCCAGCTTTTTAACGTTGTGATTTTTCTAGGAATTGTTATGTTCAGTAGTTTGCCATTGTTTTCTGAACGGGCACTCCTTGTGATTTGTATGTGATTTGAGTCTAAGAGCGATTATACGTTGTGCCAGTTATGCGCCTACAAGTAGGCCGCATATCTGATCTCGACGACGCTTTTATTTACTCCAGTAGCTTCCTAGGCTCCCTACCTCAGTCGTCTTCTACGACATTACTTGTGGGTCGGAATGTTACTACTATTTTCTCCCCTTTCGAGCCCTGACAACAAACGACGGTTTCTTACGTTTGATAGCATTGATCTGTATCTCCGTGACATTCAAATGTGTTTGATAGCATTGATATGTAGCTCCGTGACATTCAAATGAGTTTGCGCACCATCAGACGGTGTTAAGTTCCCGACACCCACAATGTTTTCAGACACCCGAGTTGTAAAATGTAATTTACTTGTCTGAAATGTGTTGACTGTGAACCTGAGACTCAATACACTCGCAGAACTGCAAGTGAATTGTCTAGCTATACATTTACAGAACTGAAAGTGAACTGTTATCATCAGTCCTCGTCGCAAAAACAGTTATCTCTATCTCCAGTATTTGCTGTATCTGCGGTGTCCTCTGTATTCTATGTCTTGGTCGAGTTGATGCATTCTTTTCGCATCATGATGTCATTTCCAATCTATCGTTATCTTCTCTTTTGTATCTCTTTATTTAATATCTTCAAGACCAGTTAGTTTTTGAAGTCTGATATTGTTGATCTTATGCAAGTACATTATAGCAGACATTTTCAGTTTGTCGAGAATGACACATAATCTACGGAAGCAGTGTGATATCACAAACGTTAATTTTGATACTTGTCGCTTCAAAAGTACTCGGTTCGATTTCCATATGAAACGATTGGATTATTTTTTCAGTATTCAAAATCCTATTGTAGAAGTTATCAAGCTCCTAGTCCTATCTGAGACGGAGGATGAAAGTTAAGTTCTGTATTCACTGACCATGTAAAAGAACGGTTGACAAGAATAAAATCGACAAGAGTATGATGTAAAGTCGATGCTCGTGCCCAACAAAATAATCGTTAATAACATTTAAAATAAATATCCATACAAATTTCAGCATTCTAAAATTTACATCAGTGACCCTCGTTGCCGGTATAAGCAACCACTAATAGCCAACTCTTATAAGAGAAAGAGACAATGTAGGCATGTTGAGCATACTCTAAGAAGAACTATTCAAACAATAACAAAAATCAGGCATTGAAATTGGAAGCAAAGGGTTCAAGAATGAAAGGACACTATAAGAAAACAATGAAACGACTTTACTGAGAGAAGAGTAACATAAATTACTCAATTTCTTAAAAGAGATTTAACGAATTAGCTAGTGTAGAGCGGTGTGGAGAAATAGCTTGTATGTCTTTTGTAACGAATAACGGTGTGAGAGGAATATATATATGTATAGGCTGAAATCGAATGCACATGTCCTAAACGTGTGTCTGTGCGTTTAGGGGCCTACCAAACCAATGTATAACGTAAACACGTTCTTGGCAAAGATCAGACATATCACAAAGAGTGATTAAAATTCGTAAAGAACGAATGCAAAGAAGAAAATATATATATATATGTATGTATATGCTGCCTGTTTCAGTTGCTAGATTAATTATTTTGTTGCTGTTTTAACATAACATATCGTGATTAATTTTTCTATTATTGAGACATTGTTTACTTTATACCCCCGCCTATGTTGTCGGTTATATAACACTTCTTTGAAATCAAATATATAATCCGTACACAGATAGTCAAAGTTTAGCTAACTCTCATAACATTACCAGACACACTGTATTCTTTTTTTTTTACGATGTGTTTAGCCCTATTATTCTCTTAATAACACCTGGATAAGATATCTACAGCTGAATCTCAGATTGTCCAAATGTAAAATATGATTTCCACGCCAAAGATAAACAATCACTTGTGAAGCTTGTTTGATATCAACAGGTCATAAAACGTGTCGATATTTAATTAAAACCAGGGCCATGTTGACGTAAGTTCGATCCATGATGATACGTAGAAAGGGATGCCACTCAATTTCTATCTCAATGTTTTGTTATGATTACATAGAGAAAAATATGTTTTGTTGTTGAACTGTTTTGTTAGTTAAGTCCCCTTTCGTTATACGCGTCAAGAGTTAACACGCTTAGGAAAAATTATTCTTTGTCTTTCTTCTTAGAAATAATATTTTTCTGCATTGCGTTTCTGTTCTCATTTATTTTGTATGAATCTATTTCTAGTCTATCACAGATAGAGAATGTTGAGTATATCTATTTAGAGGAATCAATATATATATATATTTACTGATAAACTGCATATTTATTCCAACTCTCTGCTATCAGTGCCAAACATGGCCCCTGACTAACACACAAGAAAGAAAGATTACAACATGTGAAATGAGATGTCTACGAAAAGCTGTCAACGTTACAAGGTGAGATAGAGTGAGAAACGAGAATATCAGAAGCATCGTTGGTACTATACCATGCATACAGTACATCGAGAAGCAAATAATCAAGTGGTTCGGCCATCTAATGAGAATGGAACCACATTTACTACCATCACGTGCCTACAATAATCGACGCTCAGGGCGCAGAGCACGAGGCAGGCCAAGAACACGATGGATAGATAACATCTTAGATTCCCTGCGAAAGCATGGACTGACAACGTCAAGTGCAACACGCTTGACACAAGATAGAAAACTAACTCTGCCCCCGACGCTTCACGGCAAATGTGGTTAAGATAAGATAAGATATATATTTATCATCATCATATAACAGCTTGTCCTGAGCAGAACTTTGCCACCCCAATAGTCCTTCAGAATTTCTCTCTCATAGGTTAGATGTCCTGCCTCTGCAGCCGTTATGTTCACACAATCAGTTACATCCTGAATCCATCTTTTCCGTGGTCTTCCTCTTCTTTGTCGGAATTCCTCCTTCCATGATGATTTTCTCCAGCCCATCGTGTTTCTTTACATTTTCTAAATACTTCAATTTTCTCATTGTTTTGGATGTAACTTTAGCCATTATTTTTATTTTGAGCTATTTCTGCATAGATCTATTTGTTATCTTCTCTGTCCATGACATACAGATGACCCTTCTGTAACACTTATATTCAAAAGCACATATATGTTTTCCCACTGCCTTGTTAAATGTTAAATGCTTCACAGCCATACGTTGCCACTGGGAATATGCATGCTCTTAGTTTTCTGGCCTTTGTTTTCCTGTCAGTTTCAATCCATACTGTTTTTAATTGTTTAATAACTATTACTTTTTATATGACGTAAAAATAAGTTGTAATAGTATATTTCTTCTTTACCTTTTAACTCCCAACGGAGCACAGGTCTTCAACAAACTTCTTTCAGCTCTTCCTCTCTCTTGCCATTCCTTCCAATTCTTTCCATGTTTTACCTATCCTTTTAATATCAGCCTCCAGCTCTCTTCTCCAGGTCTGTCTAGGTCTTCCCCAACTCCTTTTTCCCTGCGGGTTCCAAAACAGTGCCTGTCTTACAATGCTTACGGTCGGTCTTCTCGATGTATGTCCTATTCATCGTCACTGTCTCTTTCTCAGCTCTTTCTCCACTGGTATCAGCTCTATTCTTTCTTTGAGTTCCTCGTTCGTAATCTTATCATACCATCTCAGTCCCTCTATTCTATGTAAATATCCATTTACGAGTCTGCAGTTTTCTGATGGCTTCCTTTGTTGTCTTCCATGTTTCCGAGCCATAGAACAGCATTGACTTCACATATGATTGAAAGAATAGTATATTTAAAACATTTTAACAATCTTCCTTCGCCTGCTTTGAATTTAAGGCACAGTCACACAAGGCACTTAAATATGACGCCTCTGACTGACTTAGTCTTTCCATTTTACCAGTGTCACTAGCCAATGATACGAGCCTTATTCAGACTTCAATGTTACGCAATGGGATATTAAACTAAATAATTTAAGCAGGAAATAAAAGTAAAATAAAATAAGGTACGTTTTCAACGAATAATATATTAGAATAAAAATTAAAGCTAGAATGACTTAGTATATAAATGCAAGTGGTATATATACAAATGAATAAATTCAAGTGGTATATATATATAAATGAATAAATTCAAGTGGTATATATAAAAATAGATTAATTCAGTGGTATATATAAAAAGTGGCGTTAGGCTAGGGTTAGTGACTTGTCTATTAACCGACGTTCTGAGTTCGAATCACGCTGCGGACAGTTTGTTGCAAATTGTTTCGTAATTTTAACAAAAGGACGATGGCGCCACCGTTCAGAAAGCAATGGCAAACTACTGAACGTATAAGTGATGCTAGAAAATCAACGACTTGTTTACTGTGGTTGATGGCTAAGTCCTTTGGGATATGCCACGATTTTCATTTTCATATATAAAAATAGATTAATTCAAGTGGTATGTATAAAAATGAATAAATTCAAGTGGTATAAATTCAAGTGGTATGTATAAAAATAGATAAATTCAAGTGGTATGTATGTGTAAATGGATAAATTCAATTGGGTTGTATCTTCTTCTTCTATTTCTCTAATCATGTTAACTTTAAAGCGTCAAGATAAGAAAAGATTGATAAAACAAGCTCTTGTACATTGTATCTCTCACTGCCTCTGTTATTTCCTGATCCATCTCTTGATTTTGACTTGTATCTACTGTATCTTAGTAGCATTGCTGCTTGAGACACACTTTCTGTTGGTAATCTTATTGTGTGGCTGGATCATTTAATTTGTTGTTTCTTGATAAAGTTCAGTACTAACATTTGACTCACTTTTGTTTTCCTGATGTCTTCATTTCTAAACAGGTCTCTTCTTGATACACCCAGCATTCTGTATGCACTCTTCATCTCTGTCGTGACTAATTTACTGCTATCATTTTATGTCAACGTCCATGTTTGACGCCGATAGCGTAATGTTGTGAGAAATATTGTAGCGTACAATTCTCTTTTAGTGTTCGTGGTGCCACGTTTGCATTCCAAAATTGCTGCCATTTATCATATGATTAGATTGGCTTTATTTCTTCTATGTTGAATATTTCGTTAATTTATTCTTCCATTTGCTGAAAAAATGCTTCATAGAAATGTACAGTCATTATTTTGTTTTAAATGATGTTCGCTGACGGAGATAATGGTAGTTAATTCCTCTCTAGCAAAGCGTATGTCATTACTTCAATTTTGTGAGATGTACAAAGGTGTATAAATTCAAATGGACTAGTTATAAAAACGGATACGTTGAAGAGACTGTCATAAAATGAAGCAAAAAATCACACGAGGAATTGATAAATAGAATCTGATTAATGTAGGTAGACCTGACAGTGAGAACGATGTTAAATTTTAGCTAAAGTCACATTCAAGAAAGCACTTGATTAATGAAGAATGACGTTAAAATGATTCAGAGTTACATTGAGTAAGTGCTCGATAAAAGTAGAGCACGTTAAACTTGAAATATACTCACAATGAGGAAGTGCTCGATTTGTGTGACAGTGAAATCTCTACTGTAGCCATTGATAAATACTAAACATTACACATTGAAAATGGATATTACTAATAGAGGATAATGAAAATATGGAAGATGATGGCCCAGTTTTCAAATCTTAAAGGGAATTAAAATCATCATGCGAACGTCAACCAGATCTTAGTAGTAGCCGAGATAGTGATCACTAATTTCTTGATGATGTTCACATTTAGCAACCGTCAATGGGTGTTTGCTTCTATAGTCTGTCCATTAATTCGTGAGCACGTTTGAAATTGATTTTCTCGAAAACTACCTGTTGGATCTCAGTGATTTTTGCATGCAGCCTTAGAATATCCATGACGCTAAAATAAAGCTTACCAGTAGTCCATAGATGCTACGGATTTTGCACATCGGCGAATTCCTTTGATCTTTTATGACAATTGCAAATACGGGGGCTCAAAGTTTAGATTTTACAGTATCCCTAGAATTTGTCCATGTCAATTTTATTCATAGGTGTATCTCCATATTAACTTGATAGGTCAAGTAATTAAGTGTGTTGCCCTTTATGTGCAATCGTGAACTTGGATACAATATGCAACAGTTAGTCCTCCCTTCGGTCACCATTAGACCCCAGGGTGTCTTAACTTCACCACAAATTGTATGATGGTAGACGCATTTGGATATGGAAATGTATACGTTGCTATTTCTCAGTCTGTAATCAAAATATGATTTGTATCATCCCGAATCTGACGATTCCATGAGGTTGATAATTGTTACTGGCTGGACAAATTGTAATCCATCTCGGTGTCAGTACTCGTCTTCCTCTCGGAGTACATGTTCAACACACTTCTTCCAGAACTGCATGTCTATCATTGAGAAGGACTCACGTGTCAGAACTTCAACATCACACATTTTAAACGTCCTGTTCTGTTCGGCAACTTGCCCTTTTACTTTAGCCCAGGCAAGCTCTATCGGATTGAGCATGATATGGAGGTAGTCGCAAAGACGTGTGGCCGTATTCCGCAATGATTTTGTCAATATGAAACACCTTTGTCTTATTTGTCATCCTCACCAGGTGCAACAACTCGGGTTTCAAATATGTATCATCGAAGCTGACATTTTCCTTAGCAAGCCAAGTCCTAATTTGATCTTTTGTATTTGATGCAGTTGGTACTTTGTCTTCCGCTGATACTGCCTTGTGATAGGATGCATTATCCATTACCAAGCATGATGGTCTGTTTAGAATTGGAAGTAGATCTTTCTCCATCCAGTGCCTGAAAATATGTCCATTCATTTCTGTGTGGTAGTCCCTACCGTCGGTACTTTTGATTGGAAAATAAGTCCAGCGTCATGGACAAGACCTTCTTCACTTCTTCCTGCATGTGTTAGTATAATACGCTGGCCTTTGCTGCTTGGTATTTTTCTTTTCTGTTCACCGTCTACTGATTGCCATTCTTTAGCATTGGTGTGGTGAGCATTGACCCAGGATTCGTCCAAATATACAATATCATAGCCTTGCCTCCGCCGCTCACGGATCTGCCTCAGGTATTTACTTCGGGCAGCAATTAAATGTGGCTTTTCACAAATAATATTCCTGCCGCCTATAGTTTTTCTGAAGGTGAAGCCGGCGGCTCTTACAATTTTTCATAGAGTACTTTTAGAAATGTCTATGCTGCAATCTGATTGCAGTTTTAATTTCAGTTTCCTGAGAGTAACAAGTTGATTTGTCGCAAACATTTTCAAGAGCTCCGTCTTATGACATCTATGTCAAAGTCGTCAATTGTTCTTTTCCGTCCTTGCTTGACATTAGTGCACTTTGTGTCCTGTTTAATCCATCGGGAAAAGGATTCTCTATTCAGACCAAGCGACAGTTGCGCTCGTTTCTCAGGGTTATGAATATCGCAATATAGATGACCTCTCTTAGATTCCCTACGGAAGTGTTGGTATAGTAAAACTGTAACCTTCTGCATTGTTATAAATGTGCACTTCAGACTCATTATGAATGTGATATCAATGTCAGTTTTGATAAGCCAACAAATATGATACAATAGCTTCATACAAATAGCGAGATACGCCTATAACTATACAACGGTATCCCAATTATAACGTCATATGCTTTCCGCTTTCAAAGTCGACTGGGTTAGGTGCACGGGATTTCGTGAAATTGTTGTATACTCACGATATTTCTATGTTACCATAATGTATTTTTAGAACAACGCGTCTGTGTACCGTAGATCTGTTACTATTGTGTACAATCCGGTGAGGTTGATTTTAATATAACCTGAAGAAGAAATATTTCAAACTGCATCAAATTTTCTTGGAAAAAAATATTTCTCTAGCGTCATGGATATTCTAAGGCTGCTTGCAAAAATCACTGAGATCCAACAGGTAGTTTTCGAGAAAATCAATTTCAAACGTGCTCACGAATTAATGGACAGACTATAGAACAGAGTGTGGTCAACAGCTTCATGATTTTATCTATATATTTATCCATCTATCCATCGATATATACATATATATATATATATATATGTATATATATATATATTATGTATATATATATAAATCTGTCTGTATGTCTATCTCTCTCCCTGTCTCTCTCTGTCTCTCTCTCGTGTCCGACTGTCTACCTCTTTCTGTCCAAATGTCTATCTTTATCCATGTCTGTATGCCTATATCTCTGTCTATCTGTCGGTCGGTTTGTATGTCTTCCTGTATATCTACGTACCTACTTACCTCCCCACCCGCCTGTCTCTCTGTATGTCTTTCTGTCTGTTTCTGTGTTTCCCTATCTGTATGTCTGTACTTCAACGCAACATAAACTTGGGGGTCTCTGTGGCTGAGTGGTTAAGCCCTTTGCCTTGCGAGTCGAAGGTCGTGGGTTCGAATCCGGACCGCGGCCTTCTGTTCACGAGTGCATTTTTCCAGAGACCCCTAGGATTGTTGCCGGAGCTACGGAGTTCGTGCTTGTGCAATACTCTCGGCAGGTGGTGTGCCATTTCTGTGGAGAAGGACCGAGCCATATGGGTAAAACCCGGTGCAATGAAGTCAATCCTTCGTGCATTAAAAACCCTTTAAAAAACCCCATAAACCAATAAACTCCAAATAATCTCCCCAAATACGGAAGAAGATGACAACCACATATCGTGAAGGATTATCAATATAAATGGTTATCATTTATTGCAGGAAGTTGTGGAGGTCCATCATCACCAACACCGACCACGATAGCTTACAAAAGAAAGAGAAAACGAAAAGTAATATACTAAGATTAACGTACGTACTTACTGTAGTTTGTCAAAGGATTTGGTTGTCGTTCTATCAGCTGTTGTGTTGTGTTATTGACGAGTGATGAATTAACCTGTAGAGATATCAAAGTTAAACTGTAAAAATTGAATGTATAACTTGAGAACTAAAGTATACTGTCATTTTTAACCTTTTATCTGCTAAGGACGTATATATACATTTTTATCATTCACTTCTAAAGAAGCCTTAACACGTCTGTTATTATTTCTCCTCGTTGGGCTAAAGACGTGTTAACATGTTACACATTGCTACTGTCACTGCTATAGGCGTACATTCACGTTTGTGACCTAGAAACAAAGAGTAGCTATTTTTAGCTCAGCCTTCGGAAAGTATGTAGCAGCGAAAGGGTTAAGCTCCTTGTGCTGTAGGAATAGATTAAGAAGTTTGAAGAACTCAAGTGAAAGCACCGATGCCAATGTATATGGACAGTAAACAAGTATTAAAGGTCTCCGGAAAAAAATTTATCAAACACAGGATTCAAACAATAAAGCTTTTTTTCAGGCGGCACCCATTGCCTTACCCTGCAGACGAGCATTTTTCAGGCGGCACCCATTGCCTTACCTTGCAGACGAGCATTTTTCAGAGCTATAATAACAAAAATTAGAGCTCAACACTGATAATAAACAAAATTTTTCAGAGCTCACAAGCTGCTAATATAACAAAATTTTTCAGAGCTCAACAAGCTTGCCTTAATCAACAAATTTTTCAGGTCAACAATGCTAATAATAAACAAATATTTTTCAGATCTCAAATAATTGCTTATAATAAACAAATATTTTCAGAGCTCATCATGCTTAATAATAACAAACATTTTTCAGATCTCAAGCTAATAATAAACAAAATATAGTTCAGAGCTCAACAAGCTGGCTAATAACAAACAAAATATTGTTCAGAGCTCAACAAGCTGGCTAATAATAACAAAATATTTTTCAGAACTCAACAAGCTGGCTAATAATAAACAAAATATTGTTCAAGCTCAACAAGCTGGCTAATAATAAACAAAATATGTTCAGAGCTCAAGTTGGCTAATAATAAATAAATATTTTTCAGAGCTCAACAAGCTGGCTAATAGTAACAAAATATTGTTCAGAGCTCAACAAGCTGGCTAATAATAAACAAAATATTGTTCAGAGCTCAACAAGCTGGCTAATAGTAACAAAATATTGTTCAGAGCTCAACAAGCTGGCTAATAATAAACAAAATATTGTTCAGAGCTCAACAAGCTGGCTAATAATAAACAAAATATTGTTCAGAGCTCAACAAGCTGGCTAATAATAAACAAAATATTTTTCAGATCTCAACAAGCTGGCTAATAATAAACAAAATATTTTTCAGATCTCAACAAGCTGGCTAATAATAAACAAAATATTGTTCAGATCTCAACAAGCTGGCTACTAATAAACAAAATATTGTTCAGATCTCAACAAGCTGGCTAATAATAAACAAAATATTGTTCAGAGCTCAACAAACTGGCTAATAATAAACAAAATATTGTTCAGAGCTCAACAAGCTGGCTAATAATAACAAAATATTTTCAGAGCTCAACAAGCTGGCTAATAATAAACAAAATATTTTCAGATCTCAACAAGATGGCTAATAGTAACAAAATATTGTTCAGAGCTCAACAAGCTGGCTAATAATAAACAAAATATTGTTCAGAGCTCAACAAGCTGGCTTAATAAAATAAAGCCAAAATGGCTAATAGTACGATATGTTCAGAGCTCAACAAGCTGGCTAATAATAAACAAAATATTGTTCAGATCTCAACAAGCTGGCTAATAATCAACAAAATATTGTTCAGAGCTCAACAAGCTGGCTAATAATAAACAAAATATTTTTCAGATCTCAACAAGCTGGCTAATAATAAACAAAATATTTTTCAGATCTCAACAAGCTGGCTAATAATAAACAAAATATTGTTCAGAGCTCAACAAGCCTAATAATAACAAATATTTTCAGAGCTCAACAAGTGCAATAATAAACAAAATATTGTTCAGAGCTCAACAAGCTGGCTAATAATAAACAAAATATTGTTCAGAGCTCAACAAGCTGGCTAATAATAAACAAAATATTTTCAGAATCAACAAGCTGGCTAATAGTAACAAAATATTGTTCAGAGCTCAACAAGCTGGCTAATAATAAACAAAATATTGTTCAGAGCTCAACAAGCTGGCTAATAATAAACAAAATATTGTTCAGATCTCAACAAGCTGGCTAATAATAAACAAAATATTTTTCAGATCTCAACAAGCTGGCTAATAATAAACAACATATTGTTCAGATCTCAACAAGCTGGCTACTAATAAACAAAATATTGTTCAGAGCTCAACAAGCTGGCTAATAATAAACAAAATATTGTTCAGAGCTCAACAAACTGGCTAATAATAAACAAAATATTGTTCAGAGCTCAACAAGCTGGCTAATAATAACAAAATATTTTCAGAGCTCAACAAGCTGGCTAATAATAAACAAAATATTTTCAGATCTCAACAAGATGGCTAAAATAAACAAAATATTGTTCAGAGCTCAACAAGCTGGCTAATAATAAACAAAATATTGTTCAGATCTCAACAAGCTGGCTAATAATAAACAAAATATTTTTCAGATCTCAACAAGCTGGCTAATAATAAACAACATATTGTTCAGATCTCAACAAGCTGGCTACTAATAAACAAAATATTGTTCAGATCTCAACAAGCTGGCTAATAATAAACAAAATATTGTTCAGAGCTCAACAAACTGGCTAATAATAAACAAAATATTGTTCAGAGCTCAACAAGCTGGCTAATAATAACAAAATATTTTCAGAGCTCAACAAGCTGGCTAATAATAAACAAAATTTTTGATCTCAACAAGATGGTAAATTGTAAAATATTGTTTAGAGCCTCAACAACTGGTAATAATAACAATATTTAAACTCAAAAGTGATTAATAATAACAAAATATTCAGATTCAACATCTGGTAATAGTAAGAAATTTTTAGTCACAAGTTGGCTAATAATAAACAAAATATTGATTCAGAGCTACATCTGGTAATAATAAACAAAATATTGTTACCAAGCTGGCAATTAAAATATTGTTCAGACTCAACAGCTGGCTAATAATAACAAAATATTTTCGATATCAACAAGCTGGGTAATAGTAACAAAATATTGTTAGAGCTCAACAACTGGTTAATAATAAACAATATTGTTCGAGCTCAACAAGCTGAATAATAACATATTGTTCAGATCTCAAATTGGTTAATTAATAATATAAATATTGTTTGTACTAATACTGGCATAATAAAAAAATATTGTTCAAGCTCAACAAGCTGTTAATATAAAATATTGTTCAAGCTAACAAGCTGGCTAATAAAAAACAAAATATTCAGAAAATCAACAAGTGCTAATAGTAACAAAATATTGTTAGAGCTCCAGCTGGCTAAAATACAAAGTAGTGTTCAGATCTCAACAAGCTGCCAATAAACAATATTGTTAAAGCTCAACAGCTAGGCTAATAATAAACAAATATTGTTCAGAGCTCAAAGTGGCTAATTTAAAAAACAAAATATGTTCAGAGCCTCACACTGTAATAATAAACAAAATCAGAGCTCAACAACCTGGCTAATAGTAACAATATTGTTGAGCCCCAAAAACTGCTAATAATAAACAAATATTGTTCAGCTCAACAAGCTGGCTAATAATAAACAAAATATTGTTAGCCACAACTGGTAATTAACAAATATATTCCAGAGCCAACAAGCTGGCTAATAATAAACAAAATATTGTTCAGAGCTCAAATGAATAAACAAAATATTTTTCGAGCTCAAAAGCTGGCAAATAAAAAAATATTGTTCAGAGCAGTTTGCTAATAATAAATAAAATATGTCAGAGCTCAACAATGGCATAAGAAGAATGGTTACAGGCCAAAAGTGGCTAATAACAACAGAATATAGTTGAGCTCAAAGTGTAATAATAAACAAATAGTTCAGACCAACAAAGGCTAATAATAAAAAAATATTTAGAGTCAAAGTGCTGCTAATAGTAACAAAATATAGTTGAGAACAAGCTGGTAATATAAAAATATAGTTCAGAGTCAAAATGGCTAAATAACAAAATATTGTTCAGAGCTCAACAAGCGGCAATAATAAACAAATATTTTTCAGAGCTAACAAGCTAAAATATAAACAAAACATTTTCAGATCTACAAGATGCTAATAATAACAAATCTTCAGAGCTCAAAGTGGCTAATGATAAACAATTTGTTAGAAACTCAACAAGCTGGTATATACAAATATTGTTCAAGCTCAACAAGCTGCTAATATAAACAAAATATTTTCAGGCTCAATGTTGCTATTATAGTAACAAATATTGTTCAGAGCTCAACAAGCTAGGTAATAATAAACAAAATATTGTTCAGAGCTCAACAAGCTGGCTAATAATAAACAAAATATTGTTCAGAGCTCAACAAGCTGGCTAATAATAAACAAAATATAGTTCAGAGCTCAACAAGCTGGCTAATAATAAACAAAATATTGTTCAGAGCTCAACAAGCTGGCTAATAATACACAAAATATTGTTCAGAGCTCAACAAGCTGGCTAATAATAAACAAAATATTGTTCAGAGCTCAAGCTGGCTAATAATAAATAAAATATTGTTCAGAGCTCAACAAGCTGGCTAATAATAAACAAAATATTGTTCAGAGCTCAACAAGCTGGCTAATAATAAACAAAATATAGTTCAGAGCTCAACAAGCTGGCTAATAATAAACAAAATATAGTTCAGAGCTCAACAAGCTGGCTAATAATAAACAAAATATAGTTCAGAGCTCAACAAGCTGGCTAATAATAAACAAAATATTGTTCAGAGCTCAACAAGCTGGCTAATAATAAACAAAATATTGTTCAGAGCTCAACAAGCTGGCTAATAATAAACAAAATATTGTTCAGAGCTCAACAAGCTGGCTAATAATAAACAAAATATAGTTCAGAGCTCAACAAGCTGGCTAATAATAACAAATATTGTTCAGAGCTCAACAAGCTGGCTAATAATACACAAAATATTGTTCAGAGCTCAACAAGCTGGCTAATAATAAACAAAATATTGTTCAGAGCTCAACAAGCTGGCTAATAATAAACAAAATATTGTTCAGAGCTCAACAAGCTGGCTAATAATAAACAAAATATAGTTCAGAGCTCAACAAGCTGGCTAATAATAACAAATATTGTTCAGAGCTCAACAAGCTGGCTAATAATACACAAAATATTGTTCAGAGCTCAACAAACTGGCTAATAATAACAAATATTGTTCAGAGCTCAACAAGCTGGCTAATAATAAACAAAATATTGTTCAGAGCTCAACAAGCTGGCTAATAATAAACAAAATATTGTTCAGAGCTCAACAAGCTGGCTAATAATAAACAAAATATTGTTCAGATCTCAACAAGCTGGCTAATAGTAACGAAATATTGTTCAGAGCTCAACAAGCTGGCTAATAATACACAAAATATTGTTCAGAGCTCAACAAACTGGCTAATAATAACAAATATTGTTCAGAGCTCAACAAGCTGGCTAATAATAAACAAAATATTGTTCAGAGCTCAACAAGCTGGCTAATAATAAACAAAATATTGTTCAGAGCTCAACAAGCTGGCTAATAATAACAAATATTGTTCAGAGCTCAACAAGCTGGCTAATAATAAACAAAATATTGTTCAGAGCTCAACAAACTGGCTAATAATAAACAAAATATTGTTCAGAGCTCAACAAGCTGGCTACTAATAAACAAAATATTGTTCAGAGCTCAACAAACTGGCTAATAATAAACAAAATATTGTTCAGAGCTCAACAAACTGGCTACTAATAAACAAAATATTGTTCAGAGCTCAACAAACTGGCTAATAATAAACAAAATATTGTTCAGAGCTCAACAAACTGGCTAATAATAAACAAAATATTGTTCAGAGCTCAACAAGCTGGCTAATAATAAACAAAATATTGTTCAGAGCTCAACAAACTGGCTAATAATAAACAAAATGGTATGTGATTCAATCTATGTTTGGTAAATTGTATTTTTGTTTGGGAGTCCTTTAATACTTGTTTACTATCTATTTACCGTTGTGATTAAGCGAATATGACACTATACGGGCCATCTGGTTATTGGTTTATTTACAAGTGGGATTAAGCGAATATGACACTATACGGGCCATCTGGTTATTGATTTATTTATAAGTGGGATTAAGCGAATATGACACTATACGGGCCATCTGGTTATTGATTTATTTACCATTGTGATTAAGCGAATATGACACTATACGGGCCATCTGATTATTGGTTTATTTATATTGATAAATATGTACTAATACGGTAATGGAAAATTATATATCTGTTTTTTGAATATAAATGTTAATGAAGAGTCCTATATATACAATGGACAGAGAAAATAACAAATATATATATATCCAAATATATTGTGAGCGTTTGTAGCTCAAGCGGTAGTGAGATCGATCACAAACCCAAGCGTAACTGGTTTAAACTTCACGGTAGGCAAGTTTGGAAGCAAATTCGTCGCTGTGGGACTTTTACAAAAGGTAAAATAGACCTCACCGTTCAGAAAGCAATGGCAAACTACCGAACGTATAAGTGTGCCTAGAAAATCAATGACTCGTTTACTGTCTTATGTTAATGGCTATGTCCTGTAAAAGATATGCCACGATTTTCATATATATCCAGAAGCAACTAGAATTAAATAAAACTAGCTGATGCTTCAAATAGAAAAACTGAAATATCTTCGACACATAAAAAGTCATGAAGTGTTGGAAAAGCAGTTTGGAATATGGGGGGTTGAAATGATAAATATGGGTCTTGGAAAGGGAAGGGTGCGTACTTGCAAAGAGAAGACGAGGAAAACCACGGTGAAGATGGATTGATAATGTGATAGATATTTGAACATGACGACAGCAAAAGCTAATCAGAGAGAAAAATTCAAAGGGTGGCAAAGTTCTGCTCAGGACAAAATATCATATTGATGAACCAAGACTGGATATGTTCCGAGTTAAATATTTTGGTGGGCAATACGTACTACCCCATATGTTACTAGATAATTAAAGTAAATATTATAATAAAGAACACGATCGTGCATGATGTGTAATCAATCTTACCGTACACAAAGTGAATGATTATCTTCTGTTGAACAACGTTGTTGTTTTTCTAAACCGCTCCGTACATGTAACATGCATGTAATATTACTACGAATTTTCATTCCCAATGTTGTATTAATCTTAACATATACTGTTTAGTGTTGGGAAATGACTAAAAATATAGAAAGTAAGTTAAATGCACCTAGAAAAAAAAAATATCTTCCAAAAATAATGAAAATAAAGTGGGATGAATTTAGAGGAGAACGATGATATTAGAGAAATATGTGGTCGACAGCAGTAACAACTGTTTATACGAAAGAGAAGATGGAGATATGTCGGGGGTACCTTGAGAATAACTAATGGACGAACAACAAAGCAGACACTGAAGTGTAACGAAAATGGTTCAAGAAAGAAAGGAAGCTGTAGAAAAGCTCTGAAAGTAGCGTTATTGAGAAAGGCGAGAAATATCCTACTCGTTTCCATAGAAGAGATCGAACGAGTTGCTCAGGATAGATCGGTATGGAGAAATTGCTTGCAGGTCCTGTTATTTCACCAATTTAGTAACACACCCTCCCGTGTGTTGCCAGGGCTTGAAAAGGGAGCAAAGAATAGTAACACTGTGACCTACATGGCATGTCGAATGAGGCGACTGAGGTAGGGGTCTAGGGAAGCTACCCTAGTAAATAAAAGCATCGCAGAAACCGGATGTGCTGGCCTACTTGTTGACGCATAACTGGCACAACGTACAATCGCTCTTAGGCTCAGATCACAAAGAGTGGTTTAATAAATGGTTGATATGGAGCGTTCGAAGAGGAAGACACCATATGTAAATCAGTTACTTAACACACCATATGTAAATCAGTTACTTAACACACGATATGTAAATCAGTTACTTAACACACCATATGTAAATCAGTTACTTAACACACCATATGTAAATCAGTTACTTAACACACCATATGCAAATCAGTCACTTAACACACCATATGTAAATCAATCACATAGAACATCAAATGCAAATCAGTTACTTAACACACCATATGCAAATCAGTCACATATGACATCATATATAAATCAGTGACATGACACAACATACATAAACAAGTCACATTAGACCCTTTACACAAACTCTGACTTCACAAAACATAAAAAAGTCACATTAGACCCTTTACACAAACTCTGACTTCACAAAACATAAAAAAGTCACATTAGACACTTTACACAAACTCTGACTTCACAAAACATAAACAAGTCACATTAGACACTTTACACAAACTCTGACTTCACAAAACATAAACAAGTCACATTAGACACTTTACACAAACTCTGACTTCACAAAACATGAACCTACACAAACCAATCACATAACAATAACCTTTACAGTTCCAGTTCCACGCTACCACGTTACAGTTCCCTACTTTAAGAAATCAATGATATTCCATTATCTGTTACCCGAAGACTAAGTATGCAACAAATCCACATGATCCCATGAAACTGAAAACACAACAATAACACTATACCCTTAGCAACTGTTAACTCAAATTTCGTTGAACACTTTAAATAGGACTACCAACATTTGTCTCTGGTATGTCATAATATTGCGATACCGGAAGAAAACATCTAAAAATAGATAGTAGTCAAATAAATGTCGATGTAGGTCTAAAATAAAGAGCACACTCATCATCATCAAACAGAGTGCACTGAGCTGAGCTTTGCCACACTAACAGTTTTTCGAAATTTCTCACTCTAATAGGCCAGATGTTCCTCCTCTGCATCCATCATTCTCAAATCTTCAGATACATTCTGAATCCCTCTTCTGAATTGTCTTCTTCTTTAGACTAGGCTAGATAAATCATCATTCCAGAAAATGAAGGGCACTATATGCTACTAGCCATTGCCTATGAATTTCGAAATGCGCTTCTTCATTGATGTATATACTCAATATTGGCATACGGAAGGTAGTTATGGACAACGAGGGTTCACATGCACATCCGTAGCGGACATCACGTCAGGATCAGTGAGCTGGCACTGATCAAGACCATATCCCCACCTCCCAAAAAATAAAGAGAAAATAAAATATCTAGAAGCCACAGAGATGTAGTTTTGTGGTAGAATGCTCAAAAGATCATGAACTGCGGCCACAGAGATTTAGTACTGTGGTAGAATGCTGAAAAGATCATGGACTGCGGCCACAGAGATGTAGTTCTGTGGTAGAAGGCTGAAAAGATCATGAACTGCGGCCACAGAGATGTAGTACTGTGGTAGAATGCTGAAAAGATCATGAACTGCGGCCACAGAGATGTAGTACTGTGGTAGAATGCTGAAAAGATCATGGACTGCGGCCACAGTTATGTAGTTCTGTGGTAGAAGGCTGAAAAGATCATGAACTGTGGCCACAGAGATGTAGTTTTGCTGTAGAATGCTGAAAAGATCATGGACTGCGGCCACAGAGATGTAGTTTTGTGGTAGAAGGCTGAAAAGATCATGAACTGTGGCCACAGAGATGTAGTTTTGCTGTAGAATGCTGAAAAGATCATGGACTGCGGCCACAGAGATGTAGTTTTGTGGTAGAATGCTGAAAAGATCATGGACTGCGGCCACAGAGATGTAGTTTTGCGGTAGAATGCTGAAAAGATCATGGACTGCGGCCACAGAGATGTAGCTCTGCGGTAGAATGCTGAAAAGATCATGGGCTGCGGCCACAGAGATGTAGTTTTGTGGTAGAATACTGAAAAGATCATGGACTGCGGCCACAGAGATGTAGTTCTGTGGTAGAATGCTGAAAAGATCATGGGCTGCGGCCACAGAGATGTAGTTTTGCGGTAGAATGCTGAAAAGATCATGGACTGCGGCCACAGAGATGTAGTTCTGTGGTAAAATGCTGAAAAGATCATGGACTGCGGCCACAGAGATGTAGTACTGTGGTAGAATGCTGAAAAGATCATGGACTGCGGCCACAGAGATGTAGCTCTGCGGTAGAATGTTGAAAAGATCATGGGCTGCGGCCACAGAGATGTAGTTTTGTCGTAGAATACTGAAAAGATCATGGACTGCTAAAATGGCTAATGTTGATGTTAGGTAAGAGATTATATCGCATAGATAGCTCATTATCAAAATACGTAAGAGACAGTCAGTAGTTTTTGAACATGTAATGTTTACTTGTTGTTTGCGTTTCTTCTTGTCAATCATCTTAGCTGTTCTTTGTTATATGTTTAATTTGTGCCGATAACGTGAGTACGTTGCTCGCTCGTTAGCTCCTACAGAATGTAAAACAGACAAATTCGAATTTCGAACATGTAATTAGAAATGTAGGCTTAGAACACTTTATGACCCCAGTAAAGTCGGTGGGGCGGGCGGTGGGGACGGGGGTAAATACAAAGTACTAAAGGCATAAAAAAATACTGAACCTCCCTATCTTCATGGCAGGGAAGAGTCAAAACCTGAACTGTTAGTCAGTATTTAGAATATATGTTTGTGGAGATCCACGATCATCCGTACAATCTGGTAGGGCACACGATGCTGATGAATACAATACAATTGTTTCAATCAATTGTCTAGGTTCATTTTGTCATCTTAGTTTTGAAATTATTGAAATCGTCTTGTGATATTGTTAGCATGGACAAACACGATAAGCGTGTTGTATTATTTGAGAGCTCTCTTCCCGCTATTGAACTGCCGGGGTAAAGATCACTACCTCAGGGATATTGACATCTTTATAGGATCCACTCTTCAACAAAGACTTTTTATGTCTTTAAAATTTTAGCTGGAGTTAGCAAGGCAAGGATACAAGTCTCAGCTAAGACGCCTGGCGACATCTTCAAGGTGAAAGTTCAACTCGCATCTTCTGAAGTACGAACATTCTCAACAAGAAACTAAAAGGTTTGTTTAATAAATAACTCAAGAATATATCATTTTCTGAAATCTTCCCTCATTTTTTACTTTGAATAACACCAGAAATAGATCAGGGTACATTGTCAATACAATTACGATACATGCCTTCATGATATGTAGCTTCTAACGTAAGTCGACGAAGTACAGTGTGAGCGAACTTAATTTTCTCTTCAACGTACGGTATTCACTTCCCAGGAGAGTCAAATCCCCAGTCAACCAGCTTGATATTACTTACTTACTTACTTAATCCCGTCGTGCCTAGTGACACATGGGGCTTCAGAAAGGACTTTCCATGCTCTCCTGTCCCGTGCAACCTTCAGCGCAGAGCCCCAAGTCAGAGATGCGGTGTCCAGTTCCTCTTCCATCATGCGCCTCCATGTTGTCCGTGGTCTGCCTTTCTTTCTCTTTCCCTCTGGTACCTTAAAATTTGAGTTAAGATGATTCGGAGTTATCCAGGGATATTTTGTGTAACGGCTCTGTCACTGATATTGCCATTGAAAGAAATCAAGCTCTCGTTATGATCCCTGAACGCATGGACATAAGTTCTTCTTAGTTTCTTTCTTCTTACTATGATAAAAAAAAAGTTTATAATTGATTAAAAATGCAGCAGAAAAATTAGGGTTTCTCTTGCGAAGTAACTAGAGCGTTTACTTTGGCTTCTGAAGATCATTGGTTAGAATTCTGACAGCGGGTTCGAGATCCCTATGATTGTTGCTGAATCTACAGTGTTCGTGCTTTGTACAAGACTTTCAGCAGGTGATGTGCCATTTCCATCGAGAGGGACTGTACTATGATGGAAAACCCGGTCCAATGAAGTTATTCCTGCGCCTTTATATCCTTTAGACGCTTAACAGTACAGTTCATTAAGTTTATACTTGCACATTTAATAAGTCTATACGTGCTTAGTTCACCAATGCAGCGGAAATCTCAGTATTCTCACATTCACTGTACTGAAATATTGTTGGTTTATATAACCTCTCTCACGACCGGACAGATAACAACGTCGTGCTTATCAGTGCTTTATTTGTATTTAGGCGATTTTATGTCACTAGTTTGTATATCAACATTGTTCATTGTTCATTTGAGGATTATCTTCATCGTACATCAGACATGTCCATAACTGCTCCGATCTCTTCCCAAGCATATATTTCAGTCTGTTTAGACTAACAACTCCCGTTCTGTGTTGATTGATATATCTACTGTTGTTTCTTCCGTGGTTTTTCCTTCTTGTGTTCCACATATCGGTAACTTACGCAATCGAGATAAAGAAGATCTTTTGTCTTCTTTGTTGAAATCTTCAGTGTGCATGTTTTCTCTTAGAGAGTTGATGATGTCCATTTGTCCATGCGTATCAATGGATATTCCTTAATATTACCTTTTATTCATGCATGTTTTCCCAGTGACTCAATGAGTATGCTCAGGAAGATTGAAACAGGATGGACTCGGAGACGGATGGAGTGGCTGGGGAGGTCTAAGTTGACAAAAATCAGTTTTATTTTTGTGTCAGGGTGTGCAGGTGGAAGGGAAATGAACGCGCTGATAGGCTTGCTGGTATGGCTGCTGTAAAAAGTGGGCTAGCAATGGACCAGATTGATATTAGAAATTCCTTAGTGGAGAGAGAACGTGCACAAGATTCAAGTAATAGTGGTGAATCTACAATACTAACCAGACTGCAAGACTTCCAAGTCAAGTGTGGTGTAGCTGAACAAAAACACTATGCTGGTAGCCAACGAAGAATAGTAAACTAACAAAGAACCATGGTTGTTTCTCGCCCCACGCCGAAGATCGGAGCACTTATGGACTAATTGCTTCGGCGTGCAGTGATGATTATCTGACGACTAAACTAACCTAAACTAATCAGTTCTTCATCAGTCGATAGCAGCCACATAATGGCACAATAGCATGGAGTGAACTATACAAAAAAGATTTATCCAAAGGTTGAATAATCGTCTTTTAATTGTAAGTTAGCAAGATCGTGCTCAATGACAAGCAGGTAGACGTAAACCTGCTTAATCTCTATCAGTATATGTCAGAAAATGTGCATGCTGATGGTGGAGATAGCTCATGAAGTATACATCTTTTCTCATCAGTTTTATCAATGTATTGACTGTCGTTGGCAACTGTATAAAAGATAAGTATTCATCAACAGAGAAGAGAAAAAGAACAGCATAAATGGTATAAAGATAAAGCATTGATTTCTTTGCAACGGATTTGACCCTAAATGGCTCAGTTCCTTTAAGAAGAAATAGCATGACATCTCCATAGAGTACTGCACATAGCACAAAGTCAGTATCTCCGGCAACAATTTTAGTTACCTGTGAAGAAAATGCATTCGGGAGCAGAATGATGTTGTCTGGATTCGAACCCACGATTTTTGCAACAAAAAGCAACAGCTCAACCACATAGACATGGAGACCCCCATGAATAACTTGGTCTGTCCAAAACGATGAAACTACCAAAAGAAAAGTTCGAGCTAGCTAATTCCACCAACTCATGACTTAAAGAAATAACTAAAACACTATTTTATTTCCAATTATTTCTTCAATCACATTGTATCTGACACGGCAATCACTTGTCAATATTTAGTAGACAGTCGAGAAGTGACTTCAGAAATGAAAAGTTAACATGCAAATTGAACTGGTAAAAAATATAACCAAATCTATAATAGTGGTCTGTGGATTTACAAGAAAATGTGAAGAATCCAATAAATTGCTAAAGTGGCTAACGTTTACGTGTTGAAAAAGTTAAGATCATAGAGAAAATATATATTATCAATATAATAAAAAATGAGAACGGCATTAACGTAGTTGTTAGTGAACTTGCTTCTTATGCTAGTGATCCGTGTTCAATTCTACAGTGGCCGGGGAGTTCTTTTTCGACCATACTCTCAGGTCGACCCAACCTTTATTGTGTGCCAGGTAAAACACTAGGAAGTAAAGGCGGCCGGCGTAATGTTTATTACATTACCCATCGTGTACCGAGCGTCAATGAAAAACACGGTTCTAACACCGTATTACTCTATATACCACGTGATATAAAAAGCGGTTCTTTATTTTTTAATATAATAAAAAGGTAGACATAATTTTGCGGACATTTGATGAGAAAATGTGGTGGGGGTTGTGAACACATAGTGACAGCCGATAAAATCAGTGAGTAACAGGACAGAGAATGACAAAAAGAAATAGAGAACATTCTGGAAAGTCTAACTTCACTGTTAGGAAGAATCGTCACCATCTGACGTCAACACCAAGAACCAAGATTTGTGAATATCTATGATTGCTTACGTTAGTATACATGGCACATGATAGTGATCATGAACTGGTTATATGTCTGTTTGTTTACGAATCCTGGACGGAATCTATAAAGGGTCTAAATGCGAAGAATTTACTTCATTGCACCGGGTTTTCTTATATTGCTTCGTCCCTCTCCGCAGAAATGGCAAGCCACCTGTAGAAATAGTTACACAATGAAAGAATCACGTAGATCTAGCAGAAATCCTAGGAATCTACAGAAATAAGTGCACATGTCAACTGAACGACATGCAAGATCTGGATTCGAATCCACAACCTTCAGAACGTATGAACCACTTTGTCACAGATTCACATCCCCCTCCCTTCTACAACGGAGTTAAACCATGACAGAGTTTGTATTTTTAACTCATTTCTCAGAGTTTCAAATACTTTGCAAATTTAACCCATGACAAGTGTATGTTTTTCTTAGCGAGATATTTGAACGGAGTGCTGCACTAGTATTTGTTTTTAAAAAAATCCCAGAGAGTTGATTGACTCAATGATAAAGATTGACTAAAGAATTGATGAAAGGACCGGTGAAATGATTGATGAACATATTGATACAAGAATTGAAGAAAGGATTGACGAAAAGATTAATAAAAGAACGGATGAAGGAACTGATGAAGGGATTGATGAAAGGATTGATAAAAGGATTTCCCTTCTGTTAGATCAGCATAAGTATTCCGCGAGTCTCACTTGAGTAAAAGTCATTTTCATTATAGTTTCGTTAGCTAAACAAGTCTGTTACTGAAACGCACAAGGAGATGTGAAAGAGGATGTTAATCAGTTAATTTCATATCATTTCTACGCGAGAAGTGTCTGAGTACCAAGATCAGATAGTATGTAACTGATTTTGACATCTCATTGATTTTCCATTTATTAAATGTTAACTTCTGCGCTCCCTCGAAAATAACCACATAGAAATCATCTGGTTCTTCAAACCCCTTATAAATTTCTGGCCAACATGGCGACAATTTGTCGAAGTCGACCGAGGATAACTACTGTGAATGATTTTGCTAGCCGACATGAAGTATTCATATGCTAAAATTAAAGACAGCAGCACAGTTTATCATGATTAATTTCTTACATGGAATGTATCAGATTATGACCGCAAATATCAATAAATAGCGTACCAGAAATGCGATCAAAATGGCAGCATTAGCAAGAAGTTGTAGAAAAGTAGAAAGAAAAACGTATGTGTGTTGCCGGGGAACTCAAGGGAAACAAAGAAAAGTAACACTGCTACCTACTTGGCATGTCGTATGAGGCGACTGAGTTAGGAGCCTAGGGAAGTTAACCTAGTAAATAAAAAGCATCGCAGTAATCGGATTTACTGATCTACTTGTAGGCGCATAACTGGCCCAACGTACAATCGCTCTTAAACTCAGATTAATACAAATCACAACGAATGGTTAACAAGTGGTCTATATTGAGCGGAAAAAGAAGAAGAAGAAAGAAAAAGTTTCAATAAAATGCCAATTCTGAATATTTGACGGTTAGGCAACAAGGAAATAAAGTTAATGTAACTGAAAATGATTTAAATTGCGGCTCTTGCAAACACAAGGAGAAAGAATTTAGTTAAATTCCCAGCGTACCGTTATGCAATTCGTCTTACAAGAATTATTTTTTCTGTATGGATTTATCCTAGACGGTTAATTTTTCTATGAAATTGTTTGATGATTCTCGCCTCTCTTAGTAATGTTTGTTACAGGATTTCTCTAAGACCTCATTTCTTTCTTGAACCATTTGTGCCCCACTGAAATGACTGTTTTGTGATTCTTGAGTTATTTCTTCTCAGATTATGCCAATAATATCTCAATCTTCTCTTTCTTATAATAATTGTTACTTGTAATTCATGTCATTTAAAAAAAATTATGATGCGATGTGCGTCTCCTGAATTCGTATGAACAGGCTCAAGATGATGCTCAAACTCGCAGGCTCCACGTGGGGAGCAAACACCAGAGTCCTCAATACACTCTACTCTGGAAGAGTGTGACCGGTCCTGGAGTACGGTATTGCAGCGTGGAGCAGTGCATACAACAGGCAATTCGCCCCACAGTGAGCAATAGTCAGAACCGTGCAATGCGCATTATCACAGGAGCCATAAAGTCCACGTCTATCAAGGCGATGGAAACAGTCCCATGCATCCAACCAATGGCATATCGAATGGACAGAAAAGTCTTGGTGTTGGTGGAAAAACTTAAACGGCTCGATTCCCACTCTATGTACGAAAGAATGAAAGGATTCGGAAGGTGCAGGATACAGAGGACCAGCTTCGCCAAAAACGCGAAAGCACTGATCGCTGACCATCCGGTCCTAGCAAACTGCAAAGCCAAATCAATCCCGGCAACCAATAAGTGCCCGCCGTGGAAAACCAAAATGCCGGAACTAAAGGAATCAATCCCAGGCATACTAAAAAAGGCCAGCAAGAAAACTTCGAAAGAAGAGGGGCCACAGAAAAATACATAGAGACAGAGTACCTTGAAAATAAGTGGTTACACGTCTATACTGACGGATCGGCTAGGAACGCAATCAGCGACGGCGGAGGAGGGATAGTGCTTAAACTCTCAAAGAAAGTGACGGTCATAAAAGCGATTGCCACAGGGAAATACTCAAATAACTGCAGGACAGAGGCAATAAGAACAGCGGCCGAAATGATCCTAGAGAAAAGAGAAACCTCTCGCATCAAAGTCGTGATATTCACTGATGCTCTATCGGTCCTCACCGCACTCAAAGGCGTAGGCAAAACAGAGCTGAATGAGCTCAAAACGACCCTCGATGAACTAGCGCGCTCTCTCAAACACACCGTCATTCAGTGGATACTATCACACTGTAACTTAAGCGGAAACTAACAAGCCGACAAACTAGCTAAAGAAGGCGAGCGACTACCTCAAACTGATCTCGAGGTCAGTTATGAGGAAACCAGAACAACCATCGGCTGGCACTATAGAGACAAATGGACAAAAGATCATCCTCACCACAACAACAGCGACGGATACTATGGTCTGTCTTGTAGTGAATAAGTTGTCATACTTCGCCTCCGTACCGGCCACAACAAACTCCGCGCCCACATGTTTCACAAATTTAAAATTGACACAACTAGCCTGTGCCCCTGCAAAAGGCGGACATGACGGCAGAACACGTTCTGCAAGATTGTCAACTGATAGCAGGTATAAGAAAAGAAACCTGGCCCCATAACACAGAGCTTCATGAGAAGCTGTACGGAGGAACAGAGTCCCTTAAAAACACGGTAAAATTCATGAAAAAGTTGGTTCATCAGCAGTGCCGGATTAGGCTAGCGCGGGCCCGTAGCAAATTTTAGCGCGGGGCCCTAGGTTTTGTATGAGAATAAAATAAAACACAACTTTTACAAACAAACTTGTCTCGATTTAATGTGAGCAAATTTAGAGATAATACTAGACAAATCAATTTCTCTAAGTAAATTACATTCAATGTTCATTAAGGTGAGGTTATTTAGATGATCTTGTCCCATCATGTTCCTGAACTCACTTTTATACGCTTTAATGTTGAAAAAGAAAGTTCTCCGCTGCAGTTAGTAATCATTAAAAACAAGTAAATTCGTAAGACTATTTCTATATTTGGAAAACACGACTCTAATGAATTTTCCATTATAAGTTTATAAAATTGCAGTTCAAGAGCCTCATGCTTTTCGTTGCTAATAGCAGCAGCTACATTAGTTTTAAGAAGTTCAGTGAACTGCATAAGTTCGTCGCCTAGGCTTTCTTCCAAATCCTCTTGGTAAGAGTTGACAATATTTGGAGTTCTTTTCAAGATCTCTTCTGCTGTAATAGATTTTAACTGCCGGAGTATTCCAAATACACCAGTCACTCTATGGTACAGCCTAAATCAATAACTTTGAAAACAGAACAGTTGTCCTTTAGTTTCTGTATAACACAACCAATCTCTCACGTGAGTTTTGTTTGTTGGTGTATGTGTGTATGTGAAAAACGACTTTCGACAAAATCGTGGATTGTTTTCTTTATCGTATGTTTTTTTTAAGACATGAAATCACTGTTCATATGTTGCACTTCGCTACTTCATTTCGCAATCTAATAATCTCGATTGAAGTTGTTTGGCCATTCACCAATATCGTTGGAGTACATTTTACTTTCGTTGTGTTTTTGGCTTGTAGAAGATGTTGCTTCATTAGAAGCATGTGCTGTGCTTTCTGCCTCTCTTTGGCTTGAAGATGATATGGCTAAATTGGGAAGACTTTCTGTACATTCGATTTCAGTTTGTCTTGTGGAAAGTATGGCTAAATCGTGAAGAGTTGCTGATCTTAATGGTAATATTGGTAATGATGATTCTTCTATAGCACTGCCTTCATCTACTACTACACAGTGGGACACGTCTTCTGTATTTTCTGCTTCCATTTCGTTGGATTCAGCACCATCACATACGACATTAAAAAATTCAGACAGCTTGCGTGTTTTTTGATATAACATCTGGTTATTTTTCCATTTTCATCTCTGTCACATAGGCGCGGGGCCCCTAGAAGCGCGGGGCCCCTAGAAGTGCGGGGCCCGTAGCATTTGCTACTTCTGCTACTAGGCTAATCCGGCGCTGTTCATCAGTCTAGGCTGGGATCGCGAGAGAGAGAATTCGTATAATTTTATGCTCATTACGTTTTGCAGATATCTATATTCAAACGCATTTAACTTACGTTGTATATCTTTTAGCATTTTTCAACTTTTGCTGGCATATGCTGTTAAAACGAAATCCTGAAGTCAGGAACAACAGAACTAAGCAATGCGTGTGTTTTGAAATACACCGGGAGACGTCAAAATCTACCACTGAAACCGAATATATTTTAGAGGGGGCCTCAACGATGAAGTGGTAAAGTTGTTTGCCTATGGTATTGAAGGTTGCAGGTTCAAATCCGGACCGAGACAAACGTGGAATGCTTTCATGCCAGCTCTGTCTGCCTACATGAACCCGGCCATATTGGGAAACTCGGGGAAATAAAGTCAATCCTTTGCTGAATATTTTAGAAAGATTAATATGTTTACAAATAACAGAATGAGGAAAGCAAACATCATTAATAAAGGTATATACTTCTTGTACTGACAGCTGCGCCAAGGAGAAAATGGAAATTCTTTTATCAGTTGTCGGATTTACTGACTAAGGCATTGAAAAAGACGATTTGATTATGATTAGTGACAGTGGCGGCTCGTGGTCATTTGATTAGTGATAGTGGCGGCTCTGGTCATTTTTCTTGGTGGGGCCAGACACAAATTTTCGGAAAAATCATGGTTTTTGAGTATTATCTATTATTTGTCTATTCCGGGAAGTTATTCCCCCTTTCGGTTTTTTTTTGGGACCGGACATCCTGGACATTAATGATATTAATGATATTAATGATTAATGAGCCGCCCCTGATTAGTGATCAAAGTAGTAGAGTAGAAAGCATGACGGTATCATGAGAAATGTGTGTAGTATTGTACAGCGACATAAAATGGATGGGATTCAGTTGAAGTGATGAAATCAGATAAATGTCTGATCAACCACTAGTAACAACTGTAATAAGAAGGAGAAGTGATGAAATCAGATAAATGTCTGATCAACCACTAGTAACAACTGTAATAAGAAGGAGAAGTGATGAAATCAGATAAATATCTGGTCAACCACTAGTAACAACTGTTATAAGAAGGAGAAGTGATGAAATCAGATAAATGTCTGGTCAACCACTAGTAACAACTGTAATAAGAAGGAGAAGTGATGAAATCAGATAAATGTCTGATCAACCACTAGTAACAACTGTAATAAGAAGGAGAAGTGATGAAGATAAATGTCTGGTCAACCACTAGTAACAACTGTAATAAGAAGGAGAAGTGATGAAGATAAATGTCTGATCAACCACTAGTAACAACTGTAATAAGAAGGAGAAGTGATGAAATCAGATAAATGTCTGGTCAACCACTAGTAACAACTGTAATAAGAAGGAGAAGTGATGCAATCAGATAAATGTCTGGTCAACCACTAGTAACAACTGTAATAAGAAGGAGAAGTGATGAAATCAGATAAATGTCTGATCAACCACTAGTAACAACTGTTATAAGAAGGAGAAGTGATGAAATCAGATAAATGTCTGATCAACCACTAGTAACAACTGTTATAAGAAGGAGAAGTGATGAAATCAGATAAATGTCTGGTCAACCACTAGTAACAACTGTAATAAGAAGGAGAAGTGATGAAATCAGATAAATGTCTGGTCAATCACTAGTAACAACTGTAATAAGAAGGAGAAGTGATGAAATCAGATAAATGTCTGGTCAACCACTAGTAACAACTGTAATAAGAAGGAGAAGTGATGAAATCAGATAAATGTCTGATCAACCACTAGTAACAACTGTAATAAGAAGGAGAAGTGATGAAATCAGATAAATGTCTGATCAACCACTAGTAACAACTGTAATAAGAAGGAGAAGTGATGAAATCAGATAAATGTCTGATCAACCACTAGTAACAACTGTTATAAGTAGTGGAGAAGAGATGAAAATTTCAGATAAATGTCTGTCAACTACTCAGAACTAATAAGAAGGAGAATAGTGATAGATAATTGTCTGTCAACTCTTACTGACAACTGTAATAAGAAGGAGAAGAGATGAAATCGATAAAACGTCATCAACCACTAGTACAACGTAATAAGAGGAAAGGATGAAGATAAATGTCTGGTCACCATAGTAACAACTGCAGTAAAAAGGAGAGAGTGATGAACTCGTTAAATGAACCGATCAACCACTCAGTAACAACTGTTATAAGAAGATAAGTATGAAATCAGATAAATGTCTGATCAACCACTAGGTAAACTGTACTAATAAGAAGGAGAAGTGGAAATCTTTATATTGTCGGTAACCACTTGAAAAGATTTATAGATAGGAGAGTGATGATATATAGTGTGTCTGATAAATCCTAGTAACAACTTAAATAAGAGGAGATGATAACTAGATATAATGTCTGATCAATCACTCAGTAACAACCTGTAATAAAAAGGGAAGTTAATGAAAATGATAAATGTCGATCACCATTAGTAATCAAACTGTAATAAGAAGGAGAAGAGTGAAATCAGATAAATGTCTGTAATCACAGTAATAACTGTATTAAGGGAGAAGTGATGAAATCAGATAAATGTCTGGTCAACCACTAGTAACAACTGTAATAAGAAGGAGAAGTGATGAAATCAGATAAATGTCTGGTCAATCACTAGTAACAACTGTAATAAGAAGGAGAAGTGATGAAATCAGATAAATGTCTGGTCAACCACTAGTAACAACTGTTATAAGAAGGAGAAGTGATGAAGATAAATGTCTGGTCAACCACTAGTAACAACTGTAATAAGAAGGAGAAGTGATGAAGATAAATGTCTGGTCAACCACTAGTAACAACTGTAATAAGAAGGAGAAGTGATGAAGATAAATGTCTGATCAACCACTAGTAACAACTGTAATAAGAAGGAGAAGTGATGAAATCAGATAAATGTCTGATCAACCACTAGTAACAACTGTTATAAGAAGGAGAAGTGATGAAATCAGATAAATGTCTGGTCAATCACTAGTAACAACTGTAATAAGAAGGAGAAGTGATGAAATCAGATAAATGTCTGATCAATCACTAGTAACAACTGTAATAAGAAGGAGAAGTGATGAAATCAGATAAATATCTGGTCAACCACTAGTAACAACTGTAATAAGAAGGAGAAGTGATGAAATCAGATAAATGTCTGATCAACCACTAGTAACAACTGTTATAAGAAGGAGAAGTGATGAAATCAGATAAATATCTGGTCAAACACTAGTAACAACTGTTATAAGAAGGAGAAGTGATGAAATCAGATAAATGTCTGATCAACCACTAGTAACAACTGTTATAAGAAGGAGAAGTGATGAAGATAAATGTCTGGTCAACCACTAGTAACAACTGTAATAAGAAGGAGAAGAGATGAAATCAGATAAATGTCTGATCAACCACTAGTAACAACTGTTATAAGAAGGAGAAGTGATGAACGATAAATGTCTGGTCAACCACTAGTAACAACTGTTATAAGAAGGAGAAGTGATGAAGATAAATGTCTGATCAACCACTAGTAACAACTGTAATAAGAAGGAGAAGTGATGAAATCAGAGAAATGTCTGTCAACCACTAGTAACAACTGTTATAAGAAGGAGAAGTGATGAAGATAAATGTCTGATCAACCACTAGTAACAACTGTAATAAGAAGGAGAAGTGATGAAATCAGATAAATGTCTGGTCAACCACTAGTAACAACTGTAATAAGAAGGAGAAGTGATGAAATCAGATAAATGTCTGATCAACCACTAGTAACAACTGTAATAAGAAGGAGAAGTGATGAAATCAGATAAATGTCTGATCAACCACTAGTAACAACTGTAATAAGAAGGAGAAGTGATGAAATCAGATAAATATCTGGTCAACCACTAGTAACAACTGTAATAAGAAGGAGAAGTGATGAAATCAGATAAATGTCTGATCAACCACTAGTAACAACTGTTATAAGAAGGAAAAGTGATGAAATCAGATAAATGTCTGGTCAATCACTAGTAACAACTGTAATAAGAAGGAGAAGTGATGAAATCAGATAAATGTCTGATCAACCACTAGTAACAACTGTAATAAGAAGGAGAAGTGATGAAATCAGATAAATGTCTGATCAACCACTAGTAACAACTGTAATAAGAAGGAGAAGTGATGAAATCAGATAAATATCTGGTCAACCACTAGTAACAACTGTAATAAGAAGGAGAAGTGATGAAATCAGATAAATGTCTGATCAACCACTAGTAACAACTGTAATAAGAAGGAGAAGTGATGAAATCAGATAAATGTCTGATCAACCACTAGTAACAACTGTAATAAGAAGGAGAAGTGATGAAATCAGATAAATGTCTGGTCAACCACTAGTAACAACTGTAATAAGAAGGAGAAGTGATGAAGATAAATGTCTGGTCAACCACTAGTAACAACTGTAATAAGAAGTGAGAATGATAAGATAAATGTCTGGTCAACCACTAGTAACAACTGTAATAAGAAGGAGAAGTGATGAAATCAGATAAATGTCTGGTCAACCACTAGTAACAACTGTTATAAGAAGGAGAAGATGGAGATATGTGGACACACCTTGAGAAGAAATGTCTGGTCAATCACTAGTAACAACTGTAATAAGAAGGAGAAGATGGAGATATGTTGGACACACCTTGAGAAGAAATGTCTGGTCAATCACTAGTAACAACTGTTATAAGAAGGAGAAGATGGGGATATGTTGGACACGTCTTAAAATATAATATCAAAGCAGGCATTGAAGTAAGATAAGTTTAAGAAAGATAGGGCGACCTAAGGAGACCCTGAAAAGAACTTTGCTGAGAAAGGCAAGAAATCCACGGAGGATATTGAGCGGTATAGGGCGATATGGAGAAATTGCTTGCAAGCTCTGTGTAGCGTTTAACGGTACGAGAGGAATTATTATTATTACTATTATTGTACAGAACCAAACATTAGTGGTGACGAATATATGCATTTCTGTATCAGTTATCGGTTATATAAGGACTATCATCATAGCGTATCAAATCAGCCTGTTATAATGTCAATTCATTCTTCTTTGAGCGCCCCACATCAATCACTTGTTACCCACTCTGTGTGTTCTGTATATGATCTGAGCCTAAGAGCGATTATACGTTATGCCGGTTATGCGCCTACAAGTAAGCCAGTACATCCGATTCCTACGACGCTTTTTATTTACTAGGTAGCTTCCTATATCCCTACCTCATGCGTCTCTTACGACATGCCTTGTAGGTCGCAGTGGTACTATTCTTTGCTCCTCTTGTGAGCCCCAGCATTACACGACGTAACAATCTATTAACTTCTCCTTAAGCTTGTCTAGTCTTTGAGCTTTCAGATATCACCTGCCTTCATTCATCTCTGGTCTGAGCCTTTTCTTCTCAAGTGTCGGTTTCTATTACGTCTATATCTACTTACATGTTATCTCTTTTACCTATTGGTCTGTCTCGTGGTCTCTTTCTCCTTCATCTATTTTTGTATATGAAATTCTAATCTCTCTTTTGTTTGCCATTTTTTTAATTTGTTCTAACCGTTCCGCTCTTAACCTTCATGCTGGTTGTAATTAATGGTGATCGAAACAAATTATAGTATTGATTTGGTCATTATTCATTGTCAAATATTTTCAACCTTATTTATACAAGGTGTTCAAGATAAAAGCATCCCCATTGACAAGTTAAAAGTGGTCAGGTATGCTTTGCGTTCTGTCTATTTACTATTTAAACCAGTTCTGACTAGCTCGTCCTTCGTTACCATTGTTCATCACCCCTTCCCGCGCCATAATTACACACCACAAAAAGACTTGCTCACTTGACTTATACTACGTCATAATTGAACCATCTCATTTTCATAAACATATGCCAGATTGGTTCACTTGATCGGGCTACTTTTATCTTGAACACCCTGTATAATTACTGAAGCAGCATCAAAACTGGAACAGAATAGAAAGCAAGCATACAGATACATGGTGAAAATTAACTGACAATGAAACTATAAGTGAGATTTAACTTGAAGTGACGAAGATCTTAAGTACTCTGCTGACATATACAAGAACATTAAACATTGAACGCATTAGACAGAGACAAGAAAAATAGATACATCTTACAAGTCCTGAATATCGAAGAACATTGGCCTATAAATAGCAGGATGCCCCGTTGCTGAAATAATTTGGACAGGTTTTTTTTAATCCAGAAGCACTTGAGCTTTCAGCTTTTCGGCTCGGTGCCATAGACATCGTGACTCGTCGTTTCGGTACCACGAACACCGTAATTCTGGGGAATCTGCTGCTTTTTCTGCCAGCCAGCGGAACTGAACCCGCACTCACAGAGGGCTTGTCATCCGTAGTCCAACGCGCTACGAACACGCTGGGCAGGCGGACATTTGGGCACGTTAAAGCTATAGTTGTCTGGAGTAAACAGTAATGATAGGCATAGTTCACTGAGGACAAGACAGTGGACGACCAATACGACGATGGCAACAAGAGATTATTTTGTTTAAAAACCCCTTCAGACGGTGAATTACCTTTGAAGTGGGAGAAGGCACGCCTGTATGTCGGGTGACACTGATAATAAGGAAAGCACGCTTTCACGCACAAATTAGCCAGAAGCGCCATATAAGGCGTTCTGATTATACCTGAACTCATAGCAGGCAAACGCAAGATGAAGAAGACATTGAATTACCAATTAATCCTCCCCACGACGCTTAACAGCAAAACATAGATAAATAGATGAAAGACCTACGGTTGTGTAGATCAGTTGTCGTCTACGCCAGTCATCATAGTACATGATGGCGATGATAATGATGATTACCAGTATTCTACAATTCTACGCACCGGACTTATTTCTAATCTTATTTCTGTCATTCTATGTCACCACATTATTCTGCTATTGTGGTGACAGTGTAAAAAAATCCGTAGACCAGTGGTTCTCAAACTTTTAGAAGTCGTGGACACACTTGAAGTACTACACAAAATCGTAGGCGCACTATACACACACATTTAATATTAAGATGCAAAAAAGCAAAGGCATACATTAATAATTAAAAAATGCTATGTACCTTTATTCGAAATTTAGTTTATACCTATGAAAAGCATGGGACTAAGGTGTCTCGGCGATTTTTTACCCTGGTACCCGCTGGCACCACGTTACCGACATCTGATCTGGGATTTTCTGGGGTGCACCTAGGAATGTCACTGGACACACTGGTGCGCCGGGGCACACCCTTTGAGAACCTCTGTCGTAGACTAAGCAAAAAAAACGAAATAAATGGTCAATCAAAGGGCAGATTTCCACATCAACATTTCGAAGACAAGTCCATCAGTTTGGATGCTTTAAAACTATTAAAAAGTAATATAGCAAAAGTAACTCAGAAATAATGAATAGATTAGGCAAGATAAAAGCAGCATTTCGTAAAATAAAAGCCGCTTATTAACAAACAAGTCGTAGTCTATGGATGTAATAGTGACGGAGTGCTACTTAGTGCTAGTCCCAGTATTGGGAAGCGAGTAATGAGCAGTAAATAAACAAAAACTAAGATTTCTTAAGGGTGACAGAAATGTGGTATTACAAAGTAATGTCATCTTTAGAAAGTGCTACATAAGCGATTAATGATGATACGATGAAAGATTGCAACACACAATAGATACTCATTATCAGTATCAGAACGAGACATTAGTTACTGACTGATGTGTCAATACGAGACACAGAGTAGTGGAGAATATGGAACAATACGTTTTATGAGTAATGTCTCCCGAGTGGTTACCGGGACCCACATTTGGGGTGTAAAGAATAGAACAACTGTTACCTGCCATGCATGTCGTAAGAGGCGACAGAGGAGGTTTGGCTGAAATCGGATGCGCGTGTCCTAAACATGTAGAAGTCTATGCGTTTAGGGGACTTCCAAACCAATGTGCAACGTTTACACGTTCTTGACAAAGATCAAACATGTCACAAAGAGTGATTAAAATTGGTCGTAAAGAATGAACGCAAAGAAGAAGAACATAAGTAATGCCGTTAAAATATATAAAGTAGCATTTCCTCTAGTCTTTTCACACCTGAAGATATGAAGCCACTTCACATTTTTACCTCATAGTGTACAAGAGGTAGGAGGGTCCTTTCCTCATGCGTGGAACATCGAGTGTGGGATTTAACCCGCAACCATCTTGTGACTGAGTCGACAGACAGACGTTTATGCATTACGCTAATCCGTCTCTCATCATTAAGATACTCATCAGAATTAAACACGATAGAATTTCAATAAAAATGAGCAAAGAAGTAGATACTGGGCAGTGTGATTGCTGCAAGAAGAACGGAGAAGAAAGAAACATCGAACAGATCTAAAGACAAAGGATTTTCTTTCTTGCACCGGATTTCCACCATATGGCTCGGTCCCTCTCCGTAGAAATCGCACGCCACCTGAAGAGAGTATTATACAAAGAACGAACACCATAACTCTGGAAACCATGCGAGAGATCGCTAGAAAAAAGTGCACTTGCAAACAGAATGGCGTGGCCTGGATTCAATCCCACGTGCTTCTGAAGACAATGCGACGGTTTAGCTCCTTAGCCACAGAGACCTCCAAAAGCAATATACTGATTCAATCAAGTGCCGTGCCTGCCGGCGATCATGTCTCTCCACAACTCTCTTTGCTTGGTGCATGTAATCAGTTCTGACATCGATATTTTGTCGAACCATGATGTCAGGCCATCCAACATCTTCTCCTCTGTCTTCCACGATCTCTCCTTCCCTGAATTTTACCTGTAGTCACCAAATGTTCTAAACCTTCTCTTCGCATTATATGCCTAAAGAACCTTGATTGTCGGATTCTTATTCTCATTTCGTTGTTACCGTTACGGTTGTGTTGAGACATGAATTTACTGATTACAAATACTAAAAGAAAATATATTAAGCAGCAAACAGTATGGTCTATGTTTCATTGACGAATGTCCTGCTCGACAGAGTCTACGACACACAGGTTAATACAAGACATAGCTTTGGATGGAATAAATGGCAAACTAATCAATTATCAATATTGGAAACAAACAACAATGGTAAAATGACAATAGTGTTTGTCTTGTATTGCTATTAAAAAAAAGAGAAATTAAGCAAGAATGTGTGGCTCTCATCATTTTTCTTGAAAACATAAACATAGCAATTAGAAACAAAAAACATCAAGTCTGTCAGGGCTACGCGGCAATCGACAATTAGTAAACAATAGCACACATGCGTATTATATAAGAATTAATTCTTATATTTTATCTTTGCTGGTCTACAAACTGTTATATAACCAACAAGAGTCATTCTTAGGTTGAAAGTGCAGGTCATCTTTAAGTGTCTACAAACTGTTATATAACCAACAAGAATCATTCTTAGGTTGAAAGTGCGGGGCTCGGCTTTAAGTGTCTACAAACTGTTATATAACCAACAAAAATCATTCTTAGGTTGAAAGTGCGTGGCTAGGCCGTTTAAATAGGCTAGAAAACATACTGATCAAACAAATATAACAAACAAATATAACAAACAAATATAACAAACAAATATAACAAACAAATATAACAAACAAATATAACAAATAAAACACAACAAATTATATTGCTTAACAAAATTGTTAAATATTGATGAAACAATGAGAGGACATTCTACTGAGATCTTCATCTTCTTCTTCTTTTTCTTACGCTCCGTATCGACCACTTGTTAACCACTCTTTGTGATTTATATGTGATCCGAGCCTAAGAACGAGTTTGCGTTGTGTCAGTTATGCGCGTAAACATCCGATTTCTGCGACGATTTTTATTTACTAGGTAGCTCCCAGGTCCCTACCTCAGCGCCTCTTACGACATGTCTTGTAGGTAATAGTTTACTATTCTTTGCTCCCTTTGAGAGCACGGACGCTACTGATATGAAGTATAATGCTGTATAATCATCGAAGAGAGAAAAAAGATGAAACTTTGGAGAAAAATACTAGGAAACTGATTCTGGAGTAAAAAGAAGACTGGCAAAACCAAATACGTACCACAAGTACATTTTTGACTTCACGTACATAGTTGATAAGTACATTTTTGACTTCTCGTACATAGTTGATAAGTACATTTTTGACTTCTCGTACATAGTTGATAAGTCTTAAAATGGATTGCAGTCTGAAATGAAGGATGACTGTGGTTTACTAGCAATCTCTAGTTGATTTATGTACCTTTCAAGTGTTTGAACTTTCAAGAATATCTGAAAATTAGCATCATCAATCTATTCTATACTTACTGGCGCCGACGATAGAATCTCAGAACTTTTGGCTCTTATATTGGTTACTATTTTGTAAGTGACTCTCTGCTTGACAGTACGTTGGAATCTTCATTTCTTTAATATTTTCAATTCCAAATCTCTCTGTATGCTTTACATTTGATATAGTATGAGGTTATTCATGAAAGATATGCATCCCCTTTGTAGAACGTCGCTCTCATCACGGTCTGCTCTAAAAACTCCTGATTTCTAGTCAGTTCTCTTGTCTCCTCCATTGTCGCATAAATGTTTCCCTAACGTTCGATTGCCACGGTCATCTTGGTCGTTGCATGCAATGCAGTTCAAAATTTGGATTCGTAGAAAAGAATTAATTCTTATCTTTCATGTTTGTTGGCCTGCATGGTCTGATATAACTAAAACAAGGTTTATCCTTAAGTTGAAAGGGCATGCCACGGCTCAGGGAGGAAGGCGGTGGGGAGGGGATAAAAAGAGAGACAGGGGCAGAAATATCTCATGACTGGCACAAGAAGTGAATGTTGGTAACCATATTGTTCAAGATCTTACCTTTGATTGATTGACTGACTGATTGATTGACTGACTGATTGATTGAATGACTGATTGATTGACTGGCTGATTGATTCACTGACTGATTGATTGACTGATTGATTGACTGGTCGATTGACTTACTGATTGATTGACTGACTTACTGATTGAATGACTGACTGATTGATTGATTGACTGTCTGATTGATTGATTGATAGAACCATTATCAATGAGCTTCGGTGAATAGCCATGTGGGCTTCAATCTTTCTTTAGACGACAGCAAAAGAACTCATGAGCGACAATCAGAAGGTGAAATAGTTTAGACTCTGATGTTTTCAAAGAATGGACAGTGTTGCAGCCACTGTTTCTATTTATTGTTTTCTTTTTACTCCGGAAGTGCCTATTTTCGTCGATCCATAAGCTGTAATCTATTTCAACTTACATTGTTCTTTCAATTATCCCTGAAAAGAAGTGACCCTTAAGGATCGATATCTTACTCCAGATAAACCTAGGAGATTCATTCTAACCTTACCCATGAAGATCCCCCAATATGAATTCGAAAAATATCCCGGTCCGGAAACGAACCAGAGACACTCTTGGAAACCGACAAGACGAGTATCTTACCTCCAAGTCACTGAAACCTTTGCCATTACTCCAAGTCACTGAAACCTTTGGCCTTACTTCCAAGTCACTGAAACCTTTGCCATTACTATCCAAGTCACTGAAACCTTTGCTCTTACTTCCAAGTCACTGAAAACCTTTGCCTTACTTCCAAGTACTAAATTCATCTGAGAAATTAAGTCAGAACTTGGCATAATATCTGAGTCATAAAACTTGCCCTGTTAAGACCTAAGCCTGACTTGTCAGATGAAATCTTACCTCCAAGTCACTGAAACCTTTGGAGCCAGAGACGAGTATCTTACCTCCAAGTCACTGAAACCTTTGGAGCCAGAGACGAGTATCTTACCTCCAAGTCACTGAAACCTTTGGAGCCAGAGACGAGTATCTTACCTCCAAGTCACTGAAACCTTTGCCTTACTTCCAAGTCACTGAAACCTTTGCCTTACTTCCAAGTCACTGAAACCTTTGCCTTACTTCCAAGTCACTGAAACCTTTGGAGCCAGAGACGAGTATCTTACCTCCAAGTCACTGAAACCTTTGCCTTACTTCCAAGTCACTGAAACCTTTGGAGCCAGAGACGAGTATCTTACCTCCAAGTCACTGAAACCTTTGCCTTACTTCCAAGTCACTGAAACCTTTGGAGCCAGAGACGAGTATCTTACCTCCAAGTCACTGAAACCTTTGCCTTACTTCCAAGTCACTGAAACCTTTGGAGCCAGAGACGAGTATCTTACCTCCAAGTCACTGAAACCTTTGCCTTACTTCCAAGTCACTGAAACCTTTGGAGCCAGAGACGAGTATCTTACCTCCAAGTCACTGAAACCTTTGCCTTACTTCCAAGTCACTGAAACCTTTGGAGCCAGAGACGAGTATCTTACCTCCAAGTCACTGAAACCTTTGGAGCCAGAGACGAGTATCTTACCTCCAAGTCACTGAAACCTTTGCCTTACTTCCACGAAGCGTAACTCAAATTTATCTGGTAAATTAAGTAGGACTGGCATAATCTGAGATTTGATGATGTCTGTTAAAGACCTAAGCCTGACTTGTCAGATGAAATCAACCCTATTACCTTTTGAATGCGTACTAGATTGTAAAAATGTTACGGCAATGTCCTATCTTGGGTATAAAGTTAGGAAAACATGCTCTTGTTTCGCATATTCGTAAAACCGTAAACGTTGATCAGAGATACGCTTTGACTACGTATCATGAAAATTCCAAGTTTTGAATCCAAAAAATGTTCAGTGTGCACATGTTACATTGGTTGAACGACATGAAAATATAATCCTTTACAAATGAGTCTAAAGTACAAGTACCTCTGAAGTCTAAGTAAGTCTTGCCTGAATGACGAGGGACACTAGAAGATACTCGGTTCTCTCCCTTGTGGAACCATCAGGATATTTTTCCAGAGATATCTGATCCCAGTGTGAGTGATGTTAAAATTCTAGTCCTATCGGAGATGGACGATAAAACGTAGGTTCCGTGTTCAAGTTGAGCACTTAAAAAAACAAAGTAGTTGCCCTGGCATAAGTCATTAGAAAGAATTAACAAAAGTTTTTAAAAACCTTCAAATAATTTTCCACATCTTCTAAATTATATCGGTGACCCTCCCCAGTGGTACTGTGTTCGTGTATTACCGCTTAGATCTTCTGTGTACAAAGGGATCGGCGAACTCGTGATTACTTATTGAAGTGCCATGAGGATGATCCTACCAATCAATCAATCAATCAATCAATCAACCAATCAAGAAATGAAGATAACCAAAATCACGTAAAACGTGGTAATTTCTATCTACTTGGCTAAAATAATTGGAAGCTGGTCAATAAGACTAGATCATCGCAGTCAGGACAAAAATCAATATTAGAAATAAAAAGTAAAAGTCTTACAATTTCATTATTCTCAAAAATGTACATCGGGGACTCTCGCCGTTGAAACAGAATTCGTGCACTATCTTTGTGAAGTTCATGTGCTAGAAAAGAAACAGAATTCGTGCACTATCTTTGTGAAGTTCATGTGCTAGAAAAGATACAGAATTCGTGCACTATCTTTGTGAAGTTCATGTGCTAGAAAAGAATAAAACAACACAACTACTCACTGAAGTACAGTGATGTTTTTTTCTATCAATCAAATAAGAAATCAGTCAGTCAAATGATTGAGTGAAACCAAGCAAGATGAAACATTATTACAAATATTTGAAAGCAGTGTATATGGACGAATCTTTGGACCTAACAGGGATGACAATAGTGGATGATGGAGAATGACAAACAAAGATATTTATAGATTTGTTGAAATAATCATTAATTGACGAACAACGAGGACATCAGAAACAGAGTGGGCATAACTTCATGCACCGAATACATTGAAAGAAGAAAAAAATGCAGTGGTTCGGATATTTAATGAGAATGGAATACAACCCACCAGAAATAATAGCATACAATAAAACGAGATCAGGTACTAGAGCCAAGGGAAGATCAAGAAAAGATGGATAGACAATATCAAGACCACACTAAATAAACACGGATAAAATACAAGGGAGACTCAGCAGACCCTGAAAAGCAAACCCCTAAACTTAACGGCAAGAGTTGACAACCACTTTCATTATTCATCAGGGGAAAGATAATAGATAATTAACAAACATCATCATGATGATAAAGATAATAGATAATTAACAAACATCATCATGATGATAAAGATAATAGATAATTAACAAACTTTTTTTAAAAAAAAAAAATCATCATGATGATAAATAAGATAATTAACAAACATCATCATGATGATAAAGATAATAGATAATTAACAAACATCATCATGATGATAAAGATAATAGAAATAAACATTCATGATGATAAAGATAAAGATAATTAACAAACACATATGATGATAAGATAATGATAATTAACAAACATCATCATGATGATAAAGATATGATAATAAAAACATCATCATGATGATAAAGATAATAGATAATAACAAACATCATCATGATGATAAGATAATAGATAATAAAAACATCATCTGATGATAAAGATAATAGATAATTAACAAACATCATCATGATGAAAAGATAATAGATATTAAAAACATCATCATGATGATAATAATGATAATAACAAACATCATCATGATGATAAAGATAATAGATAATTAACAAACATCATCATGATGATAAAGACAATAGATATTAACAAACATCATCATGATGATAAAGATATAGATAATAACAAACATCATCATGATGATAAAGATAATAGATAATTAACAAACATCATCATGATGATAAAGATAATAGATAATTAACAAACATCATCATGATGATAAAGATAAGATAATAAACATCATCATGATGATAAAGATAATAGATAATTAACAAACATCATCATGATGATAAAGATAATAGATAATTAACAAACATCATCATGATGATAAAGATAATAGATAATTAACAAACATCATCATGATGATAAAGATAATAGATAATTAACAAACATCATCATGATGATAAAGACAATAGATAATTAACAAACATCATCATGATGATAAGATAATAGATGTCCAGGGATATTGAAAAGGAAGAGAACAATTTAATATTGATGTACAAAAAAGTTGAAATAGAAGAAACTGCGTGGTAGACTAAGAAAACGATGGAAAGATAATCCTTGAAGTTGACCTAGAAATACTAATAAGAGTCAAAGAATTGGAAGAGAAGCTCCGTGTGTGCCGGGGCCCGCCGTTAGGGAAGCAAAGAATAATAACACTGCGAAATATAAGGCATGTCGTAAGAATCGACTGAGGTAGGGACCTAGGGAAGCTACCCTAGTAAATAAAAAGCATCTCAGAAAACGGATGTGCTGGCCTACTTGCAGGTGTATAACAGGCACAACGTTCAACGCTCTTAGGCTCAGATCACAGACAAACCACAAAGAGTAATTTACCTAATAGTCGATATGGAGCATACGAAGAAGAATAAAGAAGGAGAAAGAAAAGGTTAAAAATGGAGATCAATGGAGGATGGTGGCATCTGCAGCAATACACCTAAAGGCTCGAAAGCTGTGGAAGAATATATATAATATATATATATATATATATATAAATATATATATAGGAAGCTTAGATAGAGACAGAGAGAAAGAGAGAGAGAGAGACATACATACGAGATACATAGATAGAGAAAGAGATATAGTAAAAGTGGGATAGATATAGAAAGAAAGCTACAGAAATTTAAAAAAAACGAAAAGAAAAACATAAAACAGGAAAAAGAAGAAAAATAAATAAAAAAGGAAAAAGACAAATATAATTTAATTAAACCTAATTTCTCCTTTTGTAGAAAATGTCAACTTAAAAGTCATTTTTATGTTTAGTAATCTTTCAAATAAATTGTACTTTGACGTAGACAATTTGTCATGAAAACTATCACGAAATGTCTGATATTATACAGATCAAGGTGTGCTGCTTATTCAGTTCTGTGCCTGTCATTGTGGTTTGTCTGTTCTCGTTTCCTTATATTTTAAATATAGATTAAACAAAGTGAATCAATTTAATATCTAATATTCACTATGACATTATCACGACGTTTTTTTAACTGATCAAAGTCTCGTTTACATGAAAGCTAAATTATTAAAGAGAACCGCGACTGCACAGTTGCTAGCGCTTTTATGTGTTGTTATGTTGTTGCGTAAGGTCATCGCCTCAACCTCAAAACGTTCTCGGTTCAAGCTCCATGCAGATAGAATAGGCTATTTTTAAATGATTCCTGATCTAGATGGAGGTGAGATCTAGTTTCTAGTCCTATAAGAGATGTACGATAAAACTCCGTGTTCAAATTGAGCACATGAAAGAACACTTTACAGATGAAAATCGATAAGAATAACCAGAAAATCAGCTGTAAATGCAACAATTATGAACAGCAATTAAACAAAAAATTCACATAAAGTTTCCCCATTATATACATTTCATCGTGGACGTCCCCGGTACAACAGAGTTCGTGCACTGCCACTAAGATCGTCTTGATTTTTAAATTATCGTGACATCTCCTTTACAACAAGTTCTGCACTGCCTATCAATTTTCTTTTACAAAGCAAAAGAGTTCTATCATTTTCTTTACCAAAGTGCAATAATGATGTTCCTATCAATTTTCTTTTACTAAAGTGCAATAATGATGTTCCTATCAATTTTCTTTTACTAAAGTGCAATAATAATGATCCAATCAATTTTCTTTTACTAAAGTGCAATAATGATGATCCTATCAATTTCTTACTAAAGTGCAATAATGATGTTCCTATCAATTTTCTTTTACTAAAGTGCAATAATGATGTTCCTATCAATTTTCTTTTACCAAAGTGCAATAATGATGTTCCTATCAATTTTCTTTTACTAAAGTGCAAATAATGATGTTCCTATCAATTTTCTTTTACAAGTGCAATAATGATGATCCTATCAATTTTCTTACTAAAGTGCAATAATGATGATCCTATCAATTTCTTTATAAGTGCATAATATGTTCTATCATTTCTTTGACTAAGTCAATAATGATGTTCCTATCATTTTCTTTACTAAATGCATAATGATGTTCATCAATTTTCTTACCAAAGTGCAATAATGATGTTCCTATCAATTTTCTTTGACTAAAGTGCAAAATGATGTTCTATCAATTTCTTTACTAAAGTGCAATAATGATGATCCTATCAATTTTCTTTTACTAAAGTGCAATAATGATGATCCTATCAATTTTCTTTTACTAAAGTAATAATGATTTCTATCAATTTTCTTTACTAAGTGCAATAATGATGTTCCTATCAATTTTCTTTACTAAAGTCAATAATGATTTCCTATCAATTTTCTTACTAAAGTGCAATAATGATATCTATCAATTTTCACTAAAGTGCAAAATGATGTTCCTATCATTCTTTACTAAGTGCAATAATGATGTTCTATCAATTTTCTTACTAAAGTCAAATGATGTTCTATCAATTCTTTAAGTGCAATAATGATGTTCCTATCAATTTTCTTTACTAAAGTGCAATTGATGTTCCTATCAATTTCTTACTAAAGTGCAATAATGATGTTCCTATAATTTCTTACTAAAGTGCAATAATGATGATCCTATCAATTTTCTTTTACTAAGTGCAAAATGATGTTCCATCAATTTCTTACAAACTGCAATAATGATGTTCCTATCAATCTATTAATTAATGGTGGAATTATATAATGACCTTTAAGACGGTCTGGTAATAAGCCCAACATCAGAACCAAGATAAATAAGATGTGTGGTTTTATAACGTTACTATATGTATCAGAATGCCGGAGAATGTAACAAGACAGGTTCATTCGATTTCAAAGACAGAAATGGAATATCAATGTCGTCGCAATGAGCGCACATTGGTCGATATGCATACATAGTATTTCTTCTCCTCAGTTTATTTTAATTACATCTCTCGGGATAGACCAATATTTTACCCACAAAATTTTCAAACAAAACAATATAACATGTTCCAATCAAGATATATAGAGTCAAGCCATTTAGTTAAATACTAGTATTTTTTTTTCCTTTCTAAGACTTGCAGCTTTATTGGTTATGAATGACTTTTTTCTGTTGCTGTCTTGTCCAAGCCAAGTCATTGCTGCTATTAGATAAAGCTGTTCGAAACAACTATTATCATTCACAACTAAACCACATATGTTGGTGAACTGGTTTGAAATATTCAGTCTTCATTCCCTATTGTCATACACTACACTACCTTTAACAAAATCGTTATAACCGTGTCTTGTTCAAGAGCTATGTCTAATTACCTTATCGTTTGTCAAATTGATTTAGTGCACCTTCAATGAAACTACGTTGCAGATAACCGTGAACTTTGACACCGAAGTCCCAAATTTGGAGTGGAATTGCAGAAAATGTGCAATTAACACCTCTACTCGAAATAGGTGAGATTGGCAACCATAGAATGTAGATTTTGAGTGGTCTGCTTTCTGAGAATGGTAGGTTCATTACTCACGACCTTTTCAACTTTAATCCTTAAATTATTAGTACGGTAAGTTTCAATAGAAATTAGTATAAATATTAATAACATCTTTTCTTAGCCCTTTCTTCTTGCGCATTTTGAGAATCCCTCACAGAGAAACACTGATCTTTATAATGTAGCGACTCAAACTTAGAGACCCTAGCTGTCATTATCTGAAGTAAATTGTAATAACAGTCCCAGACAGAAACCAATCGTCAACATCTTAAAACAATAGGATCCGCAAACATATTAGGGAAAAATGGAAATAAAAAAAGACATTCATAATAGCAAAAGTACATAATTTTGAGAAATTGAGATGTAAAATAAATAGATTAATGATAACTCAGCAACATATCAGATTTTGAATAAGTGATTTATAAGAGCTGTTTAGTGTAATGT